>CM053585.1:102057552-102099142 GCA_028646515.1 Pseudochirops corinnae | reverse complement strand
CTAGTAAGTGTTAAAGTGTCTGAGGCCAGATTTGAACTCAGGTCCTCCTGACTCCAGGGCTGGTGCTCTATTCATTGTACCACCTAGCCGCCTCTGGTATACAATATAAAAAAAAATTTTTTTTTGAACTAGACCTCTATTTTAATTGCTAAAAGTATAGTCCAGTGAGGAAACTTGATATAATACCTGTGCAAATCAGCATTTGCTGTGTAACTGATTTTCTTAGATTGGTCCAGGCACTGAGGGACTAAATGACTTGCCCAGTCCAGGGTCATACCAGCCAGTATTGGAGTAGGACTTGAACTCAGTTTTTTCTAACTCCAAGGCTAGTTCCCTTTCCACCATGCCATATTATGTTTCATTTTTTAAAATCTGATTTTTAAAAAATAAAAATTGAAAATCTGTTGGCTTTCACAATAGCAAAAACAGAAAGTTAGCTTAATCGGGTTTTTTCCAGTGTCTGTTTCCTCATCATAAAAGCCTTGGCATCTGTCTCAAAAGTCTGGCATCTCCCCTCAAAAAAACAAAACAAATGCATGAGTAATCGAGAGGTGGAAAATAGCCCTAATTATTTATTTATCAGAAAGAAAATATTCTGATGCAGGGTAAAAAAAAAAAAAAACTACAACCTGTCATTAAAAAAACTAAATAAATAAATAAATATTGTTCTTTCGTTTGTATTCTACCATATTTCCAGGTGTCAGAACTGACAAAACCAAAGCAACATCTAGTCAGCCTTCTTCTTAAACTGCAGGGCGGGTATTGATGAAGTTAATATTCCACAATCAATCCTTTGTATATAGATGGATTTCTAGCACCAAGTTGAACAGTGGTATGAAGCAGAGAGTCAAGGAATTATAAATTATACCCATCAACAGCAGCCTTAAGTTAATGGCTTAAGGATGAAGGCTTTTTGTGGCTGTCATTATTTTCCTGACTTGGTGAAACTAATCAAATTATAAATGCAAAAATATTACTTAGATCCTAAGTAAATACTATGTATTTAAACTCTCAGGTGACTCCCAAGTGGATATATATGAAGGAGCATTTCATGCTAATCTGATCAAAAAAATAATGCTCTGAATCTCTCTAGAGATCCCAAATCATCTCTATACAGTTCTTATTGTCATTCATCAGCATTCATTGACACACCTAAACTTTACTAGCAGTGGGGCTAAGCACACATAACCTAAAGAAAACAGAGATCTTGCCAATGCTGGACCCAGGCAAATTGGTGAAGAGGTGGAGTTTATCTTCCTTGAACCTTGATCCCTCTGCTTCACATCCCACCTCATCATGATAAGTGTAGGCAAGCAACTTAACCTTTCTGAGATAATAATTCTTATACTATGTACTTCACATCATTGTGAGATGAAAGCTTTCTAAAACTGTAAAGGACCAAATAAAGACAAATGACTGTAGCATCCCTTCCGTGCTACCTTTCCCCCAACCATCACTTGCAGGGTAAATCTCAGATGGTACGCCCACCCTAAGTTCAAGGTACTCCACGGAACTGGACACCTAAGATTATACTCACACCAGTATGTTGATCTCGAATAGCCAGAGAATTTGTACAATTGGCTCAAATCAAAGGCTTTAACAAGATGGCAAAGTTTAAAAAAACAACAGTAATTGTAAAACATTTCCTTGTAATCCTGGGGCACACTTTCCCATAAATACAAATAGCATCAGTGAGCACATAAAGTATTCTAGAAGAGAGGCACACACTTAGGCAACATGTGGAACCAAGCCAACTCATGCCTTCACTGTTACAAAGCTCGGAGGTCTGCTCTCCCCTCATGGTTTTCTCATACTTCTCTGGATACAAAGTCTGTTGGGCAGATTCCTCAGCTAGGCTCCCTGTATCTACTTCCTCTTTGCAGTTCAATTTCCATCTTCCAAGGTTAACTCTCCAGTTTCTGGATACTCCATAATCCTCCTCTTTTCTGAGTGTGGTAGTTCCTACCAAGTCAGTACTACTACAAGAGGTCATAGTAAATTAGGGTTGAGAGAGAGAGATTGAGGAGAGAAAAAAAATCCTTTTTCTTCCTGCTGCATCTGAAAGAAACACTAGGGGAAAAAGATTAAAGGTGATTCACTCTCAAGAGCTTGGTTATTTTTCAGAGTGGCTTTGTTCTTTGCTGTTAGAGGTCACACACCTCAGAGCTATCTCTTGTCTTGATTCATACTCTTGCTTTTTGAAGGGCTCCCAAGGATATGACCTACCCTTTGACCAGTCATTGGTTAACCTTTCTCTAATTCCATCAGGTTTTACTGAAGAATTTCCTGAAGCATGGTTTAAAAAAAGCAGCAAAGAATAGACTTTTTTTCTTTTTCATTTTGTTTAAAACTATAACACTTTAAGATCTCTTTTAACTATCCTTTGTCTTTGGTAATTTGTCAACAGGTCTAGGAAGAAATCAATTAATTAGGATTCTCCTGATCAAATTCCCTCACTTCTTATATATTATTAATACTACTAGTAGTAATTGTACAAGTCCTGGGCTTTCTTGATGTTCCTAGGTGATAAGAACTCATTGTTGTGGCACCATATGTGTGTTCTGTTCTGATCTGTTTTGACTCATGAATAGACTGCAAAACTTGGAGAGAGAAAGACTTGCATTTCAATCCCATCTCTGATACTTTCTATCTGAATAATTTTAAAAACTATCAATCTCTCTCAATGTCACTTTTCTCATTTGTAAAATGGGGGAAAAATAATAATTGTGGAACCTGTTCCTCATTGCAGTTATGAGGGTCAACTGAGATTGTGTATGTTTATTTTATTTTTGTTGATGATTTGAAAACCTTAAAGGCTATGTAATATCAGTAGTAGTGCTAATAGCCATTCCTACTCACAGCAGTAACAAAAACAACAACCTCTCAATGTCCAACCCATCTTCCAAGCTATGAAGGTCATGGGGCAAAAGCAAAATATGAGAAAGGGAAAGATGATGTAGAGAAGTTACAAGGTCATTGTACGGTCTATCAGAAGCACTAAAATGTTGAATAATTGGGCCTATTGATACTACTTGTTGAGTTACCATTTGACTAGTCTGCTACAATTGCTCATGAGTCAAAGAAATAGATCAAGTGATATAAGATGGCCCTTTGAAAAACCATCAAGATGCTAAGCTGGGCACATAGAGTATAGTGGAGCTAGTGACCCTCTTTCAGACTCTGGTATAGCAAAAAAAGACAGGATTCAAATGAACAATCAGAAATATCAATACTCTACCTGCTAGAAATGCTTTGGTGCAGACTGTACACTGATTCTTAAAGCAGGGAAAACATGAATGCACATGCTTTGGACCAAAGACATGAATATGTCACTAAGGAGCTGTACTATCATAACAAAATTAGAAACAGGTATCATCAGTGAAAGCCTAGGGCTTCATACTGTTTCTTGTCAATAGTACCCACAGCTCTGTTTCACAACAATGTATTGCCAATCAAGGTAGAAAATCATTCAAACCCAAACAAACAAAATCTTATATCCCTAAGTCTAGATTATATTTTAAAAAGAGATGAAATGAAGAAACTAGTCAAATCTGAAAATGTAAAAGTTTAAGAACTCAAAGTCAATGAAAACCTTCATTTAATCAAACTGCAGGAATTATTCCTAATAGCAAAATGAATGACAAAATGGCACTAATGCCTCCATTGATTTTGTTAACAAGATGAGAAAGTGAAATTACACAAAAAGTCAAAGCAGGGTCTTTGGGGAAGAAAAAGAAAATATGATATTTGTTATAGTCATCCTGAATGAACACCAGTTCAACAAAAAATGTAGTCATAGTAATAAGAAATATAATCATAATAAATAAAGCCTACTTCTAATGGATCCCATTTCCATAGAACATTGGTTGAAGCAAACTCAGTAACCTAATGTGAGTGATAGTTTTAGATACAGTTTTAGTTTTTAAAACAAGAAATAGTGTTAGATGTTCTTCCTAATTCTCAATATATTTTTGAGTTTTAAAAGAGGTTTTTTGATGTCTAATACAAAATACTGGCTTTTATGGGAAATGCCTTGCATTGTGAAAGTACCAGTGAAAGTAGGCTCATATTCAAAAATCATCTAAAAACATTTCAAAATACTTTTTTATTTTAACAAATAAGAATAAATATAAGAATCTCAGATCTAAATGGTATATAGGCTTCTCCAAAGAGATAGTATTTCAAACTCCTTGTCTTTTTTTTTCTGATGCTTCTAATATCTCAACAAAATCTCATTGGAGCCTATTGATTGTCCAGTTTCTTTTTGCTTGATAAGAGACAGAGGACTTAACAATTTTATTCTTAAGTTGTGTCTACATTTCTACAGTTTGTTCAACTTAGGAATTTTATGAAACTAATCAAATTTCTTCCAATTATTACTTATGTGACCTTAAGTTAAGTCACTTAACTTCTCTTGGCCCAGTTTCCTCAGTTATAAAATTTTAGGTATGAATTAGATGACATATAAATTAGTTGGTTCCTGCCAATTCTAAATCTATGATTCTGTGATCAATCCCTGGCTCCAAGCGACAGAAACTCAGAAGTGGAAGAGTGTCCAACTAATACTGTATACATAAAAATATGATGTTAAGTTTAACAATATCACAGGGGGCTACCTATAGCTATGATTATATTATAACCATAGCTATGACGTAGGAACAATGTTATAAGTGATGTTTAGGCAAACAGTGTTATGGTAGGCTTCAATAACTGCTAATTTTGGTAATAAATTGTCTCCTATTCACAAATCAAGATTATTCACTATTACTTGGGAAATGAGGAGCAACTAGGTGGCACAGTGGACAGAATGCTGGGCTTGGAGTCAGGAAGACTCCTTTTCCTAAGTTCAAATTTGGCTTCAGATAGTTTGACCCTGTGTGATCCTGAGCAAGTCACTTAACCCTGTTTACCTCAGTTTCCTCATTTGTAAAATGAGTTGGAAATGGCAAATCATTCCAATATCTTTGCCAAGAAAATCCCAAATGGGATCACAAAGAATCAGACAAAAAAAAATGACTGAATAAAAAGTAGGAAAATATAACAATGGAAATAATCCTGTTGAATAACCCTCCAATAATAAGATAAGGATCAAGGGAGCATAAACTAGGGAGACATATATTCACCCAAAGTATTCACCGAGGTTGGAGGAGATCAAGCCTATAGGTCAGAAAAAAAAAGATTCTTTCTAGATAGGAAACTCTTAGAGATGTACTTGTTTGTAACTGATTATTATGTTGATTACACCAAGGTCCAAGACAATACAGAACTTCCTGGAAGTAATCTGTATTCACTGAAAAGAGTTAGGTTCAACCATCCATCTACAAATGGATTAAAAATGTCTATTGCTCAGAATTCAACATGCATTTGAATGAACATTTTTTAAAGCAAATAGAAATACATTTCTGCAACCACATATTGACTTGGAAAACCATAAATCAATGTTATCTATGTTGGATTGTATTTTAATTTTCTTAAATATTTTCCAATTATATTCTGATCTATCATGAGCCACACTTCAGTCTTGTAGCCCACTGACTGGGTAGGAGAAACTTGCGTTTAACACCTCTATTTTTTTTATGCCTATTTGAGACAGAAATGTAATGAGCTAGATCTGGAGTTGAAAAGGAAGAGAAGAGCAGAATGAACTACTTAGGGAAACTGATAAATATTTTTGTTATCCCCAAGCTTCTCATAATAGCAAAAGTCCATCTTTTTCCATACAAAAATTTTACCAGTGTTATTACATGGCATTGAGACGGGAAACATCGGTGCCTCTGAAAAATTAAGCACATAGAGGGCAATGGTGGAAAGATCTATGGTGAACGTGATACATATACATAGCATATAATCAATTAAGTTATCTAGAGAAGGACGGGAGTAAAGCATATCATCAAAGAATTGTATATGAAAAAGAGAAGTTGGGCCAGTCACATTGCTAGAATGAGGGATGATGAATGGACAGCAGAGTGTTCCACTGATCCCCTATGATGTCAGCAGAAAGGGAAAAAGACCTACAGTATGATGAGTGAACCCTCTGTGATGAATTTTCAGGAACACGTGAATACTATACCATAGAATAGAACTCCCAATAAAATCCATAGAATAAAACCCCAGAACCATTTTTGAATGTGTCCATTCTTTATAATACGATATTATTTCAGCTGAAATGGTAGGCATGAGGTGAAGGAAAAGTATCATGTATTTTCCATGTACCCACCTCTCTTTCCATCACTATCATCCCTTTCTGCTCACAAGAAACCCAGGATATGAGGCAAAGGGCTTAGACAGTCCACTAAAGTGATCATACAAGGAGGCAGTGGCACTTACAATGTTCATCCTGTCTGCATAATCAACTGTATATCTGCATTGTTCAACTCTAGTATCTGTAGATGATGCTGTATAGCTGTCTTAATTAAAGAATAAAAGGTCCCAAACCCTTGAGAAAACAGAGAGCAGGAGCTTATGGCAGTAGTGTCCCTATTGTCAATCCAGTGCCTCCTCCTTCCTTACCTTGCAGTGGTCAGGCTCTGGGGGTTCTCTCACTCTTTAGATTCTCAGGTCTTGTCTCCTATACTAATCTTGTTCTATTGATCCTCCCTTCAAGTGGAATTCTTAGGCTGGCTAGGGTCAAGACCAAAAGGACTAATAGCTGAAGGTCATTGGCTTGCTGACTCCCTGCTACACTATCTTCTCCATACTCAGACAATTACCATATCTCAATGAGGCTTTTGAAAGATTCATGAGCCTCTGCTGTTCCTAACTCTATACACCAATGGCAACCTACTCTTTGATGGGAGGGGCTTAGTGTACTGGGGACATATTGTGCCTACAGGAAGAGGTCATCCTTCCCTGGTCATAATTCTACCTATTAATCAATATGACAACACATTGCAAAAGGCCATGAGCTCTTGTTTGGCTTAGCATTACAGACAACATGGACAGAAGTAAGACCCTATATTGGTCATGTAAGAAAAGTCTCTGTAAGAAATCAATGATGAGTATAGGCAAAATTTTGTGACAGATTTTCCAAAAACACCTGGTTGTTTCTCCGTCACTTCCCTGTTATCTAGCTAATCTTCTCCCTTTCCCTCTAGTCTCTGCCAAAACTAGTATGTTGGGGGAGGGAGGGAGTGCAGGAAGGGTCACGGTAATGAAAATATATAAGCACTCATAGGATTATAGATTTAGAACTCCCATGGTACTAAGAGATATTGAATTCAGTCTCCTTAATTTGTAGACCAAATTAATTTAGGGATTTGTTCAGTGTGACAAAGTAGCCTAGATGAGATTTGAACCCGGGTCCACTGATTCCAAATCCAGCATGGTTTCCATGACAGCACACTGTCTAAGGAATAAGGAATAGAACTTTTGCAGAAATCTATCGATTTTTATAGACCCTGCTATTCCCTATTTTTGTTAGTGTTTCTTTAAAGAAATTGCCTATAGCTATTTGAGATGCTTCTCTTTGTCTTTATGTTTCCTTTGTCCCTTCTTCCTCCTCCCCCTCCTACTTAAAATGTTCTTTTTCAGCTTCAGACCTCAGTATGTGGGCCCTCCACAACTGTTTTTTGGAAGCTTAGGTTGTCACAAAAGAAAATGAGAAGCCACTGCTTGTAGATATCTGCCCCATCCCAAAGAACTGTGAAACCATCTGGCAGGCAGTAAACAGATTTATACCATTAATTGACTGAAATCAGGAATCCTAGCAATTAGTAATTCATTTTATCTCCTAAAAACATGGTGAAAATGATAATCAATAGAAGGAAAAAAAACGGATAGCACTAGCAAAGTGCCCAGAAATCCCTGGAAGTATACTGTTACAGTGGTTCCTATGCCAAGCTATGCAATCACTCAGATTAGAAATCAAATCAGTGTCAGATTATCTTGTAGTTTATAGATCCTATTTGGTTTCATAAATGGGAGTACACTGATCATAAATTCTACACTGTCTTCCCTTAATGACCTTAATGGGCAGCCATTATTTTACTGTGCTGTCGTTCAAAAAAACTCCATCTGGTATTCATAAATATATCCAAGGGAGGCTGGACTTTGAAAGTAATAAATTTAATCCAATGATAGCTTCAATTTAAGTAAGACCTGAACCTTCTCTGGTGGAGAGGTTTTCCACAAACCCTTAAAGGTTTTAACACAGTAAAAAGAACAAACCCAAGGACATCTGCTCCTCTTGAATTTCAATAAAAGATTCATCCAACTATCTAACGAAGATGATTCATTCAAGGCTTTCTAGCCTAGAAACTAGCTGATATTTGACCATTGAAATGAAAGCCTTGTGACTAGCCCAGAGGTAATGCTTTAAACTTTACAATCAGAAAAAAATACATATAGTCATAACTGTGACTAGATTGGAGTGACCAGCACATATTTCCTCCTAGAAGTGATTCTCTGATTAAACTCCTGTACCTGGTCTCAGGCCATTTTCAATTCAAAGTTTCTTTTGCTGTCTTGACTTTCATTTTTGGTTCACTAAGAGCCTTGGTGCATAGCTATACCAAGTCATGATGCCTGAATTACATCACTAGGGTTAGGGATTTATGCCATGTAGGATGCCTAGGAGCATTGGCAATGGTAGAGCTCACTAATATTCCCAGCAGTCCTTTCCCACCCCAACAGAATTTGACCTACTTTCTCAAATTCTCAGTTACAACTATGTAGATAGTCAACCCCTCAATTTCCAGATCTAAGTGTTCTTCATCCAGTTGTTTCTTAGGGTTCTATGATATTATAGATGCCTTTCAGGCACAGAACTTGCCTGATTTAATTTGTACGCTCAAATATACTTTACTGAGTTACCATGATTAAGAATGAACTGATTTGAACTATGATGATCTCCTTTGGTTTTACATTGATATACAATTATAACTACCAATTTACTTTCTCATTTCTTGGAAGACTTGGGTTTCAATAACCATATTATTAACAATTAATGGTCAGATTTAGGATGGGAAACTGGAATTTTAATAAAAGGCTTTACAGGAAAGGTCAATGAACTATAAGGAATCAATCTTTCATAAGCAGCCTTTGGTTCTTACTGAAATATTTATGAATGATAAAACTATTTTGACAAGGCAAAGTTCAACATGGAGGCCACTTGTGACAACATGATATGGTTTCATAACAAACAGTATGTATTATTAAAAGCAAAGCCATAGAAAGTCCACTCTGTTAAATAACTCTGAGAAACAAAGTCATCTTACGTGGTTGTACACATGCAGATGTATACACATATATTGCTAAAAGAAAGAATAGTAAGTCAGAGTCACAGTCAGATTAGAGTCACATGTGCCTTTCAATAAATGTATGAAATGTGTCTATTCTTAGAGTTTCTTAGATTTTGCTCTTAAGAGTGTAGACGTGAAGGCCATACTGTGATTTTCCTTGAATCCTATCCCCCTGTTAGCATAGACACTGGCTTCAAATACCTCCCTAACCCAAAAGAAAAAATTTTGCTTGTTTGTTTTTCAACGTGAGGGATTGGGGGGTCAAGGATATAAAATATGGGAATTGTTGAGATGAAGTAAGAATGCTGAATTATAGCTAGTAGTAGTCAGTGCTTCAAGAGAGATGTCATCCCTCTACTCAATAAACTCCATTAGCTTCCTATTACCTCCAGGGACAAATAAAAAATGCTCTGTTTGTCCTGCAAAGCCCTTCACAACCTATACCCCTTCTATCACTTCAGTTTTCTTACCCTTTATGCCCCAAAATGTACTCTTCGATTCAGTGACACTGGCCTCCTGGTTTTTCTATGAACATCTCTCAGTTGCAGGCATTTTCTCTGGCTGTTCCACATGCCTGGAATGCTCTCCCTCCTCTGCTCCAACTACTGACCTTCACGGCTTCTTTAAGTCCCAACTAAAATCCCACTTCTGACATGAAGTCTACTGTAACTACTCTTAATTCTAGTGTTTTCCTTCTTTTAATTATTTGCCATTTATCATATATGTATGTGTGTACATACATATGTATGCATATATTTGTTTGCCTGTTTTCCTCCCCATTAGATTATAAGCTCTTTGAGGACAGGAATCATTTTTCTCTTTTTTTTTGAACCCAGGCACTTAGCACAGCTCCTGGCAAATTATAGATACTTAACAAGTACTTAATGATTGATTAGTTGATAATTCTCCCTAATTTTTTTTCTTTAACACGTATAAATAAATACATTTATCTACTTGTGGAATTTGGAATTGCTTTAAACTGGCCAATATAAGTTTAATATGGTCAGTACTGATCAGAAAAGGAAAAAACAATTCAACAGGATGCAAGTTTGGTAGTAAAAGGGAGTTTTCATGTTAATACCTCTATCTTAGACTTTCTCAAGGTGCTCACATTGTTTGGGGGGTCAGATACAAAGAATTTATATGTGGCTTTCTATCTGCATAGTAAAAATTATTTTTTATCCTCTCAGATGAACATAGATTTTTTTTGGTGGGGTTGATCTATGCATAAGTAGGTAGATAAATAGATATGTTTTTGTTGACATGTAGATATACATACATGTATATATTTAAATATAAGTAAACATGTGTATATGCATGCACATTCATGTACATTATCATCATCATGATTGCTTACGTTTATATAGTACCCACTGTGCTCAGCACTTGTAAATATTTTTTCATTTGATCCTCATAACAATTCTAGGAGGTAGGTGCAATTATCATCCCTGCACATATATACACACATAAACACATATGCCTATGTGCATATAGAGGCAGCTGGGTTGTAGTGGATAGAGTACAGGGCCTGCAGTCAGTAAGACTCATCTTTTTAAGTTCAACTCTGAACTCAGACACTTACTAGCTATGTGACCCTGGACAAGTCATTTGACCCTGTTTGTCTTGGTTTTATCATCTGCAAAATTAGCTAGGGAATGAAATGGCAGAACACTCTAATATCTCTGCCAAAAAAACCCCTAAATGGGGTCACAGTCAGACAACTACATTGACTGAACAACATATACATATAACACAATGACATAATTCCCTAGTCATCTTGCTGCCTTATAAGATATTGATCCTTTGTTTGGGACTTTGATTGTATATCTTCCTATGGAAGTTGCAGCCATGTTCAATGACAGCCTCCTGAAAGGACTGGGGGACATCCACTGTTCATGTTCCTTACTACCCCTTTGAGGGTAAGGCCATATATTTTCATCATTTGGGAATGAATTTATTGGCTTGGGCTATTGTGGGTTGGAACTACCCCCTTTATGTTGTCCCTCAGAGGCTTAGCAACATAAATGGGTCAGTTGAAGAGTCAGGCCATTTTGTGAGAGATCTTGAAAGAGTTGACCATAGGCAAAGGGAAGGCATTGCTAAGACTGAACCTGGGACCTGGAGGCAGGAAGGAACCTGTGCCTTCACACAGTTTCTACTCCAAGGACCTCTTGGAGTAGCCAGGGGGAATAACTATTTACATCTAAGTTATACACCATCTTATCCACATGGTTCAAGGAGAGAATTACTGAACCCAAAATTCTTTACCTTACCCATAGAGAAGCAAGGTCATAACCTCTCTGTGAAAGAAATGACAGACTTAGAGAGGGAATCCCGTATTTCAGTAGTGATAGTTCCTGATTCATGGAGGAACATGAGTTTATGAATTTGTAAATTGATTATCTATCACATAACCCCAGAGATGAAAGAGCATGCATCTGAGCCATGAAATAGAGGAATAAAATATTTGAACTTTTCCCTATAGGGATAGAAATAGATAGGAAACTATCTCTTTGGTAACCCCTAAGTCCTCCCTCTTTCGTGGAAGGAAGGGAAAACTTTCAGGTGATACTATGAATTGACATAGGAGGGTTAAATAGGTCCCTGGGAAAAACAAGAGAAGGTGAGAGAAAAATGGAGAAGGTGCCTCAACCACCTGTTTTTTTCTCTCTTTCATGGCAAGAAAGTTTCTTTATTTCTATAATTCTGTTTCTATCTTCTAAGATAAAAATTATTTTCCTTTATTCCTTCTCCCCACATGGTCATCCTAATCTGTCTGAGCCCTATTCCTCTCTAGTTCATATCATCCTGTTCTCCCATTCCAATGTACCCTCTGAAATTCTTTCCCTTTTGTTAAACTCATCCTCAAGATCTCTTCCTGACTTTTTCCATTTTCTGATGTTCCTGAAAACCTGGCTGTCTCCAACAAGATCACTGACTACACCACTAAGTGTGAATTATTCCTTTGTTCATTCCCCACCTCCCAACACATCCAGGAGAAAAGGTCAGGTCATTCATTGTTCCTCACTGTCATTTCTAGACTCTCTGTTGACTGCCAACAATCTACAACATCTGCTCCTTTCAGGTTCATGCCATCCCCCTATGATGCCTAATCCAGCTCCTTGTTGCCATAATATACTAATATCCAGATTGCTCACCTTTCTCTTTTTATCCCTTCTTTAGATTTTTCAATTAATATTTATTTTCTCTTTCTCTCAGTCCTCAATTTAAAAAGCAGACAAAACCCTTGTCTCAAATAAACATAGTCAAGTAAATTCCCATGTTGTCCATCTCCAAAAACTGTATAACTCATCTGCATTTTGAATACAGCACCTCCCTTTCAGGAAGTAGGTAACACAGATCAATACCAGTCCTTAGTCCTTTGGTTTCATTGTTGATCATTGCACTAATAGGAGCCCTTAGGTCTTTCAAAGTTGAAAGTTGTCTGTCATTACAGTGTCGTTTTTGATATATGCTTTTGTGTGTATATGTATACATAAATATATATACCCACACATATATGTATGTGTATATGTATATACACATACATACATAGATATATACATATACACATAATATATAGATATATGTATGTATTATTTCTGTTGTTGTTGTCTGTTCTACTCAGGAGCTTCAATAAGCATATTCATATCACTTCAGTTTGACCCATCAGTTGTTCAATGCCCTTAACTGTCAAGACCTACATTTTTACCCTATGTCAACATCTCAACATTGCCCACAAATACTTCCATGATCTCAAACTCTGATCCATACTGTTACAGTAAGTGCTACTTAAGGAAGTCTTAACAATTAGAGCTTTTGAGTAGTAGGTAGTAGGTTCCCTGTCACTGGAGGTTTTCAAAGAGGGACTGACTACCTGTCAGATATCGTGAGATCTGAAATTGTCCAATATGCAAGAAAAACCACTGAGGCAGAGCTCTAAGCCGATAGCACTTTATTCAAAAGTCCATGACCCCCTCTAATGAAGTGGACCTCAGATCTCCCTCAGGATCTGAGATGCCTCCTTTCCCCAGGGCCTTAGTTTTATAGGGTTTCATACCCAAACATGCAAAAGAGGCATGGTAAAATATAGAATTTCATTGGTTGATAGACCTTGATATTGACTCTCTAGGAGAGCTAGAAATGATGCATTAGTATAGTAGCTACAAGACTGATCAGTCAAGGGTCATCTCTGCTGACTTAGTGGTCATACGATGGTCACTGTTTATGTTGGACAAGAAAGGGTGGTCCAGAGGTAAAAACAAAACAAACTGGGAGACTTTCCATATTACACCAAAATCTTCCACTCATGCTAGGCTTGGTCATAGAACTTGAGCAGAACAGGATGAAGATATCTTTGTCAGCATTCTTGTGGTTGCACAAATGTGTTTCATAACTGGTAAACAAGTGGTGAATGTTGGATTAATGTTTGAGGCCTATGATAAAGGTCTACTATAAGAACCTATCTTACCTAATTATGCCGATACAAAATATCAATCTGAATAATACTGATTGGAATAGAATAGGGGTTCAAATGAATCATTTCTTACAGTATACCATAGAAAAGAATTCTTGTTGAGGTATGTCTTAGACTACATGGTCTTTTAGTTCCCCTTCCAACTCTGAGATTCTATGACATCTATAAATTATGCCAACTGGATACACTAGAAATTTTTGCCATTTAATTCCATCTGGATTCTTATAACACCTACTTTATATTCTTTTGCCTTCCTAAAAGGACTGTTCCACAGGCTAAATGGACTACTTGTTATAAGGGATTCATATTCCAATACAGAATGGCCTGCATGACCTCTGAGGTCTTTTGATATTCTGAGATAACTAACTTTGTAATATTGCTGTGAGACAACTGGTATGATTTTATCAATGCAGTTATAGGAGCAGTCCAGTCTAACATCTAGAGCTTGGTATTTGAGTCAGAAGACTTGGGTTCAAATTCTACTTTTGCCATTTATTATCTCTATAAACTTGGTCAGGTTATTTAATTTATCTCAATTGTAAAATAAAGGGGTTGAACTTGATTTTTTTTTTTTTTAAGAATCCTTCCTGGTTTAAATTCCCTGATCCAACTAAAAAGGTAATTTAATTTCAAGATATTCTTTAAAGTTTATAAATCGTTTTCCTCATGACAATATAGACAAAAGTAACACAAGTGTGAAGATTCATATTCTTGTTCTATCAGTGCATGAACATTTGCAAAGCACTTACCTTCTTTTAGTTTCTTTATCTGTAAAATGGGAATATGAATATTGTGCTTGATGGGACCACTAATTCTCTGTGTATCTTCTATGACTCAATTTACTCATCTGCCAAATGAGTATAATGAGACCTGTTATGAAAATTAAATGAGACCCCAGAAGGAGAAGTGTTAAAAGTACAAAATGAAACACAAACACATATGCAAACAATTACACATCATAATTATTTGTGTAAAAACTGTGTAATTCCTAAGTTCCATAGTTTGACTAATAGCCTCATGGATTCTATTTAGTTTCTGTGCTGCACCAAAGGAAATAAGCTCTGGAATCTGGAGTTCCATAATCAAATGTTATGAATATATATATGCAATTATTGTTATTATTATTATTGACTACATCCAACTGGAACTTGAGATACACAGGCACTGTGGTTGGGAGATCCATCTTGCCCTACTGAAAAGTGACATAGGATAGAATAGATTGGGGGAGGGGGGACACACTGGGATGGCTGTTTTGGGGTGGTGGGGGGGGAAAGAGGGGGAGAAAATTTGCAACTCAAAATCTTGTGGAAATGAATGATGCAAACTATAATAAAATTTTTTAAAAAAGAATGTTACATATGAGAGGGTCTCTCAAGGAGAAATGTGTGATGGGGAAAATGCATGCGTTGAGAATAAAGATTTTAAGAGTTAAAAAAAAAAAAAAAGGAAATAAGCTAAAGTCAGCCACACTTGTTGGGAAAAGCTTGATTCCATCTATGTCTAATTATTGGGCTTAGAGTTTTTGTTTGAGTCTGACATTTTACTGGGGAGCCTGTATCCATTTTTTTAAAACACAAGTCAGTTAAATTTAGTCTTACTCCCAGTCTCTTGAAGCAGCAGAATTCAGGACACCAGACTTCAGAGTTCCCTCTTCTGACACCATGCCCCTTTCCTTCTCACTTGGCATTCATAGCATCTTTGGCATTTATAAGGCATCTTTGATAATTAACAAGAAAAGGAAAGAATTTAAAGGGCCACAAGGAATTATTCTAAGAAGGTTGGATATGTAATTTCCTGGGACCCCATTGAGAGCCACATTTGTAAACTCTGCTGTGACAAAAGCTCAGTGTAGCTATTACAATGCATGAATCTTAATCCTCGGTGGGGTTTTCTATTCTACTGAATTTAAATTTGATTACACTCTAGAGATTTCAAGTCATTAAAGCTGTCTGAAAAGAAGTCCAGCTCATGCACACATGTGCACACACACTCTCGTACCACCAAAGAACTACAGAATGTTAGAGTTGGAATGGAACTTTAAAATCATTTAGCCTAATCCTTTTATTATATTTAATATGAGAAAACAGAGGCCAAGGGATATTATAACTTGCTCATGGCCACACAGATTTCAAATTCAGTTCTCTTTCTCCAGGTTAGTTTAGAAATCTACTGTAGGAAACTGGAGTAAGGATTTCTCTGAACCTGAACTTTGATACCTTTCATTCCTTTGAATTCATTCACAAAGCACAATTGGTAAGAGAGGGAAAGGAAAAGAGAGAGAAAAGAGACAGACAGAGAAACAGTGAGGGGGAGAAGAGAAGGTGGGAGGGAAGGAAGGAGAGAGAAAGAGACATAGAGAGACAGAAACAGAAAGACAGAGACAGAAATGGAGAGAGGGAAGGAGGGGAGGAATAAGGGAGGGAGGAGGAGAGGGATGGAAAGAGAGACTGATGGAGGGAGGGATGGGAAGAGGGAGGAAACAAGAGGAAAAAAGAAAGAGGGAAAGAGTGAGAATGGTAAAGAGGGAATGGGACAAAAAGAAACAGACTGAAACAGAGAGAGAGAGACAGAGAGAGAACAGGAGGAGGGAAGGAAGGGAGAGACAGACAGAGAGAAAGAAGGATATATCAGGGGAGGGAGGGGAGAAAGGAGAGGCAGATAGACACATGCAGTCAGTGATGGGTAGATAGAGACAGAGATAGACACAGAGACAGAAGGAGAGAATGGGAGAGGCAGAGAGTAAGAGAAAGAAACAGAGAAAGGGAGAGAAAAGAGAATGAGAGAGAGAGAGAGAGAGAGAGAGAGAGAGAGAGAGAGAGAGAGAGAGAGATGGGGCGGGGAGAAAAGGAGAGAGAGAGAGAAAAAGACCAAGAGACCAAAAGACTAGAGATCCAAGTGCTAAAGAAATTCCTATACTTTGTGGAAAACAGCTTTCCTCCCAACATTCTTTATTTCTTTCCCCCACAGAAACATCAGCTGGAATAACTGCTCATTTCTTGGCTTCACTTCAACTCTAAATTTCAGTCTTATTGATTAGAAGTTCTGTCTTTGCCACCAAGAGGGCTATCTGAAGTGGGCTGCCTGCTCTTCTAGCTGTTTGAAGTATTTATGAAATTAATATCAGTCAATCAGAAATAATCAGACTTTTTTTTTTTTCCTGGAAGCCCGAGTGTCTGTGAGCTTGCATGAGCCAGCCTTACTTTTGCATTAAGATCCAGTGAGGTCTGCTCAGAGTTGGAATTTATTGAAAGTCAAACACTTAACCTTTGCCTCTTTCCATTCCCCATGTAGAATTATTTGTTATTGAGGCCAAAAAGCATCAACATAATATATGTCTGGAGACTTGATTGTTCATATTCTGTGGTTTCACTTGGCAGTTTACATTGCCTTTACAAAGTAATTACAAAATATGAGTTGTTTTAAGAGCCCTGACAGATGACATTAAGTGTAATTTATTGACTAACCAGAAGGAGGAAGGAGTTTTGGAGTATCAGTGCCATTGAAAAGAGGACTTAATAGGAACATTTTTTTCCCAGTGTTATTATCAGGGTTGTTATTCCTCTCTTCTCCATCCTGGCATTTTGGTAATGCTTTAAATGGACAATGTAATGATAAATGGTTATCAATGGGGGAAAGTGCAATTCTTCTTCTGAAATATGAACAAACGTTACTACCATTTATTACTCACCTGAATGACATTATGAACAAAGGAGATTGAAATCAATGAACAAAAGAGGCAGAATGAAAGCCGCTTCAATTGCATTATAAAACACAATCTACATCACAACAGGAATACATTAATTTAGAAGAAAATTAGCAACTTTCCCTTAACAGAATAATGAATAGTTTCAAAGGTTTACCATATCAAAAAAGCTCTAATTGTGTTCATTAATTCTCAGTCCAACATTATTGTGGGGGAAGAAAAAGAAACTAAATTTGAACAAAGCAATAATCTACCTCATCTTCTGAGGAATCTGCAAAAATACTCAACTATCTATTACTGTTTCTTCAGACAAGTTCATCTTAATTACAATGCAAAGGGAGATAAATAGAGAAGCCTTCTCAGATTAGAAAGAACTCCTGGGTCATAAAGGGTTGGGTGAAGAATGGATGGGGAAAGATAGCTGAAAACTGAAAATCAGGGTGCTGTGGGAGAACAAAGTACAGTTGGCTAGTTAAAGAGACCCTAGTCTCTGATTTCAGGTCAGACTTACTTCACAGAGGAACCAACCTCCAGATTTTTAGATGAATGGAGTATTTTTCCAGTTCAGTGGGAAGAAAAGGCATTGTAAAATATTAAAGAACTAGAAAGACCCTTAGAGATCATCTTCTACACAGCTTTCCTTCCCCCATTTTACAGATGATAAAACTGAGGGCCAAAGTAGAGAAATGACTCGTCCAAGTAGATTATTGGATGGTATGTAGATGAATCTTCCAGAAGACTGTGATTTTTCACTTTCTATTCAGTTGTTTTGGTATCACATGACACAATATTGATGCCTCTTTTCTGAGGAAAATAACCATTTATTGACAGTTTTTCATTACTGAGAATACCAGGTCACATTTCTACAGTGTTTTTTCCCCCATCAACTCAAAGCACTTTCTAAACTACTAATGAATTAAGCTTCCTGACATCTGAGCAAGACATGAAAGCAAGTCATTTTTTATCGATGTATGCTGAGCTTCTAATAGTACCAACCATTAGAGTCTCTAAGAATGTTGTAAACATTTGATCATGACTCAGTACTATGGCATGGCATTTGAAAAGACTACTGTGATCTTCAGTTGCATTAGTGGCAGTAATGTGTTCATAACCAGAGAGGTGATAGTGCTGTAGTGCTCTGCCTTATCCAGACCACAGCAAGAGTTTGGTCCTGGACAACACATTTTAGGAAGGCTATTGACAGACTGGTATGCATCCCAAGAGAGATCAGGGTGGTAACCAGATTAGAGATTTCACCATAAGAGAATAGGTTGAAGGAATATTTAGCCTAGACAAGACAATATTTAAGGGGAACACAAGAGACGTCTTTAGCTATTTGAAGGGCAGTCATGTGGAAGAGAGATAAGCTTTATTCTGCTTGGTCCCACGGGGCAAAAGTAAATGATAGAAGTTCCAGGAACAGATTTCAGCTCAAAGTAAGAAAAGACTTCCTAATATTGTAATTAAACTCATTCAAAGGTGGAATGGATTGCCAGAAAGACATAAATTTTGATCACGGAAAGGGTTTAAAAAGACAATGAATTACCACCATTGAGAATGTTGTATGGAGAGATCTTCCTAAACTACTGTCTGATTTAATGACCTTTCAGTTTTCTTCCAACTCTACAATTCCGTGAATAAATGAATCTGGAAGGTTATCTACCAGATCTGTAACCAGGTGACTGGGATTTTCCCAATACAATGTTAATCCTTGATTGTTCTGTTAACTTGATTAACCACAAATTAACCCTTGATGTGCTAAGACACTCCAAATTTTTATGAAATCCCCAGAAAGTACATAATGTAACTTCCAGGTAAGCCAGAATCTGTTGTTCTATGCCCGTTTACCCCACATAGAAATGCCCTACTCAAGGTAAACTATAAAGTAAGTCTCTGTCATAGGAGAGAATGGAAGTTGTCCCAAGTTTCGTTCCTTTACAAACAGGCAACCCATAATCCACTCAGTATTCATGAGCCTGAAGAGGGAACCAGTTGAGAGAACACCTTAAGTGACAGAACTTATTTCATAAAAGTGAGTGAATCATTGACAACATCATCCATTATACTGAGAAAGGAAAAGTCAGGAGCCCAGAGAGCAAAGTTATTTTCAAGCCCATTTGAATTTCAAGTCACTTCCTCTGAAAAGCCTATCCTGAGTCCCCTTGGGCTTATAAGCAAATGATAGGAGATGGGAGGGGTGAATGAGTCCATTTTCTTTTAACCTCAAACAACATGATAAAAAATAACATATTCAGCCTACATCTCTTGAATGATTATTTTATTCATGTATGTCTGTTTCTTGTTTCTTTGCCATGATTGTTCCACAAGGTGACAGGTCAAGACATTTATGTCTCCTACCATGTTTAATTCCTCTTTGTATCTAAAGTTTCATCAGTGTAATTTCTTTTCCAATATAGATCACAATCACTCCATGCCTTAGTGAGTAAATGGTCTTTGTGTGCTGCTATGACAAACAACAAAAATAAAAATCAATGCCTACTGACCAATGCAAAGGTGATAAAATTCTTTCCACTTCCTAGGCTGGTTCTCTGACAAGAAACACATCATCTATTAGTCAGTCTATGCTGGAGGCCTTTCTAAAATGGCGGGACTTGGCATGGTGTTGGCATAGCCTTTGAGAAATCTAATCTTTAAGAGGCAGTAGAACAAAGTGTCAGACTTAATTGGAAGAGGGCCATTAAACCATACATAAGAATCCCTGGAGCATGCATATTAACTTAGGGAAAACGAAACACATATTAACTTTCTCTATGTTCTATTATATTTTTTATTTATTTTGATAAATATTTCCCAATTTTAATTTAATATGGTTCCTAACACCCCCAGCCACAATGAAGGCCTTGATATCTCTGTACTAGAAGATTTCTAAATTTACCATATGGGATATTTAATGAATGTAGAACAACTATCAGAAAAGCACCTAGAATTTATCCTCCTAAAAACATTAATAAATGTCTCTTCAGAAAGTGTGCTATAGTAAAAAGCACTAAACTTTTTTTTTTTTTTTAGATCCAGATCCCCCTTAACCAATTATATGTTCTTTGGCAAATAACTTTCAAGGTGCAAGTTTCCTGCCCTAGAAAATAAAGACTTTGGGTTCAATGGATTCCAACACTAAAGACCAGCAATTCCTTACCTGGGCTTCTTATCCATGATGACCTTTTGTTTATATAACCAAGACAGTTATTTGCTTTAAATTAGCAAAAGTTTTAAGATACCACATAAATAAACTACATGGTGAAAATGACACTCTAGTAATTTCAGAAAAATAAAGAGGGTTTTTTTTTTTGTTTGCTTGTTTGTTTTGGATTAGGAAGAAGCAGCTTTTAATCAGTCTAAGAGGTGGAAGAGTCCATACTCAGCATAGAATAAGGATCAGAGGAGTTGAACGTGGACACAGGACAGGGAAGTTGAGTAATTTATCAGATCTCCAGAGAATAGATTCAAATCATGTCTAAAATTCTTTCAACTTTCAAAATATTGGACATCTAATTATCCAAATGTTAGTACCAAAACTTTGCAGAGCAAAAGTAAATGATTATTGTAATTCAGCCCCTATTTCTAATAGGTTTCCATAAGACAGGCAGAGTGGATGAACTGTGCAAGAGTAATAATAACAATTATAATAATAGCAACAACAATCCTGATATACTGCCTCCTATATGCCAGGCACTGATCTAAGAGCTTTAAAATATTATGTCATTTGATTCTCACAACAGGTAGATATGTGTTATTATTATCTTCATTTTATAGTTGAGGAACCTGAAGCAAATGGAAGTTAAGTGACTTGCCCAAGGTCACAAAGCTAGTAAGTGTCTAAGGACAAATTTAATCCAGGTCTAGGGTTCAATTCACTGTCAACTAGTTGCTCCTAGAGGTGGGAAAGACAATGTCATAGACCCAAACATAAATCCCTTTTGTGACATGCTTGACTTAAAATTACTTAGATTCTGCCTAAGAATATATTGCCCCCCTCAAGTATCCCATTCCATTACTGGACAGATCTAATTATTAGGGAATATTTTCTACTTTTTTTTTTCTTATACTAATCCTAAATCAGTCTCTCTACAATTTTCATTCATAGTTACTAGCTGTGTCTCCTGAGGCCAGGTTCAACATAGCATTTCCATAAGATAGCCCACCAAACACATGAAAACAAATATTATTTCTTTGTGGGGCATATCTTCATGTAAGTTACAGACCTAAGATCTATATCCAATCAAGTTGTTTTCAAAAGTCTAATTACAGTTCAAGTCTAAGTCAAGAGGAAAATTCCATTTTGAACATTATAATGTAACATTTCCTCAAAAGAAAAATGTTTAAAGATCAGGACCGCCCCAACCCACTCATGAGTATTCTACCAGTTCTAGCCAGCATCACCCATGGGATCTATGGAGAGCTGGAAAACTTATCCTCCCCTTCCCAGAGGGTGCTGGGATAAATTTAACAAATGACTTTCTGAAAACGCATTACATGTTTTTTAAGTTTAATCTCACTTATTAACATTTTCTTCATTACTTTCTTAAGTCTAGACAATCAACAAAATAATCATCAAAGCCCTGATTTGTGGGGTTTATGATTTCCAAGGAATAAATGTTCATACTGAAAATTTAACAATCAGTATAAACTGAGAAACTCGACTCTGCCCCCTCCCAAGCCCACCAAAAAGCAGCAAGAAAACACTGAGGACAAAAGAGCTGTCCCTTCACCACTCCAACTCTCAGTGCCATGTTTTCCAATTTTTCACTCGGCACAGATTGTTCATTATTAACTCCATGCTGTTGTCATTCAATCCCACTTCTGCTACTGGTTTCCCAAGCCCCAATTTCATCTGAACCTTGGACTTATTATCCTCTTGGTCACTAATGATATGCCCTGCCTTTGTCCCCAAGGTCCTTAGGATTTTGTCCTCTACATTGTTATTTCACTCGCCAGAATCAGTGCTGCTTGGCCTTCCCATCTGCTTTGGATTGGACATGAGCCCTCATTTATGTGCTGTCTTACCTAATTAAAATGTGAGCTCTTTGAGAATAGAACCAGTCCCCTAATTTTCTATCAGTTATCCCAGTGCTTAACATAATTCTTGGCATGTAGTAAGTGTTTAATAAATGCTTTTCAACTTAAATGAATCAATCAGAAAGTGTTTATTAAGTATGTATTAAGTACCTCACACTGAGCTAAATACTGGGGAAACAAATTTAAAAAATGAAACTGTCACTATATAAGGAGCTTATATTCTAACAGGAGAGACAAGTATATGGAAAATTATTTACAAGATAAATATAAACTGAAATCCAAATATATACATAGTATAGATCAAGGTATATAGTATTAATATAAGTAAAGCATGTAGTATAAATTAAGTTAAATACAAAGTAGTTTGTGAGGAAGTGCATTGGGTAGGTATTAGTAGTTGGTGGAACTAGTAAATGCTTTGTGGGTTTTAGGAAAAAATAATTGATTTTGTTTGGGGCATGCTAAGTTTGAGATAATTATGTGAAATTGTTTTGGAAATGCCCAATAGGTAGCTGGTGATAGGAGGTAGGAACTCAATAGATAAGGTAGGTTTAGATTTGGGACCCATTTGCTCATAGATTATAATTTTAAGCCATAAATGAAAGAGAAATCTTAGAAGGAAAAGAGAGCACACAAGAGAGCCTCAGGGAACCCGTGGTTATGAGGTTGGGGCATGAGTAATGTGATCCAGGAAAGGAGACCAAAAAGAAATAGCCATAGAAACTAGAGAAAGTAGGAAATATCAGGGAAGAGAGAAAATCCAGGAGTAGGGAATGATTTTATCTTTTCCCCAAGCCTGATCTTCCCTCTGATAACTACTTGTTGGTGGCATCAGCATTCTCCCAATTTCTTTGGTGTTATCTTTGACTCTCCCCTAATCAGCACTGCTTACATTTGACCAGTTACCAGGTCTTGTCATATGCACTTCTAAAATATTTCTTATAAGAGAGAGAATTCTGGGAAGATGGAGTAGGTTAGAAATTCCAAGCTCTCAAGATTTTCCCCCACAAAAGAGAGAAAATAGCACCTTAAGATGAACAAAGTGAGGGTAAAAATAAATAAGAATAGGGGCACAGCAGAGGTCTTCCTGGGACAATTTGAGAAACTCAGAGAAAAAATCCCTGGAGAGGTTTGGTTCCTGTGAAGAGTAAACACCTCCAGGCTAGGTTTCCTTTTAACAACAAGCCAACAAGCAGCAATCCCAGGGTTGGTTTGAGAGGTTGCTTCCACCCCAGTCACAGGAACTTTTACCCCTGGGATAGTGAGGGAGGTTGGGCATCTGAGTCAGAGAAGATTGAGGGAACCTGTGCTAGTAAGGAGTGCAGGACCCATCTCTGCTGTGAAAAGTGGCAGGGGTGAGAAGGAACCAGCACATGCCTGGTGAGTGCAAAAGCAGTGGGGCAGAAAGCCCCTGGCTATGGCCACTCACAGGAGGTTGAAGGTTTGACTTTGGTTCCAGGCTTTAGGGGAGAACTGAAGATCTGCAACAAGTAGCACCATCCTCCATAGGCTAGAGGTGATTACAAAAATTAAGCTATTACCACAAAACTTGAACAGGCAAAAGAGAAAGAACCTACCCATAGAAAGTGGTTATGGGAATAAAAAAGACCAGGATTCATCTTGAGAGGGGGATATTGAAGTAAAGAAATCCCCAAAGAGTAATGTCAAATGGTCACCAAAAAGAATTGATAGAAGATCTTTAAGAAGACTTTAAAAATCAAATGACAGAGACGGAAGGAAAACTGAAAAAGAAAAAAAAAAGAACAATCTAAGTAAAACAAGAGGGTATGAAAGGAAAGTCAGCCAATTAGAAAAGGAGATCTAGAATCTTAAGGAAGAAAATGACACCTGGAAATTAGAATTGGGCAAGGTGAAGCCAGCAAAATTATAAGAGATCAAGAAATAATTAAACAAAATATGAATAATGAAAATAAATAGAAGAGAAAATGAAACATAAGAAAAAGAACAGATATGGAAAATACACCAAGAAGAGAAAATATAAAAATAATCAGATTAACTGAAAGTTATGATCAGAAAAGGAATCTTGATACAATAATACAAGAAATAATCAAAGAAAATTGTCCTGAAGCATTAGAACAAGGTGAGAAGTAGAAATAGATTTTATGAGGAAAATTCATGGGAATATTATAACAATTTAGAAACCCTCAGCTCAAGGATAAAAAAAATGAAAGCATCAAGATTAAAACAATTTAGATATGATGGTGCCACCATTAGAATCACACAAGACTTAGCAGCAGAGTCATTAAAGGACCACAGGTCTTGGAGAACAATATATCAAAGAGCAAAAGAACTGGGGCTTCAATTGAAAATATCATACCATGCAAAATTAAGTATTATCTTGAATTTTTTCTTTTTTAAAAAAAGGATCATTTGATAAACTCTCACACTTTTAAGATTTTGTTTAAAAAAAATCCTGAACCTAATAGAAGATTTGACATACAAGAACCAAGGGAATATAAAGTACATAGCAAAGACTGAATATAAGGGATTCATAAGAACAGACTGTGTATTTTTTATATGTGTAAAATGTATTTCTAAGATGCTTATTAGTAATTGGGTAGCTCATAGGAAAGATTGAGGTAAATCTGAGTATGATATGAATTTAAAAAGTAAAACCATTTAGGAACAGATAAAAAGAGTAATTATTTTATACAAATGAGGTGCAAGAGGAAGAACTGATACAGAGGAATTAGATGAAGAGGAGGGCTGATAGTTCTTGTAACCTGCTTTCATTGGGAATGGGCTTAAAAGGGAATGAAACATATATATTTAGCAGAGTATAATAGTCTTCTAAATTCAGAAGAAAGAAAATGGTAGGGGAATAAAGATGGAGAGAGGACAAGGAAGAGGTCTGTAGGGGGAGAATGAAGGAATAAGTAAAAAGTGGGTATAGAAAGTATTTAGATTTGTAGGAATGGGAAGATAGAAGAGGGATCTTTGCGGGGGGTAGGCAAGTAATAGGAGAGTAAGGTAGTGTATTGGAGTAAAGTAGAGGAAGCAGGAAGAATAGGAAATGAGATATGCACAAACATAAAAACAAAGATCAGGAGTAGGATGTGTTTGGAAAAGTATATGTCTATATATGGATGTATGTGTGTACGTATATATTATATATCTATACCTACAGAGAAACATAATATCTAAATCTTATTGTAGCCTTCTGGGGGGGCTAGAAGGAGGGGAAAAAAGAATGAAGTAAAAAAGTACATAGCAGATGACAAAAGAAAACTCAGAAGGAAGCAAAGAAAAGATGGACAATTCTCAATACAAGGTGTATTGTTTATCATACAGGCTTTCTTGAAATGAAAATTTATTGCTACATATTTTGAACCATTTCTTATGTTCTGCTATGCACACAACATTTTTTTTCCTTTTTTTACTTCATATTTAAGTTTCAATATTTAAGTTTATATGTTTTTGTTTCTTTTCTTTATTCTGTATTTGTGTTCTGGCCTTTGAGGCTAAAAGAAAATTAAAAAAAAATTTCTTATGCCTGCTACCACCAATTTGTAATGAGTTCCAACCACTACATGTCTAACCCATTGCAAAAGATTCCTATCTTAATAGATCTTCAATGATAAGAGAAATGCAAATTAAAACAACGCTGAGGTACTACTTGATACCTATCAGAGTACATCATATGAAAAAAAAAGGAAAATTATGGATATTGTAAGGGATGTGGGAAAAGTGGGGCACTACTGTACTGCTGGTGGAGTTGTGAACTGATTTAATAATTCTGGAAAGCAATTTGAAACTATGTCCAAAAGGCTATAAGACTGTAAATACCCTTTGATCCAGCAATACCACTGCTAGGTCTATATTCCAAAGACATTCATTAAAAAAGGGAAAAGGATTTATTTGTACAAAAATATTTATAGCAGCTCTTTTTGTGGAGGCAAAAAACTGGAAATCAAAGAGATGTCCATCAATTGAGGGATGTCCATCAATTGAGGAATGCCTAAGCAAGCTGTGGTGTGTGATTATACTAGAATATTATTGTGCTATATTAAATGACAAGCAGGATGATTTCAGAAAAACCTAAAAAGACTTACATGAATTGATGCAAAGTGAAGTGAACAGAACCAGGATAATATTGTATACAGTAATAGCAATATTGTACAATGGAGAAATGTAAATGACTTAGTTATTCTCAGCAATACAATGATTGAAGATAATCCTCAAGAACTAATGATGAAACATGTTATCCTCGTCCAGAGAAAGAACTACTGTTGTTTGAATACAGACTAGGGCATGCTATTTTTCACTTTCTTTCATTCATTTTTTTCTTTTATTCCAGTCTTCTTGTACAAAATGACTAATATGGAAATGTTTTGCATGATTGCACATGTATAATCTCTGTCTGATTGCTTGCCATCTCAAGGAGAGGGGAGGGGAGAGGAGGAAGGGAAGGACATAATTTGGAATTCAAAAGTTTTAAAAATACAGATGTTGAAGTTTTGTTTAAACATGTAATGGGAGGGGTAAGAAATAAAATAAGACAGACAGATAAGTAGATGATAGATAGATAGATAGATAGATAGATAGATAGATAGATAGATAGATCTTCCCACCTCCACTCTCATCCTTCAATTCATAGTTTACATCACTACTGGTCTTATATTTAGATTTGGTCACCTCTTTGCTCAAACTCATAAAATGTTTCCCTGATGACTGCCAAGTAAAATTTCAAACATCTTAGTCTGGCATTCATTGTCTTTTGTAGTCTGACTTTTCCTTAGTATTCCAGCATTTTCTCCTCCTATTCCACTTCTTACTGCTCCCCTTCGTTTATTCTCTGATTCTAGATAAACTAATTCCTGTGTCCTCTATATACCTGACATTTCTAGCCTGTAGACTATTTCATGTTGGCAGGTGTGTGCTGTATATAATCTGATATCACATTCCTTCTGTATGGTTAGCTTCTAGAGGTCATGGACTATGCCTCTTCTAAATATTTGCTATATACTACAGTATGTCATTGCTTCACTTTCAGGTAAGTTCCAAATTGTTCCACTGGGTTGTCTCATGTACTTATTAGCTGTGTAATTATTTAAAATTACTTAATCTTTTGGAGACTTATTTTCTTCATCTGTGAAAGGGGATAATAATACAATACTTGTACTATCTGTCTTAAATAATTTTTGGAAGGAAGACATTTTACAAATAATAAAGCCCCGTATAAATTTTCCAATATTTTATTGTATCTCTTATGCCATAGATATGAGTATTTCTTCCAACTACCTAAATCCCAATCCATTCATGCCTATTCATTCTGTGTAACTCTTATCTATAATTATGCCACTGGCATCCAATACAATGTACTCAAGGTCCTTTCCCCATTTCTTTTGGCATCTTGAATAATAATAATGTTTCACATAGGCTGTCCAAGTTATCATGAATTTGGTCTATGTGTTTAGAGCATCTTTTTAAGTTATACATTTTAAATTGAATTGTTATACAACTTCTCTTATGTAGTGGTTAGTTGGTTGATCAATTGTTGTTCTTTCTTCTTGAAGAAAACCAAAATGACATCAATATTTTAGAGTCAATTGACAGTGTGTCTGACTGTGGCTGATCCAAACAATACGATACCATAGTTTGGGCACAAATAGTCCATGTTAAACATTCTCTAAATTTGCACATCTCACATTTCTTTTGAGCTACTTCAATTCTGCTTCCCTCACAGAGCACAGCACCTTCTCTGATGTGGACACACCATGCTGAGTGGTATCTCCCATGTCACACAATCAGTTCCAAAGTTCTTAAGAGAGACTTTAAGAGTGTCCTCATATCCCTTCTTCTGACCACCATGTGAGTGCTTGCTCTGTGTAAGTTTTTCATAAAATAATCTTTTTGGTAAGCATATGTTTGGCATTTGAACAATGTGGCCAACCCATCAAAGCTGTGTTCTCTGCAGCAGTTTGAATACTTGGCAGGTCAGTTCAAGAAAGGCCCTAGTGTCTGGTACCTTATCCTGAAAGATGACCTTCAGAATCTCCCTTAGGCAATTCAAATGGAAATAATTCAATTTCCTGGCATGGCACTGGTAGACTGTTTAGATTTCACAGTCATACAACAATGGGGTCAGCATAATGGCTCTGTAGGAAAGGAGTATGACAAGGCTATATATCGTCATCTTAATTATTTAACTTATATGCAGAGTGCATCATGTGAAATGTCAGGGTGGAGAAATCACAAGCTGGAATAAAGTTTGCTGGGAGAAATATCAACAAAGTCAGATATGTACATGATACTACTCTGATGGTAGAAAGTGAAGAAGAATTAACTAGCCTCTTTCTTGATGAGGGTTAGCAGAGAGTGTAAAGTTGTATTGAAGCTTCAAAAATCATGATGACTAGTCCCAACACTTCCTGGCAAATAGAGGGAGAGGAAATGGATACAGTGTCAACTTTTATTTTCTGGGGCTCACCATCAACTTTAATTTTGGGGGCTCAAAGATTATAGCAGATTGTGACAGCAGCCAGAAAATTTTAAAAAACACATACAACAAAGATCCATATGGTCAAAGGTATGATTTTTCCAGTTGTAATTTACAACTGTGAGAGTTGGACTATAAGTAGTGCTGCAGAATTAGTGTTTTTGAACTGTTGTGTTAGAGAAGACTTTTGAGAGTTCCTTGGACAGCAAGCAGAACAAATCAGTCAATACTTAAAGAAATTAATTCAGGGTATTCAATAGAAGGTCAACTCTTGAAGCAGAAACTTAAATACTTTGGTCACATAATGAGAAGACAGGACTCATTGGAAAAGACCCTGTTTGGGGAAAGATTGAAGGCAAAAGGAGAAGGGGATAAGAGAGGATGAGATGGATAGGTAGTGTCATGAAAGCTTTGAACACGACCTTAGACAAACTTCAGGAAATAGTGGAGGATAAAAGGACTTGATGTGCTATGATCCACAGAGTCACAAAGAGTCAGACACAATGAACATACAAGCAATAATTTACATGTGGGGGAGGTAAAAGATCACAGGTACTGCCTCACTTTTGTTTTCTCTATAATAATAACAAGAAGGATAAGGATAATTATGATAACAAGTATAATATAGAGGTATCATAGTGTAGTGGACATGATGGTTAGATTGGAGTCAGAAAGACTGTTGTTTGACACTTACTACTTGTGTGAGCTCAAATAATCACATAACCTCTCTTGTCTTCCATGTCTTCATTTATAAAACAGGGGACTTGGTATAGATGATCTCTAAGTTTCCTACTAGCTATAAGCTTATTAACGTGTGCTGCTAGAATAGAAAATGCATTAAATGGGGAGACAGGAGATCTGTACATGAATGTTGACTTACGATTAATTAGTAATAAGACCTTGGGAGCATCACTTCTCCAATATTTTGTCCCAACTTTTTCATCTGTAAAATGAAGGGGTTAGACTTGATAATTCGGCTCCAAATGTCTATGACTCTGTTATTATAAGCAATTCATCTACTATAATTAAAGAAATCAAAGATAGAGTCAATTCAGACTTCTTAATCCTAGTGCCTCAATGTCATTGAATTAAAAGGTCTGGAAACAAAGTCCACAAGTCTGGCTCTTGAATTCCATTTTCTAGGTTCAATTGTCTTTCAAAAAAAAAGTGAATTAATCATATATCCCAAATGGAGAAAGAGGAGGGCAGGGAAAGAAAGCAGCAACAAAGAAAATGACTAACAAAGGAAAGACATCTGACATCTTTGCTTCTTACACTTCTGTTGCCTCCTTGATCCCTTTGTTCTTGAGATGTTGCCCTATTGATGTGTGAATCTGTAACACTATTATTTCTTGTTTGAGGAATATTTGTAACTCAGATATTTCTTGTCACTCTAGCTCCTCAAACTTAAAATGAATAACAGAAGTGTATTAACACAAAAGGGATCAGGCAAAGTTCTGGAGAAAGATTTTCATTGCTCAACTCAAGAAGCAATTTTTTTTTTAAAAACATCCTCAGAAAATCCATTTATTGTGCATTTCTTGATAAGAACATGGTATGCTTCTCTAAGATCCTCTTTGTAGTCTCATCACAGGGTTAAAATGACTCCATTATTGGCTGGCTGTCATTTGACAATGGTTACTGCTTTTAGCATGGCAGCTATGAGTGTCACTCTAAGAATGGTTGAATTGTTGAGGTGGAAGGGTTACCTAAAAAGCAGAAGCTGAAATTGACACTAGAATGGTGCTAAGAGAGTAGGAATCATGTGATTTTCAAACTTGACTTTCAACTTTCAAAAAGGTTCAAGGTAACTTTTGATCAGCTTTCTCTTTACCCTCTTTGGCAGAGAGTAGAGGCTTTAATACTACCAGAGATCCTTGATTTGTTTCATCCTGGTAGGAAGCAGTCCTGATAGCAATAGTAGTGGGATGTACCAAACTTGGAGTTCCTATTGATAATGAAAAACATTCCCATCAACACAATTCATTATCTCCTTTGGCTCACTGATACTATTAGTACAGTATAGTATTAGTAATTCTACTAGTACTGAAATAGTCCCACAGATACCACCATCTCTATAATTTATAATGATACTAATACAAGAACTTCTTTCACCATGTATGATCCTATTATTTCAGTGCTACCACCACCACTAATAATAGGGTGACAACTACAACTATATTGCTACTATTACTTATTACTACCATCACTGGGACCATTGCTACCACTGCTGTTGCTTTATTAATGGAAATAAAGATTTAAACATATTTCTCCATTTTAAAAATGTATTTTCTTGAATTCAGAACTTACCAAACACCAAATCAACTGATTATTTCCATATACAAAGTAAAACAGGAAAAGAGTATTATAAACAAAAGTTTGTCTCTCTTATATGCAGCTTCTTTTTTCCTTTTAAGTACACAACAATTTCAACATATAGTGAAAGCTGTTCAGCTTATCTATTACTCTCTGCACATTTTATGCATTAAAATGATGCTTTCAGGACTCTTTTCTTTTTGGGAGAGAGAATCTGTTGCTAGCCCTCCTCTTTCCCAACTCCCTTTTGTCCAGTAAAAAAAAAAAATACAGGTATAGGCAAATAAAACAAATTTTTATGTTTGACATGTCCAAAAATGTATGCTTCAATCTCTACCCTGAGGCTTTTTTTAAGTTCTCTGTCAGGAGATTAGTAGCATGCTTCCTCATCTGTCCTCTGGAATCATGATTGGTCACTGCAGTGGACAGAATTCTTAAATCTTTCAAAGTTGTTTTCCTTTGCAATGTTATTTTTATTATATAAATTTCTCTCTCTTTTCTTCACTTCACTTCACATCAATTTATAAAAAGCCTTCTAGGATTATTCTGAAACTGTCCATTTCTGTTTCTTATAATATAATAATGTTCCTTCCTATTTATATTCTACAACATATAGAATTCCTCAGTTGATGTGCCCCCTCTTAATATAAAGTTTTTTTGCTATAACAAAAAGAGTAGTTATAAATACTCTTGTTCATATGGATCCCTTTCCTCTTTCTTTGATTTCCTTGGATCATACATCTAGTAGTGAGGTCACCTACCAGATCACAGGATGGGCACACATTAGTGATTTGGAGAGCATAGTTTCAATTTGCCATGCACAAGGATTGGATAAATTCATAGATCATCAACAATGCATGTTTCTTTTCTTGCATCCCCTCTTGCAGTTATCATTTTGTTTTCGTATTGCATTTGCCAGTGTGATGGATTTGAGGTAGAACCTCAGAGTTGTTTACATTTACATGTCTCTAATTATTAGTGGGGCAACTAAATGGCACAGTAGATGGATGTTAGGCCTGACTCCAGGATGCCTCATCTTTCTGAGTTCAAATCTGCCCTCAGATACTTAGTAGTTGTGTGATCCTAGACAATCACTTAACCCTTTTTTTGCCCATTTCCTCATCTGTAAAATGAACTAAAAGAAGGAAATAGCAAACCATTCCAGTATATTTGCCAAGAAAAGCCAAAATGGAGTCACAAAGAGTCAAATACAACTGAAAACAACTAAACAACAAGAAATATTAGTATTGACTTTATGATCTTTAAAGCCCTTTCAACTATCTTTGAGTAGAATCACAGAATCTGAGTTTTGAGATTCAACTCATGTATTAGCTAATATGATTTCCCAGCTAAAACAAAAATGGATCTTCTTAATAAAACCCTTGATAAGCATTTATCTAGGCTCTGAATCTAGGCTATAATTGAACACTTCCAGTGATGGTCAGCTCATGTTATTTCATGTGTTCCATCTAACAACTTTTTGAGGTAGAGAGTGCAGATATTCCTATTATTAGACTATAAGCCCCTTATGATCAAGAGTTGTCCACATTCCAATCAAACTGAACTAGTTTGTTTTCCCTAATCTCATTTTGCATTTTCAGCCTCCATACTTTCTTTTGTTCTTAGGACTTACTCCCTCCTACTTGTATACAGTGGAAAATTTTCTCTTCCTTTACAGCCTCAAATGCCATCTTTTCCATGAAATTTCCCTTAATCCCATCAGCTAGAAGTATTCTTATTTTACTCATAATTCTTACAGCATTCTCATTTGACTTTGACACACTTTTCCTTGGGGAAAATTTATTTATTTATATGTCTTGAGGCAACTTAGTGTCATAATGGATAAAGCAATGGACTTGGAGTCAGGAAGATAGTTTGGTTTTTACCTCAGACACTTAATAGCTATATAACCTGGGCAAGTCACTAAATATCTCTCAGCCTCAATTTCCTCATTTGTAAAACAGAGAAAATAACACCCTCTAATTCTCACAAGAATGTTGTGAGGATCAAATTAGATTATATATTTAATGTGCTTCACAAACATTAAAGTACCATGTAAATGTTAGGTATTATTGTGGGTTTTATTATTATTATTTTCTCCCTACCCCAGCACCTCCCATCAGACCTCCCATCAGTGTGAAATCTTTGAGGGCAGGGACTACATCATTTTTCATAGTTCTAGTCCCAGCACAATATTTTGCACATAGTAGGTGTTTTAGTAATCCTGAATGAATAAGGTTTTGCAGGTCCAAACTAAAAAGAACCTTAAAAATAATCCAATCCAACCGACTAATTTCAGAGATTAGAGAACTGAGAACTAGAGTGGGGGGGGGGAGGAGAGAAGCATGGGAAGGAGAAAGAGAGAGAGAGAGAGAGAGAGAGAGAGAGAGAGAGATTTTTTTAAGTTGCAAAGTAAATAAGCAGTAGAGCCCCATGAGCCTCCTAGATTGATTCTAGCACACTTTATATGTTACATGTGAAGTTTTCTCACCTCTCTCAGAATCATAGATAATAGAGCTGGATTCAGCTTTATAAATAACCTAATCTTTTAAAAAAAGACAAACAAGGAAACTGAGGTCCATTGAGGGGAAGTGACTTTTTCCAAGATTTGCACAGATACTGCAAGTACAGTGGTTGAACCCAGGTCATCGAAATACAGTATTTCAAAGGTTCAGCAATTCATTCAAAAGATGATCCCTAATTTCTCAGGAATCATATCCTCATATCTGATGCTCCCTGGTGCATTTGTGCTCATATGTTTTCTTGTTAGATACCTCGCTTGGGGAAGTAGTCTGTCAGCTAGTAGACAAAGCAAGCCCAAAGTACAAACATTTCTTTCTGCGGGATTAGGGATATTTCTTCACTAAGTTCCCAGTTTTGACAGGTCCCAAAGAGAGCCCTGTCATAGCTAGAGTCTGCCTTCATCCATTCAATGCCCTTGGAGAAATTCCCTCCTTGTCTGTGTTAAATATTTTTGTGTGTGTGTGTTTGGCCTGAATCAGCAGTTTATAGCCTCCTGGCAAACTCAATCATATCTGAAAATGAGGTTTTAAAAGAACAAGTACCAGGAAAGAGTAAACTTATTCAGTGGCAAAATTAATAGACTCTTAGATTCATAAAATTATAGGATCATAGAGTTGGAAGGGACCATAAAGGTCATCTAATGCAGCACCTTTATTCAATAGATGAGGAAACTAAGGAGCAGCAACATTCAGCATCCTTGACAAAGTCACATGATAAACCGCTGTCAGTGGTTGGACTATATAAGTCCCAGTTTCTAATCCAGTGGCTTCCTTTCTGTGAAAATACACAAGGAGTGAAATATATAGAGTCTCTCCTTCCACTAAAGTCCTACCTTAATGGCTCATTGTAGCACAAAGATGACCCTGATATCTCAGATTATGCCAGCAGGGAACAAGCTCTTTTAGGGTCAACAAAGAAGGAAAGGCTCATCCTTACTGAAGACTGAAATGCTCCTGACCAGAAGTCTTATTAGTTGATGAATTAAATTGGTGACAGCACCTTAGGAACAATTTCTTTTTTGAGATAGATTTTTTTTTAATATTACCTAAATGTCCTCCTTTGTCACTCTCTTTTTCCAGAGAAACAGCCCATTTAGCAAAGAATTTTCTCAGAAGAAAAAAAAAAAGAAGAGAAAAAATCAGCACAAGCAATTAATACATAAAAAATCTGAACAGATATGCAATCTTCTACACTCATGGACTCTCCACCTATACAAAGGAACAGGGGAAGATGCCACAGACTCTTCTAAGATGTTTAGATGGTTTCAATCTTTATTGGTGGAGGGAGTGAGCATACTGGTGAAATCACAGATCCTTGAATCAATCAATCAACAAGTATTGATTAGTATTAAAGAATTACTAAGAGCTAGACATTCTGCTTGGTACTGAAGATACAAAAACAAAGAATAAAGCAGTCTCTGTTCTCAAAGAAATTACCTTCTATTGGAACAAAAAAAAAAACCAAGTGTAAGTATATACAAAACAAATATAAAGAGAATAAATACAAAGTAGTTAGAGAAGAAGGATGCTAGCATTTGAGGGAAATAGGAAGCTTCATTTAGAAGATGGTACTTGAGTTTCATCTTAAAAGAAGAGATTCTATGAGATGCAGGTAAAGAAAAAGTGCATTCCAGGCAGGAGGAAAACTTGGCATTGGAGTTCTGTGTGTTCTGGTTGGGAGGGTATTCAAAGTACAGGAAGGGGAATAATGTGAGTGGAATCTGTTGGGACCAGGTTTTTTTAAGACTTTTAAAAGTTAAACAGAAGAGATCATATTAGATCCTGAAAGCAAAAAAGTGGTAGAAAAATAGGAAGTAATTTTACATAGGACATCAGAGCTCAACGGGACCTCAGAGAGCCTAATTTCACATCACAGAACTGAAAATGATCCCTTCATTGTGCTTTGCCTTGTTCAGGTCATATATGGAACAATCTATCTACTTCTAGGTTCCACATTTTAGGAAATACATTGTCAAGGTGGAGCATAGCCAGAGGCCATTGGCTTACAATGATCAGTTGAAGGACATGATAAGTTTAGCTTGAAAAAAAGAAAACCAAAGGATGACATGAAAGCTGCCTTTAAGTATTTGAATGACTGTTAGACTGTCACATGGAGAAGGAACTAGACATATACTGTTTGTCCTCAGAGAGCAGACCTAGGAGCAATAGGTAAAAGTTGCAGCTAGGTAGATTTAAGTTTCATGTAAGGAAAAACTTCCTTATAATTAGAGCTATTCCAAAATGGAATTGACTTCCTTGGAAAGTAATAGATGATCTCTCTCACTAGATGTTTTCAAATGAAGACTGGGTGATCACTTGTCAGAGAAGTTGTAGAGGGAACTCTTGGTCAGATATAGGTCAGGCTAGAAGGACTTTGAAGTCATTCTGAACACTTGAGATGCTGCAATAGCTTTGGGGTTTGCTTGTTTTCATCATATTTTTAGAAAATTTTTTTACTTTACTTCTTCTTTGGTGTTTCTTTTCTTTCATAAGAGAAAACCTGAGAGTATAGGTAGGGATGATCACTGTAATCAAACACTTGAAGGGCTCTGATTTTAAAAAAGAATTTGATTTATTTTGTATTTCTCCAGAGGGGAAAACTAGGGACAATCAGAAAAGTTACAAAGAGACAGACTTTGAGTCATTAAAAGAAGGCTTTCTTGTCAATCAGAATTACCCTCAAATGAAATGGACTCTCTTGTGAGGCAATAAGCACTCCATTATTGGAAAGCACAGAATCATTGAATCTAGAATTTGTAGTCAACCTTGGACTTCACCTGGTCCTGATCAGATATCCTATATTCAAAATCCCCTCAAGTGAATGCAGGTCTACTTTTTGCTTAAAGACCATTTGTATGGAGGAACCCAATACCTCCCAAGGTGGTTCATTCTATTTCTGCATAATTCTAATTATTAGAAAGATTTCCCTTTCATACAACTAAAAAGTGATTGTTTGTAACTTCTATAAACTTATTCTAGTTTTGCCTTTTGGAGCCAAGAAAACATGTCTAATATCCCTTCTGTTAAATATAAACTTCTTGAGGGTGGGGGTTATCTCATTTTTATATTTCTATCAGTGCCTGAAACAACATAGATGGTTCATAATGTCTGGGTTTTTTTTATTATTATCATTTAATTGATTCTACATAGCAAGCTTTTAAATATGTGAAGAGTTATCAAGACCCTCCTTAATTTTCTTCATTCAAAATCTGCATTTTTAAAAATCAATTAATGTTCATACGTCATAGTCTGGAGGATTTTTTTTTTTTTTTGCCTTTTTGGAGTGAGGAAGGCAGGGTAATTGGGGTTAAGTGACTTGCCCAAGATCACATGGCTAGGAAGTGTTAAATGTCTGAGGCTGGATTTAAACTCAGGTCCTTCTGACTCCAGGGCCTATGCTGTATTTACTGTACCACCTAGCATCTCCAAGTCTGGAGGATCTTGATCATCCATTTGGCTTCTTCAGTGTTCTAGTGGAGACATTCAAACAGATGTTAGATGACTATCAAGTAATCAACTGAAAAAAACATTTATTAAATGCCTAACCTATGGCAGGCACTGTGATCAGTACTTGGAATACAGAAATAATACTCAAACATTCTCTATCTTCTAGATGTTGAGGGTCATTTGGAGGTGGGGTAACATGTTTATACAGAAATATGAGCAAAATAAGCATAGGCTCAGTTTTTGATGGAAGAGGGCATTACTAGAACACTGAGCAACTACTTTCCTTGGGACCAGCCAAGTGGCACAGTGGCCCAGAGTCAGGAACACTCATCTCCCTGAGTTTGAATCGGGTCTCAGATACTTAATAGCTGTGTGACCCTGAGCAAATCACTTAACCTTCTTTGTCTCAGTTTCCTCATTTGCAAAATGAACTGGAAAAGGAATGGCTAATCACTCCAGTGTCTGTGCCAAGAAAACCCCAAATGAATCATGATGAGTCAGACATGACTGAAAGTGACTGAGCAACAACTTTCTCTGGATATTGTAGGAGGGAATTACCTATCAGATAGGCAGAGTTAAGCTAAAAGACTTAAAAAGAAAAAAGTCCCCTCTCCGGGAGGCAACCTGATCCTATGGAAAATGTTGTGGACTTAGAAAGAGGGGACTTGAGTTCTAATTCTGACTGCCACTTAGCATCTCTGTAATCTTGGATAATTTACTTAACCTCTCTAGTATTCAGTTTCCTCATCTTTAAAATGAAGTAGTTTGACAATATAACCTATAAGATTCCTTCTAGCACTAAATCTATGATCTCATAAAATGTCCTAAATGTCCATTGTTTCTAGGTGTGACTCCTAATCCCTCATCCCAGAAAATTTAAAGACTCATATAACCATCTAACTCAGCCAGTTCATTTTGTAGATGAGGAAGCTGAGGCTGACAGATGTGAAATGAAATGCCCAAGGTAGAAGAGATTAACTCAAGCCTAACTCTTCAAAATAAAAGTCTAATCTTCTTTCATCATGTAATCATTCTGTATTTCTTCTAATTGGTAGAAATAATAGTTTTCAGAACTATTTTAGATAAAAATCTACAAAAGGATGTTTTTCATTTGGTGTTTTTATTGATGAGAAGAGAGCAAAAAATGACAAAGTCTGGTAAAGTATTATTTAAAAAATAGCAGTTTTACCAAGGACTTAGTTCCAAGTTTTTTGATAAGAATGAATGAATGAATGAATGAATGAATGAATGAATGAAAAAGCATTTATTAAGCACTTGCTATATACTATACAGTGGCAATATAAACACTGGCAATATAAACAGAAAAGAAAGACATTGCCTACTCTTAAGATGCTCACATCCTGAAAGAGGATTCTGGGAAGATGGTGGAGAAGGTTAGAAAATTAAAAACTCAGGCCAGAGTGAATTATAAATACTTCCAGCCTAGCTCCACTGAAACAACAAGCAATGAACCCTAGGAGTAGCTCGGTTGGGAGGTAGCCTTGACCTCAGCCATAGGAATTTTCACGTCTCAGACAACATGGAGAATTGGGCATCTGCGAAGCAGAAGACTGAGGGAAACTTTGCTGACAAGAGATGTCAGGCCAATTAGTACTGCTGAGTCATGATCTTGGATAAGAAGGAGCTAACATATGCCTGGTGAGTGCAGAAGCAGAGAGAGAGGGACTCTGATGGTGTGGGCACCTCCAAGATAGCTGAGTTTTTGGTCTTGGTTCTTGGCCAGAGGGGAGAACTGAAGATTATAGCCATTGTTTTGTTCTAAAGGAGCCAGAGTATCTCCAGTGGCTTGGAGGGGGAAAGGAGTGCAGAGGTTGGACCCAGGACAAAACTCAAAAAATCACAGTAAGAAGGACTTGAGGCCAGAGGTATCAATCTCCCACACTCCAGGATTAGAGGCGATCATAACAACAAGCTGCTATTTTTTTTTAAATGAGCAGGCAAAGGAGAAAGAATCCAACCATAGATAGTTACTATGGGAATATAGAATACCAGTATCCATCTTCAGAAGAGGACATAGAAGTAAAAAAAAGAGCCTCTCCTATCCCAAAGACTAATGGCAAATTGTTACCTGCTCAAAAAAGAATTCATAGAAGAACTCAAAAAGAGACTTCAAAAATTCAATAAAAGAGACTGAGAAAATTTTTTTAAGTAAGAAAAATCTAAAAAAAACCAAGAAGATTATGAAAAGAAAGTATAAGCAACAAGAAAAAAATCAAATATGATGGTGCCACAATTAGGATTACACAGCAGTACCTACACTAAAAGTTCTTGGAACACTATATATTGAAGAGCAAAAGAACTAGGGTTACAGCTGAAAATATCAAATCCAGTAAAGTTAAGTATTATTCTGAATGAAAATAAATGGGCATTTAATGAATTGACAGACTTTCAGGATTTTATTGCAAAAAGACCACAACTTAACAGAACATTTGACATACAAAATCCAAGAGAAATATAAGGTAAACATCAAAGACGAATTATGAGGCACTCAATAAGGACAATTTTTTACTTTTTGTATGTGGAAATGTAAACTGTATTCTAAGATTGTCATTAGTAATCCAGTAGTTCAAAAGAAAGAGTAGGGTCGAGCTAAGTATGATGTGATTCTAAAAAGCAAAATGATGTAGGAAAAGGTAAAAAGAGTAATTATATCATACAAAAGAGGGATGAAAGGAAGAACTGATACAGGGGAATTAGATGGAGGTGGAGGACAGGTAGTTCTGGAATGCTTCTCTCATTGGGAATGGATTGAAGAGGGAAAAGTATGTATGTATGCACGTATGTACATATGTATGTATGTATGTATAAAAGTTTCCTCAATTCAGAAAGAAAAAGGAAGTGAGGAGAGAATAAAAGAGGGATTCTTGGAGTTAAGGAGTGTAAAGCCAAGCATAAGCAGCTTTCCGGAGGACTGCTGCTGTGAATAGCTTTCAAGGTTCTGTTTATACAGTAGAGCAAACTCTCTATTTATTTAGTAACAAACTAAGACAAAACATTCAAAGACAATCAAAGTACAGCATTCACAATGTTACAACTTATCACTGAAACCGCCACATAGTTTTCACCAAAGTGGTCACATAGTTTTAAACAAAGTACATTCATTTAGTAAGTACTTCATTTAGTAAATCCTTAATTCAATCACCCTTAAGGAGGCAAACCTCCTTGACACAAAGTACAAAAGTCAAAGTTCTATTTTAAACAAGGTACATTCATTTAGTCCAGTGGTTCTCAACCTGTGGGTCATGACCCCTTTGGGGGTCAAAAAGGGTCATCTAAGACCATCAGAAAACACATATTTCCATTGGTCTTAGGAACTGAGACAATGCTTCTCTATCTGTCTCCAGGTGGGTCCACCCACATGCAGATAGGCCCACATATGAGTATTAAAGGGTCATGGCATTAGGAAGGTTGAGAACCACTGATTTAGTCAATCACAAAGTTCACCCCTAGGTCAAAATTAAGTTACAATCTCATCAGTCACTACTAAGTACCCTCTTAAAGGGTAGTGAAAAGTACAAAGGCCATCCACCTCTAGGTCATAAGTAAGTTACAATCTCATCTGTCAGCACTAAATACCCAAGGAGAGGTCTTTTCATCTTGATGTGAGGCAGGCTCTCAACTTTCATGGTTCCTCTTCCATGGTCCCATCTCCTGCCCAAATCTAACCAACTGTCCCAAGTTCAAAGGCAGACAGCTCCCAATTCCTTGTCCAGCTCTTTGTGCAATTCCTGTTCCATAGTCCACCTCAAGTCCTTATTCAAATATCAGGAAACCAAGTCCCAGAACCAGAAAGTCAAAGCCATTACAGTAACCATGAAGGTGGTACACATGGTTAATGCAGTGAACATCCACATTCCCAAGCCTTCACAACAGAATAGGTTCCCTTAAGCAGAGATCCTCCTTTCTCACTCACAGTAGCTCCTCAGTCTGGTTCTTGGAAGCTCTCAGCAGAGGTTCCCAGTAGAAAAGTCTCAGCAGAAGCTCTCTTCTCAAAATCAAAATTACTTTCTGGCCTTTCCTCCTCAGCCTCCATCCAGCTTGCTCTAAGATGTTCTGTCTCAGTTCTCAGTTCTCATTTCTCTTCTCAGTTCTTCTCAATTCTCAGTTCAGTCCTCAAGCCAGCAGTAGCAGCCCAACCTCCAGATGCCCACTGAGAGAAATTCTGGCCTCTCTCAGCTTGGGCTTTTCCTTTGATAAGTTATTAGCTCCTTCCTGTTTTGCCCCTTCCTGTTACAACAGGAAGTTCCTCCCACTGTGTGATTCACAAGTTCTGGATGTAATACTTGTTACAATCACACTTGAGACAAGGTGCTAAGTGCTTGCCAATATAAGGGGATCTTCAAATTACATTATTCTTACAAAGAGTAG
>CM053585.1:102021640-102057052 GCA_028646515.1 Pseudochirops corinnae | reverse complement strand
GAACTGAATCTTGTAAATTAAAAGTAAATGAGTAAATAAAAAATAAATTAAAAAAAAAAAATAAAAAAATAAAAAAAAAAGAAAGAAAAGATGATTCTATTCATAATTCTTCTGAGCTCTGTGTCCTGGACTGTCTCCATTAGGGTTTGAGAGGAAGTGGGTTCAAGGTTAGAGGCAGTGTTTTGAGCTGACCTGAACATTTTACTCCTGTCTAGCCCCCTATGTATCTGCTACTTCAGCCACGCTGGCTTGTCCACTCTAATTATGGCAGTTTGTGGTGGTAGTGGTGGGGACTGTAGGCCATTTCTCCACAATGGTTACTACCTTTGATGACAACCTTACAAGCAGTCAGATAAGAGTAATAGTTATTTGTTATCTTCCAAAAAATGTTACGGTATCACTCAGGATTTATTCTCAATTGATGAATGAAAGAAAATTTATTTATCTATTAAGTGTTCCAATTTATTTATTAAGCTGTGCTTAATGCTGCTGATACCAAACAATAAAAATAAAATGAAATAAAATAGTTCTTGCACTCAAAGAGCATATATGCTATGGGGGAGACAACATGTAGATTCATAAATACATTTAAAATAAAGTCAATGTAATTTTTGGGGGGAGGAGCTTAGTTAATAACTGCTGAGGGGTAGAGTGGGTAAAGAAAAGTCTCATAGGGATGGTTAGGTGGTGCAGTGAATAGAGCATCGGTCCTGGAGTCAGGAGGACCTGAATTCAAAAAATTCAGCCTCATACACTTAACACACATACACACCACACACACACACACACACACACACACACACACACACACAAGAACTAGCCATGTGATCTTGGGCAAGTCAACCCCAATTGCCCTGCCTTCCCCCCCTCCAAAAAAAAATTTTTTTTAAGTCTCATGTAGAAGACCCCACTTGAACAGCGTTGTGAAGGAAATGAGGGATTCTAAGAGGGTAGAGGTGAAATAGGAGCTCATTCTAAGTATAGATGATTGACAGCACAAAGCATGGACAGAGGAGATGGAGTGCCTGTGCGAGGAACCATAAGAAGTTTGTTGTATGTATCATTACCTGAATTTCACAAAAAAGGAAGCTCAGAGGAATGTAGCAGCCACCTTTAAACAACTGGTAATTGTTGGAGTCAGTATTTGCCCCAGGGGTGGGGAACCTTCCACCTTGAGGCCACATATGGCCCTCTAGGTCCTCAAGTGCAGCCTGTTGACTGAGTCCAAGTTTTACAGAACAAATCCTTTTAGTAAGGGAATTTGTTCTGTGAAGTTTGGATTCGGTTAACAGGCTGCACTTGAGGACCTTGAGGGCCACATATGGCCTCAAGGCTGCAGGTTCCCTGGGCCAGCATTATTCAGGGTAACTAGAGAAATCAAAGACTCCATTACTTCTTGTTGTACAAATAATTGATCTAATTTCAGCTCTAGTAGTTTTAACAGCTATTGTCTCCCTTTCCCTTTCCACTCCCCCATCATTAACCAAACTCCTGGAAGGTAAATCAGCAAAAGAAAAGTAATGAGCCATCAAAAAAAACTAACAAACAAACTTCTGCTGGATTTTTTTTCCTTTTGCTTTTTCTTATCACAAAGAGGTTCTTCTCAAGTCTTTGTTCTATCTGTTCTAAACTGATAAGCACTAGTTAGCTTCACTATACACCTGGGGAAAACAAGCAAATAACAAGAAAAAAACAAACAAAAACCTTCTAGATGCCTATTGTGTGCTGAGAGCAATCAATATTAAGTAACATTTAGATAATATATAAGGCAGCTAGGTGGTGTAGTGCATAGAGTGCTGGGCCTGAAGTCAGGAAGGATCATCTTCCTGAGTTCTACTCCAGCCTCAGACATGTACTAGCTGTGTGACCCTGGGCAAGTCATTTAACCCTGTTTGCCTCTATTTCCTAATAAAATGAACGAGAAAAGGAAATGCCAAACTACTCCAGTATCTCTGCCAAGAAAGTCTTAAATGGGGTCACAGAGTAAGACACAACTGAAAAATGACTGAAAAACAATAGATAAGATGAGGTCCCTATATTCTTATAGGAGACTAAAATGTAATAGGTCATGTGATATAGACCATACACTCAGTCCAATGGAAGGAAAGATGCACGCAGAGTCAGGAAGACCTGAGTCCAAATCCAGACCTAGACACTTACTAACTATATGACCCTGTGTAAGTCACTCAACCTATGTTTATCTCAGTTTCCTCAATTGTAAAATGGGAGTAATAATAATAATAATAACACCTGCCTCCCAGAGTTGTGAAAATAAAGTGAAATGACATTTGTAGTGTCAGGCACATTATAGGTACTTAATAAAGGCCTGTTTCCTTCCTTCCTTTTTAGAAGTCAACTAGACAGTCTTTTTATTTTACAGAAGAGGAAATCGAGGACCAGAGAGAGAGAAGTGATTTGCCACAAAACACACAGCAAGTCAGTTCTCCTAACTCTCAATCCAGGACTGATTCGACTATCCCACTGGTGTCTGAGGGTAGCAGGCCAACTGTTACCTGAGGGGAATGTTCTATGTTCAACGTGCATGCCCACTGTCCTTGTAATGAGAGTAATGTTCACCCCCAGGCTCAGAATGCTCATTCCAACTGTCAAAGCTTAAGGACACAAATCAGGAAAAATATAGCAACAAATCATTCCTCCAAATAAAAAGGTCAACTGGTATTAAATTAGTTCATTTACAGAACTCATTGAAATTAGCACTGTGTTCTTAAATTGCTTCTTGATTGAGGACATTTGCTTCATTAATCCTAAACAACTTCAGAAAACCATTAAAGTCTAAGAGAATAATGACCAAGGGAACAAGATGCACAACATATCGTGCCATAGAAGCCCCATGGTGTTTTAGGAAATTGTGCACACTTTGTTGGTCAGGTGAGGGGTAAGCTAGAGATGCTACCATTAGGGCTGAGGACGGCAGTACATTTGCACTCTTTTCTTGGGCATAAAGAGGCAGGAAACATAGCCATTTATTTTTTCACTAATCTCCTTATTGGGAGGGAAATTGACCAAAAGGTTCAGGAAACTGAAAGCTATGTGGTTGCTCTTCAGTCATGTCTGACTCTTCATGACAGCATTTTGGGTTTTCTTGGAGAAGACATTAGAGCAGCTTTTCATTTCCTTCTTCAGTTCATTTTACAGATGATGAAACTGAGGTAAACAGGGCTAAGTGACTTGCCTAGGTAGTTAGTATCTGAAGTTGAGTTCGAACTCAGGTCTTCCTGACTCTAGAACCTTTGCTCTATATACCTAGTTTCCCAGTGCCCCTAGCCATTTAGGGTTGGTCTGAGAGACAGAACGGGATGACTCTCAAATTTCTGATGAACTGAACTGAGATGTCCAGAGATTTTACAGAGAAGATAACAATCTTTCAGATACAACACGTCCTTTTAAAGCACCATTCAGTTTCACTTCCTCTAAGAAGCTCTCATTTCTCCACACAGCAGATTCCATATTTTCCCTTTGTACTTCACATATACAGTAGCACATCCTTTGAATCAGTTTATGGCCACACTGGATAGATAGGTGATGATGATAGAAAAAGGAAAGAAAGAAGGAAAGAAGGAAGGAAAGAAGTTTACATTCTAATGGATGTAGATAACCCACAAAGAAAAGCTGGAAAAGGAGAGTTTTCTGGAAAAGGACAAAGGTACTATAGGGTAAGGACACAATTCAGATTCTAAAGTTCATCTAGTCATGAGTGAGGTGAAACATTAATAGGAATCTCCCTAGAATGGTGATCCTAGAGAGGTTTCAAACTCAACTAAATTTAAAGATGAGGAAACTGAAGATTAGATGGAAAATGAATTGCCTGAATCAAGTCAATCTTCTCCCTAGTGTGGTGGAAAAGAAATACTATCCTTAGGCAAAGGACTTGAAGTTCAGTTGACATTCACTAATTGGTGTGAGGCTGGGAAAGTCGCTAACCACTCTGAGCCTTAATGTCCTCACTTGCAATGTGAGAGGGTCAGACTAGAGGGTCTTTGAGGTACCTTCCAGCTTTAAATGTGCAATTTTTATTTTCAGATAGCACTTCCTTCTATACGGTGCTCAGACACAGAGATGATGCTGAATATTATAGTTAGCAGTGTTTTGATGACAGTATATATGCATCCGGAACTTAAAACCCTGTTAGACCTGGGACCATTTCTAATCCGAATGATGTATGTCTCTTCAACTTTCACCACCACCCCCTTCCTCCTCCCTATCCCCACACCACAAGGTTATCTGCCCACCATAAACAGTTAATGATTGTTCATTCTATTGCATTGGATGGGGTTGAATTGGACTGCTTTACGTTGAAAAGTGTCTGGAACCCTTCCCAAAAGATACAGGGCCCATGAGAATGGAATAACCAAGCCAATCTTCTAAAATAAAATCAGAGAAGTTTAGAAGTGGGAGGGATCTTTAAAATAATCTAGTTCAATTCCCTCATTTTACATATTTAAATGATAAATAATAATATTTATATATAATTTTAAGTTTTACAAAATATGTTATAAGTATTATTTCACTTGATCCTCACAACCCTGGGAAGTAGATGCTAATATTATGTACATTTTACAGATGAGGGAACTGAGGGAATCAGAGGTTAAATGACTTGCCCAGGGTCACAAAAATAAGTGTCCAAGGCTAAATTTAAATTCATGTCTTTCTGACTCCATGTCTAGCACTCCACCCACTATTCCATGTCTATGTGCCTGACTGCAGATGAGGAGAAGATAATCTAGAAAGAAGGAGTCACACAGCTAGTAGCAAAGCCTCCTTCAGAAACCAGGTCTGGACTCTAATAAGTGATGATATTTACATAATCTCCCTCGTTCTTTTATTTTCCCCTAGAATCAATGAGATTATCATCTGAGTTTCTGGGTCCAGACTTACTAACAATCTTGTCTTGGAAAGAAAAAGCTCTAAGTGAAGAATCCAGCTGTGTGTGTGTTTGTGTGTGTGTGTGTGTGTGTGTCTGAGACAGACAGACAGACAGACGGAGACATTTGGAGAGAGACAGAGAGATACAGACAGAAAGAAAATTAACAAGAATTTGTTAGACTCTTACTATGTGTCAGGCACTATGCTAAGTGCTAGGGGTACAAAGAAAGGCAAAAACAGTCCCTGTGCTGGGGGAGCTCACATTCTATTTAGGGATAATCACAGAGAGAGAAGACATAAAGCATAAAGTATTTTCTAGGGTGATTTTTTAAAATGACAGTTACAATTAGGGTTTTCTTTCTTTTGAAGCTTCAGATTTGAGTTTTAATAGTATGTGGTCCAGGAGAAAAGTCTAGAATGAGGAAGATGTTAATTCTGTCATCTTTAGAGCAGGACACATCATCTCTGAGATACTGTGTTCAGTTGTGCATGGCATATGCATACATTTTAGAAAGGATATTAAAAAAAAACAAAACACCTGGAACCTGTTGAGAAGAAGGTGACCAGCTTGGTGAGGGATCTCAAGACTAAATCAAAAGAAAGTTTGTTGAAGAAATTGGTCATCTTTAGTTTCAAAAAGAAAATATTAAGGAGGAATATGAGAGCTCTCTTCAGATATTTGAAGGGCTGTCATGCGGTCAAGTGATTAGACTTGTTCTACTTGGTCCTCTAGAATGGAAATTAGAGGGAGACAGATTCTGGCTCAATATGAGAAAACAATTTCCTAAATTTGAGGTTTACAAAAGTGAGATGCTTAATCTAAGGAGTTAGTGGATTCTCCTTCAGTCATCAGCTTTAATTAAAGCAAGTATTCTTAAAGATCTATGACCTTTTTTTTTTTTAAGCAACAGCAACAATAACAACAAATTTATAAATATTTCAATATGTTGGTTTCCTTTGCACTTCATTTTAAGCATTTAAAAAACATTAAAAGGGTTTCATCAAACTGCCAATGGACTCAGTGACACAAAAAGCTTAAGGGTCCTAAATTATAAGCTGAATGATCCCTTGTTATAAATAGTATAAAGGTGGTTTCCCCTTCACATAGGACTTAGACTAGATGAATTCTGAGATCCCTCCCAACTCTGAGAGTGTGAATCTCTGACAAGATATCTGTTGCTGCTCAAACTTTCTGCTCATTGCCTTCCCACAGCAAGCGATTTGTAGGTCATACAAAGCAAACAAATAAAAAACCCTAATATTTGTCACACCTTCTTAAAAAACAGACACTGTATTCCTCAATCTGAACAACCACCTTATCCATCAGCTATGGCTCTAAATGGCTTTTGGCTGTTCAGAGAATCAAGCATCTTCAATGAGTAGTCTTGTCAACACTTAGGTTATAGTCTCAAAATAGTGGTTTGCAGACTGTGATTGTTATTCAGTTGTTTCTGACTCTTCACAACCCCATTTAGGGTTTTCTTAACAGAGATACTGGAGCGGTTTGCCGTTTCTTTCTCTAGTTCACTTTACAGATGAGGAAATTGAGGCAAACTTGGTTAAGTGACTTCTCCAGGGTAACACAGATAGTAAGTATCTGAGGTCCAGTTTGAAATCACGAGGATAAATCTTCCTGATTCCAAGCCTAATGCTCTATCCACCACACCACCTAGCTGCCTGCAGATTGTGAAGATAATTCTAAAAATGCTTTTTAGACTGCTTTAATTAATGGAAGCATTTATATAGAACTTACTACATGCTAGGCACTGTGCTAAGTGCTTTACAATTATTATCTCATTTTATCTTTAAAACAACCCAGGGAGGTAGATGCTAGTAAAATCTACATTTTAGAGATGAAAAAACAGAGGCAAACAGGTTTAAATGACTCGCCCCAGGTCACATAGCCCATGTGAGGCCAGATTTAAACTCAGGTCTTTCTGACTCCAGCTCCAGCACTCTTCAATGGGCCATTTAGCTGCCATATAAAGCATATAATAAATAATTGTTGAAATTAATTTGGATGGCTAAATTCTGCTATTTGTTAAAAATCAAATCAAATCAATTTCAACTGTGTAACAGTGTATAGTCTTCAGCATAATGGGAACAAACTAATCAGCTTTAGCTCCTTCATAACTGAGATCTAGAATCCAGAAGGAATCCAAGTAAGTCCTGAACTCCCTATTTCACTTAAAAATCTTCCCACTATTACTACTCCCCTAACTTTCTCCTGCTTTATAAATAAGGACCAACAACAATAAAAATGTGTGACCTTTGCTGGATTCCTCTGGTTCTTGTCTTACTTTAATAAGAATTTGACTCTTGAGTTAAGGAAGTTAAACCCACAAGGTAAATTATCTTTATCAGGAAGTGCACAATTAAAGGATTTTTATGAAATGAGTATTCTATTGCTAAATCCAGTGTTTTGTGGACAATTAAAGCTACAGTTGGGCCTACAATTGCATAGGAAAAGAGACTTGCCTACATTGTCTTTGGGACAAAAACAGTCTTTCTTACTAACCCCATACTTTTTCAACGAAACAAAAGCCCACTTTTTAATTCCAATATTCTTCTGCTGATATCCCTTGGCTGAGTCACTTCAGTATCCAAGGAGTTGAGGTGGAATATCACACAAAGGACAACAGAGAGGTTTATAATGGGTGTGAGCAGGTCTTAGCAGATCATAAACAAGGAAGTGTGAAGAAGAAGGAGGGTGAAGGATATCTTTAAATAAACATCCCATCAGAGAGAGAGAGAGAGAGAGAGAGAGAGAGAGAGAGAGAGAATAGACTGGTCAAAAGCTAACCAATAAGTACTCTGAAGTCTATAATAATATGAATAATAATAGTATTTATATAGTCTGTTAAGGGGTTTAGAAAGTTCTTTACAGATATCTCATTTTATCCTCACCATAACCCTGGGAGGTACAGTATAATCTTCATTTTACAGAAAAGGAATCTGAGGAAGAGATAGGTGAAGAAATAGTGTTATAATCTTAGAAAAATAGAAATACTCCTAACACATTGAGAAGGTCCCTGTGGAAAACCAATGAGGGCCCTGAAGAGACATGACAAAGGAGGGGTAGGCTTGGATAGATTGTGAACTGTCTCATTGGAAGGAATACCCACAGCAATGAGATCACAGATCAACTGAACACTGAAGTATACTATCCCAGTTTTATAACGATTCTTTCTTCCCATGAGAGTGATGGATGATGATTTCATTATAGCACCTCTACATTTGAAGCATTCTTTTAAAAAAGACTCAGTCAGATATCAGGTTAATCACTTAAGGTATTCCTTAGGCATCCCACGCTATAAATCTACAAGTCAAGCCTTACACATACATAAAAGATTTCCCAGAAGATTTCCCTTACTACATGTTTTGGAATTAAACACTAGGTAGCATAACCCAGTGTGTGCTCCCTCAAGCTCCAAGATTCAGTTTTGAATGTGCCAAGTCCTAGATCTTTCTAACAAGAAAAAAAAATTAGATACAATCCTGAAATGGTTATTTTTTATGAACATTGTGCATTATATGGACATGTAGAGTTACTGAACACAAGCCTGCTAAAAACCTTACCCCATCCCAGACTTTCTGCTCTGCAACAAGACTTAGAAATGTAAAAATTGTATCACTAAGTTATATTGCCCATTGTCCATACAGCTATTGCTCAGAAACCTGAGTCTTTTGCAGTGGCAAGAAGGGACATGTTTGGGAAGCAGATGATAATATTTCTCTTTTCTAATATCAAAGTTGATGGAAATCTGCCCCACCTCAAAAAATTCAATATAAACTTTTTGTGTATCCACCTATAGCAGGGAAGGTGACTTAACAACCCATGTATAAGTCCTGAATAGACAGATGAAGCCAGATAGTTAGGGGTGTGTTTGTGTATGTGTGTATGTGTGTGTGTGTGGGTGTGTGTTACACAGAGACAGAGAGAAAGAGAAAATGAAAAGATAGTGTAGTATAGTCACTGGAAAGGGTGGGAAACCTGTGGTCTTGAGGCCTTTTTTTGACTGGGTCCAAGTTTTACAGAACAAATCCTTTTAAGTAGATTTGTTCTGTGAAGTTTGGATTTAGTCAAAGGGCCTCACTTGAGGACCTAGAGGACCACATGTGGCCTCGAGGCCTAATAATGCCAGCAATGTGTATAAATATTATTGTAACTCATTAAGCTTACTCTACGCAAACATTGTTGTGACTCTGTTAAATCTTGTTTTCCTAGAAACAGAAACTGCATAGGGCTTGGAGTGGACTAGTCCCTGTGGGCTGAGAAATAAAATTAGACCAGGCTGCTCCCTGCATGTGAATCTAGGCAAGAGTGGGTAAATCCAGGCTGGGAGAGCTGCCTATCTGTGAATCTAGGCAAGAGCTGACAGAGTCGAGCTCATGGAAGAGGAGCCAGGGAGTCTGGAAGTAAGCCTACACAGGTAAGATAAAAGAAGGCTTTACTGGGGTACTCTTTATTGACTGATAAGATTGTGACTTATTGTGACCTAGGGGTGGTTGTACTTTCTGCTCATCCTTAAGGATGATTGGAAGCCAGTCTCAAGTCAGGATGGAAGAAGACTTTACTTGGGTGCTCTGTATTGATTGAGGAGATTGTGACTTACTGAATGATATGTTTTGTCTAAGACTATGTGGCCACCATAGTGATAAGTTGTTGTGTTAAATTGTTGTGAATGTTTTCCTTTAATTTATTGCTGAATAAATAGTTTGCTATACTATGCCATTAGATCTTTAAAGTTATTCACAGTAGCAGATTTTAGGAGAGCTGCTCATGATTGGCTTTACAAGACTACAGGTTCCCTGTCCCTGTCAGGGAAGAACATTGGATTTGTAGAAGTTCTGTGGTCAAATCCAGATTCTGCCACCCATTGCTACCACTAATAATAATCATGGGTTTAGTCTAGAGTTCTAGAATTGGAAGGGACTCAGAGATTATCTAGCCCAACCCTCTCATTTTAAATATGAGCAGACTGAGGCCTAGTAAGGTTAAGTGATTTGCCCAAGGTCACACATGTGGGCAAGTAGCAGAGAAGAGAATGTGAACTCAGGTGTCAGGACTCCAAATTTGGTACAGTAACATTGCATGTCATTCATAGAGGATGTGTAAATCTCATTTGAATCTCCTCATAGCCCTTGTAAGGTAGATATTACAGGTTGAGATACCAGTTTTAGAGATGAAGAAATGGAGGTTTAGCATGGTGGAGCAGTATCCTAAGGGTCACAAAGTCAATGGGCATTGGGTGGAATATTAACCTAGGATTTTTGAAATCCAAGCCCAGCAGTAGATCTACTAGATCATTGAGACTTTCCACCATTGTTTACTATTTGTTTGACTTTAGGCAAGGCCCAGGGGATGGAAGAGGCACAGCTAGATAATAATTCCTATGAAAAGACAGGACGTTTAGTGGATTGTAAGGTCTGTATGCATCAGTAGAAGGTCAACTAAGTTAACACTATAATAGTGAATAGTAAGAAAAGCTTAGTCAGGCCATATATGGAGTGGTTTACTGCATTCTGGGTACCACACATCAGAGAAGACATAAAAAAATAGAGTATGTTCAGAAGAGAATGAGCAAATGATAAGAGGACTGGAGGATGTGATTACAGGGATCAGTTGAAAGAATTGTAAATAATTAGCCTTAAAGGGAAAAAGAAACAAGGAAGAACAATGAGAAATCCATTCAAAAGTCCATGTTAGCAGAGATGAGAGCCAACACAAAGATGGTAAAGAAAGAGATCTCTTCCACTAAATTTAGCATCCTGAACTATCACACTGATAATGCATCTATCACACCATGTCTATTAGGAAATTTGTGCTGTTTCCAGAACCAGTAAACACACAGGAAACATTCAGACATGGCTAAATGTTCAGTTATTACATCTTCTCTCCTTCACTGGCTTTGCTTAGTAACTGAATAATACTGATCTTCACAGTATCATGAGAAGAATGATCTTTTTTCAGGCAACATGCACAGGCATAGAAATGCATGCATGCATATGCACATAGATACAGAATGTGATGTGATAAAAAGTGTGCTGCACTTGGGGTCAGTAGAGACCTGGGTTTGAATCCTACCCAAGACACAATGACTATGTGACCCTAGGTAAATCAATCTCCCAAACCATCATCATCAAAATAGAAATAATAAAATCTCTAGTTCCTCCCAGGGTTGTTATAATGTCCATATCTGATATGTGTAGTATTTTGTCAGCCTTAAAGTGCTAATAAACAGTATTAGTGCTGTTATACACATACACACATACATACACATACACACATACATACACACACACACACACACACAGAGTCAAGATCTTGGATCACTAAATATACATCCTGTTATGTGATAATGTGCTAAGCTACATAGGTTTAAAAGGGAGAATTAGGAAACACATTCAAAAAGCATCTTGAATAATGAGGCTTCCCACCATGACCACTGCCAGCCAATACCACTCATGGCTGGCAGTGCTATGCCAGTTTAAAAAAAATAGCCTTTGGGCTTTGATCATCTCTGCCCAGGTTTTTTTTTTTCCTTCCTCCTTCACAGGTAGGGATCTTCTTATGCCAAAAGCTATCATTTCTACCCTCAAGCTGATAGACTTTTCAACCACATGTTCTCAGGTTGAGTTATTAATTTAGCCCCTAAATTTCAATTTCAAACAGCCTGAGGTCAACTTCCCTTGTTGCCAGAACTCACATCATTCCCCAACCCCCTGCACCTCTGAATAACCTTCACTAGTCTCATTAACAGTTTTACATACATATTAACTTCACCTATGCAGGATAAAATGTGTGTGGGTGCAAATGGACACAGGCAATGCTTGAGATAGGACTCAAGGGCTCACCTAATACTGCCATCCTCTACAAGATGACAAACTGGTCAGCACAATGTGTGCACTCCAAGATAATTAGTGGGGATGTTCTTTATGGCCGCATAATTGTCAGTAGATCTTATTAAAAAAAAAAAAAAGGAAGAAAAATTCTCCATATGACACCATAGGGTTATTTTTTTAATGAGCTGGCATGTGTGAAAAATTAATCTTGACACATTAAAATGAAATGGCTGCTAAAAGGGAAACTCATTGCTGACTTTTAAAAAATTGTTGATTTGCTTTATTTGTATCGATTGGTTTTTAATTTGTATTCAGCCTAATGGAGGGGAAAGAGAAAAGTAGACTGAGGCTTCCAACAGGCTCCATAACTGCAAATGTGAAAAGTTAAGTCCCATTGTGTGAGTTACATCTCGTGCTACAGTTTCATCACAGCAGGGTTTTATGCACCCACTGATTAAAAATCCCCAAATCCCTTCTTTGCAGAGAACAATAATCCTAATGTGGTTTTAAAATTTCCATGCTTTACTTTCTTTGCAAATGTGTAAAAATACATGAAAAAAGATATGCAGGAAATTTGTCCTGATTCTTATATTTTGTATTTATTCTATCCATTCAAGTTCAACTCAACAAAGATATATTAGGTCCCTGGGCACTGGGAATCCAAAGGCAAAGCAAAAAGAACACTTTTCCCTCAAAGAGCTTACATTTTACCAGGAAATATAAAATGCATACAGCTAAGAATACATCTGATCATTTGAGGGGAAGAGATCATTTGCTAGTAAGAGTGATAGAATTTAAGATTTGGATTGGCCATCTCATGCAGCTCATGCCCAAAAGCAATTCCCAACTAACAATAATCACCCACTCTCTCCTTGAAGCTCTACAATGATAGGGGAAACTGTCAGCTCCCAAAGAAGCACATTCCATTTCTGGAGAGCTCTAGTTGTTAGGTAGCAAGGTGGTGCAGTGGATAGAGTGCTGGGAGTCAGGAAGACTCGTCTTCCTGAGTGCAAATCTAGCCTCGGACACTTATTAGCTATGTGATCCTGGACATGTCATTTAACTCTGTTTGCCTCAGTTTCCTCATTTGTAAAATGAGTTGGAGAAGGAAATAGTAAAACACTCTAGTATCTGCCAAGAAAATCCTAAGTAGTATCACAGAGTTGTACATCATGACTCAACAACAACAGCAAGTTATTAGGCAGGTTTTTTTGGTGGGGTGGGGGTGGGGGTAAGGAAATGCTTTTTATTAGTGAGGGGAAGTCTAAGGATAATTGAGACATTATATTCACATCCTCAGTCAATCAATAAACATCTATGAATTGCCTATGTACCAGGCACTGGGCTAAACATTGGAGACTCAAAGAAAGTCTCTGTTCTCAAGGAGCTTGCATTTTAATGGATGAGATATTATACCCATAAATAAGCATATGCATGATACATTTGAAAAATGAGAACGTTTGTTTGGCACAGGAGGACACTAGCAACTTGGTGAGAGCGGAAAAGGCTTTATGTAGAAAGTACCTCTTAAGCCAAGTCTTGAAGGAAATCAGGTATTATAAGAGATTTAGAAGAAGAGTGAGCATAGTCTAGACATAGGGTTCAGTCAGTTCAAAAACACATAAATTGGAGACAGAATACCACGTGTGAGGAATAGCAAGTATAAAATATGTGGAGTGGATTAAGAAGAGTGAGAAACAGTGGGTAGGAGGAGAATCAGAAGAGGGTAGTATGAAAATCCAGAGAAAAGAGAATCTGGGTCATCAGCAGTAAAGGCACTCAAGAACCTGAGAGTCTGGGGTGTTCTCTAGAATGCTGGTTGAGTCCATTCTCCCGGATGGATTATGTCCATGACACTTTTTATAAAACTCTAGATTTGGAAAAGTTTCTTCACAGATGTCTACAGGAACGTGCATAACCAAAACCAAAACAATTCCAGAGTTTTATAACCATGAAGTTCTTCCTGGTATCCAATGACACTATCCCTTCTCTTCATCTAATTCTTTTTCCTCTGGTTTGGTGGCTTTAGAAACATTATGAGGATTTTTTTTTCATTCAAAACCTTTGTATTCTTAGAGGTTATATTTACAACAAAGGCCAGAGCTTGAAGGGACCATAGACATAATCTTATCAAGAAACAGAATTCAGTCAGTTCAGAGTTCTTTGCACCTTATCTCTTAGTGTTCCCTTCTCCTGTATAAACCAACCCAACTTCTTTTTACTTTCCTAATGTATCTTTCTGGCCCCCTCCCAACTCTCTTTCAATATTTCTTTGGTACTTTTTTTTTCCTATATGCTTTTCTGTTTCTCCCTAGTCCTTCCAAATTATAGTAACTAATACTCTGATAAGGGTTTAACACCTACATGAGATAATGCAATTATAATATCCAACTCCATTTTCTTGTTACTTACCTCTAGTTCCACTGGTTTGTAAGTTTCTTTGCTACAAAGGCTATGTCTCCTGTCTTTTATTTTTCCATACTGTGTGTCAAGAACATAATAGTGTAACCTGGGACTCTAGCTTCTCATTTACATAAGATTTTCTTCATTGGGTATTGTGGGATAAGAGACCTTTACCCAAAATAAAAGAAGCAGAGATATCTCCAAGTAGAGACAGGAAGGTTTTTATTTTATAATCTTGCAGGAAGGGGGAGTCTCACTCACCACCAGGAACAGCCGGGTTCAAAGTACAAAGGGCAGAGCTCACTTATATACCCCAAAACCCCCTCCGACTTGCTGTCCTTCATTCCTGTTAGTCAGGAACGTAGGCTCACAATGTAACCACAAAAATCCACTTAAAACAGGGGGTTATGTTCAATTTGTAACAATGAAAATACATCCTGCATATCAGATATTTACATTACAATTCATAATAGTAGCAAAATTACAGTTATGAAGTAGCAATGAAAATAATTTTATGGTTGGGGGTCACCACAACATGAGGAACTGTGTTAAAGGGTCGCGGCATTAGGAAGGTTCAGAACCCCTGGCTTAAAATGTCAGCAGTCTCAATATAGTCTCACTATGGATATGAAAGCAGACAGAAAATGACAGCATCATCAATGTAGCAGAAGATATTTTTTGAATCAATGGGGTCTTGGGCCATGGTGACCTTACCTCATGTAACAGGAAGGCAGAAAATATCTTCTGTTTCATGAGGATTTTGAGTCTGGAGATTTTGCAACATTCCTTCTAAATTTATATTTGTACAGGTCAAATGGTGGTCAGTGGAAACAAGTCTGGGACATCTGGGCTTGTGGTTAGATATGAAGGGTCTGTATTTTGCCCTCCTACACATGAGCTTAGCTTAGCAAAAATTTCAACTCATGATCAGGGAAGTAAGGCAAGGGTCCCAGGCTGCTAGCCCAGGCTGCTAAGTCTTTGGTAACTTACTACAAATCTGTCTAGATTTTAGAATACTACCAGAGAAATTTCCACCTGTCCCAATCAGTATCATGCTTGCATGAAGCTTAAATTGGGGAAAGCTTGGGAGGGATGAGATTCTTTCTCTGGCTCCTAGCTTGGAGAAAAGAGACATGTGGTTTCTGGCCCTCTTTAAGAAGAGGACCTGAAAGGAAGAGGAACACTATGGTGAAAAATGGACATGTAGAGAAACCAACACCTTGAGCAAGTACCTTATTTTTCCAGCTTACCACCTTATTTGCAAAATTTCCCCTTGGGGGATATTGGGAACTATTTGTCACAATTGAGCTGAGATATCTGGTATATTGTAGAGTATATTCCAATCTTCATAACTTCTTTGATTTCTTTTTGTTATAGACTTCAGATAAATGGATTTATTTGCTTTTTCATTGTGATGGTCTTTATATAACTTGAATTTGGTAGGGAGTAAGTCATGCCTTTGGATAGAGTTCTATAAAGGAAATGTAACCAGGAAAAGTAAATAAATATTAAAGTTCTTTACACTAGAGTACCAATAATTAGGAGTCAGATAGATGCAATTTTAGTCCAATATCCATCTCTAACAGTTGAAAAGCAGCCAGCTTCATGACTCCACTTTCCTGCTCTCCTCTGGCAGGAGTCCAAGTTTTACTTGAGGGGGTTGGACAAGGTTTAGGTATATTTGTTTAAATCATCTTCCAATAGCACCCTCCAACAGTCATATGGTACGTATAACCTACACGAGCACCACACCTTAAAACAGAATCATCCAATCAAGGAAAAGGAGGTAGGCCATGAGAGGCAACATAATACAGCAGGAAAAGAAGTGAATTTCAATCAGAGAACCTATGTACAAACCCAAGCTGTAAAATATTTCCTGGAAGAACTTGGTCAAATCAGTTTCCATTTCTGGGCATAATCATCATCATCATCATCTTCATCATCATCATCTTCATCATCTTCATCAGCAGTAGTATCAAAAGTAATTTGTCCATTGCTTATTCTACACCAGAAGTTGTTCTAAACACTGGGGAATACCAAGAAAGACAAAACCATGGTTCCTGCCCTCAAAGAGCTCACAGTATAACAGGAGAGGTAACATGTAAATAACCATGTACAAACAAGATATGTGTAGTAGAAATGGGAGGTGATCTCAGAGGGTGGGCAAAAGCAGAGGAAAGGAAAGATCTCATGAAGAAAGTGGGATTTGAGTTGATATTTGAGTCTTGAAGGAAGCCCAGGAAGTTGAAATTCAGTTCCTTTGTTTATAAAATGTGGGTACTGGATTCAGTAATTTCTAATTCTTAATCTTTTAATAATATGATTTACTACTGTGAGGCTAGGAAAATGAGAAGACAAGAAGAGTAGAAATCTTTGTGGAGAGTTGGAATTAAGAGAGCTGAGTTCACTCTTGGTTTTGTCATTGAACAAATCATTCACCTTCCTCTCATCCTGAAGTTCCTAATCTGCCAAGTGAAAAGAATGGATTTAGGAAAGCAACATGTGGAAGAGGTGTTGTTAGACATCTGAAGCTTGGCTCCAGAAGGCAAAATAAAGTCCAATGGTGACAAAATGAGAAGAAACAGATTTAGGCTTGATGTTGGGGAAACTTCCTAATAAATAAAGTTGACCGAAAGTGAAATGGTCTGCCTCAAGAGGACTTGGTCTCCTTCTTGCTAGAGGTTTTCAAGCAAAGGCAACAACACTACCTAGCAAACATACAGCTCTTCTAGGTTTGCAAAGCTTCAGAAATATAATCTCATTTTATTGTCACTACAATAAGAAGTAGCTGCTATGATTGTTACCATTTTACAGGGAAGCAAACTAAGTCAGACAAAAGTGCAGTGACTTCTGTAGGGTCACACAGACAGTAAGGATCTGAGTACAGCCAGATTTGAATTCTGGTCTTCCTCAGCAATCTATCCACTGTGTCACTTAGATACCTTTAGGTACAATACCTATAGTCAAGTGTACTGTAGAGAAGATTTTTTTTTTAATGGTGGAGTTGAATTGTATAGCCATAGAGGTACTTTGAACTCTCAAGATCTGAGATTTGTCTAATTTTAATGTTCTTTAAGTATGTGAAGATAGAGGTTGAAGGAGGAAGGGAGTTAGTAGTTTGTAAACCCTAAAAAATAAAGGGATACCATCCCCAAAGTTTAAACAAATGGCTAAAAAGCAATCTAGCAATACACAAATTAAGGTTCTAAAGGCTATGTTCACCTGCCATGCTCAAGCTCTAGTTCCAAGAAGCTATTTCCAGAGGTACTACGTGTACAAAGTGTATCAGAATTGCTTTTATACAGCGTAACTCCTGTATTAAGATATAAGCCTGAGATGTTTGGGCTTTTTGGTTCCAGCAAATCTTGTTTATCTATCTGCCTTTCCAGTCTCCCCAGCCTCATTCTCTAGCCTGGTATTTTAGAGCAGGGAAGTTCTTGGAGTGTCTTATGATGAAAAGAGTTTTATTTTCTAAAATCTACAGGGCACAGTGCATCATAGATATGAAAGAAATTTTAAGAGTTGTGTGTTTTGCTAGTTTTCCATCATGGGATGGAACTGGGAAGAAAATTGGCACTTGTGCCTGACAGGATAGTTGGAAGATCTCAGTTTGACTTTACAGATTTGACTGGACTGCTGTGGGGTTTAAAGGAAAGTCATATGAAAGTGGTTGTTGGGAGAGCCCCTCATTAGTGGATACAGATTTGGGGGATCCAAAGTAGAGCCCTTTTCCATAGTTGTTTGATTTGCCAAACTGAAACACAGCTTTCCCTCTGGGAAAGGATTGCTGTCCTGAAGAGTTTAGAGCACATTCAGAGGAGGATGGCCATAACGGGAAAGGGATTAGAGATTATGTTATAAAAAGAATGAGTGAATACAACAATCTGGTAGTCAGAATAAAGTCCAGGTATTTATTGTAGGCAGCAGATGCCTTGAGGAACAAAGGATGATATTAAGAAGCAAACTTTTGGAGCCTTGCCAATAGACGATAAGAGGACTCATTCAGAAGTGATGCTCCCTTTGTGAATTTGGTGGGACCAATACTATATAAGAGCTGGGCTATATTTAGTCCTGTTCCCAAAGAAGTGGAGGTGGCATGCAACTCCTGGCTTCCTTCAAGCCTCAGTTAAAATCCTCTCTTCTGGAAGAAGCCTTTCCTTTAAGCACTTACTATTAATGCCATTAATGCTAGCTCCTTTGCTCTAAAAATGATCTCCAATTCATCACGCCTTTTTTGTACACAGCTGTTTGCCTTACCTCTCCCCCATTAGACTATGAGCTCCATAAAAACAGGGACTGTTGTTTTCTTTGGGGTCTTTCTTCTGACACATAGTAGGCACTTAATACAAGCTTACTGACTTTGTTATGGCCAGGAAACAGTTAAGTAATACTTTATGGAATTAGAAACCAGCCAAGTAAAAGTTTATGAACTTGGGAAGCCGGCCTAGGGTAATTTATCTTGCTTAGTCATCCTGCCCTGTGCCCCCCTGCTTACCCTACAACCCCCCCCCCTTGCCTTGCTTGCTTGCATCTTTATGGTAACTTGCTTAGGAACCAAATTGTATTAGTTAGATACGTAAATCTAAAGAAATGTATAAAAGGTTCTTCACCCCGGAACTCGGGGCTGCTCCCCCTTTTAATTGGTACAGAGTAGCCCCAGCTAGCTTAAAGCTCCTTAAAACTTTTTAATTCGGACTCTGTGGTCACTTTGTTAAGACTCATGTCATTTCAACTTGAAGCAGTATTGACTGGAGTATGCACTTAAGGTATTGGGAGACATGTTTGTAATATGTGTTCTTAATAAATCTTTCAATTTAAAATTCCTTTGGGGGGAAAAAACACAAAAGGAAAAAAAGACAGAAAGAGAAGACTTAGGATAGATATGATTTTTGTCTTCTGGAATTACAAATGTCTCCCAAGGAAGAGATATCTCACTTGGTCTTTTTGTCCTTCAGAGGCAGAACGAGAAGAAATTGGTAGAGATCGTAGAGATGCCGATGTTTGTCTCTGTGAAGTGAGGAAGGATATTGCTTAGCAAGAAGAGGTCCCCAAAGGAATGGTTTAGCGAGCTCACCTGCCCTGGAGGTTGTTTGATTGGATTCTGAATGATCACTTGTGAAGACTATCATGGAAGGGATTCCTGTTCAAATATGGGAGGACTCCAAGGTCCTCTCCACCTTGAGACTCTCCTCTAGAATCTTTCCTCAAAAAGATTCTTATCCTCATGATATAGACAAGGAAAAGAAAAGGTGAAAATGCAGACTACTCTGGTCCTGGACTACTTTGCTACTGAAATTCTCTTCCTATGGGCGAATGTATGAAAGTTTGAAATTTTACCTGGTTGTTTTGGTTAGATTATAAGCTCCTTGAGGACAGGAACTGTCTTTTGTATCCCTGGCACTAGGCATGGTTCTTGGCACATAGTAGGTGCTTAAAAATATTTATTGATTGATTACTTGATAGATTGGCTAGTCATTAAGTCACTCAACAAACTTTCTCTCTCTTGCCAATCATAGTGACGTTTTATGTCCACATCTGCTCCCTCCCCCCACTCTCTGTTATTATGCGGTTTAGGGATGATAGAAAAATAAAATGAACAAACTCTGGCTGTGACCAAGCCTGCCCAGGTCTCCATATGCTACTTCCCTGCTACTCAGTTTCTCATTGATGAGGGAAGGTAGCTGGAGGAGGAGAGGAAGGCAGGAGGGAAGTTTGCAGGTGTTTCAAATTAGGGACAATTCAGCAGATTAGCCTAATGAAGTAAAAAAGTTAATTTGTAACTGCCAGCTGTTGAAAGGAAAGTTGTATAGTACAGGCAGGCTTTTTGTCGCCCAGTAGGGGAAACACTGAGTCTGAGCAGAATAGAACATGGTGAGCCCATTCAATCAACACAATCTCCAATGCCAGGAGAGAACAGTCAGACTGTGGCCAGGAGGCCTCGTGGAAGAAGAGATAATAGCAATAATTACCCTCAGGAGTCAGGTTTCCCACAGTGGCAACTCAGGAGAAGGAAAGGGCCATTTCTATGCTCTGGCATGGGATCTGATTCCCAGATTACAGGCTTGAAAACTTCTCTTACTCTATAGATAAAGTGGTTAGTGTTAGTTTTCAATTCCCTGTTTTACTTTTGGTTTAGAACAGGGGTGGGACCCTATGGTCTTGTGGCCACATGTGGCCACACTTGAGGACCTAGAGCAGTGGTTTTCAACCTTCCTAATGCTGTGACCCTTTAATACTTGTATGTGGGTGTATCTGCATGTGGGCAGACCTGCCTGGAGATGGATAGAGGAGCCGTGTCTTGGTTCCTAAGACCATTGGAAATACATGTTTTCCGATGGTCTTAGGCAACCCCTGTGAAAGGGTCATTCAACGCCCAAAGGGGTTGCGGCACACAGGTTGAGAACTGCTGACATAGAGGATCACGTGTGGCCTCAAGTCCACAGGTTTCCCATCCTTTGTTTAAAAAGTCCTAACTACAAGACACTTTCCCTTCTCCACACCAATTTTTATGGGAATAAGGATGAGATATGTGATTATGTCTTAGCAGGTGAGGAAACTCTCTACCAATGCAAGTCAGCACATTCTTTGCCACTCAAACTTCAGATAGATGCTGAGAGCACTTAACAGTGAAGTGACTTGCATAGGGCTTGACAGTTGGTATGTATCAGAGGCAAGACTTGAAAACATGCATCTTTTCCTGGCTCTGAAGGCAGCTCTCTATCCATTACTCCCTCTATACCCCACTTTTTATAAATTAATTAGCAGCTTTGTCAGTTAAGGTTTTTCTCTGCTCTAAATGAACCTTTAAGGGGCAGTGGGAGATCTAAAGCCAGTAAGAGGGAAATTTCAGTGGCCTTATAGACCAGAAAACCAAGGAAATCCCATGGACAATATTGTACATGGGGTCATGAAGAATCCAACATGACTGAATGACTGAACAACAATAGACTAAGGAGACTTTGTGAAAGGGCCTGTGAGTCTCAAAACCTGATGACCCTGTATGACTGTTTCTGGGCAGATGCCATCTTTAGGCAATACAAATACAGTCCCTGAAATAAACATCACAGAGAATTATAAATGTTTAGAGAGGAGGTGTCGCACAGGTAGTCCTCATGTGGCCAGATAATGTTGTTTTCTAAGTCATATGAAACCCACAGGGATCCTTATGTACCACCAAATGTCCTGCATTTCTATATGAGTACAACCTCACTGGTTTAGAGACCTCAGTTTCCTCATCTGGAAAAGAAAGCGGGGGAGGGGGAAGGTGAGGAGAGGAGGGAATTGAGCTAGAAAATTTCTAACTGCTAGATGATCTCTAAGGTGCCTTCTGGTTCTAAATCCAGTTCTAACTTACTCTACCCTCTTCATTTTAAGTGAGAGAGTCACTAAATGAGAGAAGCTGAGTGACTTTCCCAAGTTCACGGAGCTAATCAGCACCAGAGTCAGAATTTGAACCTAGGTCTTGACACCAAAGACTCTGCAAAATATTAACAGGCAAGAGACAAAACACACAACACAGGGTAGTCATCTATTAGGAGAAATCTCAACCATCCCTATCTTTTTCTTATCACTGTACCACAGGGGAGACATTCTCAGCATCTATTCCAATATTTAATTACCCCCCAAAAACCTGGTTTTATTGTCTTGTATACTTCACTGACCCAAATATGATTCTTTAAATGTGCTGTGACTAATGTGGATGCCTCTCTAACCTACCTGCTGGTTTTCTTTTCTTTTCTTTCTTTTTTTTTTCCTTTTTTTTTTGGGGGGGGGTGTGAGTTTGAATTTTAACCAATGAGAGAGAAAAAATGTTTCCAGGAGACCTGGGTTCTCTAAGAGGCTTCCTTTTTAGTTCAGTCAGTGCTTTTATTGTCATAAAATTAGTGTCAACAAGCGTCCCTTTATGCCCCATATATTAGTAACTACCATTCCCTCCAGTACTTTGTCTTGCACCTCTAATACGCTTTGAATTATAGGAATCAGAATGGGAAGGAAGCCTAGACAATATCTACCCCAACCTCACTTTACCAAGGAAGAAAAAGAGGTGAGGAATGGATTGCACTAAGTCTTACCAATTTACTATTTACTTGTGGGCTTTTAAGTGCTTTCCCCCTGTTGGGCTCAGTTCCTTGGTTTGAGGTGAGAATTCAGGGAGGGGTCAATATAACTCACAGAGCTCAGTCACAGGAGGGTTCAGTTTGCTCAAATGTGGCCATAGAGCAAAGTAGGGCAACCCACCACCAGGCTGCAGATGCAGAACCAGAGACAGTCTGATGACAATTAAGTTATCAACATTTACCAATCTTTTTATGACAGAGATTTAGTCCAAATACCCTTAAAACTGAACACAAGGCTTGGACTGCCCCAGACATCACTTCTTCCATGATGCTCCCTACCCCTCCCAGGTACTCTTTCATCCTCCCTGCCCTCTTTCACCTTCCTTTTATGTGTTCTCTTCTCCATTAGAATATACATTTCTAGACTTCCTTTTTACTTGATTGATATTTCCAGTGTGTTGCACAATGCAAAGCACCAAGCTTAATAAATGCTTGTTGACTGACTGACTCTATCTTCTCTAAGTGCCCTGTAAAATATAAACTCCTTGAGAGCAAGGACTCTCTCTCTTCTGTATTTGAGTCTTCTTTTAGTCTCTGAGTGCTTAAATATTTGTTGATTGATTAATTGATCATCCCTAGCACTTAGCAGAGGCCTAAGCACTTAATTAAAGATTTCAGGCATTAAAATTCATTGTAATAATTCATTCTTTCTCTCTCTCTCTCTCTCCCCTTTCCTCTCTCTCTCTCTCTCTCTCTCTCTCTCTCTCTCTCTTCCTCCTTCTCCTCCTCCTCCATCCCCTCTTTCTCTCTGTATGTCTGTCTCTATCTATTTCTCTTTGCCTCTCTTTCTATCTCTGTCTCTGTCGCTCCTTCTTTTCATTCCCACTACCTTCATCCTACCATAGGTCCTGACCTTTTGTAATAACCTCCTTCCTGACTCTACTCTTATTCAAATACCCCTGAGTTATTGCCTGCATCCTTTAGGCCATTGGGAAACTAATCACTATGATCAGTTCCCACCCTGTCACTTGCTCACAGATCTTTAAAGTTTCTCCAAAAGCATTTTTTTCAGGGATTATTTATGTTCATAAGTACTTTCAAAAAGAACACCATGAAAGTAATTGTAATTTATGAACGAATTTCAACTGCTGAGGATGAAGAGGTTAAGAAGTTGTATAAAGTTCGGGATAAGACCCTCCAAATTAAATCAATATATATTCTGATACACAGTGACATCAATGCAAAGACAGAGAAAGATGAGAATAGAAAGAAAGTATGAGAAGGTATAATGGGGGGGAGGAATGAGAGAGACTCTTATAGAACATACAGAATATTCATGCCTATTGACAGTAACATTCTTTTGAAAAAAAAAATGGTAGGCACTGAACTTAGTAAACAGCAAGTATAACCACAAAATGAAGTAGATATCTTTATGGGAGTAATTCATGATTCAGCTGTCTTTGAACAGTGAGACCACTGACTTGTCAGGACAATAACAGAACTAGTAAGAATGAAGAAAATAGAATGAAGGGGGAAAAAGACATGGCATAAAATTGCAGCAATTTGATTCTGAACTAATTAAACAAGCAACTAGCAATGAAAAATGGGAAATGGAAATGAGAAAGACATTAACACTGATTACAATAACTTCATAGAGAAGTTTAACTATAGCAAATCTATAGCACAATAAAAAGACCAAATCCCAGAAAGTTCCTAAGCAAGCATTGGACTTGTTTGCCAAGGAGAGACAGATGAATGCCAAAGGCAACAGAAGTTTAGAATATAAACTCTTTTGTAAAATCTATGAACAAGGATGGTTGGCAGCTATGAGGAGTATTATCTCATAAAGCAGAAAGAGGCATTGGAGGGTAAAAACAGTTTAAATAAAGTTTAATAAGAGATTCAAATAAGCAAAGTCAGTGCAAGGACATTTAAGAACAAAAATTGAAAGAAGAAAGCAAAGAGAAGGAAAATGAGAAAAATTGACAAGATGTAGGGGGGCAGATCTGTTCTGCCCTAATTATGCCATTTGTAGCCTAAAACGCCCTCCGGGAGAATCTTGAGATACTAAAGAAAGTGGGGCTCATGTCAGCTTGGTTATTAATAGATTTTATTAGAGTTAATTAGGTTAATTGGTGGAGTTTACTCACAAGAGTCCAGTCATTCTGGGCAGCAGAAGAACAATGTAACATTGTGGACCCTACACCAGCCCCAGGCCAGGCCAGATGTTATACAGAAAGAGACCCAAGAAAGCAAAGTGTCAGGATGGCCCAGGGTCATGTGCAAGTTTTTCCAAGTATAGTTGGAGCTTCTTTTGCTGTTTACATTTATTCAAAGTAGTTTACATTTTCTGTGGAGTCCTAGGTCACATTCCCAGTCTCTGAACACCACATATACGAGATTATTGTAGTAAATTATTTTTCAACTTCACGAAAAGTAGGACAACTAACACCAACATCACAATCCCAGTGGTGTTTCTTTCCTATTCTGCCATCTTGCAGGCTAGTCCTTCCTATTATTTACATTTTGTATCTCTCTAACATAATTGGAAATTCATGTTATGCACCCTAAATTGAACCCTCACTGCAAGGCAGTCCTTTTATTTCTTCCTAATTTATTCCCTATTTTATTCCCCACAGAAACTATTACAAACCTTCTCTTTCCTTTTCCAGCCTTCCAGGTTTCCCCTGTCTCCCTCCTTCATGTGATAACCTTGTCTCTTACTTTGCTATGAAAATTTTGGCTATTCGATGTGTACTCCCTCTCCTACTATTCTCTTTTTACAAATAAATAAAAAAATGATGCATGTTGCATTGCCATTTTTTAAAATTGCATAAAATTTCCCCTCTATTCTTCTCTCTCTCAGCCAAGAGAGACATCCTATATAACACAAATCTCAAAAGAAGAAAAATAAATCAGAAAAATCAATTATATATAGGAAAAAATGAAAATACATGCAGTTTTCCCCACTAAAGGACTCCCCTCTACCACATCTCCACAAAAGAGTGAGGGAGGTATCTGCTTCTGTGGTTTATTTGGAGTCATGCTTATGCTTTATAATTTCACAACATTTATTTTCAATAATGTGATGACTGTTGTCCTTTCTATTTACAAGGATGCAGGCATAATACATTTTGTTTTATTGGTTTGCTTCATTTGTAATACTTTCTTCATTTTTCCAAAATCTGTCTCATTGCAACTTACTCTCATTATGTCTCCATCAGTTCTGGCTTTTGGTGTTACATTGAACTAGACTAGTATAATGAGGGAATGGGTCAATGAGTGTCCAGTACTTAAAAATGACCAAATTTGTCCTTCCTAATGGGTTATACAAAGATGGCACAGATATTCCTTGTCTAACTCTAATCAGAACTGTGGAATTTTGAGTATTCTGTTTATAGTCATACCTGACTCAGTCTGATCCTGTATGATGACAAAAAGAGTTCACCTAATTTTCTGAGGAGCTAGAAGGACTGATGACTCAGGTGGTGCTAAGTCAGAACTGTTTACTCAAGTGTGTCAGAATTGACTTAACATGTAAAGGAATGGCAATGAACCCTTCTTCTTCTTTTGATCTTCCTTGGTGGATTTCAGGTGAGAAGGATAGATGTGAAATGTTAGATAGAGGAGAAAAGCTGGCTGCCTTTCCCCCTACCTAGCCACATATGTCCCGGAGCACATGGTTTCTTTGTTCTTTTGCATTTAATGTTTGCTGATCTTAGATAAATGACTATCCTGAGACAGGAGTACCTGGACAATTATGCATCAAAGCCATCAGAGGTCTCACAAGAAAACAGAATTGATAGTAGTCCACAAGAGCAGTAGTGACCAGTGCTAGGGGAAGCACCCATAGATGGTAGTATATCTTCAATATCTTCAGGACAGTGGCAGTTTTAGTCTGTCAGAGATAGAAACTTTGACTGTGTTCCCTTGAAAAGCATCAATCCTTAGAGCCAGCAGAGAGCTAAGTACTCTATGAATGAAGGAAAGGAATTCTCAGTCTTGGACATGCATATTCTCTACACTTGTGCCTCATTCCCATTCTACGTTAAGTTTGAATCTACTCTCCCCAGGAACTTCATGTATACAAGAAGATAGTTTGCCCCAGAGGGTAGGGCCAGGGTGTTTCATAATTATATTTTTCTTGCTGTATCTTCTCAACACATATTCATTTGTCTCTAGCTGCTCTGCTGGGTTTCAACTCCACCATCATCATCAACCTTACCCTTCTCTAACAAATTCATCACCAGGAAACTCATCATCATGGAAATTGTTTCAACTTTGGTAATCATCCCAAATCAATACTGTCAATTGCTTATGCCCTTTTAACTGGAGGACTGGAGAGCAGAACAAAAAGCTCCTTCTGTAGCCTCCCTTTATAGAGGGCTTAAAATCTCAGGTATTTCTTCATTTGTCACTAGCTGTTCTGCTTAGTTTCAATTTCATGATTATGCGCCGTGATGGCAGGATACCCTCTGGTGCCTCTCCCACCTCATCCCTTTCCGGCTTTTCATTTTCCTTTGCTGTATTGTCTTCCCCAAATAGATTATAAACTCCTTGAAGTCAGGGAAGTTTTCCTTATTTGTACCTCCTGTGCTTAGTACAATGCCTGTCACATAACTGGCCCTTAATAAATATTTGTTATATTATAAATATTCTTTTCTAGAAACTAATTGAATTCTGCTTGTCGATTGATAATATATAGGCATAGCAGAAGGGGGCTCATAAATGACCATGATAGAAACACTAACACTCCTAGAATCAGCTATCCTCTGGGAACACAGTTTACCAGTGCAAGTGCCCAAAATTAGCCCAGATAGGTGCTATACTAGTACCTCTTCTAGAAAATGGCCTTCAAATAAAAGAAACTCTTCAAATCCTTATTCCTTCTATTCTAAAGGTACCTTCAAGAAATCCTTGTATGGCCTAATAGCAATAAGAACCAAATTATTTATTAATATTTTAAAAGCGTTTTTGTCATGATAATCATCTGAGGCTATTACCCCAATTTTACAGATAAAGTATCTCAGACTCAGAAAGACAAATAAAGATATTTATCTAATATCCTACAACCTAGAAGTATCAGATGTAGAGCTCCCTGAAGATGGAGATTTCCTTACCTCAATATCCAATGCTTTTTCTACAATACTACCCCAGTCATCTTACCATCTTGCTCATCCACCTATGGATGGTATTTAGCTAATCAGTGTCCTTGAAATGCATCACTTGGAACACATAGTAACCATGTATTTGGCAAGTGTAAAGACTTGAGCTTTGGGTATAAAAATTCAGTATTTGGTAAAAATTGTTGGGAAAATCAGAAAACAGTCTGGCAGAAATTGAGCATTAACCAATATCTTACACCATTTATCAAGATAAGATCAAAATGAATGCATGACCTAGATATAAAGAAAGATATCACAAGAAAATCTGAAGAAAATGAAATATGTTACCTATTGGACTTATGGACAGGTGAAGAAGTTATGAATAAATAAGAGATAGAGAGGAGTGAAGTATAACATGGATAATTTTAATTAATATTAAATTTTAAAAGTTTTTGTATAGGTAAAGCAAATGTAGCCATGATTAAAAGGAAAACAGATAATCGGAGAAAAATTTATAAACAGATTCTCAGTAAAGGTATTATATCCCAAATATGCAAAAGACTTTGTCCAATGTGTAACAATACAAGTCATTCCCCACGTGATAGTAGTCAAAGAATATGAATAGCAGCTTTCCAATGAAGAAACGAAAACAATTTATAGTCATATAAAAAAATCATTATTGATTAGAGAAATGTAAGTGGAAACAACCTTGAGATATCATTTTATACCTATCAGATTGGCTAAAATAATTGAAGGAAAAATCAAATGTTGCAGGGGATATGGAAAAATTGGAACATTAATATACTGTTGGTGGAACTGAGAACTAATCCACCATTTTGGAGAACAATCTGGAATTATTCCCAAAAAACTGCCTATACCTTTTGCTCCAGACCACTACTAGGTCTGTTTCCCAAGATGATTAGGGGAAAAGGAAAAAAACCTGGACATTATACTTTAGATGTAGTTTGACTAGGGAAAAGTATAGCAGGACTATCATGTCCCTTAGGTGAACTTGAAATATGAGTTATTATGATTCATGACAGCAAAAAGAAAAAGTGAAGACTTTAGCTTTGTACAGTGTGCTATGATGTAGCATCTATCTTTTAAAATGTAAGTTTCTGTGATTGCTTGTCATGTTTAGTCAATTTCAGTCTACTTCAGGAAGGCTTTAAACATCTCCAAGATGTAAAAATCCCCCCAAAGACCTTCTGAATTCTATGACCCTGAGGAAAGTTTCCTTCAACTTCTGAGAAAGCATGACATAAGGGAAAGCATAGCAGGACTGTATCTTAATGCAATTCTAAGTACTCCTAAGAACTTGGATTCAGATCCTGACTTTACCCCTTACTATAACTTTATGATCTCAGGCAAATCTCTTGAACACTTTGAGTTCAGTGATCCTTGTCTGTAAAATAGTGATGATCAATGCAAGGTCGTTTTATTATCCAGAATCAAATCAAACAATCAAGCTTTTGGAAAAGATCTCTCAGAATTTTTACCTATCAATGAGCATGGTCTCCTTAAAGTAGTGGCCTGAAATGTTTTTTGTAGTTGATTCAAATGTTTGTGTTCATTTTTATACCAACGGTAGTCAGCCCTTTAAGAAGATAACTTCCATTAATATCATTGTTTCATTGAGAAAATAAGATTTTACTAATATCTAGATGGTACAGTAGATAGAGTACTGGGCATGGAATCAGTAAGACTCATCTTTATAATTCAAACCTGGCCTCACACACTTAATAGCTGTGTGATCCTGGGCAAGTCCCTTAACCCTGTTTGCCTCAGTTTCCTCATGTGTAAAATGAGCTGGAAAGGAAATCTCAAACTACATCAGGATCTTTGCCAAGAATACCCTAAATGGTGTCAAGGAGAGAAGGACATGACAGAAATAATTAAACAACATTATCATTGTAACCCATAACACCTATTTCTGAGAATGTAACCCACAGTAAGACTAGGAATTGCTTCTGTACACAGTGCATACTCAGAATGCATTAAATGACTGGATTTAGTGTCACAAGACCTGGGTTCAAGTTCTATCTCTGCCCTTTTACCTTTATGACCTTAAAAATGCATAAAATGAGTGGGTTAGAATAAATAACTTCTAAAGCTCCTTCTAGTTCTAATCAGTGATCATAAATCTTTTTTTCCCTTCCTTAAGCCTCATTTTCTTCATCTGAAATATGAGAATAATAATAATACAGAAATTACCATCCTCAAAGGACTGTTAAAGGAAACCTTCATCTTTATAAGAATTCTTAAACTGGGATACGTGTATTTTTTATATTCTGATAATTGCATTTCAATATAATTGATTGCCTATGTGGCCCTCTGTATTTTATGCTATGCATTTTAAAAACTTTATTCTGATAAGGGGTCCACAGGCTTTACCAGGTTACTAAAGGGTCCCAGGACAGAAATGGTTAAGAACTCCTGGTCTACATGCTTGTACATGATGAGCCAGGAGGGCTTCTTCCTCTTTATCATTAATGTATATTTATCATGCTGTATGGCTTCTTGATACCCCTCACTCACTCATCCCCCCCCTAAAAAATATCAAAACCAGGGCGGAGAATGTCTCCAAATCACATGGTGAGGAGTCCAGCAAATGGAACTGCTTAGGTTTGACTTCATTTACTGGTATAGTAAAAAATATTGAATCATCACATTACCCATTTCTGCTCAACCGCTCTAATTTATTATCCCACAGAACCCAGATATTCTGAATGCTAATGAAAACGACCTATCACGTGAGTTCATGTCATTCTCCTTTACGATCTTATTAAAACTTACAATTTCTTAGCACACAGTGACAATGACTGGGGAGTGGGACAGCTGTCCTCCTGTACTGAGCAGTGCCTACATTCTACCTGTCACAGCTAAAGGCTGAGTGATTTAGGCCAAATGAGCAGCTCGGAGTGGTTTTTTTTTTTCACCCTTGACAGGATTATATAACTTACAGAAAGGCCATTAACAAACATAAAGGCATAAGCAGGAAGGGGAAGGCAGGTGAAAAATGGAAAAATACATCTTTGAATCTGTCACTTTATAATAAAATACCCTTCACATCGGGATTTAATGAGCTGGTTATCCCACCAAAGGGGACCCGGAAAGGCTGTCATCCAAAACTCCCCATGTTTTCCAAAGATGCATTCAATTACAAAGGGAGAGATTAGGCACATACAGTAGGCAACAGTCTTGCTGATCCTATTAGTGTGTTATGCCTTTGTTAGTGAGAACAACCCTGTGGGAACAATTAGAGAAGCTACAATCCCTGAAGATAGAACTTGGGAAGTGAACTCAGGAGTTCATATGTTATTAACACTCCATGGGACCATAAAGCTAAAATAAGTCGTTTCTTTTTTTTATCAATGATCTCTTATTTGCAAAATGCAATGATCTTTTCTTTGATTCTACTTGACTTCTCTTCAATGTTCAACACTGTTGACTATAGCCTTTTCCTGGACACCGACTTTTCCCTGGATTTGGAGACACTGATTTTCTTGTTCTCCTCCTACTTGTCAGACTGATCTTTCTCTGTCATTTCCCAGGACTCTGGCCAGTGTCTTCCTTTTTCTGGAATCTCAGCAGTTCCCATGGCTTCAGTTATGGTATCCATGCAGAGGACACCCAAATCAAGTACCTGGCGCCTGATCTCTTTCCGAATTCCAGCTCACAAATTTCCTCCTAGACATCATTACTGACTATTTCATAAGCATCTCAAACTCATCATGTCCAAAATAGTATGTTCTGCCCCATGTCGGAAAAAAAAAATCCACCCCTCTTCCTAACAACTGAAAGTTCTAATCATATTCTCTACTCCTAGTCTCTTCCTCATCCAATGTATCCTTCACACAGTTGCCAAATTTATATTCATAAATGAAGTCAGTTGTTGCTGAGTAACTTTTCAGTGGTAGCCAACTCTTCATGACCCCATTGGGGGTTTTCTTGGCTAAGATCTTGGAGTGGTTTGCCATTTCTTTCTCCAACTTATTTTACAAATGGTGAAACTGAGGCTAACAAAGTTAAATGGCTTGCCCAGGGTCACACAGCTAATAAATGAATGAGTTCACATTTTAACTCAGGTCTGAAGTTGGATTTGAACTCATGAAGATGACTCTTCCTGACTTTAGGTCCAGCATTGTATCTACTGCACCACCTAACTGCCCAACCATGTCAGCCCCATGCTCGAAAAAGTTCAATAACTCACCATTGCCTTTAGGAAAAAATACAAAATTCTTAGTTTAGCATGTGAAGCCCTTCAATATCTGGTTCTAACCTATCTTTCCAGAGAGATTTAATTTTCTTCTTCTTCCTGCTCCTCCTTCTTCTCCTATTCTTCTTCCTAAGAGGAAGAAGAGTCTAAGTTTTCCAGCCACTACATATGTGCCTGCTGTATGATATTGCCCACCTTCATGCTTTTATACAGACTATCTTCCATTTCTAGAATGTCCTCTCTCCTCACCTCTACCTCTTGGAATCCCTAGGTCAGGGATGGGGAACTTATGATTGTGAGGCCACATGTGACCCTCTAGGTCCTCAAGTGTAGCCCTTTGACTGAATTGAAGAGCTAGAGATCCACGCATGGCCTCGAGGCTGCAGGTTCCACACCCCTGCCCTAGGTCCTTTCAAAACTCAGCCGAAATGCTGCCACCTATGTTAGAACTTTCCTGATCTTTCCAGTCATTAGTGACTCCCTCTAAATTACCCTCAATTTGCCAAATAAATTCAACTATTAAGTTTTGTCCATCCAGTGGACAAAACTTTTGACTTGGTATGAAGATGATCAGGATTCTATTCCTACCTAACACACTAACTGTCTATGACATACACCGGGCAAAGTGCTTAATCTCTCCTGGTAAAATCTTCTTTATATATCAGGGAAATAGTAGCACCCAGCTCACAGGATTATCGTGATGATCAAATGAGATATGTGCAAAGACTTTGAAGACGAGTGCTTTATAAATGGTAGGTATTGTAATTATTATTTTTCATTAATTTATTTCCATGTAACTTTCTACGCGTGAAAACACATGTATATATGTGTATGTATGTGTGCAAAATGGAGTTCTAAACCTTGCCTCAATTAATATGATAAAATCAGTGTAAGGGCAAGATGAAGACTTAAATGTATAAACATGACAGCTAATGCTGTCATTATAAATGAAGTGATCTCTTTACAAGATTTGCACCTCTTTAATTAGGTGAAGAACGGCATTATGACCCTGGGGGATTTAAATAGGGAAGCAACTTCAGCAATTGCTTTAGTCCATAAAGATTCAGCTCAACAGTGGAAGGTTTCCATTTGGGAGGTAAAGATTCCATTTTATACCAGGCTCCTGATAGGGAGCTAAACTGCTTTTAGGAAAAGGTAAAACCTTTTTCCTCCCTCTTTCCAACTTTTATTGTCCCCTACTCGTTATCATTCATGTTATTGGAGGGACCAGACAAGTGGCAGATAACAAATTCATCTGGGAGTAAGAAAACACAATTACGACAAAACAAGGACACAGATGGATACAGAAGATAGAAACCCAAAAAAGAGAGAATGATCAAAGAGAATGATTCCTTGTAAGAGAGAAGAATGCTAGATATGGCCTCAAGACAAAAGGTCCAGTAACCAGGAGTTGAGAGTTTACCTTTTTATTACACACTTTCTATAATAAAAACCCACTCTCTTTTGGACTTGAGTGTCCTTGTTGGAGAGGATACCTGAGAATTTGGGGTTGTGTTTTGTCCAATTGTTCTTTCTCTACCATTTTAATAAATTCCTTTGCTAACTGATGTCTGTTGACTGATGGAAATAGGAAGCACACATATGGAGACCCATGAGCAACAGTAATAGAAACCAAGCCCCTCAAAGTTACCCCTGGAATCCTGAATAAAAGTAGCAATTTCTCTCTGGGGACCTGGTCCACAAGTACAAATGGAGTTTAGGGACAAAGTCATGAAGAGGTTGCTACACGTGAAATATGTATGTGTGTATATGTATATACACATATGTATATACAATGTGTATGTAAATGTTTATGTCTGAGGTGTGTGTATGTATGCATATATACATATACACACATATGTATGTGTAGATGTATAATAGGTACATATGTTTTTGTCTGGTGCGTGTGTGTGTGTGTGTGTGTGTGTGTGTGTGTTGGACAGGCTCTCTGACTTTATCCAAGTAGGAAAATTCTGGTGAGCAAATTCCTTCTACTGGTATAGATCACAGTTTGTTCTATAACTTAGAACCTTATTTAGTGACTTGCTCACAGTCACACAGATACTATATATCTAATAGAACTTTAACGGAAGGGCAGTCCTCTATCTTCTCTATCATGATTGCCTCTCTGAATAACATATGCTACGTGAAAATCTAACTAGCCATAGCCCAGAATTTACTTGCATTTATTTCATCATCAGGTGGCAGAAGAACAAATAATTTGCTACAATAAGGAAGAGTAACTGAAGCAGACCAATATATATGAAAGAAATCCTAATTTCTAAGGTGACATAACCTTATAAGCATTGAGGGATCATTTTACAAGATTGACTAGGAAGGTAAAGTTTGCCTGCCTTGGAGTAAAGAAGACCAGATTTAAATTTCACCTCGGACTCTTACTAGGTACATGACCATGAGGAAATCATTTAAATTCTCCAAATCTCAGTTTCTGTATCTGTTTAATGGGAATAATCATGGTACCTGCCTCACAGATTTTGTGCAGATAAAACGAGAAAATGTATATAAAGCATTTTTTAAAATATTTAAGTACTATAAAATTATCAGCTATTTTTTTAAATCATTGTATGCCAAAAGAACATAAGGAGGGAAAACTCTTATCAACACCACAAATTCTTCTTAGAACAGTAATCAAGAGAACATTGATTAGCACTGATACATACCTACTTTCTCACCTTGATAAAATCTTAATGAGAAAGATCTACACATATATTAATGGGATTTTCAATCTCTCAATCACACAAGCAAATGTTTATTCAGTGCTAACTATGTCAGGCATTGTGCTAGATGTTGGAGATAGAAAGTCAAAAGCAAAATATTACCTGCTTTCAGGAAGACAGTATTCTAGTGGTGGAGATAAATATGTGTATATATCTGTATGTGTATCTGTCTGTACACTTGCATATATCTATGTATAAAAAAACCTGTAGGATTATAGATTTACAGCTGGGAGGTACTCTAGGGATCAAGTCTGAGATCTTCATTTTACAAATGAGAAAACTGAGGCCTACAGTCAATGGGTCAGGGTTATCATTGTTGCCATCATCATTTGCCTGATTGCTACCTATCCACCTACTATGTGCCAGGCCCCACGCTATACACTTTATCAATATTATCTCATGTGATCCATATAACAACCCTGGAAAGTAAGTGCTGTTATTTTCCTGACTTTACAATTGTGGAAACTGAGGCAAACAGATTTAAGTTATTTTCCCTGCATCACACAGCTAGTTAGTACCTGAGGCTGGATCTGAACTCTGTTCTTCCTAAGATGAAGTATGGTGTCCTATTACTATTGTACTATTTATCATTTCATACAAAACAGATATAAGGTAACCTTGAAGGGAGAAGCATGGGTTGCTGGTGGCAGATAGAGGAGAAAAAATAGGAAAGGTCTCACATTAAAACTGATTCTTGAACTGTACCTTAAATATTTACTATGTTTTATATGACCTTAAATTCTACCAGATCTTTCTCCCTAAAACCTCCCCTCATTATTAAAATATAAATAAATAAATAAATCAGAAAAAAGAACCACTACATGAAAAAGTATGGCATCAATATGCCATGTTCCACAATCATGATTAACCACCACTCCAAAGAAATAGAAGATACGTTTTCTAGGTCATCATATATTCGTAGATTTCCATTTAATTCTCCTCCCTTTATGTTGGTTAAGTCATTGTTTATATCGTTTTTATAGTTCTGATTGTTTCGCTTTCCATGACTCCATTAAATTTTTTCCATGTTTCTCTGTATTCATAATATTGATTGCTCATTTCTTCTTATAGGAAAATAGTATTTTGTAGGTGCACAATAAAAAACAAAAATTTTGATGAATACATATTGTAATAAATTAAAATATAATGTATAAAATATG
>CM053585.1:101984422-102021540 GCA_028646515.1 Pseudochirops corinnae | reverse complement strand
TTATAGTTTTGAAATCATTTTGTTATATGTATATATTTCATATACATGTATACATATGTGTATGTATATGTATGTATGTGTGTTTGTGTGTTCACATATGCATGTGTATCTATAGCTATATGTGTGTCTATATATCTATATAGGACACACCTGTATACATAGATGTGTCCACATGTACATGTCTATCTATCTGTCAGGGTATATGGGATGTTCGGAAGGACTAGCACCTCTGGTTTGAGGATGGGCCAAGCCCTTTTCAGGGCTGTACATCCACCTCTGTCATCTATTTGATTCACCCAACTCTCACTTGTGGCTCCAAGAAACTGCAGCATGTACAGCAACCAGATACTGGTAAACCATCTCTGCAAATGGGCTAAGGGTAACCAAGAGGCCTCACACATCTGAGCGTGAATTAGGTGGATATCTACCCCAAGCATGCGAAGACTTTCCCCAGGGGAATGGGCAGATGAGAATAATTTGTTGCAAAGACCATGAAGGCAGCTTAAGTAGGCATTGTGGAGTGCTCAGAGCTTGGTCAGGCATCAGAGATGCCAAAGTCATCCACTGTGTGCCTGGCCATCACCAGTCATCTTTACTTTTGTCCTGCCACTGAACTTTGATGACTCAGGAAGGGAGAGTGAGACTAAGGACCTTGTTTAACTCGCCTCACTTAAATCCAATTCATGAGCAAGTCACCTGTGATGTCTTTGATCCTCTTTGAAAATAAAGAACAAACAACAACAAAGTCTGTCTCTCTATCTATCTATCCATATATGCCTTTCTTTAAAAAAACAGGTTTACTGCTACATTAGGGGGGCAGGTGGGAGGACCTCAGCAGATTTTTTTTTTTAAGATCGGAAAGGCATTATGAACAGGAAAGAGATAACACTGAAATTAAGAAAGGGTTCCCTTTTCTATTTATAGTAATCTTAAAAAGATACAATGTGGTACAGTGGATGGAGATAAGGCCTTAAAGTCAGGAATAATTGAGGTTAAGTCCTGTTTTTGATACATGCTGGCTGTGTGATGTTAGGCAAGTCATTTAACATCCTAGTGTCCCAGGCAACACTGGGGCATTGAGTCTTGTAGTCATTAGTTCTATAATAAAATACATATTATATTATTATTTTTACTTTTTTTTTTTTTTTGCTTTTTGGAGGGGGGAAGGCAGGGCAATTGGGGTTAAATGACTTGCTCAAGGTCACACAGCTAGTAAGTATTAAGTGTCTGATGCCAGATTTGAAGTCAGGTCCTCTTGACTACAGGACCGGTGCTTTATTCACTGCACCACCTAGTTGTCCCATTATATTTACTTTTATAGTATATATAAACATTATATACGTATGTGTATAGATATCTTTATTATACACATATATTAATTAAAATTAAAGTAATTTTGTGTGTACATATTTATACATATAACCACATGCATAACTATGTGTGTATGTGTATATATACACATATGCATGTATGTACATGTATATATGCATACCTGTGTATATACACATACATACACACACTCGGTTACTCCAATTTTGAGAGAATTTTTTGTTTTGAAAGTTGATGATTCAAGTGATTCTGTGCCAGATAAGCAAGACTGTTCTTTGTACCTTCATCTATATAGCCATTTCATTGTCTGTTGTGAGGGTGTCAGGAGTGGGGCAGGACAGAAGGTTGACTAAACCCTGTACTCGGCAAGATTGTTGCTGTTTGTCCTTGGTTCTTGAAGAGGATCATAACTTCAGGGAGGTGATACCATGATATGCAAGTGGATTGGATTTAAGTGAGGGAGGGCTCTCAGCAGGGAATGGAGAAAGAAACCAACCATCATCTCCAGTGTCAGAGTCCCGAGCACATATACATTAGTGTGTTCATGATATGGGATCTTAACTGGTAGGCTTTTAAAAACAATCATTGCATTTTACCCATGGTAATAAATGCTCCAAGATGAACTAGACTAATGGTATAGATGCTTTTAAAGACAAAGTCCATTTACTTTACCTTCCAGGGGGCTATTCGCAGTAGACAGAATTGATTGAAACCTGACAAATATATGATTCCATAGCAGGAAATGTAATAATGACAGAAAACTTGAGTGTCATCTTCATGTCTGGGTAATGTGATGGGGACAAGGAAGGTTATTATGTCCCAAGAGAGATATAGCTGAGGTTATATCATGCTGAAGGTTGCTACTCAGAGGCTTTTGGGCCCTTGGATTAGTTATTTCCCATTTCTGGAATTCAGTTTCCTTATCCATAAAATGGATGTAGGGCAGATTAGATGAATTCTAAGTTCACTTCTAGCTTTGAATCCAATGATGGATGCTTCCACTGACAATGGTGGATTGAATGAAGACAAGGTCATTGTAAGGTCTGGAATTCCCCTGACTGGGGAACCCTGTACCTCCCTCATAACTGTGGGGTAGTCTTTTGATACCAAAAGAAGAGGCCAAGTATCTCCAGACTGATTGTAGGTAGTAATTTAATCAGTCATTATGAATACTTACGGAACAAGGGACAATCTTCAATCTGGGGAGGCAGCCAGACAGTTCAGTGGATCGTCACCAAAGAACCCCAAAAATCTCTGTGGTAGTTATAGAAAAGAGACAAAGGGAGGAGGAGCTGGAGAGTACATCACTACTGATTGGTGGATATTTTTGGTTTTCTTCTTAGTAATGAACTTAGCCTTTAAGCCAAAGTTATGCCGAAACATAAGTTTGTGTATTCATCATGTACCAGTTGCATATGGGTTAACAATATTTTTGTTATGGTTTTCATAAATCATGGTGTCTTAAGTTATGATTCAGTTTCTAAATTATGATTCAGTATCTAAGTTATGATTTTTAATGGATCACCACATCTGTATTTCCACCTTTCACAGAGTTTAAGTTTTTATGGGTTTTTTTACTCATTACTGTATTTTATGGCTCTTCTCCAATCAGGACCCCAAGTTTTTCAATGGAGAAGGCTACTTAGGAAATCTCTAAAAGACATTAAGAGATCATTGCAGTAGGAATCTAGATGTCTAAGGAACAGAATCCAGACAGATGGAAACAGGGGAACTTCTTTATATTCAGTGGAATACAGAGACAATGCCCATGACAAATTTGCATTCCACAGTTGAGTAAATGACAGTTATTATTTGGGACCTTCATACCTTTAAATAGCAGGGCTCTAAAAATAACTTTGGGTAATGTTGCCAAGGACAAGAAGAGAAGGTGTTTTTTTGGCACTCTGCCTCTCATATGTGTGCCCTTCCCCACTCTTCCTTGCCCTCCCCTCACCCTGACACCACTGCTTTCATCCATCCCCTTTATGCTGTTGTGGAGGGAAAAGACTTAAGTATGATGTTATAGAAAGAATACTGGACTCATAATCAGAACACTTAATCTATATCTATCTTTGTGACCTTGGACAGGTCACTTTGTCTTTCTTTTCTTTTCCTCATCTGTAAACTGATGAGCTTGTAAGGTGCTCTCTAAGCCCCTTTCTACAACTCAGATTGGGAGGTTCTATGCATTTATTCTAAGGATTTAGTAACTTATAGGAACCATAGGCCATAGAAAAGAGGATTTAGAAAAGGGAATTTAGAGACAATATTGTCCCATTCACACATTTTACAGTAGGAAAGGCAGAGACTCAGAGAGATTGGGTGACCTCTCGGCCTGGGACCATAATCACCACTTTGGTTATACTTCACTAAACCCTTCCATCACAAGACAATGTTATGTCATACTCTGGGCATTGTTCTGCTATGTCACCTAGCTGTTATAGCTACAGTTGTTCTACTAACACCTTCTGCCTCCTCTGATGGGGTCCTTCTGACCTAGGACTATCCTCTTATGATTGCTGAGAATTTACTATATCTTTGATGTTCTTTAGTTGTTTCATTCATGTCCGGCTCTTTGTGACCCCTTTTAGGATTTTCTTGGCAAAGATACTTGAGTGCTTTGCCATTCCTTCTCCAATTCATTTTACAGATGAGGAAACTGAGACACAGAGGGTTAAGTGACTTGCTCAGGATCACATAGCTAGTAAGTGTCTGAGGCAGGATTTGAACCCAGAAAGATAAGTCTTCCTAACTTCAGATACTCTATCCACTGAACCACCTAATTGCCCAATTACCATACATCTTATCTCACACCACCTTCTCCCTCCTACTCTTTCAATTCAGGAACTTAATGCAGAGAAAATAAGAGTACATTTGTTTTTATTTTATAATAAAGAAGAAAAAAAAGATGAAGAAAAAAAGTTCATCAGAATGAGTCGACATATTGAAAAAGTCTGATTATATTCAGTGTTTCACACCTGTTTCTTCAACTATGCAAAGAAGTAAGGATGGTGGGGAGAGTGAGGATAAATCTTTACTCTTACTAGACTTCTCTTTACCCTAAATTCCTTCCACCTGCTGGCACTTACTGAAAGTTGACTTTCTTTTCAAGAAAATGCCTAATATCCTTCTCAAGGTTAGCCATTGCTTTTCTTGTTCCCTCTGACAGGTAAGAAAGTTCCCTATTGCCACTTTGTCTCTTCTTTCTCGTGGTTCATTCCATTGTTTATAATTCTTCTTTACACCATGACTTAAGTGAAAATATATTTAACATGAAGGTGTATGTAGAACCCATATCTGATTGCATGCCATCTTGGGAGGGGGGAAGGACGAGGAGAAGGAGGGGGAGAAAATTTGAAACTCAAAAGTTTGTGGAACTGAATGTTGTAAACTAAAAATAAATAAAAAAAAGTTCATTCAATGCTCTCCAGCACTGTTGGCCTCCTATAAATTTCTAGATTACTCTCCATTTTCCCTACAAATTCAATATTTAGTACACAATCTTTTTCGCCATCCCTCCCCCAAACTCCCATTTCCTCGTCTTCTTCACATTGAATTTACCTTAATCAACCACAGGAGTGGTCATATTTTAAAACCCTACTCCATCCTGATCCCCATCCATACCTTACTACTGGTCACTGTACTGTTTGCTTCAGGAATCGAATTTCCTAGTTATGACTGTGCAGATATATTTTGACAAATAAAGCATCAAAAGGAAGGATTGGAGCCATAGACCATCTCAGAGGTCTCATATAGGCAGAATAGATTTTATTTAATTTTTTTAAATGCCTTCTTTAATTATCTGCCTTTGATATCTCTTCCTTGTTTGAATATGCTCCTTGGTTCTGAAGTTCTATGACAGAAATACAGGAATCCAGACCTCAATGACATTAGTAAAATGCTATGTGCAAATAAGAACATTTGGAGAATATTTTCAACAATGAATCATTTTTTAAAAATTTGGCACAACATATTTTCCATGAGATTGAGTGTAGTATAATGAAAAGGGCTCTTGATTTTGAGTCTGGAAGGTTACGTGCAGATATCCTGCCTCTGATAGTTACTAGTTGTCTGGTCTACTTTATGTCAAAGTAACCACCATCCTTCCTGTCACGCTGGGTCTCAATCTCAACATTATTCACAATTCCTCCTTCTCTCTCAAGCTACATTGCCAAAATAATACATTGCCAAATCTTAGTACTTCTACCTGCATAACGTATTTCACATTCATTCCCTTCTTTTTACTCACACAGCTACCTGTTTAGTTCAGGTTCTCCTCATATCTTGTCTAGACTATTGTGATAACCTTCTAATAGGTCACCACAACTCAAGTCTCTTCTCATTTCAATCCATCTTCCACATGGTTGCTGTAGCGCCAATGCAATATTTACAGCACCCATGATCACAATAAAGACTGTAACTATAAGTATTTCATGACATTTGATCACAAAATATACCAAACTCTCCAGATAGAGAATAGAACTGAAGCATTTATTTAGATACCAGAAAGCTGCATCCCCAAACCAGTAAGCCAATTCTATCACAGTGCCAAAGATATTCAGAAGCCATAATAATTCTGAGAGCCCCAACATCCTTCAGCCTTCCCATACACCAATACAAGATCAATGCTTACTCACAAACCTTTCTATCTCCTTAATGAGCATCCTCTTTCCCCCACGATCTCACTAGCTCTATCAGCTTCCTGTGGTCTCTGCTTCCCTTCAGCAAACTCCTCCCACCATAGGCTCCATGTGATGACATTCAGTCTATTAGGGGGCAGAGTTTATTTTCAAAGCAGGGGAGGTCTTCAAACTCCCCCCTAGGTCTATTCAGGGGCAGAAAAGATCTTCAAATTCCCATTCCCATTACAGTTGTCAAGACGATTCTGCTAACATATACCTGACCACGTCATTGAATAAACTCTACTGAATAACCTCCAGTGGTTCCTTAATATCTTTAGGGTCAAATGTAATGTCCTCTGTTTGACATGTAAAGTCTTTCATAGCCTGACCTAAGCTGACTTTTCCAGCTTTATAACATTCACTTTGTTTCTAAGATTCTGTGGCCCTACAGATCTGGTCTTCTTGTATTTCCACTATACCATGTGTCACATTGGTTGAACTCTACATCTCTAAAGCACTCTCTCCTAACTTCTCTCTCAAGGTCCATTTAAAAGATTGTTGGATTTGTTATCATAGGTCCTGGGTTTGAATCCTGACTCTGCAACTTAATGCCTGTGTAATAATGGGTGAGTCATTCATCCTTTTTGTGAAATAATACCTCAACTGCAAAATTAGGTGGTAAGGCAAGATGGACTCTAGAATTTCATTTAACTCTAAGACCTCTGTAGTAGTGTCCCCACTGGGAGCTTATCCCTAACTTTTCCTCATCATTTGAGTTGCCTTCATAGACAACTGTTACCTCAATGTTCAAGAGTAGCCTGAGTATTTTCTGGATCTATTCTCTTATAACTCTACCTCATGGACCTCTTTCAGTGACTGTGCCTTTAATAATCAGATAGCAAAATTAGCTCACAAAGACATAATTAATTCAAAGCAAAGGTGACATAGTAAAAAGGCTGTAGTTACAAAATATTTACTCTCCTATAGACCTGGAGGGCTCACTCTCTCATGAATATACACAGCATGCACAGGGAGAATGGGCAGAAACTTAGTGTATGCTGATAATGAGACATGCATATAGGAAACATTTATGAAAAAGAAACTCAAGCCTTTAGTACTGGGGGACTTCAGCAACTCTTTCTTATGGGATCCTCCTACTGTGCATAGCATTTATCCTGGTGGGGTGCTCAGCTAGGAACTCTGGGTCTCCATCTCTCTGTAGCTCCATTCAATTACCAGGGCTAGTTCTCTCCTCAGGTGAAGAATCCAAATTCATAATTGGTTCCCTTCTTCTCCAGGGTTTAGCACAGTGCCTGGCACATTGTAGAAGTGCTTAATAAATGTTTGATGACAGACTGACTGCTACCAAGTGGTCACACTTCTTTAAGCTAATTTTTGCCCCTGACTCTATGTGCCTGTGTTTCCTACAAGGGATTTTTAGTTGATGGATTCAAGATGCAGAATGAGATAGACATTTTAGGTCAATATGGGCATTTATGTTGCCTGACTATGCATATTGAGGGTTTTGTTTTTCTTCTTTCTTTCTCAATGGGCATGAATTTGTAGGATATAAAAAATATCAATATGTATACGGAAGGAAGGAAGGAAAAGAAAGAATTGTGAACTTAAAAAAAAGATACTACATTTAATGAGGAGGTGAGGAAGACTCTCCACTTCTCCTTACTGGCAGATGTGCAATGATTATGCTTCACAAAGATGTTCTGTCTTGAATAGGTCTCCATAGTCCACTCAATTCATGGTTTGGCAGGCTGAGCCAGGGGGTGGGGAACCTGCAGCCCAGAGACCACACGTGGCCATTTAGGTCCTCAAGTGCAACCCCTTGACTGAATCCAAACTTATTTTTTCCAAACAATATTTTTTTGTTCTGTGAATTTTGAATTTAGTCAAAGGATCACATTTGAGGACCTAGAGGGCCATGTGTGGCCTCTAGGCTGCAGGTTCCTCACCCTTAGACTTAGCTTTTTAAAGGTCTCTGGAGGCCTGGCCAATTTTTGGCAAACCAATATCAAGCTCCCTTTCCTTTCCTTTTTTTTTTTAACTTTTATTTATTTTAGTTTACATCATTCATTTCCATGAGATTTTGAGTTACAAATTTTCTCCCCAACTTTCCCCTACCCACCACCCCAAAACAGCCATCCCACTGCAAAACCCCTCCCCCAATCTATTCTTGGCAGGGTTCTCTCTCAGAGTGCCCTAACTTACCAGCAGAGGCAACCGGTTAAACACACAACTTAATGATGCTAGCGTATCTTTTAGGACAGAAGAGTCATGGCTCTGAGGTCCAAACAGAAAAGTTTATTAAGATCTCTCTAGGGGGAAGCCTTAAAGCCATATACTAAGGCAGGCTTCCAAGATACCTCCCAGCCCTAGGTCTTAAATAGACCCCAGATCCACATATCCCACATGATAGAGCCCAGCTGAACAGAATTGTGAGAGGGGGAGTGCAATTACAAGGGCATGAAGGCCCCAGGGTGTGGAGACGCCAATCAGGAACAGCAGGTAACCCCACATAAGAGAGTCTTGAGCAATGCAGTATCCCCTGGCGGGGGACAGTGCAATATGCCCTGACCTCCACCTGACCCAACTAATTCCCGGGCCTCAAACACTTCCCTGTGGCATGACACAACCGCTTGCAATGTGAACCTCACATAGCCCCTTTTTTGTTATGCGCAACACCCTCACGCTGGAGTATGATCTCGGTTTTGAGTAGGCTCAAGGAGTTTTATCTAATACCCATAGGAATACAAAATAACAAATCAAGAAAACAAAAGACTAGTAATCCAAAAAAACCCCAACAATCAGTTTTCAATCCCAGACCCACTTTGACACATTTCAACAAGTCAGCACAACATTCTGTGGGGACAAGCCCCCACGGCTGACATGACCCATGTCCCACATTAGTTCACCTACGTCCATCCCATCAGCTGACAAACCACCCCATTCCACAAGGCCATGCAGGTGGTGTGCAATGGCCTCCCACTGCAGTCCAATGGCATTGTAAGGGGCAAAAGTGGCACAAATGGAAGTCCGTTGGCAATTTTTAAAGTCCTGCTGGTTGTCTTTGTAGTACTGAAATAGTCCCTTTGCAAGAGTGGCAACAGTGGCAACAGCCACATCAACTGAGGAACAGGGCACGGTGCAACAGAAGGCTGAAAGCACATCCCTGGATAGGAGTCGCCGCAATGAGGCTGGCCACATTGACAAGCCTGGGTCCCAAGAGACAGCATAAGCAGAGTGAAACAAAGCCGGTGCATGGTGTTAGCTTGGTTTCTCCTCTGCCTCGGTCGCCTCTTGGGTCTCCTTTTCTTCCTCTGCTTCCTTTTGTTGCTGCTGTGGGATGACCCAGACCCTTTGAACAGGATACCAGCATGGCCCATGTTCTGTGGAGAAATAAACATACCCCTCTCCCCCCATGGTTACCTCCCAAGGGTCCCTCCGCACTTCCCTTAACCAGGGGCAGGACACATAGCTGTCCTTTCTGGCACAAAAGATGTCTCATAGCCAGCATCATTTTTGAATTTTGGTGATAGTGCCAGATCTATAGGTTTCTGTCTGATGGGGCCCCTTTTTGTTTAGCTAGAATCACCTTTAGTGAACTGTTAGTACATTCACTATAGGTAAAGGTGTATATACCTGGTTTTTCTATAGATCATATATACATTACAGAATGCAAGTGACCTGATTTTAAACAAATTCCACATCTTTTTCATCCCAACAAAATTCAACTTAAATATTTGTTGATAACACTACTTCTTATACTTGAATTTTACTATAGTTAAGCAAAAACTGTTAATAAAAATTTTTTGGCTTTTCTCTTCTCCTCACAGCTGAATGGAGAGGTTCATTTGCTTATCTAAATAAGGTGTGGGCTTCAGGGTGCCTCAGGGTTTTTTGCTAGTGGGCTCCTTGTAAGAACTTAAATTTCCTGTTGTTTCTACAGCACTCTCTCTCTTGATTAGCTAATTTTACCTTGTGCTTTAGTGCCTATGTTTATTCCTTCTTTAGCAACCTCCAATTTGCCTAAATGCCAATTAGTATAGTATTCTGATTTATCTTAGCACAAGGTTATGAATGGTATTAATTCACCTTATCACATTTCCCTTGAAATGACCAAAATAAGTTCAAGTTGAAACTCAAAATTTTTCTCTAATAGGTGAGTCAGGGAATGGTTAATTAATTTTTTCTTTTCAATCCAAGGGAAAATTCCCATATTATTTCTCATCACCTTTCCTTCACCCCACTTGGCCAGAGTGGAATGAAGAGAAGGAGATTCTTAAACCTTTGAAAGTCTCAAAACTTCTGTTCATCCTTTTTTTTTTTGACAAAATGACAAATGACTCTCACACACTCGCTCACATAAAGACAAAGACAAAACAGAGAGACACGGATAAACAAAATGGATCTAAAAGCTTCATATACAATTTATAGGAGAGCTCCTGAAAAAAAAATTTTTTTTAAGTTGCCATCTCTCTAGATAGTAATGAAAGCCAGGTGAAACTTACTTGATAACATTAGAAACAGCCATGTTAAACCAACGTGTCCAAGCCACCTCTGGCACTTTTCAGTTCTGATGCTAAACATATCATTAATATACTCCACAGAAAAATAGCAGAAATTGGGAAATACTGGAGTCCCTCCTTCTCCGATTTCAACTGAAATTGTGATGCCGAGGTGACTCTCTCCCATCCAGGCCACCTGGATCTCAGCCGGCAGAGACCACATCTCCTCATAGGTGATGGGTACTTTAGCCTGTAGCCACTTGCATAATTTATTGTGGGATCCACAAGAGGGGTACCCCAGGGGTTTCCTGAGCCTGCATTGTGGAGCAAAGTGACCAATCTCAAAATCTAGAATAAAGCATGGAACGTGGTAGGCATTGAATAATTGCTCATTTATTTATTGATCATCAATCTGTGTTGCTCCAAAATATCTTGAGTACTCTACTTATCTATAAAGGAGGTGGGTGAAACTGAATTAACAAATAAGGTGCTTTTACAATTCTACAATTGTAGAATTGTCTGATGTCTGATGGGGCCCCTTTTTCTTTAGCTAGAATCACCGTTAGTGAACTGTTAGTACATTCACTATAGGTAAAGGTGTATATACCTGGTTTTTCTATAGATCATATATATATTACAGAATGCAAGTGACCTGATTTTAAACAGATTCCACATCTTTTTCATACCAACAAAATTCAACTTAAATATTTGTTGATAACACTACTTCTTATACTTGAATTTTACTATAGTTGGTTGCCATGCAAATCAACTTCAGGCAAGAGTAAAAGGTCTCTAGGTGGTGCAGTGAATACAGCACTAGTCCTGGAGTCAAGAGGACCTAGTTCAAATCTGACCTCAGACACTTAACTCAAAAACTGGCCATGTGACCTTGGGCAAGTCACTTAACCCCAACTGACCTCCAAAAAGCAAAAAACAAAAACAAAAACAAAAAATAAAGAGTGGAAGGTCTCAGGCCTGAGTCAAGGGAGTTGGCCAGGTTTGCTCTAGTTTCTTCATTCTGCATGGATGCATTTGTTATGCATTACTGACAACAGTCAAATTGCTCATTTCCCTACAACTATTTGCTGATTAACAAAACATTACTGGTAATTTTCCATTATTATCTTCTAGAATGCTTTCAAGTACATTTGTACTCTAAACATAACTTTTGACTACCATGTTTCTTTTCTCAGCAAAGAGTTTAATTTGCTGGCGGAGGCAGTTTCTGTGCATTTTGAGCCTCTAGGTTATAGAAAGGTTTTATGACAGTTACTTGTCTCCAATAAATGGTAATGGAGTCAATTCCTTTCCTTTTGTCTATTTTCTATTTTTCAAAGTCAAAAGTACATTTAGAATAATCTGGTACAGCTCCTATGATTGAGTAGTATCTTCTTCTCATATAAAAGGTGTTCAATAAATGCTTGTTAATTAATACAGTTCCTTTGCTGAGCTGCTTCTTTTTCTCCATAGCACTTGGTTTATTTAACAGTCTGTTATGAAAACATCTAAGTTAATCAGGACAGAGAGTTGTCTGTTCTGTTACAGGTAGTTTCTTTTAATTTTTTCTTGCGTTTCTGATTTATAGCTCCATTGTATTTTAAATGAATTCTCTTTCTCACTACGGTTCTAAGTCTAGACCTATGTTGGCTCTGTAGTCTGACATATGCCACATCAATGATCCAGTGGGGCATGAACTTTCCATGGGAGGAAACAGCCATCTACGCATCACATATGCTACAATCAGACTTAATACATCCACTAATCCCTTACTAGAAGATGTAGGTAGAGAATAATTATCATTTTAATTGCATCTCTAAACCTTCCTCAGTGCTTAGAGAGATGGAAGTGGAAAATGATGAAAAGCCTCAAAGCAGAGGGCCTCATGTTATTAACCTTTAGTTGCATGCTGCTTTTTCATCTTCACTAATCAGGATTTTTAAATGCACAGGCATTTATGTTTGATTAAGCAGTTTTCCCTTCAAATTTAGAGCAAATAATATATCCCAAGAGAATGTAAGTTCTTTGAGGGCAGGGTGGCTCGAAAAGGTGCCTTTTATTTCTGTCTATGAATTACTAGCCTAGCACAATGTTTTATGTATAGTTGGTGAATTGTTTTTATCATGAGCAAAATGATTTTTTTCACTTAATAGTATTTAATTTTTTCAAATTACATGCAAAGATAGGTTTCAACATTCACTTTTGTAAGATTTTGAGTTCCAAATTTTTCTCCCTCCCTCCCTTCCCACCTCTCTCCCCAAGATAGCAAGCATTCTGAAATAGATTAGATGTAGACAATCCTATTAAACATATTTCCAACATTAGTCATGTAGTGAAAGAAGAATCGGAACAAAAGGGAAGAACCATAAGAAAGAAAAAAACCAGAAAAACCACCAAAAAAATGAAAATAGTGTGCTTTGATTTCCTTTAAAACTCTATAGTTCTTTCTCTGGATGTTCTGGATGTTCCATGAACTTTCCCTCCTGAGTCTTTTGGAATAGTCTCAGATCTTTGTATTACTGAGAAGAGCCACGTCTATAATAGTTGATCATCACACAGTGTTACTCTTACTGTGTGCAATGTTCTCCTGGTCCTGCTCACTTCATTCAGCATCAGTTCATGTTAAATCTTTCCAGGTTTTTCTGAAATGCACCTGCTCATCATTTCTTATGGAACAATAGAATTTCATTGCATTCATACACCTCAACTTGTTCAACCATTCCCCAGTTGATGGCCATCCCCTATATTTCCAATTCTTTGCCATCACAAAAAGAGATGCTATAAATATTTTTGTACATGGAGGTCATTTCCTTTTTTTATGATATTTTTGGGATACAGACATAGTAATGGTACTGCTGGATCAAAGGCTATATACAATTAGATTACCCCTTGGGCATAATTCCAAACTGACCTCCAGAGTAGTTGGATTAATTCACAATTCCACCAACAATGGATTGGTGTCTCAAGTTTCCCACATCTTCTCCAACATCTATCATTTTCCTTTTCTGTCATATTAACCAGTCTGATAGGTGTGAAATGATACCTCAGAGTTGTTTTAATTTGGATTTCTCTAATCCATAGTGATTAAGAGCATTTAAAATATAATTCTGATACCTTTAATCTCTTTATTTGAAAAATGTCTGTTCATACCCTTTGACCATTGATCAATCAGGGAATGAATTTTGTTCTTATAAATTTGATTCAGTTCTCTTTGTATTTGAGAAAGGAGGTCTTTATCAGAAGCACTGTCTGCAAAAATTGTTTCTCATCTTTCTACTTTCTTTCTAATTTTGGTTTCATTAGTTTTGTTTGTGCTAAAATGTTTTCTGATGTAATCAAAATTATACATTTTGCATTTCATAATGTTCTCTATCTCTTGTTTGATCATAAATTATTCCCTTCTCCATAGATCTGACAGGTAAACTATTCTTTGCTTCCCTAATTTGCTTTTGATATCACCTTTTATGTCTAAATCATGTACCCACTTCGACCTTATCTTGGTATAGAGTGTGAAATGTTGCCTAGTTTCTGCCATACTGTTTCCCAGTTTTCCCAAGAGTTTTTGTCAAAAAGTGAGTTCTTATTCTACATGTTAGAATCTTTGGGTTTATCAAACAGTAGATTACTATAGTCATTAGCTACCATGTCTTGTGTACCTAACCTATTCCACTGATCTACCACTCTATTTCTTAGCCAGTACCAAATAGTTTTAAAATTGTCACTTTATAATATAATTTTAAATCTGGTATGGCTAGGCCACCTTTCTTTGCATTATTTTTCCATAAATTCCCCTATATTTTTGACCATTTGTTCTACCAGATGAATTTTATTATTTTTTTTTTCTAACTTTGGTAGTTTGATTTGTATGGCACTGAAAAAGTAAATTAAGTTAGGTAGAATTGTCTTTTTTTATATTAGCCTGACCTACCCATGAACAATTCATATTTTTTCAGTTGTTTAGACCTCACTTTATTTGTTTGGAAAGTATTTTATAATTGTGGTCGTATAGTTCCTGGATTTGTCTTAGCAGGTAGAGTCTCAAATATTTAAAATTGTCTAGTTATTTTAAATGGAATTTCTCCTTCTATCTCTTGCTCCTGGTTGGTATTATATATAGAATTCTGATGAATTATGTGGGTTTGTTTACTATCCTGCAACTTTGTTAAAGTTATTGTTTCAAGTAGATTTTTAGTTGATTCTCTAGGATTTTCTAAGTATACCATATCATCTGCAAAGAGTGGTAGTTTTGTTTCCTCATTGCTTGTTCTAATTCATTCATTTTCTTTTTCTTCTCTTATTGGTAAAGCTAACATTTCTAGTATAATATTGAATAGCAGTGGTGTTAAGGGGCATCCTGTTTCACCCCTGATCTTACTGGGAATGCTTCTTTCCCCATTACATATAATGCTTGTTGATGGTTTTAGATAGACACTGCTTATCATTTTAAGCTAAATGATTATTAAATAAGAAATTATTGGGAGCACCCCTTTTCCAAAAATTAAGCCCACCTAGATTATCTTATGTAGATTGAATCATTGCCCCACCCAGCTAGAAAAGCTTATAAAGGATTTAATCTAAGGTGAATTCTGTCCTATATTATTCCACTTGGGCAGGTTTTTGGCAGAAGGGTAGATCCTTTGTCTAGATTGCTCAAAGATGGGGGTGATTTGGAAGTAAGCGACATGATCCAAGTCATGTCCCCAACCCCTCATTAGAATAGGTCCATCTCTCATTATAATATTCATTCACTCTCATTACTTGTTAATCAGAGTTGATTGACACCCTCAGGAGCACCCCCTTTTCCAAGGGCATATATGCATTGAGTGGGTCCCATGAGAGTTCTTTGCCATTTGAGAGTGTCACTGACCCCTTTTATTAATTATAAGTTAGCATGATTTATAAAATGATTAATTACTCAGAAGCTATGTCTTTCAAACTTTTTATAGGTCACGATAGAATTCATTTCTATTAATTCAACAAACACTTATTAAACACCTGGTTTTTAGAGAGGAGGAGGAGGTGCTACAGGTACAAGGATTTTTTAAAATGACATCTTCTCCCAAGAAAATTACATTTTATGGGGTCAAGGGAAATAATATATATTCTGATAATTATAATACAAGGTAGAGAGCTCTACAAAACCACCCAGGGAAATTTTAGGAAGGAGGGAATACTTTTAACAAGGGGGATCATGGAAAGCTTCAGAAAGGGTGAACATATGAAAATAACTTTGACACATACTACAAAGAAGGGAATGTGCACTAAGCATGGGGAATGACCTATAGGAGGAAAATGACTTGGAGGAACGCCACGTTACATTTCACGAATAGCTACTAGTCTAATTGGCATGGAAATAATATGAAATAAAAGGTTTAAATGTAAGTAATAGACAATTTACCTAACAGAGGCATGTAGGTATACAATGGCTAGAGCTTTGGGCCTGGAGTAAGAAAGATAACTCCAACACGTTCTCAGACACTTACTAGCTAAGTAAACTTGGACAAATCATTTAACTTCTATCTCCCTGAGTTTCCTCATCTGTGAAACAAGGACCATAACAACCCTTACTTTCTGGGATTGTTTTGAGGATAAAATGAGATAATATTTCTAAAAGAGCTTGGCAAACCTTAAAGTGCTATATAAATTACTAGCTGTTGTTATCATTGTTTTGTTATTATTATTATATAATTTATTTGTTATTTTGTATTCTAAGACTAAGGAATCTATATGTAGGCAATAATAGAATGCCACTTTCTACTTCAATTAATTAATTCAATAAGCCTTAATTCATGGTGTGATTATATGTTCATGCTGGATAAGTTAGAACAATGAAAAGACCTGGTCCCTACATACAAAGCACTTAAAATCTAGTGGGGAGTGGAGGGGGATATTCTATATTATATAAATATAGAAGGACTGGACCTGTGATTTCATTAATATAGGGAACTCTCAGATAAAGAAACTCTCTGTCAGTACAAGTCACTACATTTTCTCTACTTAGAGACTTAGAGAGTTGCATAGAGCGCTGAGAGTGTAAATAATTGCCCAGGGTTGGTCTTCCAGTTTGTCCCAAGGGCTAGACATAAATTCAAGTTTTGCTGATTCTACTCACTAAGGTCTTCTGCCTCTCCAAGTAAATATAGTAAAGGAAATGAATATAATAAGTATATGAAGAATAAAAGTTACCATGAGACCATTCAAGGACAGAGATTCTAAGAAATCTTTTTATGCTGCCGGTAGCAAGTTCTCCTAATAATTTGTGTTCTTCATGTACCTAACGATATTTACTTTTGTATTTCACTTATTACTGTACTTATCTTTACTGTTATATCTTAACCTTTTTGAGGGCAGGAATAATGTTTGACATATTTTTGTGTATTTTCCAGTACCTAGAAAGTGTATGAAGTAAGCCTTTCCAGGTTTAGGGAATGATATCATTAAAGACTTAAAATCAGGAAACTCCTTAAGTGTTTAGAGAATTGTTGGTAACTTGAATTTAGAAGACATGATGGAGACCAGTGTGAAATATGAATGAACAGTTGTTTGGAGCATAACTATAAACATACGCCCTTGAATGCCAAGCTAAAGATTTTAGACTTTGATTTAACAATCAAATGGTAATGGGATTCAGCAAAGGTTTCTGAATAGTAGGAGCAAGATGGAATAATTTGATCAGATCTGTGTATTAAGGAGATTAATTTGGGAGGGATCTTTGCAGATATCCTAGCTTCCCAGATCTTTAGCCTTCTTAACTCCCTTTATCCTCCATCTTCATTCCATCTTAACCACCCATAGCAGTGGTCATTTCTTAGATCTCACCACTCCCCATAAATGGTTCACCATAAACTTGAACTCTGAAATTCACCACATTGATCACAATCTAATCAAACATGTTTTCCTCTAAGATATTCTTCCTAAACCCAATTATTTATTGTCACCATGACGTTCATGCCTCCCTAATCTCTCAGTCCATTACTCTTTATCTGGCTTCACATTCCTTCTTTCACAGTCTTGAGCCTATAGTTAATCAGTTCAAACATACTGTCCTCCAAACTTGAATCCCTTACCTCTGCATATTGCTCTTCTTGCTTCCCCCAGCTAACTCTCATCCCTGGATCAACACTACCATGTGACTACTCTTCTAATGCTGATGACTACCACCTAAGAAAGTGACATAATCATGAGGACTAGATCTACTACAAATTAATGTTATCTGAATTCAGCTGGGCCCTTACTGGCACAAAGCAATTTTTAAATTCTCCATAAGTAATGCATGTTTTATTTGAGCTCTAGTGCCTGGGAAAATAGAGAGAACAATTCTCATAAATAATCCCTTTACTTGTTCCCCCCACCAATGAAAACTGAAATATTAGTGTCAGGCTCCTTTTGCTTTCCTAAAAAAGGTGCTCAGCTCTGTTACAGGTATTCAGATTAGCAACAAATAGAATAAAGACAGTTTTTGTTTAACCTGAAAAAAGGACAGAAAGCATTCATACCTAAGTCAATGGATAGTCAAGAAAAAGCTCCTCCTGACCAAATGCAATTTATGTAGTTCTTTCAGCTTATAATTGAGGGACTTTTATTTTTAGGAATTCAGAAACTAGCAACTGAATACTTACACCATCTATAATATATCTTCTGTGTATGTGACCTACTCTGACATCTTGGGATGAAGCACTGGTGTGGGTAATAGACTGTCAATTCAGCTTACCTTCCAGGGACTTAATCACAAACTATATTTGCAATATATGCTATACACAATATAGGCATTTAAGTCACCAAATATTTTTCTAGAATTTGAGATTATGGATAAATATGTCCCAAATCATCCCAATTGATTTGCCTTGGGAGAGTTTATGAGGGAATTGTCCTTGAGTATCCAGCGTCTAATAAAAAACCAAGATAGAAAACTAAACTAACTGCAAAAATGCAGTTGCATCAAGTGATCCTTTTATGAGGTATGAAGAACTCCGAATGATCCTGGATACATTTGGTTCCACATACAGGAGCTGTTTGCATGTTGTCATCTTCACTAGGTTGTGAATTCCTTAGAGGGCTGGGACTGTCTCTTGCTTTTCTTTGCATCTCCAATGCCTGACATATAATCGGTGCTTAATAAATGTTTGGGTGACTTAACTTGAATGAGTTAGAAATGTGATAGGATGAGCTATGATAGGTTATGTCCACCAGATGATCTTTCAAGGTCAGTCCAGAGAGTAGGGGAAAAGAGAAATGAAATCTATAAAAGACACAGGGAACAGGAGATGGGGAGGCTCAAATCTGCTGGCCAGAGCTGGGACAGGAAGGGAGGTGAGTAGGAGCTGCCATGAAGATAGGGGCCAAGACTTCAGGACTGAGGCATTTTGAACTGACCAAGAATGAAGCATAAGGACAAATAGTTGCTGAAACAAGACACCTTGGTAGTAATCCTGTATCTTCTTTTCTCCTTTGGGCTCTCTCATAGTAACCTAGAACCTCTCCCTCTGAGTACAGGGAAAGATCATTTACTTTGATTTGTTTTCACATTAACTTTGTCTGTGTAAACAGTGTTGACTACAGGCCTTCATTGCAACTGCATGTACTTTTTGGAAATGGGGCTAGAAGGTGGCAATTGAGAACAGAATTTTCAAAATAAAAATGGAGATAGACTTAATGACAAGATATTTTACTACACTACTCTTACTGGGGTCTCAGAGAGAAAATAAAAGTTCCTATTGATGTTTTTTCTCTAGGCCAGAAGTTGTATTAAAATGCATCTAGATTATTGGTTCTCAAAGTATGTTCCAGGGACATGTAGGGGGTTCTTGAGACAATTTCATGGAATGCTTCTAATTAAAACAGTTTTCATAATAACACCTTTGTTGCTAAGCTGTTTTTCAGTCCTATCTGACTCTTTGTGATCTCATTTGGGGTTTTCTTGGCAGAGATACTGGAGTGATTTGCATTTCCTTCTTCAACTCATTTTGCAGATGGGGAAACTGAGGCAAACAGGGGTAAGTGACTTGTCCAGGGCCACATAGCTAATAAGTGTCTGAAGGTGGATTTGAACTTAAGAAGATGCTTTCTGGTTCCAAGGTCAGGGCTCTGCACTATATACTATACCACCTAGCAACCCTAATGATAATAAGATGTTTTAATTTCTAACATGGTAAATATCATAGATGTAACCAATATAAACAAAAGTTCATCGGGAGTATCCTCAACGATTTTTAAGAGGTAAAGGTGTTCAAAGACCAAAAAGTTTGAGAACCACTGATCTAGACAACTGGTCAGTGGTAGGCTAGGGAATTCAAATCAGAGTGATTGAACAACCCTGCTCTCCACACCTCCCCACCACTACAAGCCTAGAGTATAACACGGAGATTTAAAATGCTAAAATCAAAGCAATCCTTTGTTGCACATAGAGCGAATATCATTCAATTCCATTTTAGTTGAGGAAACTGAGGGCACAAGAAATATAGGCATTTGTTCAAGATCCTGTGCTCTTATCCAGAAGTAGGATTTAAGTCAATGCTGCCTGGTTTCAATCAACCAAGTAGATAGTATTTATTAATTACCTACTGTGTGCTTGATACTATGCTAGAACCTAGGATGACAGAGGCAAAAATAGCACCTGCCCTTAAGGAGCTTACATTTTGTTAGGAAAGGCAGCACATTCCTCATAGCAGTATATGCAAAATATTTTAAAAATAAAGACACAGTAATTTGAGGAATAAGCATTCGCAGGTGAAGGATCAGGGAAGACCTCCTGTAGGAGGTGGCATTTGATGCCCAACTATTTTTTTGTCTATACCAGCTCTAAAGTTAAATTTCTCCAAAGAATTGTTGACTTTTTGAAGCAAACAAACTGTCCTCTGAAACTTCCTTTTAAAGACATTCTGGGAACTTCATTGAACATTTATGTTACTCTCTTTTGGGTCCCTGCCTTGATGTCATTAACATAAAATGCTACCAAATGGTCTGGGAAGTACTCTTTAAATGTATTTTATGAAAAAGAGAGCATCTTCATTGTAATCTCTTCCACTCGTAAGGCTGAAATGGGTGATCATCCTAGGGGCTGCTCTATTTTTATAGGGTGATAATCTGACTCCTGAGCTGTCAAACTTGATAGTGAGGCTGACAGTGGGGCCGTTTATCCCAAAGAGGCCATCTCAGAGAACCCTAGCCCAATTGCTATCCTGGCTTCAGAAAGGATTTTGCTATCATTCTGTATCACCTCACTTCAAATTCTAGCTGAGAGGAATAGTAAGCTGTTCAAAAGATTCATATACATCTCCCTCATCTGGATGGAAACACTACTCTGAAAATGCCAGATTCCCTACAACAGTGGTTCTCAACCTGTGGGTCATAACTCCTTTGGGGGTCGAACAACCCTTTCATAGGGGTCACCTAAGACCATGGGAAAACACATATTTCTGATGATCTTAGGAACCAAGACACCACTCCTCTATCCATCTCCAGGCGAGTCCACCTACATGCAGATACACCCACAAAGGAGTGTTAAAGGGTCACGACATTAGGAAGGTTGAGAAATCACTGCAACTAGAATGTTAAGATACATACTCTGCTTCAAGATGAAAGATTGAAGGGCTGCACTGGTGGTGGAAAATATATCCATAAATATTTCAATTGTGTTAAGTATGAATTCACTACAATTAGTTGGATTGAGAGCTCATCTTTTAATTTTCTATTTATTTTGGTTGGGGGTGTGTGGTTGGCATAATGGAAAGAGTATTTTAGAGTTAGGTCCAGATTTATAGAGGTGACAAAATCATGACCCAGGGGATGCAAAATTCAGAAGAATCAGATTAAAATATAATTGGAAAATGTTTAATACAATCAATAAAAATACAATACTCCATAGACAGTGTTAACTTGTAGTGCACTGAATTTGATACCTCTTATCTAGAAGACCCAGATTTCAGTCCCAACTCTGTCACTGAAATTTTTGGGGTCTCTGTTATCTTGTCTATAAATGCTCCATTACTTTGAGCTTTGATAACTGAGTTCCTCTTAGTACTTCACTCTGCTGATAAAGACTCTCTGTAACTTCATAAATGATTTGTGAAAATTTGAGTAAACAAGCAAAATGAAATAACAACAACTAACATTATATTTAGCTAGGGGGAGGAGAATAAGCATGGAGTCTATTATTGGGCTTATATTTGAAATCGTTCCAGCTTTTGAACCTTCAGGGACCTGAGCTCCATTGCTTTAACCTTCCAGACCCCAGGTTCCTCTCTATTTCACAGTCAGACATCAGAGAAGAACTTTGGTGGCGTCCTTTGGAAAACCGCAATGATGATATTTACTTTAATAATTTTGTGGAGCCATGAGTTAGTTCCTCAGTGTTCCCACTCTCAGTTTTCTCACCTCTTAAAGGAGAGGTTTGACTAGATAACCCCTAAGATCACTTCAAGTTTTAACTCTATTACTTTGTAACTCTATGGCAGTGTTTCTCAACCTTCCTAATGCTACAACCCTTTAATACTCATATACGGGTGTATCTACATGTGGGTAGACCCACGTGGAGACAGATAGAGGAGTGGTGTCTCGGTTCCTAAGACTATTGGAAATATGTGTTTTCCAACTGTCTTAGGTGACCCCGAAAGGGGTCGCGACCCACAGGTTGAGAACAGCTGCTCTATGGTGTTGTTGTGACAAAAGGACTTTGTGAAATGTAAGAACTAAGTGTAAATGTGAACGTATTCCAGAGATAAGAAAATTTAAACAGTTGTCCATATTTTTGCTTTGAAGAATTTTTTTTTCCCTCCGAGGTTTCCCATGGGTGGGAGGTAGGGGGAACTAAGGTAGAAGGAAACAGGGTCTCCAACACTTCCAAGTACATCCTGAACCAAATCAAAATATAATTAGAAAATAATTAACAAAATAAATTTAAAAACACAAAAAAACATAGATAAGAATACATTTTAAAAGTATCAATATGTTGCCCCTGTCGATGCTTATATATGGAATAGTGACCTCCATTTCTGTTTTAATTTGAAACCACTGGGGTAAAAAGGATGTCATCATAGAAAGGTATAATTGAAAAAGAAGTTGGGGTTAATGCATGTTGAAAGTGATGGATAATGAGTAGACAGCCCATGTATTCCAATGGTCCTCATGTAATTTTATCCAATCTCCCTTTTTTTTTACAAATAAGGAAACTGAGGCCCAAAGGGGCTAAGTGACTGTCAAAAGTTACATAAATAATAAATAACAGAGTTATTATGTGAATCTAGGTGTTCTTATACCAGAACCTATGCTCTTTCTACTGTACCAGGTTTCCTCTCTGTATATCCTTGAAATGTCATGAGAAAACAAGACCCTATGGGTAAACACCCAGTGGTGTTTGCTGTGGGAGGACATGGGAAAAGGGAAGGTAGGAGGAATAAGCATGAATATAGTACCCATTATATTCCAGGCATATGTGTATTTTACAATTATTATTCCATTTGAGCCTCTCAGTCCTGGAGGTAGGTATTTTCTTGTATCTCCATTTTATAGTTGAGGAAACTGAAACCAACAAAAGTTAAATAATTTACCTGGGGTTACGCAGCTAGTCAGTTTGTGAGGCTGGGGTTGAACTCGGGTTTTACTGACTTCAGGCCCAATGTTCTAACCACTGTGTACCATCAGTCCCAGTGTGGGCAGATATGGATGCTTTGACATCTGCATAGGTAGAGGAAATATCCACTTTAAGAACATAATAGAACCCCAGTATGTCCATCTTCCTCCCATAGGTTCTTTTTGTTTCCATCTCTATTTTTGAGGAGGTTCTGCTTTCACTTTGACATATCAATAGGTACCCTGGACATTCATTGATAAGGGCACTGGAGACCCGGAGCTGGGGTTTTGGTGGCACCAGAGAACAGGAGTTAATTGAATGCGGCTGAGCTAAGAAACATGAGTGACTATGTAAAATTGAACCTCAAATTAATTCTTGATCCTTTTTTATACAAATGAATAGATTGTAGTTGGGACTATGTGATTTTTCATTCTTGTGTCTGCAGTGCCTAGCACAATTCCATGACAAATATAGTCACTTAATAAATGTTTATTTGACTTTGCAGGGGTATGAGAGGCAAACAAGGTAATTCCATAAATCCAGAGAACTATAGAGAAGGGGAAGTGAGGCTTCTCACAGGCAATAGGAAAGCTGTGTGAGTAAAAGAGACATTGCAGGGCCATTGATGAGTAGTGACTGGCCATGATGGGTGTTCAATATAACTGCACTCCTTTATGGTGTCTGGAACTTTCATCCCCCAAGGCATATGTTGGAGTGGTGAGCAGAATATGGGACATGTCTGATCATTAGTGAGCTTTCTTCTAACCTAGAATTCTTGTAGATGATAAAAGTGCCTCTTTTCTTCCTCACCCCTTTCTCCTTTCCCATCTGAGAAAATGAATGTATGAGCCAGAGTTTTTTTACTCTTTAAAATTGTTCCCTTGCCTTTTTAATTAGTACCAAGGCTAGATGATTTGAGGTAAATTGTTGCTTTTAACTTATGGGTTGTGTGTCTAGAGAAGGCAAAGATAAAACAGTCAGTGAGATGCTTATTATATAGATTAGAGAGAAGAAAAAGACAACAAGTTTGAACTCTTGGTCTAAAGTATCAAGTTTCTATACTGGCTGGAGGCTCTAAACTAAAAGAGAATTTTATCGATTATTATTTATTTTATGCATACTCAAAAGCAAGTAAAGTGGCATGTATATACAAATACATATATACACATACATACAATACATTCTATATAATTTGTATTATATATATGTATGTATATATCTTTTTTTCTTTCTTTCTTGGGTTAAAGTAAATTAGTGATCATTGTGGTCTGAGAGGAAGCTGGGCTACTGTGTTGGCTAGCACTTCCTCCTTCATTGTTTCCCTATTCAATTCACTTGCAAGTCATGGCATCACCTTCCTGATGTCATGGTCTTCTTGGAGAGTAAGGACAAAGAACAACAATTCCTCAATACACATGTGCAGATAAAATTTTCTGTAAGTGAGTAGTTGAGGATGGTGACTTAGGAGTAGGACAAATGGAATGTCAGGACCTATCCTATAATCTACAGGCAGAGACCAGAGGAGGGAAGGAATACTTATTCCTTTAATTTTCTCTTTCACCCTCCAAATCAGGAGAGTAAAATATTGTTTCTTCCGAGTCTAAAACCTAAAATGTTCCCATGATATTCCAGGGACAGACAAATTGGAGTTCCTGGGAGTTGTTCAGCCATAAGTATTCTCATGCTCTTCAGAATTAACCATGTATTTTTTTTTTTTTTTGCTTTTGGAGGGGAGAAGGTAGGGCAATTGAGGTTAAGTGAATTGTGCAAGGTCACATGGTTAGTAAGCAGTTAGTAAGCATTAAGTGTCTGAGGCTGCATCTGAACTCAGGTCCTCCTGAGTCCAGGGCCAGTGCTCTATTTACTTAAGCCACCCCAACCATCAAATGTTTGACCTCACAAATAAATATCTGCTCAGTTACCTACTTGCTACTTTCTCCTTTCCCAGAAGTATGAGAATAATGTGGGGAAAGGTAATTTTCCTTTTTCTGTCCTTTATTTTTATGAAGATGTAGCAGAGGGGAAATGGCATGATGAGGCCAGGATATTTATAATTATATTTCATTGAAAATTGCCAGGATAGTGATGAGTCTTTTGTCTCGTTAGCCCTGTGAAGAAGAAACCTCATTAGGATTTCAAGGTGCCACTCACATAGTAATCTAAGATGTCAATAAAAGACTCTTTATTCATAAATAACCGATATGCAGTAATTTACGTCTGTACATTTTTCTTCAAAATTCTGTAGCCATCCAATTTCTGCAAACTCTACATAAAACATCCAAACTGTCCATTTTTTCAATACAATATAACACAGCTGTTGGGCATTACCAAATATATATATATATATATGTATATATATATTTATATATGTACATGTGCTGAAAAAGAAGCCAGTGCAGCCTTTTCTAAGGAGTCCATCCAAGTATTTACTGTACAACATTCAGAATTTACATTGATAGTACAAGGCACAGAAAGTGTGGTATGAAGCCAAGGCCATGCTTTATTCAAACTATCTTCTCTGGCTTGCTTGCTCCTTCAGCTTCATGTCAAACCAAGTGTTCAACCAGCTCTTTGTTGTTTCTTTTTTCTTCCAGCTCTTAATATGGTTAAATAAAACAGAGAATAGGGCAGGGGAGGGAGATCTGAGTCATTTGTTCATAAATTGCCTGCAGACCAACCCTACACCACACCACTACCAAAGAGGAAAAATAAACCACTCCTCCTCCAAAAAAATATCCCAAAGAAACAAACAAAAAACACCTTCTGAAATCTATTCAATATAGAAATGGAGAAAAATGAAAAAACTAGTTTCATTATTTGTATTTGAATCAGGAGAATAAAATGCTGTTTCCCTCCGTATTTTCGCACATGTATGTGTATGTGTATATGAAGGGGCATTTAATAGCCCCTTCCTCCCCCAAAGAACAATTAAATGCAACCATGAAATATGGACAAGAGGAAGCAGGAGCTTGATTATCTTTTGGAAAGGGCAAAGAAAATTTCTTGGTCAGAAATTTGGTCACCTGGAATTTATTCTCCTTCCATATTGTTCTGTCCCTGAATGCATGGGTGGGCCAATGACAAGGCCATACAGGGATGGCAAGTTGTAAAGATGTTTGTTCTTGATTCTCTAAGAGAAGTCTCAGTGCAGAATTTGGTTAATGTCACTGAGTCGCCATATGTTCTAATATTAGAATTGGTTAGGAAGAGAGAATATAGGAATATCATTTGGAGCTATTCTTAGCTTGGTTCTCTTTGCCATGATAAATGTATCTTTGGGGAATGATACTTTGCTTACAAACTGCTGTTACATTCTTAAATCACAGAGCTGGGAAGACCCCCTAAGAGGTCATATAGTCAGTTATCTTACTTTTAACAGAACTTGGCCAAGACAGGGAGTCTTCAAATATAGGGCAGAGGATGGTGTATAGAAGGTAGGGAATATATCTTTTTTTTTTTTTTGGCTTTATTTCCCCAGCAACTTTGCACAGAGAAGATGCTTAACAAATGATTGTTGAATTAGATTGAATGGAATTAAATTTATTCCTGCTTGGAAATCATCAGACTATATGACCTTGGACATACTTCCCATTTCTGGAATCCTCCTCACCATGTAGGATCATAAAGTTAAAACCCAGTCATGTTAAACTCCAAGGAAATGCCCTACTTTCTGTTGTGCTAAAATGTTGTTATATCGAATCTTACTTGAAATGATGTGACCATTGTCTAAGGGCTTGGGAAACAGATGTAAATGGGACATTTCTTTTCCATAGATTTTTAACAGACGTAACATAAAACTGTAGCCATCCATGAAAAGAATGGCATGCTTTTCTGGAAGATGCTATCATTATGATTAAATGTTGCATCTTTTAGTGACAGTGGTATGGTTCATATTGAACCACTTTTTCTAGATTTCAATTTTATTTGTTAGAGAGGGGAAAAAATGCTCCTAAAAAGTACAGGTCTAACCAGGAAGCGTTCTGCATGTGTTTATCTTTGGGTTCAGATAGTGGGTGGGTTCTAAGACATGAAGCTTGACGTTCACTTCCTAGGCCCACCTCATGAGGACATTCCAAATCCATGGTCTTCACAGCAAGAAGAAAAAAAAAGGCTAAGCAGCTGCTTAGAAACTACAATTGCTCTATGTGCGTTAAACTTCCTACTTCAGATTACAATACTACACACTAGTGACTAATTGGCCAGGGTTGGTCTTCCATCCCCTTTCCTTTCTTTAATAGAAAAAAAATCTCTCTTCCTAGTGCCATCCTATTGGACTAGATGGCCCTGTTGTGGGGATGTAAGAAGACCACATGACCATGTGGTGGACTCTTGCCTACCTAGAATCGCTTGCAAAAAACACCACATGCTGTTTAATACACCCAAACAGCTTGGTAAACTGCAGCTTTTAAAATCATTTGGAAATTAAAAACACACAAAGAAAATGCAAACACATCTAAGATCAGTTAACATTTTCACTTTTGTGACAGTTGACAAAATACACTTTTGTTTGTTGTTCTGGAAACTTCTATAGGGACAAAACAGTGGAAACCGCGCCCATTCAGCTCTTAGCTAAAGCGTTGATTTTCAAATACAGCATTATGGCAACTAACACCAAGGGCTACTATTTTTTTTTAATGCCACTATTTTAGGACAATATTTTGCTCTCCCATTTCTATGCAGCTCTTATCTCTAATAAAGACAATGGGAGGCTACTAAGAAGACAGAATTTTGCAATGTTACATGAAGAAAAACTAATGAAAGTAAGCCATACAGTAGGCCAAAGAGGCACATTTCTAGCTCATCCACAGTTCTTTTGAACTTGCTATAGCTGGAACAAAAGCCTCTGGGAGAACTTTTCCTTTACTGCATCCGTCAACTATATTATTCAAGACATTTACAGGGGGCAGCTTGACCCACTACTAATAGACAGAAAAGAGAAATTACTAAAAGGGGAAAAAAGAACATTGCACTGATATATTTCACAACATTTTCTAACTTCACAGATACCTTTGCTAGAAGTTTGGCATCTAGAGAAAGCTTTCTGAAAGAGAATGAATATGCCATGTCTTTCTACTTTTTTTTAAGATAACATCTTTCAGAGAGACAAGTTCTTCAAGTCTTCAAGTCCAGAGATTTTAATCCAAAGAAAACCCCTGTTTTAGTGATTTAAACTTAATAGCCTTTCTCAGAAATTCCTGAAAGAAAAATGTATAGGCCACAGCAAAGGATAACAGCTGCCTTTGGAGATAAAAATAATAATAATAAAAAGTTCCCCCCACTTTAAAGAGAATAGTGTCAATTCTTTTTCATCTTTTACAAAAAGGCCAATAAAATTTTTGTGGGAGTACATCCTAGTTTTATGGGATTTCGTGCACCGGTAAATGAAGTTTGCATTTAAATCTACAGAGCAAGCTTCCTTTTGGCTTAAAGGATTTTAATGCAAACTAGTCAGACTGCACAAGCAACGTTGTAAAAACCATAAATTAATTTTATGAAGCTGCAGTCTGGCAAAGCCATGAAGTATACCATTTTGGTGACATAATTGTAAGTCATTTTGAAAATACAGCTATTAGTCTTAAATTACTGACAGAACCCAAAATGACAGGGGGTAGGGTGGGACACATCATGATATTTTCTAAATAGACCATCAAAAACTTAAGGGTTTTCTCTCTGGTTCTCTCTCTCTCTCTCTCTCTCTCTCTCTCTCTCTCTCTTTCTCTCTCTCTCTCTCTCTCTCTCTCTCTCTCTCTTGCTTTCTCTCTTTTTCTCTGTTTCTGCCTCTCTCTGTCTCCCTCTCCCATGCATAATCCCAGTACAAAGGATGAGCAAGACAGTCTATCAAAGTAAGGCCTCAGGATGACAAGTGAAATCTCGTTCAAGAGGGGCATTTGCTTGGCAAGTCTCAGAGCAATGACAGTCAAACATCAAAGGACATGCAGCGGTTTAGATTGGGCTAAGTAGTCCAAGGTTCAAATGGTGATCTAAGGCTCTATCTGATCTGCCCCTAAAGCCCATTGCTCTGTAAATCTTGCAAGTTCTCTCATTAGACACACACTGCCACATTGCTGAATGACTCTAAATGCAGCAAGAATTCAATGTCACCCTTCTCGGTACCTGATATCAGAAGAAGGGAGATTCACATGTAAAGGGGAAGGAGAGAGCATGAGTCAAAGAGTTAGTTTGAACATTTAGTTGATATTCGGACAAAATTTTATTTCTTTTGCCATTGCCTCAAGTGGTCAAGTGCATCTTAATTCAACCTCTCAGCCTCAGTTTCCTTATTCATGAAATGAGAGAGCTGAACTTGATGATCTTAAGAAGTAGTCTATCTTTTTTTCAGGTAAATCTATGAGCTTAAGCCACAGGTGAAAAAAAGGCCATTGAGTTAATATTCAGTGGGCAAAAATGGCCCCATTTTCACTTTAAATGTTCAAAAGAAATTTTCGTCAGTCTTGTTTAAATTTGGGGCCTGTTGTCAAATACAAGAGCACTTTTTAAAAATGCTGAGATTCATTCAAGGTCTGTCTTAATTCACATCAATGGATGAAATGCTTTTGAAGGCCATACAGGAGAGAAGAGAAAAATGCTGAATGTCCTACATTAGGGCAGAAAAAAAGATGGGGGAAGTAATGGTAATGTCTTTTTTTTCTGAGGACCCAAAAACAGCTGCTCTACAAAATCCCCCAATCCCTCCTCCCAAATCAGTTCTGTACTTGTTTTGATGATTGACTCTCCCCAATGCTGCTTCTTCAAGAAACTATTTCAGAGATGTCAAATGACTTAGACACCCATGGATTCTCTCCATTGTTCCCTATAAGGGATAAACATGTTGAACAGACTATTAAGGAAAGGTTATTCTCCTGATCTAGAGACAGCATTTCAGAAAATAGGTTTGACAGTTCTAAGTAGATTTGTCTGTTTTGTACAATAATCCATTCAGTTCCTGAGAAAAGCCTTATGTTGCTGAATGTCATGTAGCAAAGCCAATGCAGGAGTCAATATGCACCAGACTGTGTTAGATATGGCATCTTAAATTCCAAGCCTTTAAGACCATTTCCCTTGCGGTACTATTTTTGGATTTTTTTTTTTTAAAAGGGCTCTAAAAAAAAAAAAAGATGGTTACAAGTTTTACTAATTGTTCAAGAAGCTTGTTCTTTGGATAACCTAACACATTTATATAGTTAGCTATTTTCACCTCTTTGGATACTGTAAAATTTTCCCTTTCCACCTGTTGCTGGTATAATCCAAGTCCTTCAGGAGAGTTAGGGTCTGCTTATCCAACCTGTAGCCTTTTCAAGTCCCTGCTGCCTCCTCCTTCTCCCCTCCTCTGTTTTGACGTCTAAGAAGAGTGTAACTCTTCCAGGGAATGTTTCCTCATAAACATAGCAAGGGAGTAGAGGTCAGCCTAAACAATCCATTTGACTATTTGCATGAAGCTTTGGTCAAAAAGGTTTATGGGAAAGGAGGTTAAAATAAAGTTCTTCAATTTCTTGTAGATTTCAAAATTTTCAGGGTAATGAAATCCACTATTTCCCCCATATGATTGAAAATTAGCTATACAACAATGGTATGTTCAGAAAGAATTACACTTGGGTGAAAGGAGGGCATTGTAATAACTTGTGTTATAGGATGGCCCCTTTGAGGACAGGGGGATATTTCCTTTTTTATCTTTGTATTCACAGTGCCTAGTACTAAGTAGGCACCTAATAAATACTTCTTAACTTAAATGGAATATATACCAGATGCTGTCCAAAGTGAATGATTCTGGTGATTCTTTAAAATAAAACAAATCCTGGGGAGACAGTGGTCCAGAGTTTTTACTGGAGGGTTCTCAATGATAGAAAAATGCAAGAAACATTTCAATAAACTTCATCAAAAAACGTAGTGAAATTCCATTTTCTTATGCAGGTATTAGGGAGATCTGGCTAACACCCACTATCTTTTAAACTAACCAGGCTCTTTGAGGCATTCAGCTTATGGAGCTATATTTTCTGGGAAAAAAAAACTGACCTATGACACATCAAATTCCAATACCCAGCTACCTTATAACAGATTTGATTCAACTGCAATTGTGTGGCTTCGCTGTGAGTTGAAGTGGTTGGGCTGGGGGCCTTCCTCTACATGTCGTGAGCAATGGCTATCATCCTAAGTCACTGTGCAGTGATGATTAATTGGGGTCATGGATGCACCCCTACTACTCTGCATTGAGGGGGGATGGTAGGAGGGAATGAGGTGAGTCTTGGCTTTTGGAAGGAAGTGACTACAAGATATATTTAACTCATTAATCATCTCATTTATTCCTCCTGGCAGCCCTTCTCTGAGCTAGGGCATGTGGGATAGGGTGGGAGGTGGTGCTGTTGTGACTTACTTAGATTCTTAGTTCTAAATTTTCATTTCCTGCTTGTGATATGGTTGAAATCACAAAAATGGACTGGCAATATTGTTACTTATAAAGGTCAGTTTTATACTCATTTTCCATATTGCAAATATCAGTTGGTTAAAAAAAAAATCTGACATTGATATCAGAATAATTTGGCCCTTGGGGAACATCATTACTCTATGAACTTTTCCCAAACCAAACACTTATTCAAAGTCTGCTTTCTTGGCACCTGATATGTTCTAACCTACTAACAATTCCAAAAATATGAGCCTGTTTAAAGGCGATTGTGTGCATGTGTGTGTGTGTGTGTGTGTGTGTGTGTGTGTTTTCACTTCACCTCTGTAGAATTGGTAAAGACAGTATCAATTCAGATGGGACAATGGGGCCTTTTGGATGCAAGCTTAGACCTTCCCAACATTAACATGATTTACCAAGATAGCCTTCAGTTTCTTCAAGTGATATCCCTCTTTTATTATAAATGAAGTTGAGTTTTCCCAAATAACACTGGGCTAAACGCCATTTCTTTCCTCCCTACCTAATAAAAAAAAGTCACAAAGCTGGCCATCGGTCTATCCATGAGAGGAGATGAACTAAAGTCCATTTTGCCTGCTGTAGCTGAAGTCGGGCTCTTCAAGCTGAGTTTCAGGAATGTTTGAGAGTTTCGTGTGTGTCCTCCCAATTTCTTCAAGGGCACAGGCCAAGGAGTCAAGGTCACCATCATGTTGATGACGAGCTTCCCACAGGTTCAGAATGACAGCAGATGGGCTACTTTGGGTAGCAAAGTAGGACAAATTCCTAGAGAAAAAGAGAACTTAATTAAAGTAATAAACAAAAAGAATTTTGGGAAAAAAACAAGAACAGTGTTAGAACAGAGTGAGAGGGGCCTTAGAGAATGCTATGGCTTGACAAAAAAGAGATGTAGAGTCATGCCTATTAAAACTATGTTCTGCCTCCATGCTTAACAAAGTTGATTAAAAAGATGGGGCAGTTCCTGCTCTGATAACTCTTGATTTTTGACATCACATCATTTTGGATTCCAGAGGCATGAGAGGAAAGGAGATCAAGTTATTAAATACATTCATGACATATATTTGTATTTACATATTAACCCCTTGTACTTCATTTTGAATTCCTAGCTCTATTGAAATGGCTCTTTCAAAGATTACCAGTGACATCCTTTTCTTCAAAGACCTTTGCCAGCCTTTGTCTTTTTTGACCTCCATAGAGCATTTTGTAGTGGTGGACCTGAAACACTCTTCTCCCTTGGGTTTCTATGACACTATGTCTTCCTGGTTCTTGCTCTAGATCTCTGATCACTCCTTCCCTATGGCAGCATTCCCTGTGAGTATTTGCAAAGACTATGAATAACACCTTCAACTTTTTTTCTCTAGACTTATTTAGCAAGCTTCTTCACATCTGGGGCTTCAGCTATTCCTTCAACAGTGGTTATTCGAGATTACAAGACTCATCTTTTGTTCTTAAATGTTTATGGGACATCTTTCCTTAGATGTCTTACTGTTACATCAAGCTCAGATGTTCAGAGGTAAAGTGGAAGGAAACAAGCATTTATCAAGCTCCTATTATGTGCCAGTAAGCATATATATAGATATATAGATATGTATATATATGCATGTATGTGTGTATATATGTATATATGTGTGTGTGTATGTATATATACACATATACACACGTAATACGTGTATGTATATATGTATATGTGTGTATAAATATATATACATTCTCATTTCACAGTTGAGGAAACTGAGGCAGAAAGAAGTTAAGTGACTCAACCAAGATAACACAGCTAGCAAGTATCTGATGATACATTGCAGATCTTCCTGATTCCAGGCCTAGCACTCTATTTATTCCCTGAACCATTTTGCTGTCTCTCTTGTAGTACAGTGAAAATACAATTTTCTAAAAACAAAGGGCAAGGTAACAGCATCTGCAAACTATAGTCTTGGGAGCTTGAATGTGAGGCAGCATGAAAGCAGACCAAAAATAATTCTGGATTTGGAGTCAAGAGTCCTCAGGTTCAAATCCTGGCTCTGAGACTTTCTACTTGTGTGGTCCTGGACAAGTCCTTTGCCTTATCTGGGGCTTAATCTCTTTAAATATATGGGGTTGGATTAGGTGACCTCAAATATCCCTTCCTGCTCTAAAGTCTGTGATCATCTGGACTGGGGCAGGGGTGGGGGGTGGGGGTCAAGAAATCTGAGTTTGAAATCTTGTAAGACATCAATCAAATAGGGCATACCTCAACTGATAATATCTATACTACTTATCTTGCAGGGCTGTTAAAAGAAAAATGCTTTGTAAACTGTAAGGCCCTGTAGAAATCGGAGCTTTTATTATTATTTTCTTTTTTGGAGGGGGGAAGGCAGGACAATTGGGGTTAAATGACTTGCCCAAGGTCACACAGCTAGTAAGTGTTAAGTATCTAGGGCTGGATTTGAACTCAGGTCCTCCTGACTTCAGGGCCAGTGCTCTATTCATATTATTATTTTCTTAAAGTAACTATTCTATTCTCCACCACCCCTTTCCCTCCAAAGCTAGAAACTTTGTGATCATCTTTAACCCCTTCTTCTTATTGATCTCTCTGTCTCTCTCCCTTTCTCTCTGTCTTTATACATACATACACACATGCATGCACACACACACACACACACACACACACACACACATCCATCTCCCATTATTTCTTCCTTTGAAATTTCTCTCTGCCTCACTCCTTTGTCCTGATTCCCAATGAGGTCTCCCAGTGTCTAGGTCAGAGTATCCTCTGACCTGTGGGGTATCCTCAATTTGTAACACTGAAAATACATCCTGCATATCGGATATTTATGTTACGATTCATAACAGCAGCAAAATTACAGTTATGAAGTAGCAACGAAAATAACTTTATGGTTGGGGGTCACCACAACATGAGGAACTATATTAAAGGGTCGCGGCATTTAGGAAGGTTGAAAACCACTGTCTCTAGGCCCTTATCACTACATATCTAGATAACTAAAAGCTACCTAACTGCTTTGCCTTGCTCTAGTCTCTTCCCTGATATACCACTCTCTGTTTACCGGTATTAGAGGCCTCTTCCTCAAACAATCCTAATATCAAGGCTGCTGCATCTGCCTCAAGACTAAATTCCATTTCCCGACATGTAGAGGACTTTCAGAGGACCCTGGCCCCACTAATGGAATGTGCCCTCTCCTTGTATAACTTCTATAAGGTCACAAGGCAGATATTCAGGAGGAGTATAGTCTTATTTATTGATGCCTCCAGGACATGGTCCTGTGAATAACTAAGGAAGATTCAGGGCAGTTTACCTGCAAGTCTTGTTTATGCTCCCTTGTTTGTTTGTGCCTCGGGAGGTGGTCCTGGGATAAAGTCTTAATGAATAATTAGCCTTAGGCTAGGGTAAGGAGTTCAAAAGCCAAAGGAGGGTCCTTGTATTTTATCTGCATTTTTTCTGGTTAAGTTCTATTGCTAGGTGCAGTAGTTCTCAACCTGTGGGTCATGACCCCTTTGGGGGTCGAACTACCCTTTCACAGGGGTCATAGGAATGGCCTAAAACCATCAAAAAACACATATTTCTGATAGTCTTAGGAACAGAGACACTGCTCCTGCTCCTCTACAGTCTCCAGGGGTCAGCCCACATGCAGACAAGCCCCCATATGAGTATTAAAGGGTCTAAAGGGTCATGGCATTAGGAAGGTTGAGAACCACTGTGCTAGGGGTTTATAAGCTCTGTAATCTTCTTGTATCGTGGGCTCTGTATGAAATGGCTCTGGAATAAACAGACTATCTAATACATCCCTGTCTCTTTACTCACTGGTTGCTAGCCCACCCAACTGTGCTGGGCTCAGTACTGACATTCCAGACCCTCCATTTAGCTGGTTTGACTGTAGCCATCTGATCTTAGCTGCCACTGTTTACCAACTTACAACTACCCCTTCACACAAGCAGATCTACTTGGTTCCAGGGAAGCACCTAGACTGTCATCCTTCTCCTATTGTTTTTCCCACCTCTTACTTTGTGCATTCTACATATACATCCTTCAAGGGCAAATTCAATTCCCATCTTCTCATAAAACTCTGAGCACCCAGCCCTGGGAAGATCTTCCCTATCCATTAATGGGCCTATGTGACCACATGTGTCCCCTTTTCCCTTGGAACAAGAGCTGTGTTCCCAGGTCTAAAATACACAGGTATTTTAATCACAGCTGTGATACATCCTGAGTCACACAGAGTACATAGTGGGAGGAACTTGCCTAAGGAGAAGCTTGATTAGGTGGAGGCTTGCTTGGAGAAAGGCTTTTACACCTTTTGCTACTAAGCTTATTAGGCACTGAGTCCTGAGGGTTGTGATACCTTCCGGCTCTGAGTCTATTAGGTGAAAACTATATATACTGGGAGGTTGGTATTTTTACTTTTGGGGCTTGCTCAAGAGAAAAGAACTTTTGATTCCCTGGATGGGACTCTGAGTGGTTGTTTGTTAAGAGTCCCCTAATTACTCAAAGGTTTGTGCTCTCTCAATCCAGTGGTGTATGTAGGTGGTTGTTGCTCAGACAGTTGGATCCCTGTCTTTTGGATTCTTTCTTGGATACTCACTTCCTTCTATTTATCTGTACTTATCTGTCTGTTAATTAAAGTAAGCTCATTAACTCCTTTAAAGCTATCTTTCCTTTAGAAAAGCAGATCAAAGAACCTGTGCTAGCAGGCCATTCTGGGTATGCTATGGTGCTTGATATTACAAACCCACCTAGAATTTTGCCTTCTCTAAACAATGAATGCCCTTATTAATATAACACAAGTCAGTACTTAATTGTTCTCTGTTTCTTGTGCCCTAGTTTTGTGTCCTTCCCTAGCTAGATAATTAAGCCTCTCAAGTAGGGGACCACATTAGTTCTCAAATGCTGTCAACTCTACCTCCTCAGTATCACATGTATCTATCATATCCTCTCTAGTGACATGCCATCAATCTTGTTCAAGTTCTTATCTCCTTTGACCTGAGCAATGGATTTGGCTTCATAACCAGCTACTTTGCAAAATCTTTTTCTTCTCCAATCTATGTTTCATAAAGCTAGCAAAGTAATCTTCCAAATGCATATTTCTAATTGTAATTTACCTGCTTGGAAACCATCATTGGTTCCCTATTGGACGTTGAAGTGTGTTCCATTCATGTTTCTTCGCACTTCTCTACCCCCCCTCACTTTCCACCTTTTGCTGACAACAGTATTCAAATCAACTTTTTCATTCACCGAAAGGATGTGTTAATCCATTGTTCTATAATTCCATGCATCAATCCTGTGTCCTTCTCTGTCCAGATCACCCTTCCTTGGCTATCATTCACTTTGTCTCACCCTATTAGAATGTAACCTCATTAAAAACAGAGATTGTATTATTTTTTCTATTTGTATCACCACCTCTCAGAATAGTTTCTGGAATACCCTAAGCTTTTCTTTAATAAATGCTTTTTAATTAATTAATTTTTATCATATTTTATACTTTCTAAATACTTGTCAAATATGCATATATTTATGTGCTTTATATGTGTGTGTATGTATGCATACACATAAATGTCTCTCTCTCTCTCCTTCTTCCCCATTGAGACTGAGAGCTCCTTGAAGTCTTGAGAGTGTGTTTTTCATCTATTTATTTATGCTACCTTGCACAAGACAAGCATTTAAAAAACATTTATTTGAA
>CM053585.1:101909976-101983922 GCA_028646515.1 Pseudochirops corinnae | reverse complement strand
GCAACCTAACAACCTCCCCCCACCCCCAAAATGTGATTTTTATACCGTATTAAGAATATTTTTAAAAGTCCAAAAATGAAGGAGAAGGTAGCTTCATCATCTTCTGCTCTGGTCAAGCCACATGTAGAATACTGTGTTAAAATTACCATATTTTGAGAAGGCCATTAACAACTAAAGTCCTATTCAGATTACTGGGATGATCAGGAAGATGAAGGGATTGGAAATGAAAACATAAAGTTCAGCTAAAGAACATGGGGATGCTTAGCCTGGATAACTAAGACACAGTAGGAGAGTGGGAGAGAGAGAGAGAGAGAGAGAGAGAGAAAGAGAGAGAGATAGAAAGAGAGAGGAACCCCATTTTCAATTTGAAGGGAAGTCACATTGAAGGATAACATTTGTTCTGCTTGGCCCCAGAGGATATAACTAAGAGTAATGTCTAAAGGTGACATGAATTTTAACTCAAAATAAGGAAGAATTGCCCAATGATTAGAATTGTATTCAAATGGAAGGAGCTACCCCAGAAGACAGTTCCCTGCCACTGCAGGTCTCTGAGTGATAACTGGATTTCCCTCATTAATGATGTCCATGAGATTCTTGTTGAAGTGTGGCTTGGATTTGATGACCTTAGGGGTCCTTCTACCTCCAATATTCTGAAATTGCATTAATGAACTACAAATTCAACATGAATTAACAGTGTGACATAACTAGTACAAACATGCTTAACTAGTTATGTTATACACATCAGGAGGCTTGTTTTTTATTAGTGTTATGGCTTGTTGGGGGAGGGGGGCTCATTTTGTTTGTTTCTGAGCTGATTCTGTTCCACCAAGGGAGAAAAAGTGTCACCTCTGGGCTAACTCTGCTTTCCTATTAGGACTCTCACAACAGAGAAACAAAAATTGGCAGAGGCTAGTCAAGTGTTCCCTTTTGATAGCCAGCACCCATTCACAATATAAAATTATGTAGAAAGCACTTTCTTACAGAGGTGACCAGCTTTGAATGGTGCATTATTCTTCATCTATACGATTTGATGATGCACTCAAAAGGCAAACCCAAAAACAGTGAGAAGGTTTTGACATTTTACTCAAAGATCCCCAAAGGCCCTTCAAAGCTGAGTAGCTGACTGTAATAAATACCAGAAGCAGTGTTTATACTTTTAGCATGCCTGCATGTGTGTCTTTAATAGGGAGGAGAGGGGTCACCCCACAATGTACTTTTCATCTCTTTCTGAGTTTGATTCTACTGTGTTTATTTACTTCTACACTAATAGAAATGTCACTGGACTACTTGTTTGTGGATTTGAAATATGCCTCAACTCCTTGGTTTAAATACAGGTTGGGGATAATGCCATTTACACTTGGTCACGTGAATATTGCTCATCAGGTGGTCTTCTGTGCCTCCCATAAAGACATTTCACAATTCTGTAAGTCACAGAATAACTGCACACCATCTCATCCAAAAATGCACGTCCAGGATGCCAGCAGAACAAGGGGCAAAGGAAAAAGAAGAAGGTGAGCTGAGGGAACCTCACCCAGAGAAGCTCAGGCTATGGCCTATGGACAACTAATGATCCAAGAAGGTCCCCCAAGTAGTGTTTGATCCATATACTCTTCATATTGATAACAACAATGGCGATGGAGCTGGATCCGAGATTTGCTACAGAGAACTCCTAAGAAAGAAACTCTCCTAATGCATATAGGCACCTTCTATACTCCTTAGTCTTAGTGAGTTAGAAAACTAAGAGGTTGATCAGCTTGCCCAGAATTACACAGCCAGGGAACCCTAAAACCAGGTCCTGTGTCTAAGTACTGTGCTGGGTTGCCTCTATTAACTTACATTTTTAAAGTCCTTCCAAGTTTACAAAGTGCTTGCCTCACAGCTGCCCTGTGAAGTGGGGATGTAAGAATAAACTCTTGAAGTAACTGAGACTCATGCAATTCAATTTAACCCCTCAAGCATCTGCTTGGCATTGAATATGTGGCAGAAAAGTGTCTCAGGGGCTGGTGATATAAAGATGAAAGCAAAAATCTTCTGACCTCAAAGACTTACATTGACTTGTCTGCTGATGATCAGGATGCTGTTAAGTGCCAGAGTAAGATCTGAACCCACAGTCCTGTGTTCTTTTTCTATTACTCTACAATGTTCTCTACATTATACTCTATTTTTACATGTATGTTATTAATTAGTCCTTTCATTAGGCTCTCCCTCACTGGTATCTCATCAAAAGTAGTGTTAGTCTTCTCATTAATTCAATGAGGTTTTTATATTTGAAATATCCACTGAAAGATGGTGGCGTGGAGACCCCCATGGAAATGGTCTGAAGATTAGGAAATACTGAGAGCTACTGTTCTGCAGAGAAAAATCTTCTCTACCCCAAGTATATATTAATTCTATCACCAATCTTGCCCTACCAAACCCTGGTTTTGGATTACTACCATTATCTGCTTTCTTCATCTCTGTTAAAGTGTTACTGATTGAACACGGAGAAAATCAGAAGTGTGCTGACTTCACAACAAATCTAGATTACACAGTCTCAACTAGACCCTCACTGCAACAAGGCAATCCATTTACACCTCCCTAATTGATTCAATATTCCACTCAGCTTTGTTTTTTCATCCTTTCTAAAAACTCTCCCAATGGCTCTTCCTCCCTGATCTCTTAGCCTTGACTCATATTTCACTGTGAGGAAGACAGAAAGAGAGAGAGAGAGAGAGAGAGACAGAGAGAGACAGAGAGAGACAGAGAGACAGAGAGAGAGACAGAGAGACAGAGAGAGAGAAAAGAGAGAGAGAGAGAGAGAGAGAGAGAGAGAGAGAGAAGAGAGAGAGAGAGAGAATTGACTGAGAGCTCCAACTTGTCTCTACCTTATTTTACAATGATTTATTTACAATGAAACTATCTCTTCCTTCACCCTCTTGTCACATGAAAAGGTGGTCCTTCTTGTCAGCTCAATCTCTTCTACATGCATAAGTGATTATATTTCTTCCTGCCTTCTCTAGCAGATAGTCCCTTCTATCTTCCCCATTTTCTCATTAATCCTCAATCTCTTCCTAGCTACTGAATGCTTCCGTGCTATCTAAAACATGCCCATATCTCCTCCCAAAATCCTAATCATTTCATCTTTCCATCTCCACTTGTTATTTAATTGTTTTTCAGTTGTGTTTGACTCTTTGTGACTCCATTTTGGGCTCTTCTTGACAAAGATATTGGAAGAGTTTGCCATTTCCTTCTTTAGTTCATTTTACCAATGAAGAAATTGAGGCAAACAGGGTTAAGTGACTTGTCTAGGGTCACATAGCTAGTAAGCATCTGATGCTGCATTTGAACTCAGGAAGATAAGTCTTTCTGGCTCCAGGCCCAGCATTTTACCCTCTGTACTATGTATCTGCCCACCTATCCACATGGCTATATATTACATCTCTCTTTCCTTTCATAGTTAAACGCCTTAAGAATGCCATCTATAATTAGTGCCACCACTTCCATTCCCATCACTTTCTCCTTAACTCTCTGTAGCCTGCCTTCTAACCTCATCATTCAATGGAAGTTATTCTGTCCAAAGTTATTGATGATCAGTTGCCCAATTCAATGGCCCCTTCTCAATCCTCATTGTTCTTGAACTCTTTATAGCCTTTGACCTTGTCAATCACCCTCTGCTCCTTGATGCTCTCTTCTTTCTAAGTTTGTAATCCTGTGCTCTCCAAGTTCTTTTCCCACCTGTCTCACTGTTCCTCATTCTCCTTTGCTGAATATCTAGGTCACACCTGCTAATTTTGTGCTTCCCACAAGGCTCTGTCCTGGTCCCTCTTTTCTTCGCATTCTATACTGTTTCACTTAGTAATCTCATAAGCTCCCATTCATTCAATTATTATTTTAAGCTGATGACTGTTACATTTACTTATTCAGCCCTAACCTCTCTGCTGACCTTCAGCCTCTCATTTTCAACTGTCCATATTGAACCCAATATGCCATAGACATCTTAAAGTTAACATAGCCAAACTTAATTCATAATCTTTTCCCCAACTCTCCTCTCTTTCTAATTGCTCTGTTACTAGGAGGGTATTACCATTCTTTCAACCACACAGGTTCAAACCTAGGGATGATTTTGTCTCTCACCACCCTTCCCTATTCCCCAATATCCAATTTCTTGACAAATCCTGCCAATCCTACTTTGTAATATCTGGTATATACTCTCTTGTTGCTCAGTTCTTTCAGTCACATTCAATTCTTCCTGACCCCATTTGGGATTTTCTTGCAAAGATACTTAAGTGGTTTGTCATCTTTATAAAAGAGGAACTGAGGCAAACAGGGTCACACAGGCAGTAAGTGACATACCCAGGGTCACACAGCTAGTAAATGTCTGAGGTCAGATTTGACCTCATAGAGATGAGTTTTCCTCATTCAGATCTGTCACTCTACCCACTGCATTATCTAGCTTCCTCATATGCCCTCTGATCTCTCCTCTAGCACTGCTACCATCTTGGTATAGACCCTCATCACCTTATACCTATACAACTACAATAATCTTGGTCTTCCTGCCTCAAGTTTCTCCCCATTCTAATCCATTCTCCCTTTCTTCACCCATCAAAGTGATCACCTTACAGCACAGGTCTAACCGAATCATCTTCACTATTCAATAAACTCCAGTCATTCCCCATGAACCTCAGGATCAACTATAAAATCCCCTGTTTGGCTTTTAAAGCCCTTCATAACCCGAGCCCTTCCCATCTTTTCAGACTTTTTATACTTTGTTGATGCTGTTTTTCAGTTGTGTATGACTTCATGACTCCATCTGGAGTTTTCTTGGCAAAGATACTAGAATGGTTTGCCAATTTCTTCTCCTGCTCATTTCACAGATGAGGAATTGAGGCAAACAGGGTTAAGTGACTTGTCCAGGGCCACACAGCTAGTAAGAGTCTGAAGTCAGATTTAAACTCAGGAAGATGAGTCTTACTGACTCCAGGCCCAGCACTCTGTGCACTATGGCACAACTAGTGGCCCTGTTACACTTTACTCCTCTCAATGTTCTCAGTGATCTAGTGTCTTTGGACTCCTGGCTCTTCCTCACATACAACACTCACTATTCTGATGCCATGCTTTTTCATTGGTTGTTACCCATACCTAGAATTCTTTCCTTCCTTGTCTCCACTTCTTAATTTCCTTTGAGTCTAAGCTAAAATCACACTTTCTGCAAGAAGCCTATTCCAATCTCTCTCATTGCTTTACTCTTTGAGTTTACCCTTTGAGAGTATCTCCAGTTGATCCCTATCTATTTTGTTTGTGCAAAGTTTTTAACAGTTTCCCACATTAAATTCTGAGCCAGGGACTGTTTTGCCTTTGTTTCCCCAACACTTAGCACAGTGTCTAGCACATGGTAAGGGTTTAATAAATGCTGGTTAATTTAACATACATTGATAGTCACAGATCCCCAACTACAGACCCCTCCACAACTACTCAGAGTAAGCTGGATTCAACATTCTGTTTTGCACCAGTGAGAAAAATGTTAAGACTAGATCAAGACACAACCAGTCAGGTAGTTATGTTTTAAGTATCTATTGAGTGCAAGGCAAAAGGGTAGGTGCTGGAGATACAATGGCAAAAATGAAACTGTCCCTTCCTTACAGGAATCCACATCTCACTAGGGAGACAACACATACACATTTAAGTATATGGAAATAAATACAAGATCACTTTAGGGCAGCGGTTCCCAACCTGTGGGTTGCGACCTCTTTGGGGGTTGAATGACCCTTTCACAGGGGTCACAGGGGTCGCCTAAGACCATCTGAAAACACATATTTCTGATGGTCTTAGGAACCGAGACACTGCTCCTCTATCTGTCTCCAGGTGGAGACTACATGCAGATACGCCCACATATGAGTGTTAAAGGGTCGTGGCATTAGGAAGGTTGAGAACCACTGCTTTAGGGGTAACACATTAGCAAATGGGGGAGAGTATCAGGAAAGGCATGATATAAGACCATAGATCTAGAGCTGAGAGACCTTAGACTTAATCACATCCCATCTCCTCATTTCATAGATGAGGAAATTGGGGTTCGGACAGATTAAGTCACTTGGCCAGAGTCATACAGCTAGTTTGTGTCTGTGGTGAGATCTGAACCCAGGTTCCTCTAGCTTGAAGTCAACTACTGTAGACACTATACCACACTGCCTCACCAAGAAGAAGGTGTTTGAGCTCTGGATTGAAGGAAGGTAGTAGGGTTTCAGAAGGAAGAGGTGAGAAGGTATGGGAAGAAGGAAGGAAGGAAAAAAGAAAAGGAAAGAAAAGAGGGAAGAAGGAAAAGAGGGAAGGAAAGAAAGAAGGAGGGAGGAGAGAAAGGAAAGAAGGAAGGGAACATTTAAGTGCCTATTATGTGCCAAACACTTTACAAATATCATCTCATCACTACAATCATGTTCATCACAACAACCTTGGGAGAGAGATGCTATTATTACCATCCCCCATTTTATAGTTGAGGAAACTGAGGCACACGGGAAAGTTAAGTGACTTGCCCAAAGTCACACAGCTAACAAAAGTCCGAGGCCAGATTTGAACTCAGATCTTCCTGACTCCACGTCTAGCACTGGATTTACATCATGAGAAACTACTTATGTAATAGCAGCAGCTAAAATACTGGAACTGTCCTTTCCTTCTGACACATGTGGAACCTCAGTCCCTTTGAGAGAGCCAAACATGGCAGATGTTTGAAAGTCATTGCTATTTTAGTCCTTCCTTGACTTAATTCCACACCTTCAGCCTTTGAAGTGAGAAAGAGTTCTGGCTATGGGGATGCTTCATATCTTTGTACATCATATAATTAGGCCCTCTTCCATTTATTTCTGCTCAACTGAAGACTGAGATTAGTGGATCTAAAATGCAGCAAGCAGCCTTTAGATGAGGAAAAAGGAATATAGATGCTGAGCATTGTAAGTGGCAGCGATAGGTCATTAGGGTATCCTTTGGGATCTTAATTCCTCAAGAACTTAAAAGAGAAGGCACGTATGAATGGGGGATGGGATAGGTCTACCACTGTCTAGAGACCAAGGGCAGACAAGGTAATAGCATTCCACCTATGGATTTGTGAAATCCTCCACAATCGTCCTAAGCTTAGAAAAAGCCATAGTTGTGACTGCAGGTGATGAATGCTCAAGAGACAGAAATACACAATTCTGCTTTGTGGCAGGTCTCCTTGTCTACTTTGTGCTAGTTATAATGTGTTCAGCTGATCTGCCTCCTCCCCCCCAGGCAAGCATTAGCTTCACCCTTTGCATTTACAGAGGAACAAGGCATCATGATATGAAAAGCTAACTTGCTGCCTAGATTTAGTAGATGAAGTTGTAATGTCATGTCAGCCTTATGGTACAAAAATATAGCAGGCTTTCTGCTACCTGGCATCTTGTTAAGCAGAATTTCTCCACTTCTATTGTATAATATTATTCAAAATTATTACCTGGGGGCACTTCAAGATGCAAGGCTACCTTTCTCCTCAAAGAAAATGCAGCTTGTTTCCTACAATTTTAGTGATAAATGCATACAAACACTTCACAGGTCTTTGATAATTGGTAATTCCATTACATGTTTTAGTTTTCTTCCCAACAATCTTTTTGTTCTCAGTGGTGACCCCTACTCAAGCTGTGCCCTCCCCACTTCCCATTTCCATCGATCAGAGTTTCTCAAGAAAAAGGTGATGGCCAACCTTCATGTCATACAATATGGGGATTGGTTGAATCATCTGGGGGAGTTTTAACCTTAAGAAGAACATACTTAGCAGTAGGAGAGTGATAAGGAGAGGATCCCTGCTTTCACATATTGGAAGGGTTTCATGAATGAAGGAAAAGACTCATCTTTGCCCAAAAGGACAGTACTTGAACCAAACAGGAGGAAGTTATGGGAAGGCAGAATTCAAATCAATAAAAGGATCACTGTAACTGCTTATATTGGAAGGTAGCTCAGAAATGGAATGGGCTTGGGATATAGTGTATTTCCCACCACAAATAGCTAGCATTCATAAATTTTAAAGCTTACATAGTGCTTTGTAAATGTTATCTCATTTTGTCCTCACAGCAATCCTGGGAGGTAGGTAATATTAGCATCATTTTACATATCAGGAAACTGAGTACCAGAGAAGCTAAATTACTTGGCCAGGATCACACAGTTTGTAAGTATCTGTGGCCAGATTTGAACTCAGGACTTCCTGACTCCAAGGCCAGAGCTCTAATCCATCCATTGTACTTTATTAAAGTTTCTTTATTAAAGTTAGTATTTAGATAGATGTTTTAAGGTTTTCAAAATACCATGAATGTTATTTTATTTTATTTTCACATCGCCCTTTGAGGTAAGTTCTATTATTGTCTTCATTTTTCATATAAAGAAATTGAGGCTGAGAGAGATGAAGTGACTTGGTCACAGTCACACAGCCAGTAAGCATCTGAAGTTGGATTTGAATTCAACTCTTCTGTATTCTAGTCCAATGCTCTTATCCACTATGCTGGTCCCAGATTAGATGACTATTAATAGGGATGCTATATAAGGGATTCCTGCTTAAGTAGCAATTGAATTGTATGATCTTGGTGTTCATTACTTTGGGTTTTGGAGACTTCTACGTCTTCCAGAAACTCTATTAAGAGAGAATTTCTCTCGGGAAGAGAGCTATTTTACACTAAGTGATTATCAGTTAATATTTCAATGGGGATTAGGTAATCAGCCACTACTGAAAACAAAATAAAAAGGACTTTTGAGGTAGAAAGGAGAAGCAGAAGGATCTTTTTAATTTTTTTTAAGGCTAGAGGGGATTTTAGAGATTATAATCCAACTTGGTCATTTAACATGAGGAAGTAAGTCCCAGAGATGTTCATTGAGTTGCCCAAGATTTCCCAGGTAGCAAGGGTCAGGGTTCAAATTTGAACCTAGACTTTTCAGGAAGTAGAGATATTTGCTTCATAGTTTTTCCTAACACTATCAATCTCATTTTGCTCCTGCCTTATACCATTTATATAACACAAGGTTTACAATCCCTCCTAGGTTTTCAGAAAAAAAAAAAAAAGGTAGAGCAACATGAGAGAATAACCAAATGCTGACAACAGGTATGAGCATTGTGAAGCGCTGAGTTAACATCTGGATCATCATCAAGCAGAACGTTTCTTTTATAAATGTAAGGCCCAGAGAGGGGAGTTGACTTATCTGAGATGACACAGTAGTTAATTAGAAAGCTAGGACTGCCTTGTTAAGGGTTTTTTTTTTCTACTACTCCTTGATATTTTCAGATAACTTTTAGTTAATCACAATTAGTGACTATGAACCTATATCTCCTGCCCCTCAAAGTACAAAGACTTTTGTTGTTTGTCTGGAGATGTTAGTTACAGCAATGGCTCTTCTAACATAGATGTCCAGACAAGGATGGCAGCTTTATCATAGTTAAGAGTTACACTAGATAACAGAATGTGTGGTACATAGAAGTTATTAGGCTTGCTCTCTAACAGCAGCCCTGGTGTAGAACGATCCCATGTAACAGGGATTCATTGTAGTTTAATAGCTTAAAACTACACCAAGATTTTTAGGACACCTCACATAATGAATAATATATAATATATTATTGTATATAATATAATATACAATATTATATATTATACATAATATAATATATAATAATAATATATACACACACACACAAACACATACATACATTTATATGGATAATTAGGCGGTGCAGTGGATAGAGTGCTGGACCTGGAGTCAGGAAAATTCCCCTTCCTGAATTCAAATTCAGTCTTAGATACTTACTAGCTATGTGACCCTGAGAAAGTCCCTTAACTCAGACTTAGTTCCTTATCTGTAAAATGAGTTGGAAAATGGAAGAGCAAATTACTGTAGTATCTTCACTTAGAAAACCCCAAATGAGGCCACAAAGTGTTGGACGTGATCGAAACACCTGAAAAACAACATGGTCACGTGTGTGTGTATATGTGTATATGTACATATGTATATATCTCATATACATATGAAATTTATACACACATGTGTGTATATGTATTTATATTTATATTCTAGCACTTCAAATACCAAGAAACACTTGACCACATCTCTTATTCCTACCTATGCCTTCTCTGCTCTAGAAAAGTATACCTAGTTCCTTTACCACTAATAACAATTCTATCTCTTTAGCACTGCATTGTTGGTAGATATTTTGTATATATTTATATACATCTGGTCCTCACATCAATCATGTATAATGGTAACCAGGTATAATTATGATTCCCATTTTACATATGAGGAAATGAAGGCCCAGGTGGGTTCAACGCCCAAGGTCAAAGAGTTTGTAAGTATCTGAGATCTTTCTGACTCCAAGTGCCATGAGTCCTATTGCCATATAATGAATCTTCCTATAGCACAGTTTTGACTGTTCTTACCATACTGGTCTCCCACATGCACTCCAACTTGTCAATGATATTTCTAAAGCATGGCCCCCTGAACTGAACACCATACTCTAGATGTGAGAGAATATATTACCCCCTTTATTGTAGATACTCTGCTTCCTTGAACAAAACATAAAGTAGCGGTTCTCAACCTGTGGGTCATGACCCCTTTGGGGGCTGAACAACCCTTTCACAGGGGTCGCCTAAGACCATTGGAAAAACACATATTTCCGATGGCCTTAGGAACCGAGACACTACTCCTCTATCCATCTCCAGGCGGGTCTGCTCACATGCAGATACACCCACATATGATTATTAAAGGGTCACAGCATTAGGAAGGTTGAGAACCACTGACATGAAGATTACAGTAGTTGATCTTTTTCTCTAATTCTACCTTTATTAACAGTTAAAACGAGTTTTTCTTCTTTAAAATGCACTTCTTCAGTAACACAGCAGTTGTAAAAAGTAAAAACTAAGTTCAGCTTCTTGTAACAAATAGAGAAATACCATTACAAGAACAGTACATAATCCTACTGTGTAGTACCAAATAGGGAATTGAAACACACTCATAATGGAAAATATTAATATCTCTGCTATCATGATAATTGTCTCATTTAATGAAAACCTCTTATGTGACCAAAACCAACCCTCCATATGGTTCTTTAAATGCAAATAGAAGTAAAAAGTCATTTATACTCAAGAGCAGCAATTGGAGACCCTATTTCAGTTGGACTCATTCATCAAGCATTCATTCCCAAACTGCAATTTCATTGGGTATCCAAGGAACATAAGCAGCCTTGAGGTATAGCTAATCAGTGCTTTTTAATTATTTTTTTGCTGGAGAAAATCAGAATAGGAGCTATATCATCTTACTTGAATCCAATCTTTCCAATAGTTCTCTGGTGACTTTAAGGGTATAAAAATGAAGGAAAATTGCTCATATATACACATTGCAGAGATGGATAGTAGAAAGAAAAAAACCCAACAACTATGGATGCTGAGTATTTTGAGACCTCATTTGACACAGATGGTATAGAATGCCTCTTCTCTTTAAGTCTGAACTATGTGGTCCTTGCCATCAACTTTCCACTGAGTTTTGATAATATTCTAGTATAGTTTGGGGTCAGTGTGAGGACATATATTCATGCAATTACACTTTTCAAAAAGTTTAATGAATTGTCTTGATAAGTAGTGAGTTTTCTATACCAGAAGGTCTTCAAGTGGTCATTGAATGATCACCATTTTTGGTTGTTGTCCAGGGAAATGCTAATGAACACCAGTTAGTCCAGATGTCTCCTGTGATTCCTTTCAGCTCTGAGATTCTGGAGGATCAAAAGATTTGGAGATAGAAGGGATATTAAAATCTTCCAGACCTAGGTTCATGTATTTAGAGACAATTAGCCCTTAGAAATTTTTATTTCAACTCTCTTTATAATAAGGAAACAGAGGTCTAGTGTTTCTTTCCCAAGGTCATACAGGTTAAGTGGTAGGGCCAAGATTCTAGACCAGAGTCTGTGACTCCAAATCTTATACCTTTTCTCCCTCAGAAGCCTTATTTTAGGTAAAGGAAACTAAGGTCTAGCAAAGGAAAGTAATTTGTCCACAGTAAGAAGCAAAGGTAAGACTTAAAACCAGGTGTGAAGCCTGAATCTTTTGAATACAGCAGAAGTTCTTAACCAGGGTCTTTGAAACTTGTTTGTTTGTTTTGGATAACTGTTTTCAGTAACATTGGTTTCCTTTGCAATCCTGTGTACTTTATTTTATTCGTTTAAAGATATTGCTTGAGAAGGAGTCTTTAGACCTAAAACACACTGCCACCATGGTCCGTGATAAAAAACAGAAGGTTATGAACCTCTACATTACAGCAAGTCTTCCTTTAACAATTCATTGTTTTTATGAGATGAATGGAAGCCATTCCTTGGTTACAAAAATGTGATGTTTCTGACCTAAGTCTGCATGTCAGGCTTAGGTAGTTCTTCTCTTTCCTAGTCCTGGTTTTCTCTCTAGATCTAAGGCGGGTTCACTGTTGATTTTAGCAATCTAGGAATTCAGGAAAGATTCTCTAGTAGTGAATCTATCCGAATGAGATCCTTTTCTTTTCTTCATATTGAGTCCTGTCAGTTTTTCCCAAAATCCAGAGTCAGGGGTCTGAGCTTAGAGCACAATCTTTTCATTCTGCTTTTCATTAGTCAATAGGGAGGATGCAGGATGGGCAGTTTTGGATAGTATACAATCATTCTGAAGCCTTGAGAAATTATTTTCCACAAGCATTTTGTTAGATTTTTGAGGACAGAGAAACAACTTGTGAAATTATCAAGTATAGGGAACTCCCTGTGTGAAAACTCTCTCTACTGATTCAGATGACTAACTGACCTGTAATTTATAATTTTAGAAACACTGAGAGGGATAAAGGAGGGTGGGGACCTAAAGGTTAAGTGATTTGCCATGCCCAGGGTCATGAAGCTGATATGTGTCAGAGATAGGACTCAAGGGACAATATATGGATAGCCAGGTCCTGATTAGGGCCAATAATGAGTTCTGTGAAGTGCTCTTATGTATTAGAATTCAACTATCCGAAATTATAATTATGTAAAATAGGATAATTGGTTCCAGAGCAACAGAAAGATAAAGCACAAATTCAAAGACTGTGACCACATCACAGGATCCTAGCTACAAAGCACCTTGTAAAACTTAGAGCATTTTATCAGCATTACTGTTAGTCAACAAAGCATTTATTAAGTGCTTTCTATGTGCCAGGACTATTATTTTATTCCTGACTCTAAGGCCTATTCTCCATCTACTATACCATACTGTCTCTTGTTCCACGAGTTACCAAACTGGAGTGATCCAGTAGTTGTCATGTTACATTATAGGCTCCCATACACACCCCTACCCCAAAAAATCAGATTTTATTTTTAAAAGTATAGACTAGAGAGATGTTCAAAGGATAAAACTGCACCAACAATAGGCTACAGTTGTGTTTTATACAAGTCAGATGAGGGAGAAAAATGTAGTTTATATTCGGACCAATGTAACAAAAGTAAAAGGTTTCTACGCTCCCATTTAATTCTTGACAGAGAAGCCTCTTCTTGAGGCCTCTGTCTCCTTCGTCAGATAATTTGGGTCCTCTTATAGAACTCTAAACAGGAAGTGAAAAGATTGTCTTTTCTAATCAAGGAATGAAAAGAAATCATCTGTCAAATCAAGCCCAATTTTTCTTTGCATCAGAAAATTTCAAAAAGAGGTTTGGGGAGCTTGCTTAATTTTCCCATTTCTTCATAAGCTGGGCAAATTCCTCACAAGGGCTGAGTAAGAAGTAGAAGTATTCAGTCCCTATCTGCCTCAGACCTGAGTGTTACCTCTGTAAATCTATATACAATGAAATGATAAGAATGAGAAAAGGCTTTGTAAAACTTAAAAGAACTAAAGAACTAAATAATCACTAGTTAGAATTTATATAGCTCATGCAATGAATAGAGCACTGGCCCTGGAGTCAGCAGGACCTGAGTTGAAATCTGGCTTCAGACACTTAACACAAAACTAGCCATGTGACCTTGAGCAAGTCATGTAACCCCAACTGCCCTACTTTTCCCCCTCCAAAAAGCAAAAAAAAAAAAAAAAAAAAAAAAAAAAAAGAATTTATGTAGCTCTTTAAATTTGACAAAGCACTTCACAAATATCATCTCATTTGGTCATCACAAGAATCCTGGGGAGTAGGTACAATTATTCTCTCCACTTTCCAGATGATCAAACTGAGGCAGACAGAGGTTAGTTGACTTGCCCAAGATTGTATTAATGCTAAAGTGAAATGAGTAGAACCAGAACACTGGACACAGTAATGGCAATAGTGTAATGATGATCAATTGTGAAAGACTTGACTCTTCTGATCAATACAATAATCTAAGGGATTTTTGAAAGGACTCACGATGAAAAAATGCTATCCATATCCAGAGAAAGAACTGCTGAACTCTGAGTACAGAATGAAACACACTTTTTTCCACTTTCTTTATTTTTCTTGCTTTGTTTCTTGCAACGTGGCCAATACAGGAATATGTTTTTCATGTACAATTGACATCATATAATTGAAAAATTAGGTCCATGTCAATTACTGGTATAGAACATAGACTGGGGAACCCAGAGTCCAGAAGAATTAGATTCAGATCCTGCCTGAAACATTTATTGGCTGTGTGAACCTATACAACAGTCTATTAGCAAGCATTTATTAAATGATTACTATGGGTGAAGTAATGCTAAGGACTAAGTATACAAAGAAACATCTGTCTGAGGAGATTACCTGTCCTCAAAGGGCTCACATTCGAATAACAAAGGAGACAGACACAGAAGGTCCTGTTCTCTATTAAGATATATGTACAAAGCAGCTAGATGGTAAACTTAGAATGTAAGAAGCTAGCAAGTGGGGCTGAGGGTGAGAAACACTGAGAAAGGCCTCCTTTAGAAGGTGGCATTTGAACTGAGTCTTAAAGGAAACTGGAGAAGCTAGGAGGCAGAGGAGAAGGGGGAGAGTATCATGAAGGATGGAGGTGGGGGGACCAGCCCGGGCAAAGATTAGGAGACCAGACATAGTGTTTTCTTCAAGGAACATCGAGGAACAAACAAATATATATGGTTCATAGAGTGTGTGGAGAGGAGTGAAATTTAAGACTAGAAATACAGGAAGGGTCAAGTTGTGAAGAGCTTGAAATGCCAGACAAAAGACTTTATATTTGACTTTTGGTAACAGGGAGTCACTTGAGTTTGCTGAGGCAGGGAGGGGGTATGTAATATGGGTAGATCTACCTGTGCTTTACAAAAATCGCCAGTTGGATGGAAGATGGCTTGGTTTGTGGAAATGTTTGAAGCAAGGATACTACTTAGGTTATTAGAATAGTCTACATGAGAGGTGAGAAGGGATGAGGACTGGATTTAGGATATGTGAGTGGAGAGAAGGAGATATATATGGGAATTGTAAAAGTAAGAAAAGATTTTTGTGAAGTTATTTAACTTCAATAGCCTCTAAATTCCCTCATAACTCAATATTAATGATCATTTGAACCAGGGCAGAAGAAAGAATGATCAACTGCATTCTGTGGATTTGGAAAAGTGTTTGATGCTTAAGTCAGTGAAATGACATGTTCATAATATAAGAATATGTAGACATTAAAATGTCCCAATCAAACTGAATTAGAGAAATACTACTTCACCAATGCTACACCTTTCAACAGACTTTACCAAATGACTGTTCCATTGTCATACTGAGACACTCATTCAGTTATAAACATCCTGGTTGAATATGAGAGAAAAGGATACTTTGGCAGCAGACTCAGATGTCCTGAAAGCTGCCTTATCATAAAAAGAAAAGAGGAGTAATTGGGGGTTGGGGGGAAGGGAATCTTTCCAGGTGACCAACAAAGATTTACCTGTGGTCTTAAAGAATAATCTCCATTTCTATGGCACATGCAACTGGATTTAATAATATATTTGATTTCCTTCCCCTGGAAACATGTTTCCTTATAGTAAGTGAATGGATACCTAGGTATCTGTAGGTACTGCCACTTCTGTGGCTTAATTTGTCCCAAGTCAAAATATTTTCACTTTTTTTTTTTGAGTGCATGCAATTTTATGTGATTGTCTTTAGCAGCATGGTGCTCAAAGACTTATTGGAATCAGGGGATTTTAGAGTTGGAGAAATTCTCAGATTTGGTTGAGATCTCAGAGGTAAGAGACTCATACCCACAGAACCCAGAATTGGAATGAATCTCAGAAGATATCTAATCTTGCCTGAGCATGTAATCCTTTCTATAATATCTCTGATGAGTGTCATGTTAATAGAACTCTGGTGATGTGGAGCTTTCTCTTTCCTGGGGTCACCCATTCCATATTGTGTTAGCTCTAATAAAAAAAAAGTTTTTCTAATTCAATTCAATCTGTTTCTCTTCAACAGCTCTAATTGTTGAGTTATTTTGCATAGAATATAGGCATATGGGATGCATAGAGCTGAAACATATATACATATATATATATATATATATATATATATATATATATTTGCAAACTGAACTCATTGCTCTTGGGTCTATTCTCTTTGAGCTAAGCAAAATTTGTCTTATTTTTCTTCTAAATCTGGCACTTTATGCTATCCATTCTACCTCTATGCTTGTCTAAAAATAAAATGTTCAGAAGTGTACATAATACTCCAAATGTGATCTGACCAGATCAAAGATTCGGGACACTGTTTCTAGTAAAAGAATCGACTAATTCTATAATAGGTGAAGAAAACAAGTTCCAGAGACATTAACAGACTGGCCCCTATCCCCACCGTCCCCCCACCCCACTACTCTGTGGCATCATTGCTACCCTGGGTCTTCCTGTTGTGATTAGGAGGGACCTTCATTACATGAATTTTTGGCTCACTTGGCTTGAGATAGAAAACTTAATTAGGGTCTTGAATTATTCTTCCCACAGGGAGTCATGTAGCTGTGTAATATCCCCTAAGCCTCAATTCTCCCCTAAAGCATCAGGAAGACTCAACTTTGGCAATGACTTAGCCCCACACTGAGTGCATTACTATACTTTTTTTTGGGTTATTATTAAATGATTAGAATCTTTTCTAGCCTGCAGCTAGGAGAATAGCTGGAGACTCATTTGGTATAATCACAGCAAAACCAGACAAACAACAATAAAAATGTCTAGTCTCAGTGGTCACTAATGCACTGCCCTTGGTGCTCCATCTAAATAATGTAGGCCTAAAGGATACATGAAGTCCATTCCTTTCTCTTTTTTCTCTCTCCCCTCTCTTTTTTCAGCCAAAAGCAGTTAGTTCAGTAGCTACTTTTGAATAAAAATCCAATGACCCCTTAGTTTTCCAGGGCTGATTTTTTCGCTCTGTTACTCTCCTTTTTCTTTTTGGCTCTATTCACCACAGTTTTGGCTATTTCACAGCCTAATTACTACTTAGCTAGAGGCTGGGCAGGGGGAATAAAAAGAAATGACCCTGAAATGGGTCAGTTTTTCTCCTGATAAGGCACTCTGGTGACAGGTCTGGTGGAGAGGAGGTCATAGAACTCTATGCTTGCTACCATTACGGGGGAATTCATCTGTTCAAACTTTCTCTATTTCCCCATCAGTCTTAACATTCAAGAATTGTCTCTATTACATACACAGAGGTGACTAACAAGAAATTTCTCGGGAAGGCAGAACTTATTGTCTTTCAAACAGATATATTATGAAGTAGCCCTGGCCCTTGGCAAAATTCTGAAGAAGGACCAAATTTAACTCTTGCCCATCATTTTAAAGTCCTTCTTCCCACTTGTTTCTCTCAATCCCCACCACCCTTGCTATAGTACCCACTCCCCAACTCCAAGTACTCGTACTTATCTTCTGTCCTATTTACTTCTACAGTCATTTACTCTTAGCGAACTTCTGACTAATGCTCAGAAATGTGTTAAATGATAGGAATTTGAACTATAGTAAGTTATTTCTGAAGATGTTCCAGGTGTTTTAAAGATAGAAATCTGTAAGGGCATAATTACCGTCACTTTGATAAATGAGAGGAAGATATTATTGGAGCAGAAATTTGGAGCATAAAGGGATGTTAGAAGTCATATAATCCCACCCCCTCATTTTACAGATGGATAGACTGAGGCCCAGAAAGGTCAGGAAAGGAGGACTGGGTTGTAGGTACAATCTAGAATTAGTATATTATCTTAGAGTTGGAAGGAACCCTAGAAGGTGTCTAGTTCAACATTTCATAAAATTTCATTTCAAATATTCATAAAAATAAAATTCAAAAAAACAATTCATAAAAATCTTCTGTAACATCCCTGGGAGATGGTCAGTTAGCTTCTGCTTGAACTTTCTGAGGGACAATGAGCTGACATTGCTGTGAAGAAGCCAACTTCATTATTAGGATTTTTTGTACACACAATAAACCTAGCAATGATAACAGAACATAATGAAAAATGCTTTGGGATTCATGGGATCTCCAAATTAGGAGACATCTGAATTCTTCCCAGCTCTCTTCCTTTGTTCCAGTTTCAGAGTATGTGACAGCCCTTTGCCTGGTCAAGGTTAACTCCTCTTTTCTCTTCTGGAAGCCTGAACCCCTTACTGTTCTCCATGCACACATGCCACCACCTGGGGAGTACTGGTGAGTGTTGAACCACATATAACAAGGTTTAAGATCTGACTGACTCTCCAGAAAACGAAGGAAAATTTTAAACTTAACGAACATTATTAACATTTTCTCCACCACTTTCTTAAGTTTAGGGTAGATGATCAACAAAACAACAAATCAGGCCCTAATTTGTAGTGTCTGCAAGTTTCTGAGATATATAACACACTGAAAATTTAACAATGGGCTTTCACCAACCCAGATGAGGTGGCTCCAGCATACCCCTTCCTCCTACCACTACTACCACTGCCCCGATATTAACATGCTCTTTCTTTACTGACCACAAATGTTATCAATGCCCCCATCTTTAAAAATAAGTGCATATACACATAATGGAATGTTATAGAAATAAATGAATAAATGCGAACAAATAGTAAACTTGCCTTGATGTGACCATTCTCTCAAGTTAACATCCTCTGTCTCCTCCTTTTCATTGTTATTCTTCTTGAAGAAATAGTCTACATTTGTTGCTTCTAATTTCCCCAAGCCCTTCTGGTCTGGCTTTTGATATTCCCCCTCTATTGAAACTATTCTCTTAAGGGTCAATAATGATTTTTCAGCTGCAAAAACTTAGGGTATTTTTTCAGTTCTCATCCTGCTTGATCTTTTTATAGCTTTTAACACTGTTGTCTATCCCTTCTTCTTAGATATACTCTCCTTCCCTGACTTCCAAGACATTGATCTCTCTTGATTCTCTTCCTGCTTGTGCCACAGCTCTTTCTTAGTCTCCTTCAATGGTTTATTTTATACTGCTTCCATCCTTAAGTATGGTTGTCCGACAGGACTCTGTTTTGGACCCTGTCCCCCTCCCCTGCCCTCCCCTCCCCTCCTCTCTTGTCCTCTCCTGTCCTCTTCTGTGTGTGTGTGTGTGTGTGTGTATGTGTGTGTGGTGTGTCATAAGCTCCTATGAATTATCATGTAGATAACTACCAAATATAGACACATCTATATATCGATATCTTGACCTGCCCAACTTTAATTTCTCCCTTGAGAAATTTCTCCTTATTTCCAATTGATTCCTGGCTATCTCCAAGTGAATGTCTTGCCAGAACCTCAAATTCAACATGTCCAAATTGAACATGTCCCCTAAACCTGCCTATCTGTCCAATTTCCCTATTTCTGAGAAGGGAAACACTGTTCTCCTAATCATCCAGAATGACTTCAGTCATTTTGATCCTTAACCTCTCCTTTTCTACATCCCATCAGTTGCAAGGCTTATTGGTGCCAGCTCTCATCTCTTATGTCACTTCTTTTCTAATACCAGTCTCCTCATTTAAGCTTTCACAACCTCTCATCTCTTTTGCTATTGTTGCTGTTCAGTCAGCTCTTTGTGACCCTGTTTGGGGTTTTCTTGGCAAAGATACTAGAGTGGTTTGCCATTTCCTTCTCCAGCTCATTTTACAGATGAGGAAACTAAAGCAAACAAGGTTTAGTGACTTGTCCAGAATCACACAGTTCCTAAGCCTCTAAGGCCAGATTTGAAGTGAGAAAAATGAGTTTTCCTGACTCCAGGCCCAGCACTCTATCCACTGTACGATCTAGCTGTCTTCTTTTTTAAATAATCTCTCTTTTTTTAAAATCAGTCTCCATTTTAAACATCTAACACACAACTGGAGTAATCTTCCTAATGCCTAAGTCTAACTATATCACTCTCCTGATCAAAAATCTTCAATTGCTTCCAATTTCCTAAGCAATAAATTACAAATTCCTCAGTCTGGCATTTAAATCCTCTTAACTTGGCATTCACCTGCCTTTTGAGATTTTTATTTCATATTTCTCCCCTTAATTGAGAGACAGCTGAGAAGCACCATAGGCTAGAGAGAGTCAGCCTTAAAGCCAAGAAGAATTAGATTCAAGTCCTACCTTGGCAATAGACTGTTAGTGTAACCTGAGTGAGTAATTTAACCTCTCAATATTACACTCAACTATAAGACTAAACCTTGCTGAGAGGATCGCAATCTGCATTAGTAGACGGTATTTCCTCAGAGTTGTTCCCTGTACCAAAGCAATCATAGACCAGGTCATTATCTGTCTCCCCCGATACACTCCATGTTCTAGCCATGCCAGATTATTAGTTGTTCCTGAACTTTACATTCTTTTTGGTATATCATCATGCCTATAATATACTTCTTCATCTATGTGCTTCAAAAGCCTTATCTTACTTCAAGGCTATGGTCATTGATCACCACCCACTCAGAAGGAACAAAAGAAACAATAATTTGTTAAGTGCCTACTATGTGTCAGATGTGCTAAGTACCTTACAAATATTATCTGATTTGATCTTCACAACAACCGTGTGAGGAAGGTGCTATATTATTCCTATGTTCCAGTTGAGAAAATTGAGGCAGACATTAAGTGACTTATCCAGGGTCACGGAGCTAGTAAGTGTCTAAGCTCATATTTGAACTCAGGTCTTTCTGATTCCAGGCCTAGAGCTCGATCCCCTATGCCACTGGCTGCCACTGCTTCTGGAAAGTCTTCCCAGATTCATCCAGCTCAAAATGTTTCCTCCTTCCTCAGTTTTTGCTGCAGCATTTTTGTCTTTTCTGGATTTTTCTCTGAATTGTCTCTCATCAATTCCTGGCTTGTATTATTCCTCTTTGTACACATATTATGCTTCTTTGTACGCATTTTCCTCTCCTCCAGTAGAATCCAAATTCCTTGTATGTAGAAACTGTTCTTTTATATCTTTGTATCCCCAAGGCCTGTCACATAATAGATGCTTAATAAAGGTTTATTGAATGAATTGATGAACCCTTGAGGCCATCTAGACCAACTTATCCACACTTTAGTAAGAACAACCAAGACACACGGTCATCTAACCCTGCTGCACAACACGAGGTAGGGCTGGGGGAGGGGAGGATTAGCTTTACATTAAGTAAAATCACCATTTGGAATATATATCTTTAATCCTAAACACTGGGTTATATCTGAGCAAAACATTTTTCTCTTCTTGTCTTGTTATTTCTTGATCCTATTATGCTTTCAATATTTCTTTTCACTTGGCACTATAGCATCTACTCTCAGGCACTGTGGTTTTCACTGATGAATTCATAATAGTTGAGGGCCTCTAGACCTACTACAATATACTTTAACCATCCCCCTGCCTCCCGAATTTTTCAACTTCTCCTCTTTCCTTGGAACAGTAATCAAATCAACACTACTGTTCCTAGAACGGAGATGTCAATCAATTATCCTATGACCAAACCTATGTCCAACTCTTCATGACCCCATTTAGGGTTTTCTTCTTTCTCTAGCTCATTTTGCAGATGAGGAAACTGAGGAAAACAGGGTTAAGTGACTTGTCCAGGATCATATAGCTGAATTTGAACTCAGGAAGATGAATCTTCCTCACTCCAGCTCTCTATCCACTGTGCCACCTACTTGCCCCTACAGTAAAGTAGTAGAGTCTAGTATCTATCCCCTCTTCATTTACTTCTCACTCTAGACTACTCTCTACACTCACTCTACTCACTCTCACTTTACTTCCACCATTTTTCTCCACCTAAAAGATTTCAAACCCCTTGGCAATCATCTTCAAGAAGCTGTTACCTGTTAATGCTGTTTTTCTGTGCTAACATCTGCCAGTCTTTGCCTTTGGCACTGGGAGTATCAAATGTTGCACATATCCTCTGTCTGATGGAGTAGGGGATTTTGAAGGCTTTGGGACCAGTCTGTGCAGGGAACGTGTTGTCCTCTTGTGCAAAAAAAGTGATGGTTTCTCTTTCACTCTACAAATACAAAAAGAAAACTGTGATCAGATACAACTGTCAGCATTACAATTTTATGAAAATCAATTCACCTGAGGAATTCTGCTTAACACACTTTACTGTTTAATTGCACTGAAAACATGGAAGGTAGTTCCTCCTCTTTAAAATACCATTGAGTCCATGAGCCTGGCAAATAGCTCTTAAAAATCCACATCTCTTGTGGTGTATCTCTAGACATCTTTAAGGCATCATCTAGGTGTCTTCAATCTAGAACAAGTTTGTTGGGGTTACAAATTCATCAAGTACTAAAATAGTAGCAGTTTTCTGTGCTGTAACTACATGTAGTTAGACATAGTCATAATCTTTTTCTGGTGATTCCTGTAGAATCATATTTTAAGAATTAATGATTAGGGAAAATCTCACTAGCAATTTTATAGTAGCTTCTCTCCCAAGCTATAGAGAGTTGTGACTCTCAGATAAATCCCATCACTTCTGGGATGTGATTGATATCCTTTGATGGTCCCATTTCTTACAGAGGTGCATATGATTTATGTCCTTTTCAGAGGGCTCGATTTATTAAAGACCTTCCTAATAATTATTAACATCAAATGAGGGGTGATAAGCTATATGATTTCTCATGTTCCTTGTAGATCTAAAATATTGATTCAGTGAAATCCTGGCAGTTAAGAAATTAAGCTCTACCTGGTTCTATAGAGGTGAAAAGAATTGGGTATGCATGGTATTTGTTATGCGTATGTGGCACAGATATTTTGATTAAGTATTTCTTTAAATGTTTCTGAAAGGCATCAAACAGTTACTTCTTTATAGCACTTACAAAAAACCCCTAAACCTTAACCACTAAAGTTCTACTGCTCGCAGAAGTTTGCCCCACCTCCATCCCTACTCCTAGGATGATGTGATTCTGGGCGCCTTGTGGAATCAATTAACAGCAGCAGCACCTGAACAAAGTAGGTTGGATTGCAAGTGAATAAAAGACAATCAACAAGCATTTTAAAATGTATAAATATGGATTCCAAGAACACAAAAAAGAGAAAGTTTCTGACTTTTAATAGCAATTTGATGGGTGGCCTTCCTTCCCCCTTTCACTTAAAAACTTTCCTATTTAAATCAGTTCATTGCACAAGGATGGAGATGCCACCAGTCACTTTATATAACATTTATGATGTATTCCAAAAAGCATCTGGACCAAGTAATAAGAATCCTGTAGATACATCACATTTTCTGATTGTTTAAATTAAATATGCAGAGGGAAGAGTAGATTTCATGCCCTGCACATCTGAGATAAGCAGTCGCTACCTGGTTAGCTAAGGGAATTGTAAAGCAATGAGGAATTCCAAGTATTCAGTCTATTTTGTCAAATTATCCCCCTACTTCCATCACCTTTGGAGATGGGATAAGAAAACTTGCCACATGATTGAATCTGCTTGAAGGGAAAATTGTAACATGTAAAATTCCTATTTAAACTTCTTTTCCTCAAAAGATGATTCTACTGCAGTATTTTATTGAAGAGCAAAGATGAAAGAAAATGCTTAGAGATGCCTCCCTTCTCTCTACAGCATTTGAGTAATTCCTTGGCCCTGGTTTACCTTCTATAATGCTAAGTATCATCAGTAACTCTGAAAGGTGTCATTGGTCATTAGTCCTTGGTCAATTCAATTGGCTTTCCCAGGCCAACAAGAGATTTATATTTAAGGGACACCAGCTGACAATGAAAGTTCTAAAGTTGGTCTAATCTTACTTTTTAAAACATAGACCAAATTCTTCTATTCACAAAAGAATATTAAAATATGAAGGCAAAGGGAATGGTAGGTAGAGGGCAACTGTCAGGCCTCCAAACCATCGGTGAGTTAGGGGGTGTCTGCTCCAAGCATGTGAAGACTTCCCCATGCCAAATGGGCAAATGAAAACAATTTGTTCCAACAGTCATGATGGAGGCTGAAACAGGCAACTCGTAGAGCACTGAAAGCTCAGTCAGGCATTGAAGACGTCAAGGTCAGCTACTGCATCCTGGGCCATCTCCAGTCATCTTGACTTTTGTCCTGTCACTGGATTTAACAAGTGAGGCTGACAACTTTGTGCCACTCTACCTCACTTAAATCCAATTCAGGTAAAGTCAAGACATCACCTATGATGTCATTGGTCCTATTTGGAAACAACGGACAAAGAACAACAACAAATTTGTTTTATCTCGGAGAAGGCACTCCATCTCTCTCAATTTCAGTTTTCTCATCCATAAAAGGTAAAGCAAACCATAAAGTATTGTAGGGAAAGTGCTTTGCAAATGTTAAAGAATTACAGAACCATGAATCATCATTGTGTCTTCATCCTCATCATCACCCTCACATTCACTGTTGTTATTGTTTGGAGAGTGTCAGAAACCTGGGTTCCACATCATTCTTACCCTAGAGGGGATGTGACTTCCCTGGTAGGTAGGATAGTAAATGTGGTATGTCACTGCCTAAGTCTGCATGATAAATTGCTGATGACCTAGGGTTCTCAAAAGGGAGTGATGACTTTCAACAAGTGAACCATTTAATGCCATCTCAATAGCCAAGAAGAGAAGGTGACAGATGAAGAGTTCTGCATACAGGTTGTGGTCTGCTTTCTCGCCAGCTTAGGGACTTATTTGGTGATTCTAGTTTTGCTTTGCTTTTTTGTTCATACTATTTATTAAAGGTTTGAGGAAATAATCCCTAATCCTTCCTGGTTTTGCTGAGGGATGAGGGAGGAAGGCAAGTAGTTTTTATCTATGAACATACACATACACCCACTGTCAAATGATCATAGCATGGAATGGAAACCTGAGAGACCATCTGATACATGCCCCTTCCTTCAGGTAGGTCAACAACTAAATCTAGGCGCCATCATCTATTCTCTTCCCGAAGATACATGGAGATGGAACTCTCTAAGGATCATGGTTTATCATATCATTATGAGTGAATGAAAAATTTATTTTATTCAAATTATTATCTATTTATTTTATTTATTAAGCACCTACCACGTGCAAAGCATTAGGTTTAAAAACAGAAAAGCAAGACAGTCTCTGCTGTCGAGGAGCTCACATTATAACTGGGAAGATAACATACATACAGTTATTCCTTCTACACCGTGGGGGTTAGGGGCACAGCACCCCTCCCACAATTTGGAAAATTAAAACTTTTTGATCCTCCCTTCATGCCAGAGAAGAAGTCTGAATTTTTTCTTTTTCTTTCTTTGGGGTGTTTATAGTACCTCATTGTAAAATTTGGGTTGATATTATACAATAATATACACATATTTTATGCTTTTCTGAGTTACTAAACTTATTCTGTATCATCTGCTGATCTTGGTGTGTCTCATCTGTGGCTTCCACAAAACTCCCCCCAAATTCCCATTTAATTTCTTATGCCAACCCCACAATATATCGAAACCTTGACAGGGAAAGTTGCCATGTGAAAAGGATGCCTATAAGCAATAAGCTAGACAGGACTGTACTGTCTTTAATAGCATTTCACTAAATTATCCTAAGGATATTTACCATTCTTTTACACCTTTCCTGATCTACCCAGATGCTTATGACTATTCTGCCTTTGGATATCAAAACACTTTATTTTGTACCTTCTCTTATGTGCATTAATGCTACTGTGCATTGTGTGAGTATGTGTTTTTTGTTTGTTTTTCCCCAAATTCTAGATTGTAGTATGAAATAAGAAAAAATATTAATGCCTTTGGAGTCAAAGACCTGAATTTAACTCCTGGGTCTGACGTGACCTTGGACAAATCATTTCACTTTCTGGACCTGTTTCCTCATCTAGGAAGTTGGCCTAGACCTCTGAAATTCTTCCCAGCTCTATATCCACCTAGGTTAACTTTTCTCTCCCCCAGCATCCTACTACTGTTAGTTGCCATCTGTGTGACCTCAGGCAAGTAACAATGACTTCTCCAATTCTGAGTATCTTCTCCTCCTAAAAGATGACTAGATGGCCTCTAAAGTCCTTTTCATTTCTAAATCTAGGGTCCCATGTTGTGATCACAATGTTCTACACACAGCAGAAACAGAAGAATTTACTTACCTTGGCTGTGTTTGTCATGCTGATTCAACCTAAACCCCTCCTGCTTTATAAAGTTTAAACCTATTCCTTCTTAGTTTGTCTTCTATAGACTTGTACAAAATACTCCTTATAGGAATTCTTTGTACATATGAAGACAGAGTGTCTGTATTGCCCAGTAGGGGTGCCATCTTGCTAACAAGTGCAACATTTAAGACATGCATAAAGTACTAATGCAATACAATGGATTAAATCTCTCTACTTGATAGAAGCAATGAAATACATTCTCTCACTATATAAGGGGCTGATGCCATCAGCCATTGGTATCCTACCTGCCTGGAAAAACAAAATGTAAATATAGTTTCTAAAAGGGAAAAGTTTATGGAGTAATTGCATCAATCTGGCGCCTCTCCTTAGAACAGCACACTAACATTGGCTCATAGGGTTGTGGATTTAGATATGAAGGAACCTTGGCGTTTATGTAACCTTATTTTAGGAGATAAGGTGAGTGAAATCCAAACTAATGAATCAATAAAAAAAATTATGAAGTACCTTTTACATTTCAGGCACTGATAAATGCTGGGAATACAAAAAGAGACAAAAGACAGTCCCTCCCCAAAGTAGTTAACTGATCTAAGGTTAATTAGAAAGAGTACTATGACATCAGGGAGGCGATGCCATGACATAAAAGTGAATTGGATTTAAGTGAGGGAGAGCTGTGCAAAGTTACCAGCCTCACTTTCTCCTCTGGAGTCATTTGGATCTAGCAGCCAGGACAACTGGAGATGGCACAGGATGCAGTGGAAGCAGAGCAACTGGGTCTGGAGTCAGGAAGACTCTTCCTTAGTGCAAATTTTGTCTCAGACACTCACTAGCTGTGTGATCTGGGCAGGTCATTTAACCCTGTTTGCCTCATCTGTAGAATGAGCTGGAGAAGGGAATGGTAAACCATTCCAGTATCTTTTCCAAAAAAGCCCCAAATGGGGTCATGAAGGGTCAGAAATGACTGAAAAACTACTGAAAAGTTATAGAGCCAGAATTTGAATCCAGATCTTATAATTCTAAGTGCTCTATACTACATCAGGACCCAAAATTGTCTCTCAGATCAGACAAGTTCCATAAGATACTACTATCATGGAAACGTTTCAGACCCCTGCCAAAAACTGGGGATGGTTGGTGCTTGAAGTTAAGCTGATGCTACAGAAAAAAAAAAATCATTGGCTTATTTTTTTTTCCTCTTGAACTACAATAGTTCAATGATGCTGAGAACTAACTGTATAAGATTTTAAAATTCTAATACAATTTTCCTTAGCATTAACATTCTGCAAAAGCTGAAGTTGCTACCTGCAAAGCCAGGGTGCCCTTAGAAGCCTGCTACCTGGAATTCTTTTGTCAACCTCTTAACCAATATTAAGGGTAATTTGCATTGGAGAGAACCAGCATTGTGCTGTTCTCTGCCTTTCTACACTTCTGAAAGGCTGTTCTTCCCAGCTTTCCTTTTCATGATGATTTTCATATTTTTTACAATTTATATTTTACTTCAAAATTCATTGTGCTAAATAGTCCATGACTGTTCAAGCAAAAAAGAAAAAAAATGTTGTAATCTCCTGCTTATGACTCTAGCTCTACCATTGATTCCTCTTTCCCAAGAAGGTGCCTTGTGCTAATTGAATATAATAAATGCAAATCCGGTAAAGACATGCCACTTGAGGTAGCCATTGGTTTGGAGAAATGGCCCTTTGGAAAATGCTCCAGTATTTAGTATAACAATTATTTTAGGATTAAGTGCCACCAAACAAGAGGTGACTGATCAGTGAGTGAAACAGTGAAACAGCAAGGTTAAAGGGCCCACTCAACTGATCTCCTCACATTGTCTCTGGCAATTAATCTTTCAGAAAGATTGGATCAACCCTGCAACTCATTCCTCTTCAATATCTCCTGGTCCTGGGACCCTCTCTCTCTGTCTGATTGGAAAGGGTAATAGACCCCTACCTCAGAGAGTTTCTCCCAGATCCTCCATTTAAAAAAGGTGCCCGGTGCAGCAATCTCATCATCTCCCCCACAATCCCTTGCAGGTTTTCATCAAGTTCCTGGCTACATATTTTCACCTTCTCCTATCCTTCACCTTTTAAGTTTCTTTTAAGTGTTACCTTCCACCATTACCCTGTGATCTCCTTGGGCAGAGGGACTGTCTTTTGCCTTAGTACTTAGCTCAGTGACTGGTATATAATAGGCACTTAACAAATGTTTATTGAATATTGACTATTAACTATGTAGCTAATGGTTAAATAGACGTATAAGCCTTAACTAATTAATAGTATCCACCTATTGACAATGGATTATGCATATTAATGTGGTTTAACCATTCTGCCAAATCCAAGTCATGGTTTCTTATAATCTAGAATAGGAGAAGCCAAAACATTGGCTTGACAGGCCAGAGAATAACCTAAACATAGTTTGTTTAATCCTAGCATAATGCCTCCTCTCGCCATACTAGAAGAATTAATAAGAACTCCCATTTTTATACTCTTACAAGTCTATGAAACAGATAACATGAATAATACTGTTAACAATAATAATATTATTCCAGTTTTACAGATGACAAAACTGGAGATCTGAGAGTTAAGTTAACGACTCACAGCTTCTAAGAGCCTAAGGAGCTATTCAAACCCAGGTGTCTTAACTCTAAATCTGGTACTTTGTCCTATGCTGCATCTTGGAAATGTTATCATTATGTTGAGCTTAGAAACCAAGGTCTACAACTAAAAGACTTCAGATATCTCTTGGGATGAATCTATACTGGAGAAACATCAAAAGATCTGAGCTAGAGTTGTGGCTCCATTATTTGAGGTAGGTAAGTGGTGAACTTGGTATCAGGAAAACCTGTGTTCAAATCCTGCCTTAGACTTTGACTTACGGCAAATAATTCAATTTTCCTCAGCCTCACAGTCCTCATCTGTAAAATGTGAATAATAATAGAACCTGCCTCACAGGGTAGTTGAGATGATCAAATGAAAAAAATGTATGTAACATGCTTTACAAACCCCTACTACTATGCAAATGCTAGTACTATCACACCTATTTATTAACTGTGCTATTTTGGGTAAGTCTCTTAAGATCTCAGCCTCAGTTTCCTTATCCTACTTTATAAAGTGAGTATGATACCCTGCCTGCCCCAAAGGTTTCCCATAAGATTGACATGATATAATGAATGTGTACCTATTTTGTCAATAGCAAAAAGTCACACAGGTATAGAATATTGTGGCTATTGTTATTGTTCTGGCGATAGGTATAGAAGACAGAGAGCTGACTTCAAAGACAGCCCTAGGCTCAAGTCTCTGTTTGCCTCTGTTTCCGCTATAGTAAAATGATGATGATAATAATAACACCAACCTCATAGGGTTTTTAAAATCAAATGAGATAATATTTGGAAAAAGTATTTAGAGCAGTGCCTAGCACAGAGTAAGTGCTAAATAAATGCTTATTTTCTTTCCATCATCATCATCATCACCATCATTACCTTTATTATTGCAAATAGTAATAGTTCTAGAATGAAACTATGATGGCCAACGCCTTACCTCGAGGATGGATGTCTGCACTTGGAGGATCTGTTCATGGCCTTTGAGCTGCCGGATACAAATCTTGCAGGACAGCTGGGTGGTGGTGGGAGTGTAGCGCTCCAGGGAGAAGGCACAGTGCAGGGGCTGTCGGTTACTGCACCACACCCGAGAAAATGGGACTTCCTGCAGTTGAGACGGAAGAAAGAAGAGGTGAATGACACATGGACCCATCCGAAGTGAGCAGAGAACAGGAAAAATTATGGCAACAATAATAATGATGGCAGCAAAGATAATTGCATACATGCCTTTGATGGAAATGTTTTTGAAATAATGTTCCAGTATATGCCAAGTAGTACAAAACTAATTAATGTCAATTCCAATTGATAATATTAGTATTCCAAGGTTACCACAAGCTTGTGTTTCACTCTGTGACACAAATGATTATGAAAAATGCCCACCATAATGAATCCCTTTTTTCTATTACATAAATGCATCCTTTTTGAGGATTGTAAGAGCCCCTTTCCCAAGAACTATGGGAGCCTGGAGTGACACGGCTGTGTCCTCATCTGTCCCCCTGTTTACTTCAAAACAAAAGGCATTGGAAAGATAATTGGATCTGCCATCAAAAGAACTATGTTCAAATCCTGACTCTCCTACTTGCTATCTGTGTGCTCTAAGGAAAGTATATCTCTGGACCTCGGTTTCCTTTTCTATCAAATTAGAGGCTCAGATAGAATGAATTCCAAGGCCTCTCCTCATTATGAATCCAATGATCTTCTCATACATGAATGGTATATAGACCACCAATATATGATGTATACCATTCACAACTAATACCAATTCACAAGGTGGCACAATAACAGAAGATCCATTATAACAATATGCTACTGGGCAACAGAAACTCACACTTGCACATGCCCATGCACAACAGATACAAACACAGACACAGTGGGCTCTATTGGCCCCTCCTGTTCCATCCAGTCATGAAAAATTCTCTTCCCCATACTCTTCCCAACAGTGCTCAGGGAGTAATCCCTCATGTGGAAAATGAGGAAAATAAATACTACAAAAGTTCACCCAGGATGGCACCATCTCCCACTGCTGCAAACAATTAGAACCAGTGATTTACAGCTTTGCAGTGATTTCAGGACTCCATTCTTCTTTTACACAATAAAACAATTCACCTCCTCCATCTCCTTCCCCCTACTAGGTTTTTTAGAATCACATTTCATGTTAAAATTTGCAATAGAACAGCAGAAAAGTACACATAGTCTAGCATGCCCACTAGTATTTGGGAGAGCAGATTTCAAAGGGTTTGGAAAAAAGACAGCTAGGATCCCATTATTGTACAGAGAAAGCTATTTCAGGCAGGATGGGGAACTGAAGAATAAAATTCTGAGGCACAAAGAATAACCAGTCATATAAGGAAGATAAAGTGAAGTTATGTAAAAACACCAATGTGGATGGATAGGAAGCTCACTGATGGAAATGAATTTTTTTTTTTAATAAACATGTATATAAAATGGATAGAAGGAGGATCAAGAGAATACCAGGGCAGAGTACTATAGGAATAATGTCAGGAGGAAACTGAGGCCTAGAGAGAGGAGGTGATTTGTCTAAGGATACACAAAGAGTAAGTTGTACAGCAGGGATTCAAACCCACAATATCTCATTCCAGAACTAGGACTCTTTCCGTTATACCACATGTTTTTCCAAGGGTTGTGGTCAAGCCCTTGTTTATCTCTGCCTTTGCCCCCATTTTATCTCTTTCAAATGATTCATGTATCCCTTATTTTGCTTCTCTTACTATCACCCAGTTAAATGAGAAAAATAAAAATAAACACACAAAACCAGGAAGGAGAAAAATAAAAACATGGCAAGTTAGTCATTTCAGCTTTCTGTGGTCAAACTAGCTGTGAACTATGGATATTCTTTGTTTTTTAGTTTTTTTTTTGGAGGGGAAGGCAAGGCAATTGGGGTTAAGTGACTTGCCCAAGGGCACATGGCTAGTTTTGTGTTAATGTTTGAGGTCACATTTGAACTCAGGTCCTCCTGACTCCAGGACCAGTGCTCTCTTCACTGTGCCACCTAGCTGCCCCTATGGATATTCTTTTAAGTCTAATTGCTCAGTTTCCTTCTCTTATTCCATCTCATTTGCTCCTCTATTTTCAACTGCCACCTTTATGTGAACAAGGCCTAAACATGCATGTCTAATTGTCATCTCTTACATATACTGAGGCCATCTCCACACTATACCTCCTGTTCTTTGACCATCATCCTATCCTCCCATCCACTGAAAACTTTGACTCTGTCCCTGGATCCCCTAACTCTGATAGATGAGCTTTTGCCTTATTGTGATGGGGTCCATGTCTTAAAATTTTCTTAACATTCCCTCACTATGTCTCCCCTTTCCATCACCTCTTTATGTGTTTGTCTTCTTCTAGTAGAATATAAGCTCCTTAAGGGCAGGAGCTGTCTTGCTAGCTTGCATTTGAATCCCCAGCACATGGCACAGTGCCTGGTATATATAAATCACTTGATAAATGCTTTATCAATAACTGTTGAGTATTATATCTCTACTTGTCACCAACAGCTTCCCTTGTGGGTATTAGCAATATTTATAGTGGAAGTTTTCAAGAAACTGACTCTTCATCTCTCCCTTTCGTTATTCCTTTCTAATTTTCTTCTAAATGCCTTTTCTGGTTTTCCCTCTTCCAAATCTAAATCCAGTCACTCCCAATGTCTTTGATCTTTCTATTTATGCTATCATTATCTATTTCTTGTTTTTAACCATCACCACCTTGACTCATGCATGAATCCTTATCACTGGTCATTCTACCTTTAGAGTCTCCTGGTCAACTGCTCTTAAGACTTTCCAATGATCATTTTAAAATTACATTACTCCTCTCTTCACAAGGCTATCATGGTTAACTTATTGCCTATCATATCAAATCTACACTCGAGTCTGGTCTTCAGGAACATTAGCCCCAGTTTCTCTTGAGCCACAGTCCTTGTATGTCCTGTAGATAACTAAAGCTCTGTGTATTCAAGGCAGAATTCATTTTTCCCTCCCAATTACACCCCTACCTCTTCTCAGTCCCCCTAATTCTGTTGAGGGTACCATGATAATTCTATTTTTACAGGTTTATAATCCTAGAGTTATTCTGTGCTGATATTTCCATTCTTTCACAGCTCCTATCTCTAAAAGGTGTGAAGTATTGTTGTTTCTACCTATACAGCATTTTTCACATGTACCTCTTTTCATCTATTCACCCCATACCTACCCCATTAGAGATTCATATCACACCTCACCTGGACCACTGTAATAGCATCCTAATTGGTCTCTTTGCATTTAGTCTCTCTTCTACCCATTCTCCACTTGGTTGTGTTCTAAAATATTTATAGTAGCTCTCTTTGCAGTGGCAAAGAACTGGAAATTTCAAGGATGTACATCAGTTAGAGAATGGACAAGTTGTAGTATGTGATCATAATGGAGTACTACTCTGCTAGAAATGATGAACTCAATTTTAGAAAAAAAAAATGGAAAAATTTGCATGAAATAATGAAGAGTGAAAAGAGCAGAACCAAGAGAACATTGTATATAGTAACAGCAATATCGTTTTACGAATAACTGAGCCAATAAGTCATTTTGGCTATTATAAATACCCAAATTAACCAAAAAAGACCTATGAAAGATGTTACCTGCATCTAGGGAAAGAACTGATAAATAGATGCATAGAATGAATTTGTGTGTGTGTGTGTGTGTGTGTGTGTGTGTGTGTCTGTGTGTCTGTGTAACAGTAGTCTTTCCTAGGGTGGTGGGGAAGGGAAGAAAAAAGGAAAAAAAAGAAATTTATATGATAAATTTATGATATATTTGAAAAAAATAGCAAGTTGTATTTAATAGATTGGAAGTTTCATGTACAATAATCTTTTCATTATTTTACTATGCTATAGAAATGCTTGTTTGATTTCATAAATTAAAACTAAAATAAAATTTTAAAAATAAATATACAAAAAAAAAGGATATTACTAAGACATAGGTCTGACTATGTCACTATCCTGTTCAACATCTTCTGGTAGATTTCTCCTACTCCTAGAATAAAATAAAAAAAAAACAACAACTCATATTTGCAATTGAAAGCCCTTCACAATAATGCTGCCTTCTATCTTTTCTGGCTATTGAATATTATTCCACTTTACATACTGTCAATTTGAGCTAAATTGGTCTACTTGCTGACCCTGTGAAAACCATTCTTGTTTTCCTGTCTGGGCCTTGCACAGGCCATCTCACACACCATACCTAGAATGTACTTCCTCTTCCCTTCTGGCCTAAAGAATGTTCAAATTAAGCTTCTTCAAGGTTTCACTCAAGTTCCACTTCCTACATCTGATCTACCCAATTTCTTCAAATTTTTAGTGTTCTTTCTTTTCTAGCGCATTCTCTATTTTTAGTGCCCTCTCTTTTGCCTTCCTTCTTTCTCTACAAAATCAAAACATTTTGAATATCCTATTCTAAGATAGTATCTAAGGAATTTTCTTTATTGTTGACTGAAGTAGCAGCTGCCAATAGCGATAAACAAAACATTAACAAATAATACAATTAGAGCCGCTGTGATTAGTGTTTTTCCAGGGCAATCATCTTTGCTTTCATTTATTTAAAAATTTAAAAAAAAAACAGCAGAAAAAAAGAAGTTCATTGAACTGAAAGGAAATATGTAGAAAGTAATAAGGGAGGACAAAGTGTGGCAAAGTTATGGGTGTTTAAAGTATTCCGGAAATGTTTTCATTTTGATTCCCATTATAATTAGGTTCCTAGCAGATGGAGAGAATGTAAATCATCTCCTAGCAGGAGACAGGCACTGGGTTCTCTAAGATGCAGAACATGCTGAAAAGACAGCTGCTTTTTTCCTAGTGAGGTGACAGCCTGGCTTTGTATTTTGCTAGCTTAATACATATTTTGAAAATATTTTATTGTACACTATGCATAACAGATTCTCTTCACTACATGACCCCTTTATACCCTCTGACAAGGGATCCAGTGAAATATGATTAAAGTAGATATATGGTGCCAGCAAGTCTGCTGAGACTAGAATGATCCTCCTTCCAGAGGAGGCTTATGACTTATGACCTTCCCTCTCTTAATTATTTCCTATTTATCCTGTATGTACCTTGTTTGTAAATATTTGTTTGTGTTCTCCTCTGTTAGATTGTGAGATCCTTGAGATCAGGGACTGTTTTTGGCCTTTTTGTGTGTGTATTCTTGGAGGTTAGCATACTACCTGGCACATAGTAGGCACTTTGTTGATTGATTAGCAATTGATGAGTAGCAATAAATCTATTCCTGGTGGGTCTGGATAATTGGAAAGGTTAACATGGAATGATGAAATGGCATTTTCTCAGAGTCATTATTTATAATCCATGACTTTTTCTTGGCAAGTACACATGAAGAGGATATAGACAGGAGCCAAAACAAAAGTAACTAGAACCTAAAACACAGGAATTATTGACTAATTTGAGCTTATAGGTATCACTGAGAGTTGGTAGAATAAAACTTGGTCTGCAATATGGCTCTGCATAAGTACAACTTATTAAAGAGAAATAGGCAAAAGGGGGGGGGCATGGTAACATTATAATGAAAAAGTAAACTCATGGGAGGAAATGAAAAATGAAACGAAAACTAGAGGAGTAAATGTATTGGAAAAACAAATTTGGGTAAACACTGTTATGGGTGAATAGGAGCTGTTTTGTTATTGGTATGAACTATAGACCACTTGATGAGAAAGGGGAAATAGATAATGAGTTTGGAAAACAGACCACAAGCCTTGCACAGAGGTGTGATATCGTAATGATAAGAAACTGCAATTATCCAGACATATGCTGGAACAAAGTCTGGAAAAAACACAACAGCAGAAAATTCCTTTACTTGCCCTAGTGATAATCCTATCCTTGAAAAGGTGGAAGAACCATCAAGAAGAAATTTTATACTGTATTTTTGTTATTTTCACTGGGGTAGGAAAGATTGAGCATTGAAAGGAGTAAAGAATCAAGTAAAAGTGACCATTTCCTCCTAGAATTTGTAATAGAGTTAAAGAAGAAAGCTAGTTTGTTTGGCATGTCTCTTAGGTATTGAGAAAGGAGATTTCAATTGTTCTGGCCTATTATTAGAAGGCCAGGGAAGCTCCCACGGACTAAAATTCTACGGAGGAAATCTGCTCAAGAGTTTTGGGTAACTCAGAATAATGATGTGTTCAAGACATAAAGGAAAACTCCAATGGAGAAGGAAAATAGGAATTATATTAAGTGATTGATATGAATACACTGGTTACTCACAAACTAACTTATACTTTTCTTTTCAATTGTGTGTGTGTATGTGTGTGTGCATATGGAAAAGAGAGAAAATGGATAGCAGTGAGGTGATGCAATGGATAGAGCATTGGACCTGGAATCAGAAAGACCTGAGTTGAAATCCAGCACCCAACACTTACTAGCTGTGTGATCCTGAGCAAATCACTTAACTCTGCCTCAGTTTTCTCATCTGTAAAATGAGCTGCAGAATAAAATGGCAAGTTGTTTCAGTAACTTTGTCAAGAAAACCCAGATGGGGTTATGGAGGGCTGGATACAACTGAAAGGACTGAACAACAATAATACAATATGGAAGCAATGTCAGGTAATAGAGGATAAAGCAAGCACAGTTGTATCAGGTTACTGGGTAGTGCCAGACTGAATTATTTAATTTTTTGAAAGTTACTGAAGGTCAGACAAATGCTGAAAATATAGTGTACCTAGGTTTTAGTAAATCATTTGGTAAAATATCTCACACTATTCTTGGGCAAAAGGTGGAGAGATATGGCTCATACTCAGTGCATTTGAAACTGGTTGAATATTTGGACTCAAAGAATAGATATTAATGGTCCAATGTCAACTTGGCAGAAGCTCTCCAGTAGAGTAACATGGGATCTGTTCTTGGCCCTGTGCTGTTTGACCTTTTTATTAATGACTAGAATAAATATTCATTAACTTTGCAGATAACACAAGGGTGGGAGGAATATCTAACATACTGGATAACAGGCTAGAATCCAAAAAGATCTTAGACTAGAGCACTGGGCTGAATCTAATAAGATACAACACAAAAGGGATAAAATCTCACTCTTGGAATTAAAAAAAATACAGGTAATGATGGAGAATGCATAGTTGGGCTGTAGTTCGTCCAAAAATATAATGAGTTTTCGATAGACTAAAAGTTTAATATGACTTAATTATGTGACATGGAAGCCAAAAATCAACAAGGTGGGCTTCATTAAGTGAGGTATAGCTTCTGGGCATATGAGAGTGATAATCTCATTCTACTTTACTCTGATAAGATCACATTTTATATATTCTGTTCAGAGCTATTCATATTTTGCAAAGGACACTGATAAACTGGATAATATTCAAATATACTACTTGGAGATTAAATTGGTGCAGGGTTTCATATCTATGGCATATGGGGACTGCTTGAGGGAAATAAATATGTTTAGTCTGGAGAAGAGGAGACTAGAGATGGGGTGAAAAAGATCCAAAAGTTTCATTAAGTACTTGACAGGGTATTACATTTCAGTGGGCAAAAGTATAGGAGCAATGGGCAGAAACAGCAAAGAGTCAGATTTAGGCTAATGTTAGTTAAAATGTTCTAAACATTAGAGCTATCCAAAAATTCAGTGTGCCTCCTTGAGAAAATTTGGTTTCCCCCCTCATTGGAGGTATTTGATGGATAATCTCATGGCAAGTGTATTATAACGGAATATTTTTGTATATGGTAGTGGTTCTCAACCTGTGGGTTATGTTCAATTTGTAACAATGAAAATATATCCTGCATATCAGATATTTACATTACAATTCTTAACAGTAGCAAAATTATAGTTATGAAGTAGCAACGAAAATAATTTTATGGCTGGGGGTCACCACAACATGAGGAACTGTATTAAAGGGTAGTGGCATTAGGAAGTTTGAAATCCACTGGTACACGGGTTGTACTGAAGTTTCTTCTAGTTCTGAATTCTATGATTCTGTGAATTCAAGGCTAGGTGATCTCTAAAGTTCTTTCTAGATGCAATTAAGATCCTAGGAACCTTCAGTATTTTCATTCTTTAAGAACTTGAGTAACCATGTTCTCTGCCCCAAGGAGTTACTATGTGAATGTTCCACCAGCTCTGAAGCTGCCTGGCCTCCAATTCTTCAAACCCTCTCAGCTTTCTTGACCTGGAAATTTTCCAAGTAGACAGCAGCACTATTTATTTCTAGGGACATTTTTGTATTCCCATGTATGACTGAGTGGTGACAATGACAACAAACTTCTTGTTTTCTCAGTCTTCTCCTAGTTGGTGGCTTCCTTAGTATCTCAGACTCTGTTTAAGGAAGCTAGACTTTTTTGGAAGAGGTACTATTTGGGTTTGGCATCTCATGGAAGATATGGAGTAATAATGATTGGGAAGAAGGGAGAGTACGGGCATGAGGCAATGTGACAATGAATTGTGAATGTCTTACCTGAGAACTATATTTACTCTGTTCCTCCTTATTTATGCCCTTCAAACCACCAGACCTAACCATGTATCTTTGCCACCGCATCTCATGTGCAGATAACGGTTGGGCCTTGTCACCTACTCTATAGATGAACCTTGTACATGTGTTGTCTCCCTCTTTGGATGTGTGCTCCTTGAGAAAAGGGGCTTTCTTGCTTTTCTATTTGCATACCCAGTTGTTAGCATAGTGCTTGGAACACAGTAAGAGTTCGAAATTTTTTTTATCCATTCATTCGTTTGCTCTTTCACTCTTTATTTTTCCAAAGAAAGACCTTAGTTTAAATCCAACGTTTGACATTTAGGTTGTATAACCATGGGGAAACTATTTACTCTTTGATACTCAGTTTACTCAACTGTAAAAGGGGATAACAATATTTAAAATAGTTTCATTGATGCTTTTGTGAGGGTCAGATGAGATAAAATATGCAAAGTTTTCTCTGAACTTAGATAGATAGATAGATAAAAGTGGTAGTAATTAGTCAGCTGAAAGGGAAGGGAATGTCCATTTACACACATAGGAGTTTTAGGATCCTTGTGTTCTTTTGTTGTTATTGTTTTTCTGTTTCTTTATGAGCTCCGTTTCTAATAATTAAGCTCTTAAAAAAAAATCAGTAATATTGACATAGAGTTTGCCCAGTGCACATACAATGCTATATTCTTCACAAGGTTGATTTGAAGGAAGCATTTTGTAAACCTTCAGGAACTATGAATGTGAATATATGAGTTATTATTATTGTTGCTACTACTAGCATTATTGAGATATTTTAGCCAGACTTCTGATTTCGTCAATGTGAGGCATTCCTTGTATGGAAATAATCTCCACTGAAGCAGACTGGTCATCTTCTTGTAACTAATAGTCTCAGAGAGTTTTCAGGGGCACTGAGAGTTGTGTATAAATTAGGTTAAAACCAGATAAGCACATAGATTTCCTATGGGAGGTGTTCTATGATTCTCTAATGTTAAAAGTAGATAGTGCATGGGCACGAAAGCCACAGTGTTATGTAGGCTGACACAAGCTGAGATTTCCCAGGGCTGAGCTACCCTACAGAAATTGTCTAACTGAAGATCATAGGGCTGGAGTAGAGGTGTGAGAAGGAGAGTGAGGAGGAGTATGTTGGAACACCAGAAACCAAGAAAAGAAAATTTAGTGGAAATGAAATCTCAAGGGATGCTTCCTTGTGCTTAGAAAGTTAAACTCAGCCCTCCAAAGCAGATACCTATGATTTTAAATCTAAATATTTATACCTGTTCACTATCAGTCTCCAAATTTCTCCATTCTGGTTGTAGACATATGTGAAGCAGTTTTGCAAGGGTCTGACTTTTTGATTTTGAGCATCTCCAATGCCTCTTCTAAAATTAGCAAGCTTTTACATCCTCCTAGTTTTTTAAACAAGGAACTTACCAAAAAAAAAAATCTTTAGTCCCCATTATTGCTTAAATACTGTTGCAAGGTAATGGTTCTCTCATCAGAATTTTTATCTCTAAGCAGTAAACTTCATAGTTATTTTGGACTGATTCATTCATATTAGCTCCAGTGACATATGGCCCTTATAACCCATAAAGATTAATACAGAAGAATTTGCATGACTGTGAAGACCTGTTTTAACAACACCCTGAAGTTCGATTAGGAGCAGAAACTCTGAATAATGCTTACTGTAGAACAGAGACATCCAGGTCTTACATATACCACGAATAATACATTTATTCATAGAAAACTATTTCTTCCAAAAGGAAATGTGCTGATTCATTTAAAAAAATGTTCTAGGCTAAATTTATTCTCAATGTTTTGAATACACTAAGAATTCATGATAAGGTGACAATTCCCCAAAGTAATTTATGGTGTCTGTAGAAATAAACAGAAAATAAACTTTGTATTTGGAAAACTGTCAACTAGGGAAGTACTGAATTTGATATGTTCAGAGGGTGAAGGGTTCACCTTTCTCCTCAATCTCACAGCCCAGGCAGAATTTTCTCTTCATGCTTCAGTCCATTTTTGTTCTGACAGGCTGGCCTAGCTTGTACATGGTTTAGGAATAGGAATGATGTGAAAAGAGAAAACATAGCCAAACCACTGTGCCATGCAGGCAATGGTGACAGGCAGAGTCAAGAGATCAGAAGTCCTGGTGATGCTGGTTTAGAAGTAGACAAGTAAGTCAGCTAGCAGCATCGTACATATACGAGTAACATTTGCCTGTTTTGAGGATCTGTAACTGTCCGGTCTCTGGTACTTTGTAGTGATTTTAATAATCATGTTTAGGTTTCTTGATATTTACTAGCATGTTCACCAGGTGATAAGGGGAGTTTCATGCTAAGCAACTGTTTCATACTAAGTAACAGCTTTTCAACATGGTATGAAGTCAACTCATGTACCTCCTGAGCAGCTTAAACCCTCCCCAGAGTCTGCTGTAGGATGAGGCTCAGTAAACAATAGCATTTACATCTCTAGTGCTTTCATTGGGAAGTACAAGACTAGGAAAGGGCCTTCTCTCTCTTATTTTACTTCTGATTTATTCCTTTCTCTCTTGTTTATTCCACATGATAGCAAATCCTTCAAAGGCTTGACATGACATCTATTGTTTTCTACCCAAAACAAGCAGTACAGTCACGACTTGGACTCATGACTGCATCAGTATTCTTCTTCAACTCTTCAATAAAGCTAGAAAAAGAAATGGATGGATGGACGGATGGATGGATGGATTACAAAACATTTCACTGTTAGTAGCTAGGTTGGCATGTGAGTCGGAATTGAGTAGCAACTTCAACAGGAGGGAAGGAGCGAAATGTTTTATCTGACAAGCACTTTTTAAATGCATCTACTGCCTCTGAATTTATAACAACGTGTTTTGTTCCCGTTGCGTCTCTAAAATTGGTACATTTCCACGACAGTATTGAGACTAAACTCATACTTTTTTACAACATAGCAGAACAAGGACAGGGAGAATCAAGGAGACCTTCATTGAAGTTTTGCTAATGTTTTTGCTGGTCAATGTGGAACAGCTTGTGTTAAAAAACAAACAAACAAACAAACAAACAAAAAAACGACTGGTGATTAAGTACCTGGCATGCAGTAAATGGTTTAATTCTCCAAAGGAACGGGGGGATATCAAGGACAGAGATTTGAAGACTGAAGGTATTCCCTTTGAAATGCAGCAACTTTGGTTCTTCCAGTAGCTGGCCCCCTTGATGCCTTTCATCTGAAACCACTTCCTACAGAAGAGGAAGGAAAAGGTGAAAGGAGAAAAGGAGAGGGAGAGAGACAGAGAAAGAGAGAGAATGAAAAATTCAGTTTCATAAACATTTTTCTTTGACATACATACATATATATATATATATATACACTAACTGTGATGATGAACAGAGAAAGAATGGGCATATGCTTCTTATACATCTGTGCCCTATACTAAAGGCTGTCTAAATTCAGAACACTGGCAAGGATTGTGCCTAACAGGGAAAGCAATAATAATAATGACCATAGTTAATTAGGGTTTTGTTTGTCCTTTTCAAAATAATAACTTCCACTGTCAAGGATGATTCTTTTTTTTTTTTTGTAAGAAAATCCCTCTGCCATTATTAAAGCTACTAGCACTCAAGAATTCCCAATAATGTAGATATATTTTTGCAAGTATAATTGAATTTCACTTAACAGCAGGAACTTAAGTCTAGCCAACACTTTCATATTGGGATATGCCTTTAACTGATCTGCATTGGTAGAGAGAATCTCCTCATTTACAATTCCCCTATATCAATGAAATCATGTCTACTCCCTATTCCTATTAATGTTAATTTATTTATATGTATACACATATTTATACACATACATACATATATTGGGCTAATAAGTTGTAATTTTTTAGGACCATATAGACTGAGTAGTGACTAATGTTCATATTTGGGAAGAAATGTTATAATATTCACAGATCTTCACATATGTGCATATGTGTACAAAGAGCAGTAGATAATAAAAACAGAAATTAGCATTTCTTTAGCCAGTTTTAACCTAGGTAGAAGCAGAAAAGAAAATTTTCCTAGAAAGGTAAAGTAAAATATAAATATAGTCATCTAGTTCACTAAGTACTTTTTCACTTAGGAAAGGGGGCAAGGAGAACATTATTTTACATCTATGGCATTTTCATGTGCCTTCTGGTATAGCACAGGCAATCAACAAAATGCCTTTTGCCAACATCTCTAGAGCTGCGGTCTCTAAAGCTAAGGCCTATCAGGGGATGCTGAAGAAGTATGAGTTGTTTCCTGTGCCACTGAGTGCCTCAAACTGTGTGATTCTGACTAAAAGCACCTTAGTAGATGAGAGATCTTTTTAAATCAGTGTTTTAAGACTACCTTCATTTATATCCCATGCTTGGCTAACAGACGCAGGCTGAATCAGAAAAACTCAAGTCATAGAGTAACACAATCCTAAATTTCTGACTTGTAGGATACCAGAGGGTTTCAAGCCTGACCTGTACTGGAAGAGGAACCTCCTTGGCAATATAACTTGAAAAAATCTTCTGATCTTTTTTTGTAGTTAGGAGTCTTAGTGGCTAAACACCTTAAACACATACTGCTCTATGACCCTGGGCAAGTCATTTAACCCCTGTCTGCCTCATTTTCCTTATCTTTAAAACCAAGATAGTAATAGCATTTGCTTCCTAGGGCTCTTGCAAGGATCAAATGGGATAATATTTGCTGAATATTTAACAAACCTCAAAATGCTATTTGAATATTAGCTATTTTTTTAAAAAAGGTAATGAGTTAAATACGTATTTTGATCCCTTTATACAATATATGGGATGTTTTTAAAAATGGAAACAATTTTTTAAATATAGCAATTCTGTACTTCCAGATAACTCAGATTCCAGGGATGGTTAACTTTGATAGTCACATTGGGGAATTCATTCATGTACGGGTTAGACTAGATTGCCTCTGAGGTCCATTCATACTCTCAAATTTTAGATTCTATGATTCTGTCATCTCATCCATTCATTTCCTATCATCAGAAACATAAAACAATTCATTTTCACAAAATTATAAAAATAAAAAAATACTAGAATATGTGATTTCAAAGATCATATAATCATATTTAAAAGGAGCAAAATAATGAAAATATATACTCGTTAGATGTTTATATACATATATAATATATAGCTATAGGTATATGCTAATATAGTTCAATTTTCCACATGCATTGTTGGATTTCACATACCTAAAATTTCACTTGCAATCAGCATATCTGAAAAGTAGCCAAAAGTTTCTCTGATTTTGTTTAGTTAAGTCTTTTTTTTTCACTGCACCACAATTTCGGACCAACGAGAATGTCACCTCCATTTATTTATTATCTACCAATAAACTATTACTTATTGTCAGTAAGCCATTGTTCTCTTTTTAAAACCAGTTAAAGATGTGCCAGTTTCCTTGTCTTCATAAAAGGTATTATCCTTCAATTCTCTATTTCAATCTTGATGCTAACTCTAACTCTGATGAATTTTACAAATACTTAGTATTTACTTTGTACAAGATGCTGAGGTCATAAAGACAAAAATGGCACAGATCTTGCCCTCAAGGAGTTTAACTTTCCTATTAAATATATGTATGTTAAATTAATGTCTTTGCTATTCCTTTTAATCCCATAAAAATCCATAGCTCTCCAAGCTAGAAGATGGTTCTCATTAGTACTACCAAATAATAGGAAGAGGAACTTTTCATAAGATCCATAATATACACAAAAACATATACAGATTCAGATGTAGATATCAATATTGATATTAATATATTTAGTTGCAGGAACCCTCAAAAACTTTCTAGAGCATTTTTATGGAAGGAATGGGATATACCAGAGGTTCAATTCTATTCAACAAGCATTTATTAAATATATACTGCAAAGTACTGTGGAAAAGATGCAGCAGCATTAGAAGGGAGAAGAGAGAGGTAAGAGTAATAAGTGAATGGAGAACTCTCAAGTTTGAGACTTCCTAAATTTGAGATTTCTGAAATTGGATCTTCTAAAGAAGGAAGGAAATTTCCTTGGAGAACATAAAGGATCATTTGCATAATTCCAGCTCAGAACAGTGGGGGGAAAAATGATGTTACTCAGATAGTGTGGGAGAGTGTGAACCATAGGGTAGTACTGTGAGTCTTAGGAAGGCTATATAGGATTAGGGTAAAAAAAAGGATTTCACTAGAATGTTAAAGGGTTGTCACTGTAGAAAGTGATTGGATATTTTGAGTGCCTTATATATTTTAATGAGGCAGCTAAGTAGTGCAATGGATAGAGTGCCAGGACTGAAGTCAAAAGACCTGAGTTCAAATCCATCCTTAGACCTTTACTAATAGTGTGACCCTGGGCAAGTCACTTAACTCTGTTTGCCTCAGTTCTTCATCTGTAAAATGAGCTGGAGAAGGAAATGGAAAATTATTTCAGTAATTTTGCCAAGAAAACTCCAAAAGGGGTCACATAGAGTCGGATATGACTGAAACAACTGAACAACAGCAAATGTATTTTCTGCACTGTATTGGGACTGTTATGGGATCCTTGTGTCTTCTGTATTTAATGGAGTTAAAGAAAAGTTGCATTGTACTTGGTATGTGTTTAGTATCCTAAGTGCTTATGGGATAGCTAGGAACTTCATTTACCAATTTTGGGAAAACAGACATAGACTTGTTTGAATATATTAAGAAAATTCCAGAGCAATTCCAGCTGGTAGAAATAAGACAGAAATAGCAAATTCTTCTCTTAAAGTCTGTTCCTAGGATTAGAAATGGATCCATGTGGGCCCAAAGTTTTAGAAGTGAGGGGAGGAGAAGAGAATCTGGACTATGGGTTAAAATGAGAACTTACTTTTATATAGTGGCCTAAGTTTTTTAAAAAGCACTTTATTCATAAAAAAAGTGAAAATGAATAAATGGCAAAGATAACGACCTTGGTTGTCATCATTTCCTATAAAATTTTAATGGCTATAAAGGTCATCACACAGAAGAGGTTGTAAGAGCCTAGAAACCTCCTTGGCAAGCAAGCATTTAATCTTCTTGCCAAATAGAGAGAAATGGTAGCCAACGGCAACAGTGGCTCAGAATACAAACTCATTTGTAAAATGTTAGAAAGGATCAATCAATTGATTAACCAATTAACCAACATTTATTAAATGTCAATCCCATTCCTCACCTGGGATTTCCCTACAGCAATGAAATCAAGGGTCCTGAGCCCATTCCTATTCCTACCATGTGTCAGATACCATTTTAAATAACTGGAGACGCAAAGACAAATGTGAAAAAAAACCCAGTCAAAAGATAGGAGTATGATGATAAATGTTTAACAATAGGGTCTTGGGGGAAGGGGAAAGGGATATGGCAACATATTTTAAGTTTAATTTGCATGAACATTTTCTTCATGTTTCATTGTCTAGACAATTAAAAAAATAATAAATCAGGTTCCAATTTGTGACATTTGTCTATTTCTCAGGTGTAAATACTCATAGCAAAAATTTAACAAATGGCTCTTGAGCAGATATGATTGGCTTTAGCACAGTTATCCCTTCCACGTGGTGATTTTCCCCATCACAATTTTGATACATCACAGGTCAGCATAAGAAATTAAATGGGAATTTGGGGGGAATTTTGCAGAAGCTGCAGATGACATGCAAAAGCCAAAGCCAGCAGACGACATGGAACCAACCTATGACCAAATACTTAACCTACAATTTACAATGAGGTACCGTAAAGACCCTGTAAAATAAAAAGGAAAAAAAAAAATCAGCCTCCTCTGGTGCAAAGGGAGGGCCAAAAATTTTTATGTGGATATTCCAGATTGCAGGGGTACCATTTCCCTAACTCCTGTGATGTGGAAGGGATAACTGGGTTACTAACAAAGCATTTAACCCACTTCCTCTTTGATGAAAGCCTGATCCCATCCTTCTGAAAAGAAAGTACCCCATATTTATTACCAAAACATGAGAACACCACTGACTCTTTTAGAAATAGATGAGTTATCTGATTATGTATTTTAAGCAAAGCATTCACAGCTTGTCTTACTCTAAAAACGTATAAACATATACCTTCCCTTAGTTGATTTATGTTTTATGACATGGTAAAGTGCTACAATTCTGTGTGTCAAAAAAAACCACAGAACAGATTGGTGGTTTTGAAATATTTTTTTTTAATCACAAACCCTGATCAGTTTTTGTTTTTAGGAACATTCACCTGAAATAAAATTATATTTACTTATTTATACACTGTTTATATCTACTAATAAGCTTATAATGATTTATTCTATAATTATATGAAATTGTATATATTTACATAAATTTCCATAAAATAGAAATTTTGAAGGGATGAAATTAAAGACCAAATAATATTTGATCCTAGATTTAGCAGAAAGCCACTGGAATTTAATGAGTGGGTGAGTGATATAGTTGGTCCTGTATGAGACCTGTGTTGAGGATGGTTTGGAGAGGAGACAGACTTGAGGAAGGGAGGCCAATTTGGAGGTTGTTATAAAAGACCAGGTGAAAGGTGATGAGGGCCTGACTACAAGTGATTGCTGAGTGAGTGGATAAGAGACAGATGTGACACATAGGATAGAGGCAGAAACAAAAATTTTAGCAGTTGACTGGACGTGATGGAGAGTGAGGAATACAGGATGATGCTAAGATTATGAACTAGGAAGTCTGCAAACATGGTAGCATCCTAGACAATAATAGAGAAATTTAGAAGAAGGGGTAGGTTTGGGCAGGGAGAAGGGGAAAGATAAGGTAAGTATGTGAGGCCAATCTGTGACAGCAGTATCTAAGCGTCCATGCCTGACCATCTTGAGTACCTACCTCTGTCCTACATGAAAGGACAAGCCATAATGGAGTCTTACTCATCTTCTAACAGATGCCTTTCACAGTTAGAGGTGATGGGGGGGGGGGTGGTTTTGGGAGAAAAGGATGAATTTTACCCATGACATTTATACTGCTCCTGCTATGGGAACGTGGTTAGCTTACAACTGATGCTAGGGGTAAATTTCAGGCTCATAAGTGGGATAATGGGAGGTTAGAGAGCAGAGGAAGGAAGCTGTAGGAGAGTGTTAGCAAATATGGGTAGGTATGTTTGTGTTAGAAATGTCATATGATGGTTATTGTGGGGAGAGTTAGGATGAGACCACTCCCACTCCACCCCCACTTCATACTGGAGAATCATATATCTTTTAGAGCTAAGACATAGCTACATATTTTAGAGACTGGTCTAGATAACTGTCAGGGCTCCATTTTACATTCACTCCAGCTCCAGCACCTAGGGCTGAAGCGAATGTAAAGATGAATCAGATTATAATTGTTTTAAGGATTATAGAATGCCAAGTCCTTCTTGGCTCTGAAGAACCTCCTGATCTCACCAGTGCAGAGAAAATCATACTCTAATGGAATCTAGTCTATCGTTAACAGTAGGTCATATCTCTGGTGTTGCCAAGAAAGGATTAAAATGGAGAAGAGAGAGGATAGGAAAGAGTGCTGTCTGTATAATTCTTCCTCCTGAGGAAGTTGGAGGAGAGTTATAGGTGAGGAAAAAGTAGAAGGAAGATGATTGCTTGCAAGGTAATGTGGCTACTAAGTGTTGGAATTTTAATTCAAATTTTCAGACTTTTATTTTAGTGTCCCATTTTCAAATTGTTGGGGTTGTTATAGGGAAGAGGGGTGTCTCTCAAGTCATTCCTGCCTTTCGTGAGGTTTCCTATCTTAAAAAATGTGACACTATTTTGAGATTTTGAGATCCCATGCCTATCTTTGTTAATTCAGTCTTTTGTTCAAATATGGACATCTGACTTATTGAAATTAATTGCTGGAACCTGTAGCAGACTTCTGATTGGCAGAGTGAACAGTAACAAACATAGAAGTTTTCTTTTCTAAGACTCCATGTGGGCAGAACCTGGTTATATACTTTCAAGAAACCTAGCCAACAGAGTCTTATCCTTGGTTACCCTCACCAAGCTCTTCACATTGATTGAATGAAAGATGGACATGGATATTAGAACATGCTTTGGGGATATTGAAACATCCAAGATGAATTTACATATTTATGAGACAAAACTGTTTGAACTCTAAAAGAAAATACAACAAAATATTATGTTGCTGTGGTGTTTTTTTTTCCCTTTAAATGAGTTACTTGAACAATATTTCCCAAGGTTGCATTATTGATAAACACAAGAAGTGCATCTCTAAGAAATCCTTTGAAATTAGATTCTAAATCCACATTAATTCCAAGTAAGTAATGAATATCAAGAGGCATGGCTGGGAGTACAAGAGATGGATGACAGAATCAAGTCATTATTTTACAAGATAGGGGTGAGTGCTTAATTCCTTGACATTACTAAGTCAGGATTTGTTTAGGTTTGAAAGGAGTAAAAAAAAACCCAATAGAATTTGCAAATGTCAGAATATACTACTATTCCTCAACTTCTGGGCTGAATTTATCAAAAGAAAGAGAAGGGAGATCAAACAAAAAACGGCACCTCTAATTATTCTTAGAAACCCAGAGCCAGAAAGGAGGAGAGGTCATTCAGAACTCCTCCTCTCACCTCTACTCACCTTCAGGAATAATCATACAACCTATTCCAAGCAGTAGGAAAAAAAAATAGGCACTACATTTCCATAAAGAGGAAAATCTTTATAATCATCCCATGAAATGAGTTGACAATCATTGTACAAACTGTGAATGATTCCCCTAAACAAATTATATGAATAAGTAGCATTTCTTGTGTGAAACTGATCTTCCCAAATGGCAGATTTGAATATCTCTACTCACTCCCATTCAATAAACTCCAATGGCTCCCTGTTACCTCTAGAATCAAAAATAAAACCCTCTCTTTGGCTTTCAAAGTCTTTCATAATTTGGGACCTTCCTTTCAGTCTTCCTTCACCATAATCTCCTCCTGTTTTGTGTACAAGAGATTTCCTAACTCAGAGCATTTTCCCTGGCTATCCCCCATACCTGGATTTTTCTCCCTCCTCATTTTTCTCTTCTGATTTCCCTGACCTCTTTTCAGGTCTCAGCTAAAATTCTGCCTTCTGAAAGAAGCTTTCCTTCATCCCACTTAGTGTTGGTATGGTCCTTCTGAAATTATACAAAATTTATTACATACATATATACAAACATATGCACATATATGTGTGTATGTAAATATGCATGTATATGTGTCTATATCTATATATCTATATGCCATTCTTTGTATCCCTAGTACTTAGTGTAATTCTTGACACATAATAGGCACTTGGCAAATGCTATTTGACTGACTGACTGACCTCTGAGGCTACATCCCAGTTCTCACTCACAGGCCAAGTCCTCAGAGGGCAGTTGACTAGTACTCATTCAGAGTTCTAGAAGTAACCCTGGGAGTTGCTAGGGTTTCTAGTACTGTTGCTCATAAGTCCCCATCAGTGTGTTTTTATCAGTCAAAACTCATTTTACCCTTTTAGGAAGAGTATATATTAAGTGAATACAGCAAGGAAAATCATTACAAAAATAATCCTTCTTAAACTAGTGGTACACTCTCTTCTTATACACACAAGGTCCCAGAAGAGAGTGTGATCAAGCTTACAATAAAGTATTAGTGAGGGTCTTATGGAAGGAACCCATTTGCCAAAGGTATAGCTCATAGTTTCTAGTTACTGGAAGTCCTTTTTATCCCTTTGGGGATTTCTCATTAAATTCCTCTTTGGTGGAACTTGTTTGTAGGCTCTGAGGGTCAGTGCCCTTTTAGAATCCTGAAGCTGCCTTTCCTTAGTGTGTGCAGTTTGGTCTCAGAGTGTCTCTCAGTCCCTGGTATAGATTTTGATTTCAGTCAATGCTTCTCCAGGGATGTTGCTGCTCATCCAACTACATCTCTGGGTCTTCTGACCTTTTAAGACTTTCAGGGTCATAACCTAGTGTTTCTTTATACTTAGTTGACTTTTTTTTTCAGTAGACTTACTGTTTGTCTCCATTATGTCTCTCTCTCCTTCTAGCTAGATGCATCATTTCCTATTAGTTCAATCTCTTTAGTAACAAAGTTTATGGAGAGAGTGAAGGGAAAAGAAGGAAGCACATTCTCTTCCCTTGAAAAGTGATTCTCATCCAAGGACCTAGAACCTTTAGTTCCTAATTTGGAGTCTTCTTCCACTTAACTGCCTCCACACAAACTTGTTGTTTTTAGATATAGCCCAAGAAGTGTTACTTGATCTTCATTGCCAATCATAAGGCATTTCCTAGGTGATGTCATCTGTCTTTATATAATGACCCCAAGCCCTTATGATACCTTCAAACTGACCGATGCATTATCCATTGTGTTGAATGATTTAATCAAGATGCTTGGGCCTTCAGGATTAATAGAAGTTGACCTCTACCTTTACACATACAGTATATTAACCATTCAAAGCAAGCAATTATGATCACATTGCATCACATTTGGTAAGGATATTATGGATAAATTGGAGTATATCTAGCAAAGTGTTACTAGATGATGGGTCTCAATATTATGCTGTATAAGGATCCTATAAGGATAATCGTTCACATTGTTATATATTCCTAAGAGTTCCAAAGTGTGTTATGCCCAGAACCTTCAGAGGGAGATAATGCAAGTATCATTATTCCTGTTTTGTAAATGGGAAACCTGAGGCACAAAGACTTTAAATGGCATTCCAATGCTCACTTGGCTATAAAGAGTCAAGTAATATCAGAGCCAGAACTCAAACTCAGTTCTTCTGACAAGATCAATGTCCTAATGACTGTTATGAACCTTTCTGTTCAAGGTAAATTTTCTTCTTTGAGGAAAACACAATTCTGGCTGGGCATATTTTTGGTTCAGGTGCCTATTTCTTTAGGGTGTAAAATATTCCCTGCTATAAAAAATCAGCTGTCACAACCAGCTTTGCCTCTATTCCCAAAGGATGACAAGTATTTCATTACAGCTAGAGTTGTGGCAAACTCTAAAGCAGACAATTTCTGCAGAAATGTCCCATGAAAAATACATACTAATTTTGATTAAATACCCAAGGGCTCCATTGGATTGTTGAAAATGAGTTAGTACTGTATACACAATCATCAGCTCTCTCCCACAGAAAAAGGGAGAGGGAGAGGGAGAGAAAGAGGAAGGGGGAAGAAGGGAGAGAGAGAGAGACAGAGAGAGATAGGGAGGAAGGGAGTGGGGGAAGAGAGAAGGAGAGGGAAAGAGAAAGAGAGAGAGAAGAGAGGGGGAGAGAGAGAGGGAAGCTCATGCCAATGTGCCAGGGCTTTTGTATATTCCAAAATGAAATATGTTTCCCAGGTTTGTGCATAGTACAACAGTTTTAATAGATTGATTAAAAATAGCCCATGTTCCCTTTCAAGAAAGTATTTTTTGAAAACTTACAAATTCATATTAAATAGCTACAAACACAGTGTGTGTAGCAATGGTCCTGGAACAAGATTGATTGCTCCTCAATTTTCTGAAAAAAATAGGAACTTAGAGCCAGGTCTTAGATTCAGGAAGTTGTGTGTTCGTATCTTGCTTCTGACAAACACTTGTTTCATGACCATGAACAAGTTACTTCATCTCTATTACCTCCAAGGTGCTTTCAAAGACTAAGCTGCAGACAAGCCACAGATCTGTATTGAAGTTTCTATATCAGGGATGTAGTTTTATACAGAACACAGAAATCACAGATTTGAATACGGAAAAAAAGAAAAAGAAAGGAGGGTATGAGGGAAAGAGGGAAGAGAAAGGAGGAGGACAAGGAAGGAGGAAAAGCAAGAGATCAAGGAAAAGAGAAAGAAGTCCAGAAAGCCTAATCATGGGCAAAACCAAGAACATACTCTAAATTCCACGGAAAATAACAAGGGATATGTAGACTGGAGAAAAGAAGAGTAGGGTGGGGCAATGATAACTATCTTCCATTATTTGAAGGACTATTATATGAAAATGAGATTGGTTATGATGACTAAGAACAATGGTGTTGTGGTCCAGGATATTATGGTATAGACTCAGAACATTTCGTTGTTTATCCTTTGTGCTAGAAGAGGACCAATGACATCATGAGAGTGATGTCTTGAGTTTGAATTGGATTTAAGTGAGGCAGAGCTGCACAAGGTCATGAGCCTCACTTTCACCTCAAGAATCATGAGACTCCAGTGGCAAGACAAAAGTCAAGATGACTAGTAATGGCTCCAGATGAAGTGGGTGACCTTAGCCTTTCTAAATTAAGATCTCATAGTTACTTGACCATGCCCAGAACATTCTGAATTAATTCTTCACATCCCCTTCTTTCTCCCCAATTCCCTTTCCAAGGCCTTTATGTTGTGAAACAAACCAAGGTAGTTAAGATAAAGATCACTCAATGTATTATGTAGGAGGCTTCTGAGACCCTAGGGAACTTCCTCATGGGCTACTTTTACCTGTTGGTTTTACTGAATTTGTTGTCATAGAAGACGGATTGAAGCTGTACTCATTTGTACCCATGTTTAGAAAAATGTTTATCTGAAATCTCAGGGCCTGGATGATGCATTGAACCAGATATTGTACATCCAGGGGCAGATGGGTAGATGTTGTAGAGAGAGAGATTTCTGTTAGATACTAGGGAGAAGGAGGCAGAACTTTACTAATTAACTTTCCACTACTTGGCCTGGGAAGAGAGTAAACTTCCTTTACTAGAGGGTTTCAATTAGAGGCTTATATGATAACTTACTGAGGATATTGTAGAGAGAATACTATTTTAAGGTGCAGGTTGTACTAGACGTCTCTGAGATCCTTTCCAGCTCTGAGATTCTTTGATTGTGTGATGTAATAAGTCATCAATGAGTCAGAAAAGATAGAAATCCTTAGTATTCAATGCTTAATGATTAATTAACTAATGGTGATTTGTGGACCATTCTGTTTTTTTTTTTCCAGCAAGTACTCACTGAGTATCTCCTAAGTAAAAATAAAAGGTGTGTCCTCCTCATCCTGACCCCCACCCCCAATTATCCTTGGATTCTAAGTTTTGAAGAATGATATGGAGGGTGGCAGTTTCAAAGCAATAAATGTATGTGAGAATCTATAATCTTATTTTGAGCTTCTTTAAGCTGCCAAATGGTACCTTTGCTAGAAATATATATGCTGATGACTGTAAAAAGAGTAATTAATACACCTTTCGCGTACAAACCTAGAAGCTAGGAAATAAACACTGCACAGCTTTGGAGAACACAAAACAATAACATATCACCTTCATTTATTCCTGCTCGGTGTTCAGGTACTGTCTCATTTCTACTAGTAAACATATGTTTTCTAGCTTGCTGTCTTAAAAGTCAGAGACTGAATAAATATTCCTCAAGTAAACTTAATGATCCAGGCCTAAAATGGTAGGAATGAAGAATAAGGTATGACAGAAGAGATATGACTTTTATGGAGACACTAAACATGCACAAATGTTTTCATGTTATCCTTGAAGCCATTAATAGGCCTTTGATTTCTACGACTAGTTCATTTAAGATGCATTTTACATGATTAAAAACAACATAGATGAAAACAAACCAGTGTCCGTTGCTCAGTTCACTGCATAAAATGACTAGATAGCTATAGGCACAATTTGTGATATTTAACACAGGACCTGTAGGCTTAATTACCTCCACTCTGCTCTATTCCATACACAGGCTCCTAATTAGAAAAACATATATATGTATGCACACATGGGCGCACACACACACACACACACACATCATCCCTGTACCCAACCCTCACTTGCCATGTTCATTTGTATCTGAGTTTTCTTCCATTAGAAAAGTACCATTCTATGGAAGTACTATACTTGGTCCTGGGGTAAATGGGAAGAAACACACTTTCAAGTGGGAGAAAAGAGAGGTACATTTGGTATTGTGAGGGAGGGAGGAGGGAGGGAGAGAAAGAGAAAAAGACAGACAGACAGAGAGATAGACATAGATGATGATGGTTTGGAGATCACTGCTGGGGAATCTATAATTTAAGGGGATGAAGGTGATGGGGTTAAGGGAGGCACTTAGCCTAACCATCTACATGTGTTTTAACCAATTATTCATAGTTTATTTTTGGTAATTGTAGCTTTTATACTGCAGCAGGAATGTGTTCAGTGCTCTCTAAATTCAGCACCCAGAGACAAAGCGCCAAGTGTGTATGTATATATGTGTATACACGTATATGTAGAAACACATACACATATATTTGGGTGCCTGCATGTGTATATGCACAAATATACATGTGTGTATATATTGATGTGTACACACAATATAAATATGTACATATAGTTGGGTGCCTATTTGTGAATATATGTATATAGGCATACATACTGATATATGCACATATCTTTGGGTGTCTGTAGAGATAGAGGGGCATATGTGTGTGTGTACATATATGTGTGTGTGTGTATACACACATATATACATACACACATATACATATACTCAATAAATAGTGGTCAATGTACACTATTCCTTATGCTTATACTGTCCTCCCTCCACAAATTGAAATCTTACCTATCTTTATATTCCAATTCAGGTGCTACTTCATTTGTGAAACTTTCCCTGATCCCAAACCAATAACCTTATTTTTTAAATTTTATATTTGTATCTCTCTTATGTATCACTAAATAACATTGCCTATTATCTTTATTTCTCTAGATGTCTTATCTCTTCCCCAAACTATAAATTTCTTTGTATTTCTAGGCACTGAGATTGCATACAGTAGGTAGTTAACAAATATCAGTTCAATGAATTTTCCATATATTTTAGGTGACTAAAAACCACTTGCTCTTATGAAAAAATGGGAAGGAAAGAAAACAAAAGTCTAACCTGAAATGCACAAGGAGTGTTGTCCACACAATAGACTCTCAAATTGTAATCCAGGGAGTTACATGACATACAGCCAAAGACAGCCACTTTGAGTTGCTTCACAGCACAGTCAGTGATGGGTTCTCCAGCTAGTGCATATGTCCCGAAGCTGTCCAGCAGGACGTGACAAGCAAATGGGTCCAAGAGGCAATAACAGGAAGTCGATTCATCTTCCACTGACATCACCTCCTGTTAGGAAAACAAAGTATGCACACACACATACACACACACACACAGACTCTTTCAACTTTAAACTGACATGCTATTTAAGATTCATTCTACAAGTCCACATTTTCCCCCCAGAATATTTTTAATGTTCTAATTGGCTTGATACAAATCTTTCATCAATCATGATAAATACATTAATAAGCAACTACAGTTATGGTTATGTATGCTGCAATGAATTTCTACTTAATAAGTAACAATAAAGAAGTATAAGCAATTTCTGTGTCATTTTGGATGTCCTAGTATTACTAGCTATTTTTTTTTCCAGTGTCAAATTAAGAAATTGTCTTGAACATCAAAGTCAATAAAGGAAATCTTTACATTGGTCTGCTTCCGACCACTTTTTTTTGGTATCCATCAGGGTAATTCATCATTGGTTGTTTTTGCCCTTCAGCATAGCAGAACCATTCATGAGACCCCATTAATACACAACTTGAGTAGCTTCTCTCACTATATTTCACCACTAAGCTCTTAGCTATTTGTAGTTTGCTAGCACCGGAAAAACAGAAACCCAATGCCATCTCCCTTAACTACAAAAGCTTCAGAACAAACAAACAAACAAAAGAGAAATGAAGAGACAGTGAAATAACACAAAGGAAGGGAAACTACATAAAAAGTAAAGAATTTTTTTAAAATGACAAATGAATTATCACATACGATCATAAAATTTAGAGCTTAAGGGAAACTGTGATTATGTAGTTGGCCCTAACCCCTTATCTGACAGATAAGGAAACTGAGTCTCAAAATGTTAAAGGGAGTTGTTCAAGCTCACATAGGTAATAAAAATAGTAGGGCTAGGATTCAAAGTGATTATAGGATTTAGACCTAGAAAGGACCTTAGAGATTATTGAACCTGCCCACAACACTTTATGGAGGAAATTGAAGCCAAATTGTAGGGAAGTAAACGTATGCAAGGTCACAGAGGTAGTAAATAGCTGAGCCACAATTTTAAACTGGATCCCCTGCTTCAAATGCAATGCCCTCTTGTCACACTGCTCCTCAAAGTAGGATTCTCTCCGAGATATAATGCTGCTTATTCTGTTAATGAGATTCATAGAATTCCCTATCCCAAGAAAACTTCTTCCAGATATAATAGCAATGAGGGAATGGCAGCAGGATGTATGTATGAATTCAGGAAGCAAAATCCTGAGTCAGAAGACAGAATGCTAGGGATGCCCCTCTTCACCTGAAGATGTAAACATTGGTTTGTTGTTGTTGTTGTTTTGTTTTGTTTTGTTTTCTTCTTGACAAATAATCTTTTCACCCATCTTCTTCTGAAAGCTTCTCCTGAAAGCAACCTCCTACTTCAGGTGGGAACTGGGTACTGGGTTCCAAAATGAGAATTACACCCCTTTCATGACAGCTAACTAATACGGATATGGAAACAGTCCTATCACACAGGAAAATCACAGACTTAAGTTTCCTAAGGACAATAATGATGATGATAATTTGACCATGCCTGTCATTGTCTTTTTAGCTACTTGTCATGTCAATGGAATATAAGACCTTCTCTGTCCATTAATAGGATTATGTGACGTGTCCCCTTTTCCCTTGGAACAGAAGCCATGTTCCCAGGTCTAAAGGTACACAGGTATTTAATCACAGTGTGATACATCCTCAGTCACATAGAGTCCATTGGGAGAGGAACTTGCCTAAGGAGGAGCTTGCTTAGGGGAGGCTTGCTTGTAGGGAGGCTTTCATACCTTTCAGTACTAAGCTAATTAGGCACTAATTAGGGATGTGGTGCCTTCTGGTTCTGAGTCTATTAGTTGAAAACTATATATATACTGGGAGGTGGGCATTTTACTTTGGAGATTTGCTTATGAGAAGGACCTTTTGATTCCCTGGATGGGATTCTGAGTAGCCGTTTGTTAAGAGCCTCCCAACTACTCAGATGTTGGTGCTCTCTCCAGTCCGGTGGTGTATGTAGGTGGTTATATTACTTTGTTCAGACAGTAGGAGACCTATATGTTGAATCCCCTGTGCTAATTTCTCTGCTTGTATTTTCTGCTTATCTGTACTGATCTGTGTGTTAATTAAAGTAAGATCATTAATCTCTTTAAATCTATCTTTCCTTTAAAAAAGCAAATCAAAGAATTTGTGCTAGCAGGCCATCCTAGGTATGCTAGGGTACTTGCTACTACTCTATTTAATATCACACTTTCTCTTTTTCCATTCTTTTCCTTCTCTTTCTTTCAAACACATTTTTTAATCACTATTATTTATTGTTTGTTACGAACATAGATACAACCTATAAATGCCTTTTTCATGTTGGTTTTCTTTCCTGATAACAAGAATAGGATGAAAACAAGACAAAACAAAGATGCAGAATTAAGAAATGGCTTACATGAACAAGTGTGTATCAATCAAACAATTAACAAGCATTCGTTAAGTCCCTACTATGGTACAGACCCTGTTATTGCATGGAGAATACAAAGACAAAAGTAAACAGCCCATGCCCTTATGGAACTTATATTCTGGGGATAGAGTGTGGTAGAAAATGAACGAATTAAGGAAAACCATTTATTATGTGCTTGTTAAGTATAAAGTACTGTCCTAAACCCTAGAAATACACCAAATAGAAAAGACAGCGCCTGTTCTCAATGAGCTCACCTTCTAATGGAGGAAACAACAAATATGGAACATTTCGGCTCTAAGTCAGATTGAAAGGTCCCATGGCTCTTAGGTTACAGGAGCAAAACAAATGGCAATGCCTTTTCCTTATTGTTTCCACCAATAAAATCATATTCAGTGACAGATGTTGAGCCATCTAACATTACCAAGGACATTGGTGTCAAGAACTTTCTTTTTATGGTCTTTAATAGCTATGACTGCAGCACTTGCAGGAGCATTTGACAGGTTGCATCTCCACAAGGGTTGATTGCTCCCTAGGATGATGGCTGAAGGCACTGGGCTAGAAGTATTGCTGTTCCCAATGCCCTTGGATTGAGGATTTGGGGCTGTCTCCATCAGGTATTGAAAGAATATGTACATATAAAGATATATACTAAATATACACTAGTTAATGTTGTGTGTGCATGTTTGTGTGTGTATAAAAGTCACTAGCAGTTGGGTGGATCAGGAAATGCTTCATGTAGAAGGTGGCACATGAAGCAAATATTGAAGAAAAATAGGGATTCACAGAGATGGAGCTGAAAAGGAAGTTGAACCCCAAGGCAGGAGCAGCAGATAATGCAAAACAGAAATGTGTGTGTGTGTGTTTGTGTGTATACATGTGGGTGAGGGAGGAGGGAACGTGCATGGAACAGCAGGACTGACAGGACCACATACTGTGAGAAGGTGAGTAAAGTGCAGCAAGGCTGGTGAGGTAGGCTGGGGCTAGGCTCTGAAGGGATTTAAATGCCAAACAGAGGAATTTGTATTTGATCCTAGAGATCATAGTGAGTAACTAGAGTTTGAGTAGGAAATGACATTCAGACCTATGCTTAGGGAGATCACTTTGACAGCTGTGTGGAGGATGGATTTGAGGAAGGGAGATCAAAGGAAAGACACTATTGCAATAGTTCAGGCAAGAGGTGATGAATTGGCAGGGGGAGGCTAAATGAGAGAAAAAAGGAGTGCACATTCAAGAGATACTGGGGTGGCAGAAACAGTAAGACTTGGGAATTCATTGGTTATGTGGTGTTGGGGAGTGTAAGAGGGAAGGATAACAGAAGATTGTGAATCTGGGGGATTATAAGGATGTTGGGGCCCCCAACAAAAATGGGGAAGTTTAGAAGTTACTTGATTTTTGGGGGGGAAGATAATGAACTCTGTTTTGGACATGCTGTATTTGAGGTACCTATAGGACATTCAACTTAAAATGTCTAATAATCATTTGAAGGACTGGAGCTCAGGACAATGACTAAGGTGGAGATCAGACAGACAGATGATAGGTAGCTAAAAGAAAGATATATGAATTTGCGCGCGCACACACACACACACACACACCCTTCCCTATTTTCTACACCCTCATTCCTCTATCTTTTGCATTTGGCATTTTAACACTGTTGTTCATATTCTCCTTTCTTTTTTTTTTTTTGGTAGTTCTACCCCCTTCCTGGCTTTCCTCCAAACAATATGACCACACCTCAGCATCCTTTGTTGGCTCATCATCTATATTATACTTCCTAACTATGAATGTTCCCCAAGCTTCCAATCTATGTCTGTTTTTTTTCTCTTTTTATCTTCTTTCAGTAACCTTGTTGGATCACTTAATTTTATCATCTCTGCAGATAAATCCCAGATGTATCCATCCCTATATCATCTATATCTAATCCCCATTATCTCTCTTGAGCTTTAGTCCCCTATCACCATTTGCTTGGTGAACACTTAAAACTGGATGTCTCAGAGACAACTCACACTTAATATATCCAAAGATGAACTCATTATTTTCCCCTTCTTCTACATTTCCTTTTCTGTCAAAGGTATCATATTCTTCCAGTCTTCCAGGTCTACAACTTCAGCATTATCCTTGACTCTTTACCTTACATATATCCAATTAGTTGCTAAATCTTGCCAATTCCACTTTCCAAACATCTCATCCAGTCTATGCCTTCTTTCTACTCACACAGCTATAAACTTGGTTTAAACCCTTATCACACTTACCGAAATTAATGCAACAGAAATCTAATTGATCTCCTTACCTCAAATCTCTCACCATTACAGTCTATCCCACAAACTGCTGTCAAAGTAATTTTCCTTAGGCGTAGATCTGATCATGTGATATCCTTCTCAAAAAAATCCAGTTTCCTATTGCCTGAAGGATACAATATGAACTCTTCTGTTTAGCTTCAAAAGTCTTAAGCTACCTGTTCCAGCTGCTCTTTTCAGCCTCACTGTACAGTTTTGCTCTGTGATCCAGCCCACATTGCCTTATTGTTCTTTCTCACACTTAACACTTAAGACTTAACATTCCATCTCCAATTTCTATGCCTTTGTACTGCAATTCCCATGCTTGGGTTATACTCCCTCCTTATATCTCATTGAGTGTCCCTCACTTCCTTTAAGATACAGCTTAAGTACCATCTTCTTTTGGCCAATATAGTCCTTCCTCACTTAAACCCAATTCACTTACATTTCATGGCATCACCTCTCTAATGTCACGGTCCTTTTTGAGAATGAAGGACAAACAACAACAATCCTTTTGTGACCCTCCCAACAGCTAGTATTCTCTCCCAAACTTTGTATTTTGCACACTTTTTATGTTTATCCCCTTTAAATTTATGCTATATATGTATGTATGTACGTGCATACATGTGTATGTATGTATTGTTCACATCATTAGAATGTAGGCTCCCCATATAGCCTCCCATGAAATTATTTCAATATTGAATTTATTTTATTTTTAGTTTAATACATAAAACAAGTATTTCTAGAACATAGCAGGATGACAAAAAGATAATTGCACATGAAATTGCAAATCTGTTCTGTTCATCTATACATGTATTCCTAGCACCTAGCTCAATGCCTGCCACATTCAAGGTGCTTAATGCTAGCTGATGGGCTGATTAATATAAAGATCTTGGAATCATCTTCATAGAAATGAGAACTAAACTGATGATGTCATCAAATAAACATTGTAGAAGGGGAAGAGAAGAGAGCTTAGGATAAGGTTTGGATCACATCCTTAGGAAACTACATAGTACTTAATAGTGTATTCCAATTTGTTGGAATATGTACAATATTTAGCGGTTCATTCTGCAACTAAATCAGAAGGAGTTTGGATAAATTATTGTTTCTGGTCTCCTACTCAGTACCCAAATACAAGTCCAAATAGAAGAGGGCCAGAGCTGGGCACAAAGAGGTTCAAATATGAGTAGCTGTCTAGGTGCAACTCCTTCTCATCCGTTATCATTCTAATGAAAGGATTGACCATATTTTATAGCATATAGCATATGACCCCAGAGGAAAAGAAAGTTTCTAAAAATTACACAGCTGTTTGAGACTAGTAATGGAGTTTAAGTCCATCTCCTAGTTAGGGTACCATGCTTCCCCATCAAGCATGCTATTATTTTGGAAAAATAACACTTGGTCTCACCTCCCACTTGCCCTGCTGGGTCCTCTTCTTCAAATGAATATTCCAGTGCTCAGAACTGACATCAGCACAGTGGGGTATGGTCAAGGCGAAGGGTGTGGTGACCACCATGTCTGAAGGCCCACAGGTGACTTCGGGACTCAGGAGTACTTCTGATCCATCTGGCTGGAGGCTTTGTTTACATTTGGAGGAAAAGAGGAAACATGAGCGAAAAAGAAGGGTGAGTCAGACATGGTAGAGTCAGATCTCATTCAATAAGTGGGGCAGGGGAGAGTGGAGGAGTACTTGAGAGTTGAACATAAACCATATTTGCTGCACTGCTCACAGCCCAGAAGGTAGGTTACACACATGCAAAGTAATTCTCTTTACTCCTAGTAATTTTGCTGTTTAACAGCAGAACAAGGCTCTTAACAGCTGATACAGAGTGAGTTAAAGCCCACACATTTCAAACCCAGGGTTTGGACAAAGGGGAAATTGACAAATGCCTGATATCTGCAGTGCAGAGCTGGGGAAGGCATAGGGGCTGGGGGGCAGAACTCCTAAAACTCCTCTCCCAGCTGCAATGCAAGAGTCTTAGTGATGGAACACCCAAGTCCAAATGTTCAGACATGATGAAAACAGCTGATGCTGACAATGTTGCCACCAGATTCTTTCCTCCCAATGATACTATCGACAATATTTTCATAGTAGTAAATAATGACAATAACTTATTACATAACAAAACAACCCCTCAGCTATGCGCAGATTGAGTGTTAACTTCCCTTGTTTTGAAAGTGTAGTTTCTGCCAATGCACAAATATATAGGTTATGCATATTGACAGCACAGCAGACATTTAGTTATAAATATGCATTTTCAAATACATGAATATAGATCTTTCAAATCTCCCTCGTTTGGTGTCTAAATTTAACGTCATCCCACACAAACCTGGTGTTCACATTTTTTATTTTGTTCTCTGTATTGTGAATAATTCATAATGGGAATGCAGAGTCATGAGACAGATGGAAGAAAATGACAGTTAACAGAAGAAGAAAAAAATCACCTCACTGAATGAGTCCCTATTTCATTTCTCCTTTTCCTTTCTTCTATTTCCTTGTCCCTCAGGAGGGAATTGTGACTTGTAGAACAATAGTTAGGGGGAGGACTCTGGGGCGTTCTTTCCTCTCCTTTTCCCAATGCCTGTCTGGGGTGGTCCTGGATAATCTGCTTTATCTTTCTTTGCTTTTTTTTTTTTTCACTTGTAAAATAGAGGCTTACAGTGGGGTAGAATTAATAAATATTCTGAGGCTCTTGGATGAAAGGAGCAGTATGAGAACTGAGTAACTATTATGGTTCCTAAGTTTCACTTCCAAAAATGTAGAATCACAGGAGTACAACTAGATGTGATCTAGTCCACTCCATCCTACTCATTTTACAGATGAAGAAACTGAGGCCCAGAGAGCTTACATGACTTGCTCAAGATGACACAGCAAACTACTTGTCAAAGTCAGAATTTGAATACAGATCCTGTGACTAAATCCAGCACAGTCACCAATGATGGAAAAAGCTAGCTCCTTGATAACATAAAGAAATCATGTTCTAGCACATAATGCTTCTTTTCTAACAGCTTTTATACATGCTCATGAAACAGGTTACTCACATTTTAACTTCTCAATTATTTTATTTATATTGTGTTCTAGTGATTCTCTCCTTTTTTTCTCTTTCTCCCTTTCTCTCTCTCTCTGTCTCTCTTCTTTTCCCTCTCTCCCCCAGACACTAGCAACTATCCTTGTATCTTGTAATCTATGATTTGCAGCTGCAGAAAACTTAAGATATTTACCTCAGCAGGTCCATCATCTCTGGCCTATGGCAGCTATCATATCCACAACTGACTCACACCCTTTCACTACTGCCTCACAAAGCAGTGGCCTGTACAGACATAAAGGCATTGAAGCTTATGTAAAGTTAACCACAGCCCCAAGTTTGACGATTCCTACCCATGCTGGGAGCAAAATACAGGTGAAGCTGAAAAACATCCTGCACTGACTTTCAGGCACCATGATCAAGAGATTAAATGAAGCCACAAGTGATGGCTCTCCAAAGGAAGCAAGTTGGAGCGGAAGGGCAAAAACAAAGGTTTTTTTATGGGGACTATAGGGGGGCAAACAAGAGGGGGTTTGGAAAGTGGCCCATTAGCCATTGGGAAGTCTCCATGAACGGCTTAGAACAATGTGCTCGAGGTTTGAAAAATGTAAAATTTAAATGTGAGCTATAACCAGCATGCAGCAGCAGCCGTGGACCACTGCCAGGGGCCATTAGAGAGGGTTAAGCAGTTTCTGTGTAATTGGTGCCTGTATTCATCACGTACAGGAATAGCAGGGATGCTTGTGAGTGACCGATGACAAGCTCTCCTAAAAGAACTATTTAATTGCTTTCAGAGAATCATCCCCCTTGTTGAACATATTGTTCAAACATATGGGAATTTGGGGAATTATTTAATGCCAAATGAACTGAAATCAGCTAATTAGATGAACTCTCACACTCATTGTGAATAGCAAGACTCCTTTCTGTAATAACTTAAACAGCATTAGGAGTCAGAGGCAGTACATATTGAGTATTAAGCAAAGCATGGGATGGGAGCTTTGCATAAAGCAGATACTGGCTATTTCCTAAGTGCAAAGTAAGTAAATCAAGATTTATATCTAATCCCCCTACAGTGAAAATAATGTAAGTGGGTGTAGAGTCTCCAGTGAAAGAACAAAATATAATCTCTCCATTTTTCCATGATTAATGATAATTTGCCCTTTCCTGCCTCCTTCTATCTGTGGCAATCAGAAGGCTTTACAAATATTAATTAACACTCATCACACACCTGTGGAGGCAGGTGTTTCAAGCATAAGGTCACAGAGAAGTCAATCAAACTGATGGGAACAAAACCCGAAATGCCTGACTCATACTCTCCTGCTGTAGCAGATTATGCTGTATTTTACTTCTCTGCTAGTGCTTCCTTCGTGGGGTTCTGCCTTGATGCCTTACTGGGGTTTTCAAGGGACCCTGACTTCCTTAAGGACCTGTCCACAAACTCTGACTAGGCCAACTCAGGTGGAAGAACTTTGAAGGTACGCCTCGTCGCAGATGATGTGTCTGTTGTCCAAAGACAAAGAAACTTGTCACTGAGCATTTTTGTTAAGCTGGGTAACTCATGACTTCCTACTGAGGCCCAGAGCAGTAGCAATCTACTTGAGTGTAGACAGCAACATAGCAATGAAATAAAAGTATATTAAAAAACATTTGGAAAAAGTTAACCATCTCAAAAGCTTTAGTCTAATAGATGGCCTGCCACCCTAGACTTTCCCAAGGAAATAAAAATTAAAAACATAGCAACAAGACCAAACCTGCAAGGTTCAAATTCTAAGCCATGAATGTAAGACATGGGCATGCTTTTTTTGGTAGAGAGTTTGAAATTGTGAGATAAAAATTCCTAATTGCCAAAGCAAAAATGAAATTTTTAAAGAAAGGGAGATTTAAAAAAATTAAACATTATTTGATACATGAAAACCATAGTTGAGTTGTTAATGCTTTTTCTCAACAGTGAGGAGAAAAAATACAGTGTGAAAGCTTTCTGAGATTATTAAGAACTGAGTTACTAATATCTGTAAACTATTACCTTGGTTATACAGTATTCCAAAAGTTTTGGGCTTTTGGGCCCTCCTGTATTATAAATACCTAGCCCTATATACAATCTTAAAGAACTTGTACTCTAAATCCCTAGTTTTGCAGAAGAGAAACTGAGTTAAATACCTTCCCAAAGTCACCCACAGTAGCAAAGTTAGGATTTGAACCCTGGTCTTTTGACTCCAGACCCCGGGCATTTATTACTGTACCAGGATTCTACCATAATCCAGTCTGTAAGATACAATGTTTATGGGAAGGAGAGTTATTCTAAACACAGGTGGAAGTCTTGGCTGTGTAAACCCCAGGTTCTAAAAGCTATAATTAACACAAGGCCAGTCTTGGTGGAACTATTGACTCCTTAAAGGCCGGCCTGGGAAGGATAGGTTTGTAAATTTAAATACTAGCCCTCACTGAGCTTCTGAATGTCCTAGAGTAAATTGCTTCATGTTCCTATACTTGGCTTCTCCGTCTTAAAAAAGTAAGTGGTAGAATACCATGCTTGTGAAGACATATGGGAGCTACAACGACTGGAGCTGTAGAAATGCACACATTTGTTACACTTCAGGGATACCAAAATTATGAGGAAGGGACAGCACTAGGAAAAATTATGAAGCAGGCAATAGATGTCCAATTCAACTCAATTATAAACATTAAGTGTGTTGTTTAATTGTCCCTTCATTTCTCCTTGTGGATCATTCTCCCCTTTTCTAAGTAGGACCCTCCAGGTCCTCAGCAACCCTGGTGTTATGGTCCTTTTCAAGTGCAAAGGACAAATAACAACCTTATGCAATCCACCTATTGTCCAGAGTGTCTAACTGCAGGGTTTAACCCGTGTCTACATCTTTAGTAGTTTTCTAAAGACAAGAACTCCCTGACCCTTGTCTCAAAGTCTTGACCCCCACAACCAGGCCTTTTCACTACCAGTGAAAAATAATAAATAAGAAAATTTGATAGAATTCATGCTTTAGAGTGGCTCACATTAAAATTCTCATCATTGCTTACTTTCCCAACCCTGGTACCGATTAACATATGAAGACCTCCACTCTACACACTGACCACACAAATGGAGGAAATCCAGGACTCATGTCTTCAACTGCTCTCAGCAACCTCAATTGCTGTCTGTTCACAATCCATTCCAAAAATTATTGCTACACATTTTTCTCCCCACCAAGTATAGTTCAATTGGAGAGAAAATCTACTATCCACCTTTTCATTATCTACCTCCCTTAAATGCCTCTGATGGAAGGCCAGTGTAATCAAATGCTGCTCTGTTTCTATCCTATTTCCTAGTGCTGTGGAGAAAATCTCAAGGAAACCTTCCATTGTTGGTATGAGAGGTTGCCTGTGTTTTCTTCTGCCTCTACAATACCCTATTTCCCCTACTAGAATGTGATATTCCATCCCTTTTTTCAAAATAATTTCGTCCTGAGATCCATTCTAATCTCCTGCTAGGGATAATATGATAAACAATTCTAGTGTCAATGACTGATAGTGTCTTAATATGTTAAATCCTCCCAAGCATGCTGTTGCTGCTGTTACTACTAATGAAAGTGCTGGGCCTAGCTCCACCAGTGTCCAAAGTAAAAATAACATATCTATAAGGCCTTTGATGATTTACAAAATCCTTTCATATAAATTACCTAATGATTTTCATACCAATGCTGTCAGGTAGGACAAGGAAAGAATTATTATCATATTTTCTAGGTGGAATAAAGAGACTTGGAGAATTTAAATGATTTGTCCCAAGTTATTGAGGGAATTAAGGTCCAAGGTGTTTTTTTGAACCTTAAGTAAAACTTTCTGTTTTTATTTTTGTTTTGTTTTTCATCTAATAGAACTGCTTTTTAACAATCCCTTTTGAAGCCTTCTGAAAGGCAGCATGGTACAGTGCGTAGAGAACTAGGCCTGAAACCATAAGGACCTGAGCTGAAGTTCTGCCTCTGACGTATGATCCCTAAGTTCTGCCTCTGACATAGGCTATCTGCCTATGAGCTATTAAAACTTAATGCTATACTAAGAATTTTGGGACACCCTGACTATGTTACTGTGGGAAAGTCACTGAACCACTCAGGGATCTAGGCAATTTTTTAAGATGACATTTTGCAGAGAAGTTGATGATCGGAATTGGTAGCTCACAGGTGAGGGAACACCCCACATCATTGAAACCACAGATCTAATCCTTGCTCTTATCCCACTTTTGATAGCTTAAACCAGAGGGGTGAGTAATGAAAGGAATTTCAGGAGCAATCACAGAGTCAATGAAAGGAGGCATATTTCAGGTTGGGATGGTGAGTAAACCTCACTCAAAATTTAAAAAACAACACAAAAACCATTCCTTATAGGAAGGAACCTCTCTACTGCCCCTCTCCCTAAGGACAGTCCTAATGGGGATGAAGCAGGACAAGGAATTGCTGAACTGAGTTATACTGTAAAAGTGGTATGATACATTTATGTATGTCCAGGCACATTCTTCAGGATAGTAATGGTGAAAAACATGACTTTATACAGGGCTGGCTTTAGGAAAGCAACTGCTTAATAAGGCATATCTGGAAGGGCATCAAAGTTGATTTTGCCTCCACTCTCCAGATTCAGGAGACTGCAGCTCAACATGTAAGCTGTCATCTCCATCAGGCAAAAGGGTCAATTCCTAAATTCTAGACTTGTTTCACCCCTCATTGCTGTTGCCTTGCTGCACCAGGTGATTAGTCCTCCTTGCTCACCTCCTTCTGTATTATACGGTCTATATTATGGATTAATTTTGGTTTGATCACCTTTACTCAGCAGATCATTCAGGAAATTAAGACAAGTAATTAATGATCATTTTACAATGTCAAACCCCAGGTCAATACATAATTAAATCATATTTTAATAGAATGAACATAAAAAGGCAGTTGGATGGGAGCTGCACTTAGTCACAAACCTGGATATGGGGGAGGATGGGGAGGAGCTCAAGAAAGACAGCAATTCTAGCCTCCCACTACCAAGCCAAAAGTAGACACCAAGCTTTAGCTCTTTTTTTCTACTGCCTTTAAACTTACCAGCATTTTTCTCCAGTGTCAATTCTGTAGAAACCTCAAATTCTTCTGGTTCATCTATTTTTTTTAACCAGAAGATTTACTTTACCTATGAGTTGGATTAAGTTCCATCAAGACATACTATAGGACCATATAGGACTACTATAGAGGAAGTGGGAGGGGGGTAAAAAAGTATTCATTAGGCACCTACTACATGCCAGGCATCTTGCTAAGTGCTTTACAAATGGTCTCATTTGAAGCTAGCAGGACTAGCCCTTTCATTTTATCTCTGAAGAGGCAGGGGATAACAAAGGTTCATTGATTTACTCAAGGTCCCACAGCATGAAATGATAGAACCAGGATTTGAACTCAAGTTTCCTGACTCAGATCTAGCATTCATTCTACTGTACCACTGTATAATAGTTTGACTTAAATTTTGAGAATGCTATTGCTCATGTAAGTTTCCTAAGGACTTCCGCATAAGGTTAGCACAATTTTTACTTAACTGAGTCCTAAGGAGGGAGGATTTATTTGTTTGTTCATGTATATGTTCTTGGAGGAGGTGATGAGAGTTGAAGAGGAGAAGGGCAGATGGAATGGGATCAAGGAAAGAGACTGGTAGCAAAGATGAGCATTTTTTATACAAGCCTTTACAGATTCTGAATCACTGAATAACAACTGTTTATCGTGTAAGGCATTAGAAAGTATCTCCTGATATAACACATTGTACATTTTTATTGTTCAGTCATTTCAATTGTAACTGATTCTTCATGACCCCATCTGGGGTGTTCTTGGCAGAGATACTAGAGTGGTTTGCCCTCTCCTTCTTCAGGACATTTTACAGATGAAGAAATTGAGGCAAACATGGTTAAGTGACTTGCCCAGGGTGACACAGCTAGTAAGTGTCTGAGGCCAGATTTGGACTCAGATCTTCCTGATTCTGGGTCTGGTGCTCTATCCATTGCTTCACCTAGCTGCCCCACTTACTAAGCTAACTATGTATGAAGCACTGCCTTCAATGCTCTGTGAGTACAAATACAAATTCAAGACAGTCATTGTCCTCAAGGAGTTGATACTCCACAACACATACTGGGCAATGGTGAACAGAGAAGGGAGTTATATTCTGGAAGTCTCGAAATAAACAAATGTAATACCTTAGCAGTTCATTAACACACCCTTTCCACAAGCAAAGATAAGAGTGATTAGATTATAATTCTTGGAGAAAGAGCAGGTAAAGTATGTGGTTTGGGGGTGTTGGGAGGAAGGGAAAAAGTCAGCTTTGGAGAATGAAGCAAGAATAGAGAGTAAGGAAGCTTAGAAGCAAATGGCTTCATACCCCATCCCATTGCAATATTGGACAGTGCCTCTGGATTCCTAGGCCCTAAGAGGTGAGTAAGATTTTACCTTATCTTAATAAATGGAACTCTTGACCCTTGGCCCTTGGCTCCAGAAGAAACCTCCTAGTCCAGGGTTAGAGAACCTGTGGCCTTGAGGCCACATGTGGCCTTCTAGGTCCCCAAGTGCAACCCTTTGACTGAATCCAAACTTCTAGGGGATTTGTTCTGTGAAGTTTGGACTCAATCAAAGGGCCACCCTTGAGGACCTAGAGGGCCACATGTGGAGTAGAGGCCATAGGTTCCCTGCTTCTGTCCTACTCACTGGGAGGGAGACAGCCAGCCCTACCATCTCACTTTTTCTACTGTGGTTCAGTCATTCAGCCTTTTAGTCATGTCTGATTCTTCCTACCCCATGGAACATACAACAACAGATCTTCTATCCTCTGGTATCTCTTGAAGACTGTCCAAGTCAATATTCATTGTTTGCATGATAATATCAATCCATCTCATCCTCTCCGAGCTTCTTTTTATGTATTGTTTTCCTTCATTGGAATTTAAGCTTTTGGCTGGTAAAGACCATTTTTTAGCACAATGCAATCCCTTAATACTTAATAATATCCCTTCATACATCTAGGGTCTCAAACAACACTGAGCTAAGTGGCTCAAGTCTTCCTGAACATGGCCTCTGTTCATTTGGTGGAGGGTAGGGCAAAAGCAGAACTAGGGGCAGGGAAGGGAGAGAGAATTAGGTGAAAGCTTGGAAGAAATACCAGATGCTGTTGAAAACTTACAGAGTCAAGTCAGACCAAAAGATTAAATTGTTTACATTATGTAAAATGGTCGTAGTTTATGCCCACATTCACAGGGTATTTATCCATTAATAAATCAAAGGAATCACAAAGCATGTGTAAATCATGACTTCCTAGATACAATTTAAACCCCATCTTTCATGCAGTGTCAGAGTCAGTATTTGTCACTGAACCATCATCACACTTCCTTGGAAAATAAGACAGTTCAGAAGAGAGAGAAAATAAGATGGTGGGGGAGGGAGTGGACCATAGCAATGAATCACTCAGATTTTTGCAGCTTTTAGTGCTAAGTTCTTGGGGTTGTTTTTGTGTTGTTTTGCTCTTTAGAATGTTTATGATCTGAAAAGGTGATAGTGAGAATAAGAGAAAACAGATGGACAATCTGAATACTATATTATTATACTATATTATGAACTAAACATATATTAAAGGAACTTGAGGCAGCCCTCCAATATGTTCAGTTGATCCTTTATGGAGGATTTATGGGAAATCATGAATAGGAATTATACAGAATGATAAGGCCCTGAGGTGCTGTGATTAGCCCAGGTGGAAGTACCCACACCAATGAATCCTTGGATCCATCAGAGGGAGGAGAACCAAAGGGGGGCACCCCGGCCTTGTGGTTGAGCTCTTAGCTTCTAAAGGTTTCTTTTTATTCTACTCTTCATTCCTCATCATCCCTAGTATGAGCACAACTAAAACTCAATCTTGGGGGATGCAGTGAAAGGCAGGGGAAGGTATTCTTTAGGAGAATCTGATCTTATCTAATCCATATCATTTTCTCTGTTCTCTAGCTCTCCTATTTAGAGTTTGTGACTTGAGTCCAATCTCTAAAATAAAACCTTATATGTACTCATATCTTGTGGGAGGTTAGGAAACTTACTGGAAATTAGCTTGGTTTCATAATAAAAATATATCAGCAAGGAGGGTCATATTGCCACTGGCCACCGAGGAAGACCCAGAGGTGAGGCTGAGGTGTGCCTTTTTTCAGTGGGCCTTTATTAAGCAATGATTATCTGGAGTGGAAATGATAATCTATCTTAAATATCTTGATACACTTATTCAATATGAGCAATAAAAGAAATGAAACATAAAAATAAAAATAATTATAGTATTTGGGGGACCCTTTACAATGTGCAATCAAATTTGTCTCCCAGTGACTTTTCTTTTATTGAAAAGAGATGTACCTTCCATTCAAATCTATTAGCAAACACTCACAAGCCATTGTTATCTTGTCAATTGCATCTTTAATTAAAGCCTCATTTGGGCCACTCTAATCACTTCTACATTGTGAGCCACTGGGGCTTTAAATGTGCTTTGATGAAAATGACAGCAATTTGTATGTGGTTTCCCCCCTACCTGGGGGTGGTGGTGGTGGTGATGGTGATAATATAAAGAGAGTTTGAGAGTGTAGGAGGAGTAAAGTTCACTTCAAAATAACATAGATCCTTGGTTTGAGAAGATCTAAATGTCCTTTTATCCCCTTTCGTAATTATTATCTTTTTTGTAATGATATTATGCCAGGATAACTTGGTGAAATAATGGACCCGATTCTACCGCAGAAAAGGATGGCAGAGTTACAAAGGTGCATTAACCCTTCCCCACCATTAAGACACCATTTAGTAAATTACCTCTTCCATTACTCTGAATAGCACTGGGTGGCCAGGAAGAATTAATGTATTTCCCAAATGGGAGCAATTTGCTTTCTCCCTTCTAACAGCAACAGGTCTTTGTTTGCTATTTACAAGGATACTTTTCTTCAGGGGACCACAGAAACCTTGAGTCATAAATAGAAGCCAGCTTCCTGTCATGGGATGGGTGGGTACATAGATGTATCATCATTCCTATTCTACCCATTAGGCAATGAGAATGGAAAGATTCAAAATTATATATGCCTCATTTATGTAGCCTCCAAAAGAATCCAGATGCTTTGACAAGACTGGACAATGGATTTACTTGTGGGAAAAGAGATATATTTATTTTGATAGTCTTCTCTATTCAACTTGTTTAGAGCTGCTAGGGATCTTAGACATCTTTTATTCCAATGTCCCTCATTTGACATATGAGAAAACTGAGGCCCGAGAGGGAAAGGCCACAAAGGTATTAAAAGGAAATGCTGGAATTTCATTCCAGTTTTTATGACTACAGACTTAGTGTTTGTTTCACTGCATACAGATCTTTGCAATTGTATTGACCTGACTGCAATCCCTGCAAATTGTCAAAATTAGGAAAAACCATTTCCTCACAGTCAACGCTGTTCATTTTGCATGCAGAGAACTGGCCTCACTGTCCTGATCTAATCACGAGCCCACCTGGAATCCATCATTCTGGCCCATGAAATAGATCTAATGATGTGTATAATAAATTTAGGAACTTACAGGCTCACACCTGGGAGAGTCACAAGAAATAAAGACAGGCTTAAAGGAAAGGAGGCAGCGAGTGAACTCATGAAAAACCACAACTATTCTGCCTTTATTCCCTTTTTGTTTTATGGAAATTTCATTTAGGCAGGGTACCTTTAGTGAGTGAGCTCTGAGTAGATGATTATGTTCCATTCTACTTGACAGGATCTATACACTGGGGGAGAAAAACATTGGTAAGTTGAGGAAGGGTAGTTTACAATTTTGGCTGCTTGTTGTTACAGAGGATAGAGCACTGGGCTTGAAACCAGAAAGACTCCTCTGCTTGAGTTTGAATCTGCCCTCAGACACTTATTAGCTGTGTGACACTGGGCAAGTCCCTTATCTCTGTTTGCCCCAGTTTCCACATCTGTAAAATGAGCAGGAGAAAGAAATGCTGAACCATTCACGTACCTGTGCCAAGAAAACACCAAATGAGATCATGAAGAATTGGACATGACTGAACAAAACATTGTAAATTAGTTGTTTTTTTCTATAGATTATAAGGTATTTATGACACTGGTTGAATTATTTTTTAAAATCAAAGGAAAAAGTATATTCGTAGTATTTTTAAAAATTTATTTTAATTTTAAAAGTATTAAAATGCCTCCAAAGAATTTATGGAGTAGGTCTAAGATTTACAAAGGTGTAAATCTCCCAGCACATTTTTCACAATAAAGAGGTAAATGTTAGATTTGTATCATATGTTTCTCCAGTCTGCCCTACCCAAATTCAGAAGTCTTTCCCCCTTGTCTTTGTCCACAGGACATAGTAATCTGTACCTACTGTCTGTTAAGCAGCATTTTGTCAGGTAATTTTTGTTTTCAGAAATAGAAATATTCCTGGTTTTTATCACATTCCATATCAGGTCTCAGACTTGTACCTAACTTTGCACCTTACTCTCCTCACCTCTGCCTGTTAGAATGCCTAGCTCGAAGATCAGCTCAAATGCCACCTCCTGCATAAATCCTTTGCTGATCTGTTCAGTTGCTGGAACCATCCCTCCTAAAATTTTGAATAAATCTTATATTTGTATGCATATGTTGTTTTTCTTCTTATTTTTTATTTATTTTTTATTTTTATTTTTTAAATTTTATTATAGTTTGCATCATTCATTTCCACAAGATTTTGAGTTACATATTTTCTCCCCCTCTTTCCCCCACCCACCGCCCCAAAACAGCCATCCCAGTGTGTCCCCCC
>CM053585.1:101892249-101909476 GCA_028646515.1 Pseudochirops corinnae | reverse complement strand
TGACTTTAGTGGGAAGTATCTTTGTGTGCGTTTTGGAGTTCTAGGATTGGTTTAGAGTCCTATTTTATGGGTATTTTGGGGTGGCTATGTGAGAGCTGCAATATGTTGCTGCTGCTACGCTGCCATCTTGGCTCTGCCCCCCTGTTTTTCTTTTTAGAATATAAGCTCCCAAAGGGCAGAGACTTTTTTATATTTGTTTCTTGTATCCCTAATGCTTAAACTCTGGCAGATAGGTACCTAGTAAAAGTACTTAAGTATATAAGTGACAATATCTACCTTTCAACAGCAGGTCAAAAGGCAATGTGTGCTCCTTGATCATAAACAAAAGCTATATTCCAAAACCTGAAGGTCTTCATGCTTACTGACTCATTTGGGTTGCTGTTATCACTCTCATAACACTCTCCTTAGACCCCATTTCAACAGTCCTATTAGTTAAACTTTAAGTAAATAATCTCATCATTGGGTTGGAGAGGTGACATCAAACTTTTGTTGAAAAGGAGCTACTCTGTTTCCACAGGTTTCAAGGTAAGGGGAGGAGACAGAGAAGTTCTAACTGGAAAGTCTTGCCAGGAAGCAGGGGCAGAGGGAGATTTGGACAATAAACACACCAGTCTGTTTTAGGCAATAAACACATAGGTCTATTGTCTTCACTCCAGAAATTTCAGGTGTCAGAAGGATATGAATTGTGAATGCCATATTGTGTGTGTATGTAATGCATACATGTATATAATATATATCTATATGTGTATATATAGACAAACACACATATGTGTATTATATGTGTATACATGTATATGTATATATACATTTATAAATACAGAATTATGATTTCATAAGTTCCAGGTGTGGGAACTCCCTGTACTAAAGAAGATAATTGTTCTCTAATTTATTTGGTCACTGACAGGTTAAATGTCTTGTCCAGGGTCACATTATATGTTGGAAGCAAGACTTGAACCTAGATCCTCTTAAGGAGGAGTCCTTTCCTTTTCCCTCTATACCTCCTTCCTCTTGTTTGCATAACACTTTAAGGTTTACAAAATACTTTCTTCACAATAGCATTATAAGAGATGTAAGCTAGAGAGTGCTGGTATTAGTTAGAGTTCTTATTTTACTGATAAGGAAACTGAAGGTCAGAGAGGTGAAGAGACTTGTCCAAGGTCATACCATGAGTAAGGGCCTGACCTTTTGATTCCATGTTCTCTTGTGATACCACAAAGGGACAGGAAAAGAACAGCAAAAAATTGTTGTCCAGATACAGCTGGCCTGTATCTGTATGGCAATTGGGTGGCTTGGGGACTTTTCTAAGCCATAGCCATAGCTCCAGAGAACTGTGGTGTAAAAGCTGGCATTTTTGTATCAGCATTCTTAGAGAAAATGGAACCTGAATCTTCCAACTCTTAGCACTGGGAGAGGGCCCAAGTAGGTTTTGAAGGAGCAGGAACAGGAAGGGGTCCTATCTCTTGGAGCATCATATGGTTGAGTAAAGGGTTCCTGAATTGCCTTCAACGTCTCCCTTGTTACACAATAGTGTGTTTTTTTTAATGAATCAAAGTTGGCCCATGGTGCTTCTTGGCTTTAAAAGTTCAAAAAAACTTTTTTTAGGAGGCCAAATCCCATTTTTGTGGAAAGATACAAGGTGGTAATACAGCAGAAATAGACTCTTTACATTTTGCCATAAAAAAAGATGATTTTGCATGGAATTGCAGATTGCCACCTGTCTTTCACAAAGCTGGATACTGACTCTTTCCCCTCTCTTCCATCCTCTTCTCTGTTTCTCTAAATGGTATCATTTCACTACCTACTATCTTTGCTTTTGGTTTTATTCCATGATATACTTTCTGCCTTAAATCAACTCTACCTTCTAAATCCATCAAATAATGTCAAGGTTTTGTGGAACCAGTACCTTTATTTCTCTATAGTGGACATTTTTCTTATATTATAGAATTTAAAGCCAGAAGAGGCCTTAGAGATCATATAGGGTAATCCCTTCCTTTGGTATATGTAGAAAATGAGAATTGGCCAGCCTCAGCTCCTGTACTGCCAAAAACAGAAAAGAGAGAAGGCTCAAGATCCCATGTGGGAGGGGGCTGAACTGAATATATATGTGTTCATGGAAGCCTTTTGAATACGACTCTTTTTGGCACTGTAGATTCCAGCCCAAAAATTTGGTCAGAAATATCCATACAGCAGTATAATTGGAAAAAGAAATGAATGTTTGTCTTCAGCTTCATGTTATTGCTTCTCAGAAGAAAGCTCCTTACAACAATTTTCTGGTCCAGTTCACTATACTCTCCTACTGAAGTTGGAGGGAAAGGGTGAAGAGCAGGACTAGGGAATGTACACAATCAGAATTTTACTAACTTATCTTACTGAATCTACATAGAATCTCTGTAGCAGAAGTTAAGGTTGTTTTTTTTTTTTTATCCCTTCCCTGGATTTATCTTAATTTTTCATCAAAACCCTGTCATGACAATGGGGATAGAATATGCAAATTTTTGCAAATGTGCCTAGGGAGACAGAGAGAGAGAGAACTAAAACCCTTCAAATCAAATTTTGGAAATATCTTAGAGACTGGCATTTTGTAGCCATCTTCCTAGGATTAGAAACTATCCCTACTGCTTTCCTCCCCTCCAGAGGGCCTCCTTTTTAAAGTGGCACAGTATGACATTTAGCTGGCCACCTAATGACTGCTATCCAGGAAGAGCCCATGAGTATCTAAGCAGAAGGTTCTTTCAGCAATAATGATTTCATATCATTGTCTTCCCTCAGGGCTCAGGTCTCTGGAGTTTCTATTCCTGTCATGTCATTAAGACTCATATTCATTGTGAATGCAGAAACCCAACTGTTCAAACTATCTTCTATGACAAGACTAAGGAGCAAGCTAAGGAAGGAAGCCAGAAAAGTATGAGCTGATGGTCCACCCCATCTGCAGCCCCAAGGAGAAGACTGTACATGGGGAGTGAGGATAGAGGGTTTTGTTTTTTTTTTAAGAAAACTAAAAGGAACCCTCCCAAGCAGATATAATAAAGGGGTCCTTGAAAGGCAAGTATGCAGAAAAGGGAATGAGTTTGCTCTGCTTGGACACAGAGGGCAGATCTAGGAATAACTGGGACTGCTTAATATAAGGAAAAACTTCCTAACAATTTGACCTACCCCAAAGTGGAATGGGTCACCATGGGAAGTAGTTGCTTTTGCATTACTGAAGGTTTCAATGAATAGATATATGATAACTTGTCAAGGATTAGGGCAGTGGTTCTCAACCTTCCTAATGCCACAACCCTTTAATACAGTTCCTCATGTTGTGGTGACCCCCAACCATAAAATTATTTTCATTGCTACTTCATAACTGTAATTTTGCTACTGTTATGAATTGTAATGTAAATATCTGATATGCAGGATGTATTTTCATTGTTACAAATTGAACATAACCCACAGGTTGAGAATTGCTGGATTAAGGGATTCTCAGTCAAATATGAGTTGACTAGATGATCTCTGTGGTCCTTCTAACACTGAGATTCTATGATTTTTCTGTGACCATCATCCATCGCTACTCTAGGTGGTTAATGACAATGTATTCTGGAGGAGAATTATGATGAAGAGAAATAAGGAGGCTGGTGAAGGTAGCTTATTTCCCTCAGATTTTTTTTTTTTTTTTTTGCATCTTACTGACAAGTATTCCAATTTGGCAAGACACTAGTGTTTGAACAAGGAAAAGTCATCTAAAAATCCAGAGTGATAATTAGTAATGTCTAGAGATGGAGGAGAGAAGTTCTTTGGGCTGGTGATTTACCTTTTGAACTCTGGTTTTATTTACTAAATGAACCACAGAATCATGGAATCCCAGAGTTGTAAAGCACTCTGATTCTACCTATACCTTCCTGGAATCCTCTCTACACCACCACCATCAAGTAGCCACCTTTGCCCGAAAATTTTCACTGAGGAGAAGCCCACTCACTACTCCTTGTTGCAGCCCATTCCACTTTGGGATAGCACAAATTGTTAAAAAGTTTTGTTGTTGATGATGTGGTTTTCCTCATACCTAGCTTAAATCTGCTTCCTGAAAATCCAAGCCACTCCTCCTTTGGCCCCCACTTCTCCATAAATTACTTCAACTCGAAAAAGCACATTAACTAATACCAAAAAATGTATCATTTTCATTCTCGAGTTTTGGAATAATTGGCTTGCTAGTTATGAAGATAGTCAAGTCCCTTACTATGTCAAGAATCCTAAAGATAGATGTGCAATAATGCAATCTCTCTCTGAGAGCCTTGATCATCACTATCAACAAACATTTATTAAGAATTTCAATATTCAGAGTACTATGCTAGGCACTGGGTGAGATACAGTTAAGAGAAGACACAGACTTTGGCCTCAAGAATCTGCCAAGCAATTGGTGCGAATAGAATATGCTGGTAAAACTCCTAATAACTCCTGGATAAGAGTCACATAGTCAAAATCTGATAGAATTTTGCTGATGGAAGGACATTATTAACTATGTATTCCAACTCATACCTCCAAAAGATCTCCCCCATACATGTTAATGTACCTAACTATTGGTAACCCAGCTTCAGCTTTTCTCCCATCTCGTGCAATGGGGAGTCCACCCACTACTTTCTGAGGCAGGTTGGTTCATTCCACTTTTGTCTACCTCTAGTTGTTAGAAACTTGTTTATTTTTCCTGGCCTCAATACTGTGTATCTATGTAACTTTTGCCAGTACTCCTAGTTCTGACCTCTGGTACCAAATAGAGTAAGTCTAATCCTCTTTCAAGTCACAAGCCCTTCAAATACTAGAAGATAAATATCACATCTTGTCACTCAACTCTTCTCTTCTCCTGGATAAATATCCAAGTTCTCTCAAACAATACTCCTTAAACTTGGAGATGAGGTCCTTCACTATTCTTTCCTCTGAACGTTGGCCAGTTTCTCATTACGTGACCAGCCAATATAGTAGCCTCTTGAAAATTATTGTGAAGATCTGAGATCTAAGATATTATCTAGACTGGAACCAGAACATCATGAAGTCCTTTGTTTTGTAAATGATTGGGCTATAAGGTCTATAGGGTAAGTTTTGCTTCTGTGACAGTCATTCATCTGATATTACTGGATGTAGTCATAACTAAGAGGTCACCTATTCCAAACATCTGACTGAGACTTGCCTCTACAACATCCTTGATAAGTAGTCAGTCAGCCTCCACTTTTAAGACCTCCATTTGATCAACCAAGGCTCAGCATGAAAGTGGAACTCAGTCAAAACTCAGGGAATAGAGTGTTCTCTTATAGGCCTACCAGGAATGTACATAGGATACCCTGAGAAATTCATGTTAAATTCAGTCACATTAATGATCTCACTTAAAAAAAATAATCAAAGTCATGCCATCTGAGGGTGTTTAAATATAGGGTATTATTTTTGCTGTTTGATTCACATAGCACCACCAAGTCTCTAAGAATCTGGTTCATTTAGGGCTTGGCTCATTTATATAAAGTAAACAGCCCCAGCAAGGCTCTAAGAATCTGGTTCAGAGCTTGGCTCATTTACACCTAGTATAATACCAGTATTATGATTGCTTTACAAGAATGAGAATAAAACTTACAAAAAGGGCAATAGAAGTAAACTGGAAAAAGAATCCTAAAAAAAAGAGTGAAAAAGACACACATTTAATTACTGCATAAGAATGCTGTTTGGAGAATCCCTGTGTATGTTTTAACTGTGGGGGAGATAGAAGGCCCAGTCAATCTAATTCTAATACCTACAGAGTTAAAAGGAGGGAGGAGGGGTGGTTGTGGGTAGGGATGGATTCTTGTGGCCCTAAGGCAAAGATGAGAGAAATACATCAGTGATGTTGTCCCCTCAGCAGATTTAAAGAAAATGGGTCTTATTTGAGCACCAGCTCAAAATGATAGAACTCAATTCTATGATAGAGTTCAGTATGAAAATGGGTTTCCAAGTGACATCATAAAGCATAGATGACACTGAACCACTATGTAAATGGCCTTTTCTTTTTCTCAGCCCTATGAACACACACACATGTGAACTCAAATCTCAACAACTTCCTGGCAGGAGCAGGAGAAAAGAAAATGGGACCCAACCTTCAGCAAGGTGGCAGAGAGGCATCTGCAGGGCTTCCTCATTTGTCTGTGGTTTAAAATTGCCAAGAAGAGACTGAATTCATTAAGGAAACTAAATGGCATTTTCCCCAGGAACTGGCCTTTCTTTAGTAGCTAGAGAGCACATCGAGGAAGCTTTCAGGAAACTGAAGAAGGATGCATGCTCGCTGCAACTTAATTTTACTTTCTTGATGTGATAGATGGAGAAAGGCATAGTTCAGAGATCTAACTGCTAGAACAATCAGCTCCTTTTGCTGGCTCACTTCAGAGTGAATGGTAATGAAACTGCCTTTTCGATAAGTGAATACCAGCCTCTGCCAGGACTAGAGAAAGGTGAATGAGCATGGTCCATTAAACAAGGGCGCACAGAACTGAAGGTTTTCTGTAAGGTGACAACAATAAACCCAGCTAGACTTTCAGTGCACCTGGTTTTGGTGAATCCTTTCCATTTAAAATCTCAGGACATTCTCCATCCCTATGCTTCAGAATCATTTTTTATAGGATTCTGTTTGATGTATGGCCCATGGATTGTTAAAGGATGGCGACCATGACCCAGTATAAGGACTGGTTTATTAAAAGAGAGAGGAATTGAGGTGAGATTTCCATTATAAGGAAGGAGATGTCTTAGCAAATGGGAAGTATGTTGAGATACATGACAGGGTAGCAAGCTATAGGAGATGGTAATGAAAGGAGGAAGCTAAATGTTGGCTCTTTAGGTCAGAGTAAAGGCAGAGGGGCTGGCAAAGGGCAGATTCAAAGTAAGGTGGTACAGGTGAAATCTGATGAAGAAGTCTCAGGATTCTGGCTTATTCTTGTTTCCCAATGAGATGTGCAAACAAACAATTGCAAGATGATGAGTCTGGAAGCATAAACATAATTGACTATGATTGTATTCTTACGTAGGTATATTTTTGATGTAAAATAACTATGACAATGAATGTGAGGTGATTTCCCACCCAGGGAATTCCTATTTTCAAATCTGGTAAACTGACTTATCTGAGATTTTGAGCAAACCCTTCAAACCTCTCTGAGCCTCAGTTTCTCCCATCTGTCAAATGGAGATTATAAGACACCACCACCTTTTTCAGGCGCCCGAGTGAAGAATCTAGCTCTGCTGACCTAAGGAAATAACATGAGAGCCCAACTTAGTATAGCATACCGACAAAACCCATAACAGCCTCAGCAACAACTGACTGGTTAGAGCCTTTCTCTCAATCCCTCACAATCCCTGTCGTGCAGAAAGTTAAAACCATTGGGAACCAACAAATTCTTTTATGGGCACAGCTATCAAAATCTGTTAAAACCATCTGTTTCTCTGGCTGTTTTTCCTTCAAGTGTTTTTCCTTCATGGGCTCTGTCCTAACAATTAAAAAAAAAAAGTCTATTCTAAAATAACCAAGATGCTATGACTAAGACTGCCAGAGGTACACATCCAGTTTATGAGAGAAATTGCTTCCTAAAGAGGAATTTGGTTCGTCTTGTGTGGAGAAAAAGGCAATGTCTCCACAAATATTATAGTTGCAGAAAGAAAATAACCCACCCCTTCATGAAAATGGCATCGGACAAGATCTGTATTGACTCTCCTAATTGCTGCTGGAATTTACCACAACTGAAAGCTTAAAGCTTGCGACTGAATTTATCTAGTGAGTGAAATGGGGCTGGAGGAGTGTTTCTTCTAGCCTATAGTAAACTCTCTTGCTGACCTTGAAGGGTGGCAGAGGTTAATCATTTTATGTATTTTTGTAGTACCTATCATTTCAGTGTTTCCACTCTGTCTTTGACTTTCTTTGGCTTTAGAGGAGAAATAAGAATTTCTCTGTGCTCACTAGCTCTAGCTTGCTCTCTCTCTCTCTTTCTCTCTCCATTACTCTGTCTCTCTCTGTTTCTGTCTGCGTTATTCTCTGTCTCTATTTCTGTCTCTCTACATGTCTGTGTTTTTGTTCCTCTCTCATTATCTCTGTTTCTGTCTGTCTCTGTGTCTACCTGTGTCTTTGTCTTCTCCCGTTACTGTCTATCTCTGTTGCACTCTGCCTCTATGTCTTTCTCTCTGTTTCTGTCTGTCACTCTGCCTCTGAATCTGTGTCTGTCTGTATATGTCTCTCTCTCTTTCTCTGTGTGTGTGTGTGTGTGTGTGTGAGTGTGTGTGTCTTTGCATCCCTCTTTCTGTTTATCTGTCTCTTTTCTTTTTTGAGAAAGATATGATGCACTCAGTTTTGGTTTTAATGATCTACTTGAAACAATATCTATCAATTCATTGCTCTACTTGAATAACCTGCCCTTACCATGATCACAAATGGGAATCTCTACATGCCTGCATTCTCCATGTGCTTCCCATCACCTCTAGATAGTGTTCTTCCCTCCTTATGAAGCAGAACTTCATAAGTACCCTCACCTACAGTCATCCCCTCTGTCCTATTCTTTGAATTATTTCAGATTCCCTAGCAGAGAATATCTACTCCCTACTGGATATATCAGTGCCATCATATCTTATTTATCTCTCACCTGGCTTCCCCTTGGTTGATGGACATATAAATCTCCCAAGAATTCTCTTCAGGGATAGCTCCATGTGGTATGAGTAAGCTCACCCCTAAAATAGAACAAGGCCAAAGGTTATTTCCAGGTCTATCAATTATGCTAAAGTTTGTTGACATGTTGCTGGTGTTCAACTAAAAAAGAAAGAATCAAATGTTCACCATATCTCAGAACTTTGTAAATGTACACAGAGGTATGGACTACCAGGAGAAAGTATTACTGAGAAAGATTACACAGTAAAGAGAAAGTTAAAAAAAAAAAAGACTTCTTTTGAAAACAAATGGTTATATGGGCTTCTTTTTATAAGAACTGTTAAAACTACTAGACCATTGGCTTTCAAATTCAAACTTCAAACTCAAAAAGAAATGGGGCCACTAAACTGTATATACATTAATAATAACTGCATATTGACTTAGAAAACCACATATTAACATTTTCTGTGTTCTGTGTTTTTTTTAATTATTGTGTTAAATATTTTTTATTTACATGTTAATCTGGTTCCCCCTACACTATGGAGTGTTGTGGGCTATAGTGCCGCCTGTTGGCAAATTTGCATTAAACAACACATCACAGAACATACCAAGTTAGGGAATGAATCAGTTAATTAACCTCCATGAATATTGCTCAAGAATCCTGTTTATAGGAAACTTCACATCCCTTCAATCTTAGAACTTCTCAGCTAAAACAGTCAAGAGTTTGATCTATAACAAAACTATTAAAGCTTTGCTAAAAAACTATGCCAAAATGGTCATCTAATTCAGGGAACTACTAGGATGAGGTACTAGCAAAAAGCACTTTTTTATATATTCAATGGAAGGCTAAAGTCTTTCAAACAATATGGAAAAAAGAAAAGCATTGTGTGAGATTATCATACAATACATTTAGCCATTTTGGGGGCAGAAGAGTATCTCTTTACTACAAAGAGTCTCCCATTAAAGCCATATGGCTGTGAAATTCAGAATATATCTATACTGGAAGACTCAAAATGACAAATGATAACTTAAAGGACAATAGAAAGATATAGACTGGGCAACAATGATCACTTCCCTGTAAGAAGAAGCAGAGAAAACATGATTGAGGATATGTGTAAAAAGGAGGTTGGCTAGCTTTATAGTGAGAAGGAAAGTCAATAAATAGACGGGCCAAGTGGTACATTAATAGTCATGTCATGCTAATGGACAAGGCAAAGGTAGATCCTCTTTGATTGTTGTATAGGAAGACAAGGACAAGAAATGAACAGAGCAAAAAGGCATAGTGGGAGTGAGGGTGAGGAAGAGTGGTGGTCATCAGCATCAAAAAGTAAGCATCATACAAGCATATATATATAATATATACATATATATATATGTATGTGTGTGTGTATATATCCATACATGACTCCTACAAAGTAATACCCAATAACCATGCATTCTTCCAAAAATCATGTTTAAGCTTATAGTACAAGAATTTTTCTTGGATTTGGCAACAGAAACCAGTATGGGCAACGATCACTACCATTACTTAAATTCTTATTTAGCATTTTGCATGTTTCTTCCTTATTTTTTTCTTGGATGCTTTAAGGCAAAACTTTAGCCTCAGCCAAGAAATAAAAGTATTTATGCCTTAACTACTATCCAATTCAATGGCAAATGGAAAACTCAAGGAGCCTCACCATGGTAAAATAATACAATGCCAGGACAAGCTGTACAAGGAATCAATCCAATTTCCACATTACATAGTATTTTGATTGTCCTCCCCCCTTGTTCTGGATGCTCTAAAGCAAATCTCCTACCTCAGCTGAGAAATAAGAGTCTGGGAAGGTCAGGGATTCTCTTTAACACACTGTCACATTAATATGAAGAAATGAACTGGTTATGCATTAAAAACAACTTTACAAAATAAAGCCCTGTGGTGTCTTCCTTTCCTCCTTGAATAATGTAGTTCTTACCTTTCATTCCATTAGAAGCAAGGCAACAGCACAGAAAAGCTTTCAGGCTGGTGATTATAATTTAAATCCAGAGATGGCAGCCTTTGCTAATACACTCCTATCAGCCTGTTAGCCACTGTATAGTCATGCAATCTGAGATTCATTGCAAAACAAGTTATTTGCGATTCATATTTATGAGTATTATTCAGTAACATGCTAGTTATCATCAGTACCTTTCACTGGCACTAAGAATGAGGAACATTTAAATCTTGCTTACATCTTCCGGGCAGAGAGATCCATTTATAAAACAGACCTTAATGTCAACAGTGTCAAGAACTATAATTGCCATAGTTTGGTGCCTCATTTTGAGTTCCTTCTTCCCTGTCCTACTTTTCTTTAAATGTAGTTGCCAAATAAAGTGGCCTCCAACAAGCCAAATCCCCTGTTGTTATGTAGAGTGTAAAATACTTAAGGTAGAGATGTAAGCATACCACTCAGCCATTTACTCTCCTCTACTTAGGTTGACCTAGAATTCTCTATGTAATATATCCCTTACAGTTGATTTATATACTTCAACTCTCCTTAACAACAGGGCAGCTTAGTCTATTGGTGTTCTGAAAATACCCCTCTTATCCATAGATGTTTGGTTTATTATGTCAGTACACAGGCAGCAATCCCTTATTGGACAATGAGATTTGGAATTCTCCTTGGAAAAAACTGATTCTGTGATTTTCTTCCTCTTTGGAAGATTGGAGATTCCAAGCAGATTTGCAGTATAAAAAGGAATATCAGCATGCCAACATTTACATGACGAAGGGCTGAATACAGAAAGGGCATAATATCTTATTTCATTGAGCTAGATGCTGCTATTTTTAAATCTCTTGTAAATTTGGTTTTCAGACAAACCTAGAGGCTCAATGAGAAAGGAATAACCAATGAAGACCTTTTTTTCATAGCAAAATGTCTCAAATGCAAGAAAAACAAAAACAAAACAAAACATGGTATACCTCACAGAGTTCTCTATATCAGACTTCTCATAATTGATGAAGATATTTCTTCTTGAATAATAAAGCAAAAACTTTTACAAAGTCTATGTGCTACATAATACCCAGCTTAAGACTGAAGTGTCATTTATATTCATCCTGAAATTTTGCCTTAATTTATAGATCCTCAAGGGAATTTTGAGTATTTCAGATTTTTCTCAATAAACAGTTTTACAACTGAAAGTCAGCACAAAGTAGTTGATAAGAGTCATGGACTTGAATCCAGGGGATCTGTGATCAAAACCACTTCAAATGTTTAGTAGTTATATGGCCATTAGAAAGTTTCTTATCCTCTCCAACAGTTGATATCCTTACCTTTAAGGATAGAAATTTATGAATAGCTCAAATGGCCAAGATACATCAATTAAATCAATTCATTTTAAAAATCTATTTTATTTCTAAGCAAAATACGAGCCTGTAATTATTTGTATTTATAGTGAATTTTTACAGACAGGAAATATAGGAAAACTATTCTTTAAAAACTACACTAATGGGGCAGCTAGATAGCCTAGTTAATAGAGCACTGGCCCTGGAATCAGGTGGACCTGAGTTCAAATCCAGTCTCAAACACTTGATACATTTACTAGCTGTGTGACCTTGGGCAAGACACTTAACCTCAATTGCCTAGCCTTCCCCCTCTCAAGAAAAAACAAAACAAAATAAAACCGAAAAGTACACTAACATGCCTGGTCTATGTGTTAAAATGGGGATGATGATATTTGTACTAACTTAGGGCTGTTTTGAGGAAAATGCTATGTACAGGTAAGTTATGATTCCTTTCTTTCAGTCTCCCTATCCAGCCTACTAAATGCACAAGTTTATCATGGTGGTGAGTGAAACCAGTAGAATATGTCTTCTATAGAGAGAGAAGGGCCATTATACAAAGCACTGCTTTGTTTCCTTTTCTTTTTCTTTTTTTCTTTCCTTTTTTAGAGGGAATCAGAGGTAAGTGACTGCCCAGGGTTATACAGCTAATAAGTGGCTGAGGCTGGATTTGAACTCAAGTCCTCCAGACACCAGGACTAGTCCATTGTGCCACCTTGCTGCCCCTACTGTGTTTCTTAAGGCGCCAATTGATAACTTGATGCTTGTCTCTCTAAAGAAGTTTCCATTATCAGTGTTATTCCACTATGTTCTGATCAGGAAATATACCTTCCCCATAAACAAACAAATGGAAATATTTCTCCCATCCCAAAATGTGTAAGAATTCACATTTTAAAAGCTCTTTAGAGTTTACAAAGTACATGATTTAGTTGCCATTCTATAAAACCATCAAGGAACATTTATTAAGGGGCCATTCTGAATGACCTAGCCCCCACAAAGAATTTTTTTTAGCTTTAATTCTTTTGACATCCATGATTTCATCAATATTGGTATTCTGTCCACTGACATAGATCAGAGGCCTTTTCCTATGGATTACTATGAACACGTGTAGACAGCCTTTTGGAGCTTACGCCTCTCTCTCTGTACTTAGCTAAGCTGGTCCTCTAAAGACAGAAATACAGTCCTGTACTCAAAATTCTTTTAACTTCTTAGGACCTATAAAAGTTTGTGATCAGTTGGTATGGCCATCTGTGAACCTAAAGTGATCTCTATGCTACTCTAAGAGGACAACTTCACAGGAAGAATATTTAGAAACTCTTTGATTTTAAGGAATAACAATAACCTAAAAATTAGCATTTATATTTCATAATTTTTCATAGCAAATGCTTTCAAAAGTGCAAGAGGTTATTCTGGCTTTTAAGATAAAATTTGGGAATATGGATGAGAAAATTCTACTTGCGTATTGAATTGCATTGGCTTTATTTCTTGACTGTTTTAGCACCCCAGAGAATATTTCAATCAGTATGACATAGTGGCTAGAATGTTGGATATAATGTCAGGAAGATGGATTCACCAGGTGCCTTGGACATGGGCTATGTGACCACAAACAAGTCATTTATTCTTCCTGATTGTCTGTCTTCCTATTGGAAAAAGAGGAATTATAATAACTGTAGTACTAACTTCATAGGGTGCTGCTATGAAGTTAAATTACATGGCCAAATACTTGGCAAACTGTAAAGTGCTGGGAAGATGTCAGTTATTTTCATTTCTGCCTTCTAAATACTGTACTTTGAGCTTCCTTTCTTCTTGCCCAAGTCATTCTTGCTGAGCCATATCCTTCCAAGCACTTAAGTGCCCAAGTGTCTTGCTAGACACTCTGAAAACACTCCTTCCATTCAGTGGAACTGTTTTGAAATCAAATCCTTGTCTCCCTGAGAAAAGATCACTGGACTCAATAGGTGTCCAATTAGTTGGTCTGGTGGCAACAGGTCAGTCCTGTTACAGATTTCATTTCACAAGATAAAATACCTGATGCCAAAAAAAAAAAAAAAGAAAAAGAAAAGGTTAGTTTCACATTAGTTTTGAGAAATCTACTGCAGGAAGGTAGGCCTAGTGGCCTCTATCTAATGTCAACTTAGTGCTTAATAAAACTTTCAATTTGAGTGAATTCTCTTTTCAGCAGGTAGCTGAGCAATCATTCAGTTCCTCTCTTCATTTCTGAACCAAAGAATGAGGGAAGAGTTCTAACTCCCACTGACTATCTAACTTGGGTCTTGGACTTCTAACATGTGGCTTAAGCCACTGAAATAACATCCTTGTAGTAATGATCTCAACTCAGGAGGCTCAAAATATTTAAACTATTAAGACATTTATCCTTTGAATAAAACATACAACAAACAAATCTATCAACACAAAACAAATTATTCTCATAAAGTAGCCCCAGAAACAAAGTCTCTATGCCTAACACCTTTACAATGGATTTTTATTTGTACTGATTAGGATGTGATGTCACATCAGGTTGTTGGATGCCTGGCTATATTTATTATATTAGCTATTGATCAAATTAGACTTTGAGTGTTGTGTAATTAAGTCCCTTAGAAGTGTATGCTACCTTTAATCATAATCTAGTTGGCTATTAGAGGCAGCTAGGTGGTGCAGTAGATACAACTCTGTGCCTGAAGTCATGAAGCCTTGAGTTCAAGTATGAACTAAAACCCATACTAGGTATGTAACCTTGGTCATGTCATTAACCTCTGATCAGCTCAGTTTCCTGACTGTAAATGGGTGTATAATAGTAGCACCTACCTCCCGGGTTGTTGTGAGTATCAAATGAGACATTATTTATAAAGGGCTTTTGATTTATATTTTTTTCCCAAGAAGTTGGAACAATTTACCTTTTGTCCTGTGCAGTCTTCAGTTATTAATATCTTGAATTATAGCTGGGGGGGAGAGAGGAAGGCTTTAAAAAAGCCCATTGTTTTTCAAATGGAACTATGAGACAATGCCTTTAAACTCAAATCACTCTGGCTTTCATTGTATGGCCAAAAAAAGTCTCCAGCCCAAATCTCAGTGACTTATTGTTTAGATTCTGAAGACTTAGAATAAGTACAAACAGCTACTGTTTTCTGTTCTTACCCCAAACTCTGAGGGTCTTCAGCTGCAAAACTGGTATTTTTGTAATGGTAAATTAGGCCATCTTTTGTCTCAATTCTTATCTAGCCCTTAGTCATTGTGAATGGGTGTTGCCTCTGACAAATTGAGACCTGGGAAAGCCAAAGTCCCCCATAGCATTGGACCATCTCCAATTATCTTGACTTTTGTATTGCCAGTGAATTTTAATGACTTATGAGGAGAGAGTGAGATGATGTTATTGGTCTTCTTAAAGTAGAAAGGATGAACAACATTTAAGTGGTGCTATATAAAATGCTTCTTTCCTTCCTATTATTTCCATGTTTGAGTACTGAAAAAAAGTATTCTTTGCACTTTCTTCCAGTACCCTGGAAATGAAACTGAATAATGTTTAAATTCTAGGGACACTCTATGCCCCCAGCTTCAATTGTTAATCTAGTTATCCATAAACTTTCTTCCTTGTGTTTGTATTCAAGCGCTAGGGAAACTCACTGAAGTGATTAAAATGGCTATTTGTTGGGTATGTTATAGTAGGGCTTCCTTTAGCCTAGTGGGTTAGATTAGATGGCCCTTCCAATTCTCAAATTCTGCGATTTTGTGATTCTTTGATTCTGGAATAGTAGGAACTATAAATAATTTCAGTTCTGTTGCTGACTCAAGTGAACTCTTTGTGATTGTTTCTGCAGCTTTGTTAAGGTGATAACAGTAACCTCAAAAGAGGAATAACTGATATTGTGCTTTAAGGAACAAAAGGTGTTTTAAATGATCTCATCTGAGCCTCATAATAGCCCTTAAACTTGGGTTCAAGTATTATTCTAATTTTACAGATCTAGAGAGCTTAACTGACTTGACCATGGCTACACAGTTACTAAAAGTTTTAGGAATATTTGGGATCCAAATCTTCTAGATCACATGGCCATCATTTATTATACTGCCCACATTATCTGAGACAACTGTCTTGAGATCTTGCTCTTTTCTTGCCCTGCAATATGTAACATGTGAATAGAATGTTAAAATCATAACATACCTGTATTTGGCATCACTAGACGTCCTCCCAGATGGCCAAAAACACCAGTGGTCCTCAGCTCCGTTCTGCTGGGGAGTGATGAGAGATTCTGGATGTAGGGGGGTTTATTCCTGGGATGTATTGTATTAAAACCTCTGTTATTCCCATGGGGAAATGTCCCAGAATGGGTCTTGCCATGATACTCTGCTCGTTCTGATACTCCCAGAGAAACCATGAATGAGCTCTGAACTTTGACCTTGATGTCTGACAATGGATTAAAGAGTGAAGACTCTGTCATGAGTTCCTTGTCCAGGGGGTCCTGTAGGCAGATGGGCCCACTGTAGGTACGGCTCACTGTCAGGTCAGGTTGCATGGAGGAATTCAAAAGGAGCGAATTGCCTGGCAAGAGAAAATTGATCTGTCACTCTGAAACCACAGGACTTTTACCTTACCACTTTACATCTGTCTCTACTAAATCAGCACAAACCTTTACACATCCAGCAGTTCCTTCCAACAGATCAAGCTACCCACATTCATTCTGAGTAATTGGAGAAGGAGCAACAAGCTGGTCATTAGAGATCAGAGGATTTAAAAAAAAAAAGAATTGGCTCTATCAGTGAGCCCTTTCAAAATGGGTGTGGGGTGGGGGGCAACAAATGCTTCTGGTTCTCTTTCAAGCTAATAATTCAGGTATTATTATTGCTATTATTTTAACTGAAGAGGAAGGATAAAAAGGATTATTTAAAAACCCAGTTCCATGAGGAAGATAACATCTGTTCTTTTAAAATGACAGGGCATGATGATTTGGCAGAGTTGTTTACAACCCAAGCTTCATCAGTTCCACAAGCATTAACCTGGGACATTGGGACATTGCAAGAGTTGGATGAAGAAATGTAACTGGTGACCAGATCAGGATTAAGGCAGAAAGCATCAGCTCTAGATAGACTCTCAGAATTCAATTCCAAAGAGCTACCCTGGTATACTAATTAGCAGGTTGTGAACATGCATATGATGTGGCCAAGACAAACCCCATGTATCTTGTGAAGGGGACATCAAAAAAAACCAAAAACTTAGAAGTCAGTTTTTTCCTCAAAAAACAAGGAGAAGGCAATCTTTTCAAAAGGAAAAGAAAGAGAGAAAGAAAAAAGGAAAGAAAGAGAGGGAAAGAAAGGAAGAAAGG
>CM053585.1:101875638-101891749 GCA_028646515.1 Pseudochirops corinnae | reverse complement strand
TTTCTCTTATCACTAGACTAAATTTGCCTCCTTGAAGCTTCTACCCACTACTCCTGACTCTGTCCTTTGAACTGACCAGAACCAATCTAATCACCACTCCACAGGACAGCCTCCAATAGGACAATACTTGAAGACAGTGCTCATGTTCTTCCTAAATCTTCTCTTCATCAGGCTAAAATGTCCTTCAACCAACCATCAAATGATAGAAAAGTGCTTAGTAGGAGACTAATGTCTTCCTCTAATTGCTGTAATTATTATATTCCTGAAACTTCAGATATCATTGGAAAAAAAAGAGTCTGAGAGTCATGACTGACCATTCTGCTACCATAAATGTCCACAGGAAGCAAATATTATTTCCTTCTGCCTCTATTTCCTCATGGATAAAATAATTTTTGATTGAACATCAATGATCACGCCAATGGTAATGACCATGTCACGCAGTGTCTAGCATAGTGGATGAAGTAAAAGTACCACATATTTACCCTGTAATTGCATACCACTTCTGATGCATTTTGCTGCACCCTAGTATGGTATTTATAGATGGAACAATACTCAGCAAACAAGGAAATTTTATTTCACTAAACTTTAAATGAAATAAGTAACAAGAATGAGTGATCTTGCATGATGTTGGGTCTATATTTAAGAAAAGTCAACCAATTACAGAAAATAAAAGAAAAAATCAATAATTGTATGTTTACAAAAGTTGATCTTCTTTCTCTTTGGGGCCCCATTTCCTCATAGGAAAAAAGAAAATCATTTTTTTTCCCCAATTGGACAGAAAAATCTTCTATATTCAGTATAGGTCAAAACCTTCTTTTCCTTGTCCTTAATATCTAAGATGATTATGGCATGTATTCAGAGGAGAATCACTGAAAGAAATGAAGATTTGGCACCACTGCCTATGAGGAGAATCTAATGTTATTCATCTAGTGTGAGAAAAGGATAACCTACTAATTATTTCCAAATGCAGGCAATGCAAGGTAGTGGAAAGAGAGCCTGGGTCAGAAAAACTAGATTTAAATCATGGATGATAGGATCACATATTTTAGATGGAAGAAACCATGGAGACCAGACTAGTCTGAATAACTAATTTTACAGATGAGAAGAAAAAGGCACAGAGGCCAGGTGACCTGCCCAAGGTCACTGAGGTAGTAAGTAACAGAGGTAGAATTCAAACCCAGGTCCTGCTACTCTTCATTCAACAGTCTTTTTGCTATATATGTTGTTATCTATGTGACCCTAAGTAGTTTATTTTTTTCCTCTTGGGTTTCTTTATTTTCCTGGGTTTCTTGGTTTCCTTATTTAAAAAATGAACATATTTGACTAAATTTTTCAAGCCTCAAACAATTCTAAATTTTAGGAGACCATAAAGGGTTACCATACAGAAGACTACAAGTCCATATTTGTGAGTGATAATGATGATAATGTTAAAGATAAGGGTAAAAGGTGATAAGCATGGAAATGGGGATTGCAAACCAGGACCTGAAAGAAAGAATGTGGCCTTTCACTATTAGTGCTGGATGGTTTCTACTTTGATTAAATATAATAAATATCTTTTCTACTGTGAACATTATTAAAAATCTAATTTCGTTACCAAGGGAAAGGTTTGTATCTCCTATTTGGAAAATAGGAAAAAAAATAGCACTGACCTCTAAGGGTTTGGGCTAAATCAGGTGTACTTATCACTATGGAAAGGGGAATGAGGACACAGTATATGGTGTTGAGTTATTTTTGCTCGGTGAATTCCTGAAGAGGAGAAGATTCAGGAGCAGAAGCTTTTCTTTGGCAAGCCACACTGTCTTTGCCTTTGAGGACTGCCACCCATCTAAGGGAGAGGTTGGGAGCAAATGGCCTCCAGTCTAATGGGTGTGCCATTAAGGAATTTTACTTTCACTTTTTAGGAATCTGAAATTAAGTCTCAAAGCTAAAAAGAAGGAAGGGGAATGGGAAGTATTTTTGAATAAAAGCAAGTGTGGTAAATATAGAGAGGAAAAGAGAGATGTAGTGGCAAGAGAAATAATAACAATAGCAAAAATCTAATAGCACTTTAAGTTTTGCAAAGTCCTTCACAAATATTTTCTCAGTTCATCTTCACAACAATGATCAGAGATGCTGTTATCATGCCACCTTTTTAACTGAGGCAAACAAGTAAAATGATTTGTCCAGGATCACATAGCTTGTAAATGCTTTAAGGCAGGATTTGAACACAGGTCTTCCTGACTCCATATCCCATATTCTATTTGCTATACCACCTAGCTGCTGGATTTGGAGTAAAGAGGAGGACCCAGATTCAAATCCTAACTCTGCTGTTGACAATTTGTGTGTAAATCAGATAAATTCCTTCACTTCTCAGGGCCCAAGTTTGATAGAATTATAGATTTAGAGTTGAAATGGACGCAAGAGGCCATCTAATCTAGTCATCTTTTTTTAAAACAGATAAATAAACAGAGGCAGGTAGGTTAAGTGACTTATCTACAGTTTTGTGGACAGTGAAAGTAAGATGAGGGATTTGAACCCAGGTCCTCTCACTCATTAGCCAGAGCACTTTCCGTTGTAATTCCTCATCTGCTCACTAGAGAAGTTGTACTAGATCTCCTCTGAGGTCCTCTGACTCACCATCATGACCTCTAATGACTACATGCATCCCCTAAATTCTACACAATTGTGTTGACAAATATATCAGCTTTCTCTCCCACAAAACAATATGGTGCAGTGGAAAGAATGTTGATCTTCAGTTCAGAAGGTCTGTATTTGAATTCTGCTCTGCTATGAACAATTTTTTTTTCTTTTGCCAATTGATTTAATCTCTCTGGACTTTATGTTCCTGATGTGGAAAATGATCTCTAAAGAACATTAACATTAAATCTATGACCCTAGGTTCATATTCAGTTATTCTCAGTGATCATTATTACCCTCTAAAGACTGAACAAATAACAAACTTTGTTATATTTCTTTTGCCCTTCACTATTTACTTTTTATCCATATTCCAAATTTAAGGACAATTAAAATGTAAAAGACATACAAATGCCTCCTGTTGCTTCAAACATGTTTCCAATCATGTTGTAAAAACTGAAATGTCTTCCTGTGTAGATCCTTAAGAGTGCCCTTCACATATTCAGTTTTCTCTCCTATCTCTCCCAACATACACAAAGAGCTTGGTTACTGCACTTCCCTCTGCGCCTCCCTCCCCTCCTCTCAGAAGCAAAGATGATATGAGGGTAGTTAAAGAGGCAATGAGGTACTCAGGTATCTACATGATAAATATTCACTAAAGGAGGTGGAGGAAGAAAGCCAACAAGACAAGAACAGCCAGCTGTCATCCCAGGGATGAAGGGAAGAAGGTAGCTCAGTGGTAGTTGGGACCAAAGCCATTTGCCAGAAGCAGAAACATTTTGCAAGACGGGGCTTGGACCAAAATGCTACATATTGTGCCTGAGGATGCTATAACTGAGTTATCTTTGTGTGTACTTCTGATTTTTTTTTCAAAAATTAATTCATTCATGTCATTCTTCCTGCAGTTAGCTTTTTTGAAAAAAAATAATTGAGCTGGTTAGTGAGGAGATGACTGGCTTCTGTCACCCAGGTGACACTGGATCCTTTAAGAAGCTAGCAGGATGCCCTATTGTGCAGAGCTTGTCTGATGAACTCCCCATGTACTTCCAGTTTCAACAAGGGTTTGTCATTGGATTTGTGTGTGTCAAACAGGGTCATTCATCACACTGGGCCCTGTTATATAATAAAAAGCCCTTCCCTTAGGGGAGAGAGACCTGAATTGAAGTAAAGATGCATGTTGCTGAGTTATTTTACGAAGTTAATGTGGATGGCTTTCTTCCCTAGGGTGATTCTTCTAAACAGGCCAATACCCAGGAGCACGCACACAGTCCGTGGGGAGCCAATGCTTCTTATGACTCAAAAGAGGTTCAACCTCTGTAAAAAGTCATTTCTTAGCCCGGCTCCAGGGGTGAGTACCGTCTGCCATTCCAAACCAGCCATATTTTACTGCACCTCCTGACATTGTTACACAACATTTATTGAAAGCACATTTGATGGTAATGAAGTTTCTATTAACTATGATTAAATCTCATAAAGCACCTGAAGATAATTTAAGATGTGCAGAGGCAGAAAATGAAACATTCGGTTTAGTACATTAGGAAACGTAATTGATTAAATTATCTCATTTACAATAAGTGCTTTCATGAGCTACGCAGTGCACATATTTCCCCCAGTTTGTCATTACAGTTTGCTCACAGATCGCTTAAGACTTAACTTTTCTTTTTTAGACTTTCTAGCAAATCAACTCTGGGCCCTCCTCCATCCTCCAGGGTGCTCATTGTACAAGATTCTGACGGATGCTTCCTGTCTGTTAGTGCTTTTAGAGGATCATGTGTTTGGCTATTTATAGGAACAGGTTGTTTCTCAATTATCTTCGTAATTGACTTTGATTTTGCATCAGTGATAATTCACAGCATCTGAAGCCAAGCCCCATTTCTGCAGAGTGGCCATGGACCGGTACTCAACCTACTGCAGCTTCTAGAATCCTGCTGGATTCCTTGAGGAACGTTTTGCAGTCACATCATTTCTGTGCAGGTTTTATTTTTAGAAAATCACAAATTAAAATCATTCAAATGCCCCTGTTGCAATATCCAGCAATTAAGCATGATGCTCAAGTGCCAGAACCCCAAGCAGAAACTAATTCAGCAGTCCCCAAGGACTAGGAATAGTTGCTGTGGGCTTTGCAGCTAGGAGTACTGATGTAACCAAATTAGAATGGCACAGGACACACAAACTAAGCATGAAATCATTTTAAAAAACAAAACAAACACATTTCCTAAGTAACTCTCATGTTGGCTTCTGCATTGATGCTCATGATGTTTAATGTGCCCCACACCTGCAGCAACAGATGGCATCTGCACCGTGCCCAGCAGGAGGTGAGCTGTCCCTTGCTCTGATGTTTAAGCAGCATACATCTAAGTCTTGCTGCAGGATCAAATCCTCACCCTTGTCACACATAAATGAAGGAACGAAACAGATGGCTTTAGAGGGAAAAACAAAACAAAACAAAACCCCAAACAATGGCAACCTTATTGCAACAGCTCAAAACTAAATTCATGTATGTGCGACCTTGGGGAAGCCACTTCCATTCTCCAGGCCTCAATTTCCTCCCCTGTAAAATGACAGGGTTGGACTAGCTGAGTACTAAGGCCCCTTCTAATTCTAAATGTATGACTGTCTTTTAAGTGCCCCCCAAAATTTGGCTTCCCCAAGGGAAGTATTTGATTATATCTGTCTTCTAGGAAGTATTCCCTGACATGCTGTAATGGAAAGAGTATTGGACTTAGAGACTGGAGAGCTGGGCATTAGCCCATTTGTGACAATATCTGGGAGACATTGGCCAAGTTTAATAATGTTCTCTGGGACTCAGTTTCTTCATCAGTAAAATGAAGGGCTTGGAAGAAATACTGAATAGGTTCTTCAAACCTCAATAATCTTCTATTTTTATAAATGTAATGGATATACTAAGCCAATATCAAGCATTAAAGGAAAGTAAGGAAAGGCTCTCTCTGGCCTGCTTCCACCTACCCATGTACCTTCACTTTCAGCATCCCTGTCATCTCTCCAGGGGGTCATCCTCTCCACTTCACCCTGAGGTCTATCTCCATATCTGTGGACTCACAGCCTTTTTTAGGAAGAGTATTGTTGATATAAACTGAAAAGGAGGTATTTACATCCTTTCAGAGCTCTCTTGAATACTGAAAATAATTAGAAGTTCAAAGAAACAGAAATCTTTAATGCTTAGATTTCAGGCCATGAAGGAAGATGTTACTGGGCAATTTATGTTTTCTTTCTGATCTTTTAATTATATCGTACAGAGAGGAACCAACCCTACAGAGGCCCTCATGTCTAGTTCCACCTAAGGCCAAAGTCCATCAAAGTCTAAGATACAGAGCTATTTCTATTATCCTTTGTCATCCCTTGACTCACATCTTAAAGATGCCTATTCATTGAATGGGCATTACCTCACTCTAAGTGAGTAGTGAAAAGACCTTAGCTTAAAAGATCCAGCGTCTCCCATTGCATCCTGGCTCATCTCTAGTCATCCTGATGACTATCTGACCACTGGATCCAGATGGCTCTGGAGGAGAAAGTGAGGCTGGTGACCTTGCACAGCCCTCCCTTATTCAAATCAAAGTCAACTGCAGGTCATGTCATCATCAGCCTGATGCCATGGTCCTCTCTGAAAACTAAGGACAAACACACAATAGCCATGCAAAACTAGGGGTACTATTTTCCTACCATACTTGCTAATAATAATGATACTAAAAACAACAATTATTCCTACCTATTAATTAATGTACTTAATGTTTTAAAAATCACTTGCCAACATTTCAGAGGTAGACGGTATGATAATTATCCACGTCTTACAAATTAGCATACTGATGTGGATGGCTGTCAAATGCCATCTCCATACCATGCTTCTTACATTTTGGTCATCAACCTTTTCCCCCTCTCCTACCTTCCCCAACGTCAACCCTGAATGCCATACCCATTTCCAGACTCTCATAGGTAAACTTCCACTTTTTCTTTCTAGACACCAGGCCTCCATGCCACTTCTTGGCTATCTCCTCACTGTTTCCAGCAATCTGACCATCAGCATCATCCTTCAACTCCACCCCTGCCCCAACCCTGCCACAAATGTGGACTTACACCCTGGGTCTCCTATTTCTGATATGAAAGCTTTCACCTGACCTAGATAAGGACTGGACTGACTGTACTTCCCAACCATCTCCAAGCCATGCACATACCCTCCCCTCCCACTCATCCATTGTCTTTCTCCATTGAAATACAAAATCCTTAATGACAGTTTGTTAATCTTTTTATCTTTGGTGTTTAGCTTAGTATGGTACATAAGCACATAGTTCTAAATAATTGTTCTGTCTAACTAGATAAATTATTCCTAGTACAGCTAGTGTCTGAACCAGGATTCAAACTGGAGACTTTTTATTCCAAAGCTAGTATTCTTGTACTCTCACCCCATGACCTTACTCCTTTCTTCCTCCAGCACTGACAGCACCTCTTTTTGAATCTAGCTTCCAAAATACCACCACGAGAGATTTTTTTTTTCCTTCTTGGAAATAGCACACAACTCATCTTTTTTAGGTGTTTTTCAGGATTTTACTATTAAGCACTAAAAAATACAAAGGAGTGGGCTGGAAGGAAGGCAAATAACCATAAAGGGAAAATTTATAGATTTATAAAAGTCTCATCAGTCAAACCTGCTCCTCCATACATATGTACCAAGAAGTAAGGCTCAATCTTTCATCGTCTCCCGTCCTTTCTTTACTGAGCCCTTTCTCTTAAATCTTACTTCTGAATGTGCAGGCCAATACCAATGTTTAATGAACTATAGGTTACATCTCAGGTTTCTAGCTAATGTCATTTCAATTTGGAAAGTTTTGTAAAGGTCTCAACACATAAAGAATCTATTTTCCTAACTCTTGGTCCAAGCACAAAAGGCACCTTTTCTTTTCTCTCTTCCTAACTCTGCTGAGAAAATTCTTCTCCTGTGCTTCTGTCAGGTCAGAATTATACAGTAATCTGTATACCAGTAATCTCCTAGACTTATTTCCCATGATACTTTTGGAAGTCCTGTCCTCCCTATTTTTCTGTCTCCATTGATGAGACAGCCCATATCAGAACTGGCCTCCAAAGATGTATTTTTCTGGACTTCAGCCTGCAAGAAACATGCATTCATCTTCCTTTGTCAATTGGAGAATCCTGTGTTCTGACCCATACAGACCTCTACTGTTACTTTGGCCCATGCTTTTTGTTCTAGCTGGTTAGCCTGAAGCAGATTCCCTAGATGTATTTCAGTAGCTTATTTTATGATGAAATAATTTCCTTCATTTATTGCTTTAAACTAAGGATCAAGACATCATGGTTCAATCTTCTCATTTTACACTCTGAAGATCCTGTGGTTTGGTTGATGACAAAGTTAGGTCTTTGGGATCCCTTCTCCTTGCCTCAGTATACCTCATGATATTCCCAGTATTATATCTCTTCCAAGACTGAATTTCTTCCTGTTCAATTCCTGTGTCCCTTGGTGAACTTCCCCTGGATCTTGCCTCTGGTACACTGAAACAAGTGGTATGCCCTTGGGCCAACAAAAGTGGATACCTGTTCCTAAACCAGAGGAATGCCCAATCCCCTCTTTCCTCTTAGATGGCTGAATTCACGCTTCCTTCTCCAGGGGAATCAGTGACAAAAATCTAGTCACATAATGATAACATTTTTACAAAATCAGGGAATGACCACATGAGGCCAAGTTACAATGATACCATCATATTTCCTCCCCTCACCTCCATGAGAAAGCAAGTCTGTGAATTAGGATCTCAGGATATCACAGCATCTCTAAGACTGCTACAGTACAGTCTTTTCTTTCGCTACAGTAGGAGACCCCTTTACCCATTTATCATGGATACATTGAGAAGCCAGACTTCAGTTGTGCTTCTGGGGCTCTTCCTCCTTTCCCACTTCATCTCAAGGAATGAAAAGCTTGTGATCTGTCAGTTGTAAGAGACTGTTTTTATGAAAATCCTCCACCAAATATTTGTTAATTTCAGAGCTACAAGTCAGAGATACAAGCAATGAGAATCCCGGGTGGCATCTGACAAGAAATAGATTTTGAAGTAGCTACAAGCAGAGAAGGATTTACTTTTATCATTGGGGGGTGCAGGTGGGGTGAGAGAGAGGAGAGTCTTTATTTTCAATTTTAAACCACCAATATGCAAGAGCAAGTCACATAGGGCCCTATGCCTTTCATACAACCTTCAATTTTGCTCAGCTCCTAAACAAATAACAACAGTGAGGCAGCACATATGAGAATAAATTATATTCACAAGAAGAAAAACAACTTACTTTGGGGTTTTATTTCATGAAGAGGTTTTTTATCTAAAGGAAAGAAAGAGAGAGAAAGAAAGTTGCACTTAATAAATTTCCATGGAGCAGATATATTTCCTATATCACTTCTGTCTAACTCTATAAATGAAACATTTTCTCCTTGTTTGCAGAAAATGTGAATTATGTTGTTCATGGTTTTCTTTTTCTTAGCTTAATTTTTTTTTTCATTTTTTCCTCCTCCAAAATTTCTTCTTGGGCAATCCACTTGCTTGCTTCCCTCCCATTTTCCAACCCCAACTTCACCCTGAGGAATACTGGGATTTGTAGGTTATGCTTTTGAATGTTTACCAGTCTGATCCCTAGCAGTGGGCTTGCTGATTTTTAGATGCAGTGAGATAGCAATCTGCTTAGGTAAAGGATATCATTTCACTCTATATGATGATATATGTAAGGAGCAATGAATAAATATTTCAAGGAATCCTGCGGTGGTCTATAATAATCACTAGGAGAAAAAAAAAACACTTCAAAATCATGCACACATATCAATGGTTGGAGCAAACAGGTGTGCATATATTTGAATTTTGATTTGTTTTGGTTTTGTTTTTTAAATAAACTCATTCTATTTCATATTCCCAATAGCCATTACTTGTCAATATCTCTATTGTCTCTCTTGGTAGGAAATGGTACCATTTCATGAGCACTTGTGAACATGATGCTTAACCCAGAAGTTAGGTTAAAACAAAGGGACTTTCATTTGGACCCAGTTAGGTGGTGCCACAATGCAGAGTGCCATATCTGAAGTCAGGAAGACATATCTTTCTGGGCAAGTCCTTCAATCCTATTTGCCTCAGTTTCCCCATCTTCCAATGAGTTGGAGAAAGAAATGGCAAAATACTCCAGTATCTTTGCCAAGAAAATCCCAAATAAGGTCACAAAGAGCCAGACTGATTAAAATAACTGAACAACAACTGTCATTTGGTATCATACTTGGGACATACTAGCTAGAACATAAGCTAAATTCAATTCTCAAACCCTTTATCCTACCCCTAAATGATTTTAAAGCTCTTAACAGCATGAAAGGACTATTTCAACCCCATACAATTCAATAAACATTAAACACCTCCTATATCCAAAAGAAGCAGTGTGGTATAGAATAGTGGATAGAGAAGTATCTTTACAATCAGGAAGACCCATGTTCAATTCTGGATTCTGACTCATATTGGCTGTGTGACTCTGGAAGTCTCACATAACCTTTTGGTATTCTAGAACTAGGACTTATACCACCTTCTGTGGTATAACGATTATCCTCCCCCTAGGAATTCTTTATACCAATGAAATTATAGTTTGGTCCATATCCTACTGGGAGAGGAGGGAGTAGGAGAAAGATACAGCTCCCACATGTAGTGAGTTTAAAATTTAATAAAATTGACTACCCCAGCAGATTAATATTAAATAGAAAAACTGCATTTAACTTTCTTAAAAAGAAACGTTAATGACAATTATGACTTGCTGTCATTTGAATTTTTGTCTAGTTGCTTAGCCTTATCAGAATAATTATTTCTCCCCATACTCTCATCCCCACCTAATTCAGGACTATCTCTTCATAATCCCTATCCTTCTATGTCTCCTTGTTCCATTGTGCCCTTTGGAATCCCTACTTCTTTGTTAATCAGTCTTTCCATCCTAGATTTCTTTATCACACACTCTTTCCATCTTCTGACACTCATGCAAATCTGGCTTTCTCTGGAAGACTTCACATCCCAGGTCACCCTTTCCACTACCAAATTCTCTTTTTCACTGTTATTTTATGCCTCCAGACTTATAAAGCCCAAAGGAGATTAGAACCAGTGGGTGGAAATTACAAGGAAGAAAATTTCTGCTCAATCTAAAGGGAAAAAACTCCTGAAAACTTCCTAGCAATTTAGAACTATCCAACAAATGCAATAAGCTGTGATGTGAGACAGTGAGTTCATCATAACTGAGAATATTTGAAAAAGAGGGTAGAGTAATATGTGTCTGAGAAGTTGTAGAAAGGATACCTGAATATTGTGGAAAGTTGCACATCTGACAGCCTATGCATGTCCCTAGACTAATTTGTAGTGTGTCTATCTCACAGTCTCTATTTAAAGCCAGCATAATCAGATCTGAGAAGCAATTGTCAAATTTTTAGTGCGAACATTTATTTACACATCAGAAATATGAAAAAGCTATAAATCAGAGTTTGGTTTATTGTTTTATTGATTGTCTAGACATAAGAAAGCAATGGAGAAAATGCCAGTAATGCTGCTTAAAGCTGTGTCATATGTATTTTTTCTTTTTTTTCTAGAGAACCAGCTGTTAAATATTTACTAACATACCCTTATCTGCAAGGGACCTTGGGGATCATCTGCCCCAACCCTTTAACATGTAGGAGGAAAAAAAAAAAACCTGAGACAGGTGACTCATCAAAGGTCTCAAAGGGTGAATGATTGAATCGGTATTTCAATCCAGGTTTTCTGACTCTAAATCTAGCACCCTTGCTATTTACCTTGCTGCCTCTCTCTGTTGTTTTTTTTTTCAGTGATTTCTTTTCCCTTAGACCCTGTGATATTACACTATCAAGGTGAAGTTTACTTCTAACTTCAAAGAGTTCCACAATAGTATAGGGACCTTGAAAGGTCACTTCAGGTAGCTACCTCCCTCCCTTTGCCTCAAGATAAGCCTCACAGGACTAGACCCTGTCATTTTGGATTAAGTTTTATAAAGAGCCAAGCATGGCCCTGGACACATGTGGGAGTTTCATAAATTTTGTTTGACTGAATGACTGCTCCTAGAGAGATATGAACATTTATCTTTTAAGACCTCCAGGGAAGAAGATCCTATCTGATAATCCATCCCCACCCTTAATAATTCTTTTGTTTGGAAGTCCTTCTGTACATGCACAGTGTACTTATATTTGTGGTAAATAAGAACCAAGGATATGTTTTTGTTGTTGCCTTTTATTTTTTTCCCCAAACACTCTCCTTTATACAATTGACCTAGGTAAAGTCTGATGCTCTAAGTTACAGAAGCTTCCTGGGGAGACAGCTTCCTCCCAAAACTGAGTAGCTGAGTCTTCACCATTGCACAAATATCTTTTTTTTTTTCTTTTTGACATATTCAATGCAGAAATTTGTTTTGCTTGACTATACATGTCTGTAATAGTGGTTTTATTTTTCTTTTTTTCTCAATTGTGGATTAAAGAGAGAGAAGAGTTTTGATGATTAAAAAAATAAAATTTAATTTAAAATAATTTAAATTCATTAGAAAAATAGGAAGAATTAACCACATGCAAAGCAATGCACAAAACACTGGAGATATAGAAATAAAAAATTATGTATATTCTTTGCCCTCAGATGAGCTTGTCCTTTGAGAGACAGACAAGAACAGAAAAAGATAAGGACAGAGAGATATTAAAAAAGAGAGAGAAATGGTATATGAACAAAGAAAGATTTTAAAAAGTAAAATATGATAGGGAAAAGGAGAAGTTTAGGCAAAATGCTATGAGATCTTATAGGAGAGTGAGATCACTTCTATTTAGTATTGGTCAGGGGAGACTTCACAGGAGTGATGTTTGAATTGGGCCTTAAGAAAAGGGAAGAAATTGAATAGACGAAATTGAGGAAAAAGAAGGTAATTTCTTCTAGCCATGGGGAATGGTATGAACAAATGCATGGAGACGAAAGAGGACAGGAAGCCAGGATTAGAAAGAGGTTCAATGACTGAAAAATCAACTACGTAAAAGGAAATAGCATGGGACAAGGTTAGATAGGAGATCTGAAAGCAGATTTTGGAGGACACCGAATACCAGCTTCCAATCAGTAGGTCAATGTCAGTTGAGTTGGCAATAGTGAGCAACTGGATTACTTTTTTTAGGATAGTCAATCAGTCAAATATTTATTAAGTACTTGCTATATGTTAAGCATCAGGGAGATAAAAATAAAAGATAATTCCTACCCTCAAGGAGCTTACAATCTAACGAGGAAGGCAACACACAATCAACTATATACAAACAAGTTATATATAGAATACATAGAAAAATAATCAACAGAGGGAAGTTAAGCTAGCAGTGAAATAAAATTTCTCAGGCAGCAATGCAAAAGATATGTAAACCAACTACAGGAAGAAAATTGGCTAATAGAGTATTCAAGGCAAGATGAGAGCTTGAACTAGAGTGATTATAGAGACAGAAACCAGAGGTCAAATATGAGAGATGTTATGAAAACAGAATTAGTGGGACTTGGCAACTGGTTGGATGTATTGAATGAGGAAAAGAGAAGAATCATCTCCAAGGCGATAAGCCTGAGAACCTACTTGGAGGATGGTGGGACCATTATCAAATAAAGAGAAGTTATGTCAAAGGCCAAGAGTTGTCTTAAAACTTACTCTTTTCCTTAAACTTGTGTCATATGCATTTTTTCTTTTTTTTCTGGAGAATCAGCTGTTAAATATTTACTAACATACCCTTCTCTGAAAGGGACCTTGGAGATCATCTATCTTAACTCTTTAATGTGTAGAACAGCAGTTCTCAACCTGTGGGTTATTTTCAATTTGTAACAATGAAAATATATCCTGTATATCAGATATTTACGTTTCAATTCATAACAGTAGCAAAATTACAGTTATGAAGTAGCAACGAAATAATTTTATGGTTGGGGGTCACCACAACATAAGGAACTGTATTAAAGGGTCATGGCATTAGGAAGGTTGAGAACTACTGATGTAGAGGAAAAAAAAAATTGAGACTGATGACTCATCCAAGGTGACTCATCTTCTTTCTGCAGTCTAAATTTCAGTTATCCTTAAACCCCAAGCTGAGCATCCTGACCTTAGTCCCTTTTCCTTCTTGGATCTCTCATTTCAGAAACCAACTACACGATGCTCATTTTTTCCTGACTCTCACACCCTCCTTTTGACTGATAATACCATATATATCATGGTACCTGATTCTAATGCCTGTTTCCTCTTTCCTTTCTTGTCCCTTGCTGCCTCATGCTCCATGTCACATTCATTAGACAAATGAATAATATTCAAACATATCAGAAATAGAACTAAAGGTAAATAAAAAGTGCTTATTAAATAAAATTGAATTGTGTAGACTGGATGGTATCCAAAGTTACTAAGCTTAAAATTCCATAGTGATGGCTCAGCTCCTTGAATCCCTAGGTCTTTAATATATTATCAATAGTATACTGCTTTCTATTCTGGTCTGAATATGAAGACTGAACTTTCTTTAGCCCTCCCAATTCAAACTGTGTTTGGCCCACCTGGGTATACTCTGGATTCAGCTTAATTATTTACTCCACAATCCTAGGTTCACTCTCAGCAAAATGGCAACCCTTCTGATTGCTAGTGGAGTTTTAGCGTTTCATTTACACTCCTACTTAATCTCTAGCTAACCAGGGATCTTTCATCATTCTACTTTAAGGAAGAAGAAAATATATAAAATAACAGCTCATCCTCATCACCCAGAAAGAAAAAGACTAATTTATTCCAATATCCAACAAACTCACAGAAAATATGTTATTGTATTCACATTTCCTTCAATAAAATTTATACATACAACTTTTTTAATCACATCTGTGATTTCATTGGTATAAGGAGGTCTCCAGTGAAGATCTGCACCTTCTTTACAACTTAGAGTCTTAGAGAATGGCTTGAGACATTGAGAAATTAAAATAACTTGCCCAGTGTTATAGAACCAGGATCACACTGACCTGGGGACTTGAAGTTGGGTCATCTTCCTGACTCTGAGGGTAACTCTCCAGCCACTACACTATGTTGCCTATCCTAATACATATGAACTAGATTTTAAAGGAGCAGTTAACAGAGGAGTTAACCTTTTTCAATAAAATCATTGTAGACCTTTTTATGTATTTTTATTTCTGCAAAATGAAATATTATTTGATAAAATGAATAACTGCCATCTAATCTAGTTGAGGTCAAATTTTAATATAGTAGATTTTAAAGAAAAGCATACTTTCATTCTCATCATTGCATAAACTTATCCTCATACAACCTGTACTATTATTTCCTGATGCGTGCATTCCAACCCACTAGAAATACACACAATTTTTACTCATATTTCTAGAGCATTTTACAATCTACACAGTGCTCCACGCTCAACAAATCTTTGGTAAGTGATGTAAATATGATTCTCTTCACTTTACAGATAAGAAAATTGAGTCTTATAGTGCTTAAGTGACTTGTAAGTGACTTGCCCAAGGCAGTAAGTTTAAGACCAGGTACTTAACTTCAGGTCTTCTGATTTCAAGCAGTGTTGTGAAATTATTCTGATTGTTCCAATTAGCTTTCCCAAAAGGTCTTTTTTAAAAATTTCTTTTACTATTATCAGAAAGCATTTGACAAAGGCACAGCATGTGCAGCAGACAGGCCTGGAAAGGCTGGAGCATGAAATTCGATGTCTTGGCAGAGCAGCATGAGGAGCTTTGTTAAATACCTGTTCATATCTGGGGCTAAAGTCAACAACCTCTACTTTTCTATTCGCACCAATCTTGTAGCTATATAATCCTGCTTTTAAAAACAAAGAATGTGAACACTCTCTTAGAGATACAGGGATAGGGACACAGAGGGAAAGAGAGAGAGAGAGAAAGAGAGAGAGAGAGAGAGAGAGAAGGACTGACATGGGGACAAAGAGAGAAACAGGACAAAATCAGAGAAAATGACAGTGACAAAGAGAGAGAGAGACAGAAAGAGAGACAGAGGATAGAGACAGACACAGAAACAAATACATGGGGGAGGGGGGTTGGGGATGGACGGTATCATCCGTATCTTAACATAGCAGTACCTGACAAAGACTGTGGCAAGATTAGAATTAAGGGGCTGTACTTGGCATTTTGGAGAAGCTAGATGGTGCAGTGGATAGAGTGCCAGGCCTGGAATTAGGAAGACTAATCTTCCTGAGTTCAAATCTGACCTCAGGCAATTACTAGCTGTGTGACCCTGGGCAAGTCACTTAATCTTGTTTGTCTCAGTTTCTTCTATAAAATGAGCTAAAGAAGGAAATGACACACTAGTATCTTTGCCAAGAAAACCCCCATGGGGCCACAAAAAATCAGACACAACTACAAAGATTAAACAACAGTAGCAAATCAGCATATCCAGAAGTCAAGCACGTCTGGGAGGAGCAATTGATGACTTGGAGATTAACTATAAGCTTGACAGGGAGGGGGGA
>CM053585.1:101825981-101875138 GCA_028646515.1 Pseudochirops corinnae | reverse complement strand
ACAGTGTGCTCACTATGGAGAGGTTCTGCATAATTTCACATGTTCAGCCAGTATTTGATTGCTTGTCCTTCCAGTGGGGATGGGTGGTGAGGGAGGAGGAGAAAGAATCTGGAATCTGGAGTTCCATAATCAAATGTCATGAATGTGTATCTATCTATCTATCTATCTATGCAATTATTATTAGTATTATTGATTACATCGAACTGGAAATTGAGATACACAGGCACTGTGGTTGGGAGATCCATCCTGCCCTACCGAAAAGTGATATAGGATAGAATAGACTGGGGGTGGGGGGGGGGCACATTGGGATGGCTGTTTTGGGGCGGTGGGTGGCGGAAAGAGGGGGAGAAAATATGTAAATGAAAATCTTGTGGAAATGAAGAATGCAAGCTATAATAAAATTTAATTTAAATAAAAAAAATTTAAAAAATAAAAAAAAACTTGACAGGGAGTATAGGGAATTTTCATGTAGGTTCACTTTTCTAACAACTACACAAAGGTCTAAACATTTATTGTAGTCACATTCATAGAAATAGTGGTAGGTGCAGTCACAGAAGCAGCAGCAGTAGCAATAGGGATGGTGAAAGTGAGAGTCTAATTCCAAAAGGCACTAGACATGAAAAATACAATAACATCCGAAAGATGGAGTACACAATATTTTAACAGCAAGAAGATTTGGTTCTGATGTGGGTGTCATTCCTGAACTTATGTAATGTCAGACTGTTATCTTAGCATCAAGGGTGGCCACCATGTAGCAGTACTCTAGAGATGAGACTGTGGGAACCAGTTGAACTCAAGGCACATCTGGACAGATAATCATGTGAGGGATAATTTGCAGTGAAGTTTCCCCATTCTGAAAAATCAAATCTAGAATGGCTTCAGTATTCACTAGGCCTATGTTCCAAGCTCACCTGACCTTCCAGGAATCTGGGAATTAGAGCAATGGAGACCCTCCCCAGTGTCACCTCAGCACAAGATATGCCAGATAAGGTTAAGACTGCTTTCCTGGCCTTTCATTGGACACTCACATGTTTCTGGGTCCTTTGTCTCAGAGAGAGATACCCACGTTTAGGTTGTGGCCCAGTCCCCCTACCAGTGAGAGTGAAGGCCAGTTGGGGGATTGGGTTTCTGTATTAGAAGATTATATAACCATGGGCTGGCTTCTACCTGTTGCTCTCTCCCTGGCAGACATCATGTGGGCGACAGGGGCAGAGTCCTTTCTCATGAGAAAGAGTAAAGACCTTTTCTGACCTTAGATTTAGACTGTGAACTCTTTCATCTCACACACTGATCCTATTCCCTTGGATACCAAGGAAGTAACTCTGCATTTCCTTTCTCTCCTTGGTCTCCATTATAGGAGCCTAAAGACTTTTCCTTTAGAGGTAGGGAAAGTCTGTTTCCGAAAAAGTGGCTTATCTTTCTTTGTTTGTTTGAAATGCTTACTGTCTCTTTAAATATACTTGTTAATTATAGATTTGTTTGGCTTTTTTTGGTATTTTGGGTGTACTTTTGGGGGGATGCAGTTGAAAGAAGATGACTGAGGGGAATCCTATCTGGAAAGAGGAAAAAAAATTATTAGAGAAACTGATAAAAACTTGGATTTTTTAAGAGTACTGTCTCATTTCTAAAATAATAGGCAGTTGCTTATAGATATTTCGTTGAGATTTCTCAGATCACAGGAGGGTGAATATTTATACCTGGAAACAAATCTAGGCAATGGGTTGGATGAGAAGCAGGAGTGACTGAACAATTTTGATTACTATACTATACCAACACTGCTATGTGTAAATCATTTAGAGAAGAATGGTAGAATATGATGTCATTTTATGAAAGAGAAAAGCGTTTCTCCATTAGAATGTAAGCTCCTTGAGGGTAGAGATTGTCTTCTGCCTCTTTTTTGTATCTTCAGTACTTAGCACTGTGCCTAGCACATAGCAGGTAGTTAAGTAATAAATATTTACTGATTGGTGGTTTAATGGAAAACAGTAGAAGGCAAAACCAGTTTAAGGAGAGTTTGGTCAGAGACCTATGTAAAGTCATCCAGAGGGTACACGAGGATAAAGATGGAAGGAGAAAAATAGACAAAGGATAGAAAAGATCTCTAAATATGTTTATTTAAAAAAAAACAAAACTTTTCATCATGAAAGACAATGGAGACCTTGTACTTGGAATATAATATTATGGTTCCAGATGTGCTTATAGAGAAGGTAGGAATAGCACTAAAGAGAAAAAAAAATAGCTGGATTGGACTGAGTTTACACAGTAATGATGTTTACTGAAGTTGTTACATAAAATGCACAGAGATCAACGAACAAGGCATCTGAAGTAGAGGAAGACACCAAAGTCATGAGAAACAAAATTCAGACTTCATTGAAGCCAGAACAAAGGTTACTGACTGAAAATTACTATCTACCAACTTTATGCCTTCTTTGTCATCTACGTAATTTTAAAATGAGCATTATCCTCACACTCATCAATAGAATCTACGATGAAGGCTTTGATAGGGACATTTCAAGCTAAAGTCGATGTCTTTACCTTCAGAAACTTTACTAACAAATATAAAGGACATTGTAATTATAATTTGCTGACTATTAAAAAAAGATTGATTTGATAGAATGAAGAATTATCTTAAAGTCTCATAAGATGTCTCCCATGCAGGAATCAAAATTAAGATTATTTGAAAAACATAACAACAGAAATAAAACTCTGATCATCTTAAGACAAAGAATAAAATAGGGAGATGCAATGGTCTTCCCACAGCTCTGTAATGGAGAGAATCTTATAAAGAATCCTATAAATCCTATAAAGGGGTAAGAGGGATTCCCTATAGACATTAATATCTTCTAGTTGTTCCTTTTACAAATAATATAACGTTTGTTAAATCAAGTTCTAGAACATTGCTGAGACCATTGTGTGAGATTCATAATTACTCAAAATAAACTGTTCACACAGGAAAAACAAAGTGGATGAAGAATTCCTATTTGCCATACCATGATAAGCAATTAGATAGACAGTCTATAAAGTTCATTCAGTATTATTTGTAACCTGGGAAAATATTGCAAAGGGACAAGGAATTAGGCCTAGAATCAGATAGAAGGAGAAGAATGAACTAGATTCTATATGAAAAATTGCAGAGCTCATTTGGCATTCTCCCTGAAATAGAGGCCTATCCTTTTAATACCAATGTAGCACCCCTTTGGATGTAATATCTCAACTCAATATTCCTGGTTTGTAAATTGGGTCCCAAGGGAGCAGTTACTTCTTTGGGTATGAAGGCACTCTTTGGGCTTTTATTACTAAGATTATATCTTACAAGTGCCCTCTGGTGAACTTAACTTTAACAGTCAGTCAGTAGATACAACTGGCACAAAACAAAGACTAAATTCACTCAAACATAAATAGGAAAAGCAGTATCTTCAAAACATTTCCTCCCACACACCCTCATATACCAGAAGGTACACTCTCCCACAAGAACACACAGTGTATGTGAGAAGAGTGGGAATAAATATAGAGTATGCTAGTAGTGAGGCACATATATAGAGGCAACATATGTGACCCAGACAACTTTAGGGGCCTTTCTCTTCTTACAGTGTCCTCATACTAATCCCTCACGACTACAGTATGTTTGCTGAATGAACTGCTCCACTGGGGTCTTGGGGTCTGCTCTTCTCCACAGTTCAACTCCTATCATGGCTAGTCCTCTCTTGAATTCATAGGCAGCTCTCTTCCCTGCTGCCAGAGGTAATCCTTGAAGCTACACCTCTCTCTCTCTCTCTTTCTCTGTCTCTCTCTCTCTCTGTAGGTACTCCTACTGTGCAAGTAATTCATGTGCAAAATCCTATGATGGCCAATGGAGGAGAGAGAAGAGGGAAATCCACTATCCATGTGCCCATCTTCTGCCCACTGGTAAGGATTCAAGGGTTATAGTTCACCAAACTCCTTGCTATGGCTATGTTATGATGCCCTCCAGGGCTAGAAAGGTTAGCTTTGTAAAGATCAGAAGCAATACAGTCTATCTTTTGCTATCCAATACTTAGTTCTTAGAATTCCATCAGGAAACTTTTTTCAAATTTTTAAAAGAATAATGGTGTACAGATAGATTTTGCACAATTTAAAATATTAACATCTCATTTCACATTTTCTACTCCTTATTTTCTATAATTTTATCAATGCTTAGTCCTCCTCTTTAGAGTCATCCCAAGGTGGGACAGGGGGAGGAAGGGAATAAACATTTTATATCACACCAACTGTGTTCTAGGCACTGTGCTAAGTATTCTACAAATATTATCTCATTCTTTTCTTCATAACTCTACAAGGTAGATGCTGTTATTACCAGCATGCCCGTTTTATAACATGGGAAACTGAGGTAAGCAGAATTTAAGTTACTTACCCATGGTCGCATAGCTCACATGGGTCATGTGAGTATTATTGTATGTCTGACAGTCATGGAACATAATATTCCCCAAAGAATTAAAACTGAGTACAACTCAGAGGACAATGAGGAGGTGCAGGGTGGGTACGGGCAGGTTGCAATGTATAACAAGTAAGGAACAGCAACAAAAATGCTTTAGAGAAAATGAGGCCATGAAGGAAATGTAAGATAAGAAAAATGATGGTCATATAATAGAAGGAAGGAATTGCTTGGCCAACATATTCCATTTGTATTCATTTGATATCAAGAAAAAGTGAGGAATGAGTTCTGCATGTTAGGTGAAACCCTGTAGTGAATTTATGGGAGGAAATGGACAGAAGTCTCACGGTTTAGAGCCAGAGGTAGGGAACCTTCATAGAACTGTGAAGTTGGATTCAGTCAAAGGGCTGCCATTGTGGACCTAGAGAGCCACATGTGGCTTCAAGGCCACAGGTTCCCCATCCCTGGTTTAGGCAAATGTGAACAAGTCACAAGTTGTATCATCTGAAGAAACAGCCACATCAAAGAAATCACAGATCTCTTTGAACATTCCAGAATTCCTCAAACTTTTGAAATTATAGATCTCTGAAATACTGAATATAATTTTAGTAGTCATGATCTTGCAGGAAGGGTAAATCATAAACATAGCAATTTTTGAAATAATGTGATATTAGAGAAAGAGCACTATAATAGAGGTTGTGTTGCCCGAGTCCTAGCACCAGCTAAGTAAGTGATCATGGGCCACTTTGTCTCACTTTTCTCATCTATAAAATGAGGAGATCTCTATAATGCCCCCCCCATTCTATATTATGATCCTAGTCCATACATTTTGTGCTCTGAGTTCTAAGTAACATACCTTCACTCCTGACTTTCTGTGTTCTAAGTTTCCTTCAAAACTTCTGACATTCTATATCCTAAGGATCTTCTAGGTATAACATTCTGTGATGGGGGAGAGGGGTGGGAAAGGAGAGGATGGAAGGAAGGGCAACCAAAGCTCTAAACTGATTTAACAAAATTAAATCTAGGTGGCAAAAGCATGTGATATAGCAAGTTTCATAAGATTCAGAGCTAGAAGGATCATCTAACACAACCCTTCTCATTTTATGGATAAGAAAACTTGCTTATGGAGAGAAATGATTACTTCAATTTGGTCTGTCATTTTGTGGTACTATAGATTTCAAGATCATATCATTTCTATCCCTCTCTACCACCCTCACTGAAGGAAAGAGTAATTCATACCCTTTATCATCAGTGTGTTAATGACCATCTACTATATTTTGTTGGCAAAAATCAAATCAATAGAAAGATACTGGTGTGGTGAATATTTGAGGGGGTGACAGTATTTTCCACACTCTTTGGTCTTGGGTGGTTCCCTTCTTTCCCAAAGATGAGCACTTGAGAGACTTGACAGCAGGAGAATTCTATATTTGCAATGTACCTCCTCCATCACCCCCTGGTGGTCATATTTGCATAATTGTTTGCATTTTTTACCTAGGTCTGTCATGCTCTCAGCAGGAATCAACTATATCTTCCTAGCACCTAGCTTTTCTCAGCACGCTGGGAGCTTAAGGAGGAGCCATTATGCTTACAGGTCACTTGAATATCATTTAGCAGACTACTGCTTGAGTGAGTTTTCCACAGACTAGAATAGTTAGCTTGAAGTTGGTAGCTACATACTGAGGAGGGGTAGGATTGGTAGGAGCTGTGACTAGTAAGGGAATTGACAACTCCTTGTAGTTATCTATGCCATTACATTTATAGATGCTTCCTCTGCAAATGGTTGACACCACTCTCAGGGGCCAACTCCCTGAGCCATGTTCCCACAAGTCAGTCATAGCATGTAGGTGCTCCCTGTAGAGAGTACCTTTGATATGTAATAATTCTTTGGCTGGGACCTGATAACCACTCAGCCCTGGGGGAAGGGAGGTAGCCCTACCTCTGGCAGGTACTGAAATGTTATATGGAGTCTTCAGCACCTGGGAAGTAGCCTGAAAATTATAGCAACCTCTCCCCAGATTTAACCTGTGTCTTGAGAAGCTCCTTCTGGATAAAAGCAAAGTTATGAAGAGAAATTCTAATTAAACTGAATAATTTGGTTAACCTGAGAGTTACATTGTATCCTTTATGCAGACACTATCATTCTTACATTATGAAAATAAAACACAAAAAGGAATGGTTTCCTTTTTCATCTAATATAAGTATAGTATCTATGTAGGGTACCCTCTACGATGTGGCTTGTCACATGGGGTGTGGCCATCACTTTTGAATAAAACAATGACAAAATTTTTAAATTCATGTTTACCCTTAAAAGGGAACTGCGAAGTATTCCAGTATTATAAAGATAAGCCCTCTTCTTAAATCAGAGAATTGTAAAGCTCCTCAGTGTGGCTCTCTGAAAAAAGTAGGCAAACCTAGGCAGCTCTTCACTCAACAGAATGCTAGTTCAACTAGTCAACTCTCAACTTTTCTTACAGCAAAACAGAGGTCAGGATAAAACTCCTTAGGCTGTTTCTCTGGGAAACACAAAGAAACACAGCTAGATCTTCACTGACCAGGATACTCTCTTTTCTAGTCAACTTCCAGATTTTCTTACAACACAGAATTTGCAGAGCTTGTCTTTTTCTGTTTTTCCCTATCAAAGGAGAGATGGAAATAGAGTGCGCATTACCTCTGAGGATTCACCTCCCTCAAGATGTACAGTGCGAGAAGAAGAATTCAGCTCCTTTCCACTAAGCTTTACCCTCCATGCTGCCAATCAGCAACTCCTGGTCTGGCAGCTGAAGTATTTCTACCAGCTGACTCTTCCTGTATTCTTAACTGATGCCTCCTGTTTTCTTAACTCAGTTCCCTCTAGCTAATTGTTTACTCTTCTTAGGCTGACTTATTCCTCACTCTAAATGGATCAAATCAGAGCCTACTGTTGCTCATGATTCATCTTTCCTTGATGCAATAAAACTCATGAAGTCCTTTCTGATAGTTACAAACCCAAGTGTCCTTATTTAATCTTTCTGCAGTCTCTATACAGTTATTTGCTTTAGGACTATAATTTCTATAGGACTATAATTTCAATTTCTTGAAATAAAAAAGCTATTATATACAAATGAACTGATGAATCACAATGGCTGTTAGCCTCAGTCATTTCTTTGCCTCAAAAAGGCTCTCATTTCTCTTTTTGGTTTTTATTATTTCTTTATAGTTAAATGATGTGTGTGTGTGTGTGTGTGTGTGAGCATGTGTGTGTATGAGCATGTGCGTATACAAAAGCTCTCTGCCTTTTTTGTAACCAAATTGTTTAAATACGAAAAGTATAACACCTTCTATCCTTCAAAAAGTTGATTTAATTATTTTTCTGTACAATAAAGTTTATTTTATGCCATTTTCAGCAATCAAACTATTCATAGATGAAAAGGATAGTATCTTACTTGAGTATAATAATTTACATTTATAAAGTACTTTAATGTATGCAAATAACTTTTCTCACAAGAACTCTGGTAGGTAGTAAAAGTATTCTTAATTCTAATCATGTCAATTCTTTCCTCAAAAATTTTTAGGGATTCCTTACAGCTTCCTGTATAAAATTCATATTTCTTTGCCTTGGGATTGAAAGTCAACAATTTTTTTCTGAAGTCCAAACACAGTGGTTTTGTTATGTCTTGATGATCCTTTAAAAATTAATATATTTTATTTTTTTTCAATTACATATGAAAATAATTTTAACTTTTTTTAAATTTTGAGTTCCAAATTCTCTCCTTTACCTTCCTCTCCTCCCTCTGCATTTTGAAAGCAACCAATTTAATATAGGTTATACACGTGTAGTCATGCAAAACATATTTCCGTATTAGTCATGTTGTGAAAGAAAACACAGACAAAAAAAATCAAGAAAAATAAAGCAGAAAAAGTATGTTCTCATCTGCATTTAAACTCAATCAGTTCTTTCTCTGGAGGTAGATAGCAAAGGTCAACAATCTGATACAAGTCTACCTTTAAAGCTTTATTTCATATCGCCACCTTCCACATATACTTTAGTCTAGCAAATCTGGTCTATTCTATGCTCTCTAACATGACTTGCTATTTCCTGATTAAGTGCCTGTGCTCTGATTATTTGCCTGTATGGACTTCCTCTCTCTCTTTACTAAATGAATTCCTACCCATTTTGTAAAGCCCCAAACCAATGCCATTTTCTCCATGAATTCATTCCTGGTCCCCAGGTGTATAATGACCTCATGGCATTTTTTCCCCAACTCTCTAATGTATTTATACTATATTGAAGAATACTGTATTTTTAATAAAGAAATATAACATGATGTAGTAGCTCAAGAGCTAGTTTGGAGTCACAAAACTTTGGTTTATATCTCATCTTTGACACATACTAGCAGCTATCCTGAACACAAGTCACTTAACTTTCTGGTGCCCTAGCCTACCCTTTAAGACAAGAGATGATCAGCTGACTTGTACTGTTAGAACTTCCACACCCATGAGTTTCCTATATCAAAGAAATCACTCATCTAGTTCTTATCCTCTATCTGTGTTGTATGTAATGGCTATCTCAGTATCCTCTAGTATTCACTAGACTGAAAGATCCATTGGAGTAGGGATGACATCTTTACATTTTGTATATCTCCCAGGGCTTACACCAGTGCTTTGAAAAGAGTAGGCATTTGAATATCTGTTGAATAAATGGATAAATGATTTATAGATGAGAAAACCAGAGCACACAGAGGTTAAGTGATTTGTCCATGGTCTCCCAACTTATGTAACCAACAGAATATGTTTTGTTGTTGTTGTTTTCAGAAGGTAGTGTTATTTCCACTATACCATTTAGGTAGTCTCATTATCAGCTCAGTCTCTTATCACCTGAATAATTGGATTCTACCCTATCTTGCAAAACTCAAGAATTTTGAAAACAGAAAACTACAGTGAAGAAACTTTAGGGATTTGAGAATCTTCTCTAGCCTCTCTAAGTTCACATGTAGGCTAGTTGCCCTCTAATCCCTTTAACACATCTGGTTTTAAAAGCCAAAATATTCCTCCTTGCTCTTATGCCCCTTTGTGATATTTTTCTGCTCAAAATTTTATCCCTATCTGTCAATTAGTTCTTCAGCTTTCCTTTTTTTGTATTTGACACTTCTGAACAAACCAATTTCAAGGGTGGTACAGTATTCTTGATGAGATGAGCCAAAGGTACAACTGAGTAACCAGAATTCTTTATGCATCCCTACCACCACCTTTTTTCTTTTCCTCAGAGACCACAGGTAGCCAGACTTGAAAAAAGTTCAAATCTCTTTTGAGCATGAGAAGTAGATGAAAGGGAAAACCCAACCTCTTGAAAAATAAATTCTTTTCTGGGGAAAAAATACCCTTCAATATCGTTTGGGTTATTCTGAAATGGACTTCATGTGTTTTGTTATCATTTATTTAATTACACAGGTGGGTTTTAATCACACAGTTACATGGCACAGTGCCAGGCCTGGAGTCAGGAAGATTCATGTTCATGAGTTCAAATCTGGTCTCAGACACTGACTCCACAAGTTACTTAACCCTGTTTACCTCAGTTTCTCATCTGTAAAATGAGCTGTTGAAGGAAATGGCAAACCCACTCCAGTATTTTTGCCAAGAAAACCCCAAATAGTGTCACAAAGAATTGGACACAACTGCAAAATGAATAAAAGACAAAGTCTGTGCAGTCTGAGTTTTCCCCCATATCAACACAGATCCCTGAATCACGATTTCCTGTCATTTATAGAAAGCATCCAGGCAACCAACTTTAAATTCCCTGTGAAATATCTGGTAAAGACAATAAGATTTGCCTGAGTATTTTTTCCCAAGCAGTAAACCAGCAGACCATTAAGGATAATGTTCAATTAGGTCTTTCATACCTCCCTTTTAATGGCCATAATTTGGTCATAAATTATGTTTTCTTTTCTTTCAACCACTGATCTTAACCATGAAATAGCTGGGAGGTGAAATGGATAGAGAACTGGACCTACAGTCAGGAAGTCTTGATTTCAAATCTGGACTCAAATACTTTCTAGTATTGTGACCTTGGACAAAACACTTAAGCCCTTTCAACCTCAAGTTTCCTCATATTTAAAGTCGTGAGAACAATAGCTCTTATCTTACAGGGCTATTGTAAGGACCAAATGAAATAACACATGAAGCACTTTTTCAAAAAGTGCCATATAAATACTATTATTAGTAATAATACTACTATAAATAATATTGTAGTTGATGATAACAACTGGCATTTAAGTGTTTTAAAGTTCACAGAACAGTTTACATATTTTATAGTTGAAATTATCTTTAGCATTGAAAAGTGCTTTGTACATACAGCAATTAATTTCATTGAATTTAGTTAAATTTAAATTTTCTCTCAATCACAAAATATGATCAACTTCCCAAATTCTGGAGGTGATGTAGAAAAAGATGCGCTAATGTACTCTTTTGGTGTCGTGCATTTGTCCAACTATTCTGGAAAACAACTTGGAACTATGCTCAAAAAGTTATAAAACTGTGCATACCCTTTAAACCAGCATTATTGCTACCAGGTCTATATCTCAAAGAAATTAAAGAAAAGGAAAAGGACCCACATGTACAAAAATATTTTTAGCAGCTCTTTTTTGTGATGGTGAAGAATTGGAAATTGAGGGGATGTCCATCAATCCTCGAGAAACAGCTGAATAAGTTGTGGTATATGATTGTGATAGAATACTTTTGTGCTATAAGAAATGACAAAGGGGATGGTTTCAGAAAAACATGGGAAGACTTTTATGAATTGATGCAATGTGAAGTGAACAGAAATCAGAGATTATTGTATACAATAATATCAATATCATAATTATAATCCACTGTGAAAGACTTAGCTATTCTGATCAATCCAATGATTCCCAACCATTCCAAAGGACTCATGATTTTAAAAAAATGCTATCTACCTCCAAAGATAAAACTTTTGAACTGTGAGCACAGATTAAAGCATTTTTCCCCAAAATTCTTTATTTTTCTTGCCTTTTCTGTCTGTTTTGCAATATGGATAATTGCATGTTTTGTATGACTTCACATGTATAATGGGTATCATATTGCTTGCCTCCTCAATGGGTGGAGAGAGACTATAAGGAGGGCAAGAATTTGGAAATGAAAATAAAAATTAAAGAAAAATATGGTTGATTTCTATTATTTGAGACTTTAATTTGAAATCTGTAGATCATGCTCCTTTCTTCTCTTATTGCCTATTATTTGGTCATTCCCATATTCACAGGAATTTTCCTCTAATACAGGATGTCTTAAAACTGCAGTAAGGTTTTTGCACCATGCTATAATGTTTTATGAGTTCAATCCCTTGTCGAGATACTGCAATGACTTTCTAATGGTTACTTATTTCATTAAATCCAAATTACTGTGTCTGGCTTTCAAGGCCAGTTTGGATTGAATGTCAAATTGCTGAAGGAGAATAGAAAGAAATGAGACAAGCAAGGTGGGTTGGAGCCCAATTGTGTATCCATCAGAGGTGTGTAAGACTTGGAGCCAGAAGGAACTAAGGAGATCATCCAGCTTTTGCTGGGCCTTGAAAGTGAGGCATTTTTAATTGTATCCAACAGGCAATGGGGAACTACTGAAGATAGATTTCACGGAAAGGTCTGGCTACACAGAGCTCAGCAAGTGTAAAATGGAACAGAGTAAAAGGAAGATGGAAAGACATGTTAGAATTTGGTTGTGGTAGGATGGAACAACTTGAATGACAGGCTAAGGAAGTTATATTTTATCATGGAGCTACAAGCAATCCAATGAAGGTGTTTGAGGAGGGAAATCATATGAAAACTATGCGTGAGGATAATTATTATTGAACTTATAAATAATATTTGTAATTTATCACCTCCACTAGATATTAAGTAGAGGGAAAAGATGGAGAGGAAATTCAAATTGATTGATACATAATTTCTCAAGTGCTCTGGTAGAAAAGGAAACTGAAGTCTCTGGCTATGATATGGGTTTTCAGTGGATTTCACTTTGCCATGCTCTCTCTCTCATTTATTAGTACAGATAATTGAGAGTTTGTGTTATGCCCTCTGAAAGCCATCCAAAGCTGCTGGAAATCCCACATTCTGGCAAATTTGTCTCATATTACCACAGGAAGATAATTAGGCAAGCACAAGGCCTGCTAGCATTAGCTGGGCCACCACACTCAAATATGTCAGGAAGGCAGTGAGGATGACAAATGGGAATTGTGTCCTCCTGGAAGTGGTGAAGTAGAAAGTTCACTTCTTTGGTAGAACAGAGACATTCTCATACCCAGAGGACTTTTGGTATGCACAAAAATAAAAATAAAACAGAAATCTCATAACCATTCAAAGAGGAGAAAGAAAAGATTTCTGTTCAAGTTGACAGAGCAGATTTTTTAAAAGTTTTTCTTCTATCTCCTCTTCTTCCTTACTCTCTTCCCTAATCTCTGTAGGTTCTTTTTTTTTTTTTAATCCTGCCATGGAACTAAACCTCAGAAGCTCATTTTTCTTTCTTTCATACTTTTTTTTTTACTGGTGTGATTTGGGGTTAGTTTAATTCTTGGGTTTTTGTTTTTTCCCACTTCCCTGACTTTACAGACTCCACAAGATCTATTATTCCTTTTTTTAAAAGTAATCTGAGATAGATCAAGTCCATAGGGAAAGAGGAGAGAATGAAGATTTTAGAGTCCCCTAGGGCTCTCTAGTTACTAATGTTTCAGTTGGAGAAGCACTGAGCTCTCTGGAGGTAGCTGGGCAATTAATGTAGCCCTGGCCTGAATGGCAAAAGCACCCACAACATTGGGAGCTAAGGTAAGTATTCACAGTACATAAAGGCCAGATCTATTAACATCTTTCACCTCAAAATGATTCAAGGCTCCAGTTCTGCTAATTAGGACAAGTCAGACTCAGTGGGACAACATGGCTCACTAGAGAATCTTTTAATGGCTTTGACATTGCAGAGCTGCCCCTTAGTCAAATAGCTAGCATTTGTATATGATTTGCCAAGAACTTTACAAATATTAACTCATTTTATCCTCACAACAACCTAGGAGTAGGTGCTATTATTATTCCCATTTTAGATGGAAAATCTGAGATAAACAGAGGTAAAGTGACTTACCTAGGGACACAGAGCTAGCGAGTGTCCTAGTCTGGATTTGAATTCAGGTCCTAAGACCTCCAAGTCTAGTGCTGTATCTACCTCACTACCTAGCTACCTCTGGTCAAAGAAAATGCTTAGTGCCCATTTGGAGGAATGTACTTTCTAGTGTCTTTTATAATGGTGAGACAATGCCAAAGGTATGTTCCCTGTGTTTGCAAATATTCTAACTGCAATGTAATTCACATGTAGGAGAAGGCTTACACATGTGACTTAAATATAGTGTATTCCCCAGCCCAGCATCTTTGTACTTCATGTCAACTTTGTGAATTTTAGTCCACTTTAATTGGATCATGTGCATTTTGCAAGCTTGTGTTAAAAGAGTCAATAACCTGCTGCATATTGCCAGGGAACAATGATAATCCCTGAAGTTCCCTTTAAAATTTGCAAAGAGATTTACATACATTATCATGTCATATGAGCTTCCCTATGGTCCTTTGAGGTAGATATTAGAGGTATTACTCTCCCTATGTTATATGTAGATGAGAAAACTAGGTTCAGAGACATTAAGAGATTTACCCATTGCCACACAGAAAACAATTGTCAAAGTCAGGCGTTAAAGCCAAAGTTTTTAGCATCCCTGCCCAGCATGCCACCTACTATGCAGCACTGCCTTTTGAGGAAAAATACTAACAATCATCCCTTTCTCACAGGGATTTTGCAAAGTAGAAAAATTGATCCTAAAGTGACAAAGTGTAAAACTCTAGTTAAAGAAAATAACCTGCTATCAAGGAAGAGCTCTGAACCAATAAAGCTAAGGGTTACCTAGAGGCTTTGATTCTCCACAGGGATAGCAATGCCAAGATCCTTATAGTTGATTGGTTCTCTATCATACCCCTAGCCAACTGTTTCTAAAAGGTAGACAGCAAAGAAGTGGTTCAGTTCAAACAGAAAGAGGACTCCACCACTGCCTGGTCCAAGGTATCATTGAGCCAGAGCCAGTGACGAGAGCCCAAGAAGAGATAACTCTGTTTGCTATCCCTCCCTCTCTCCCCATTCCTTTTCCAGACCCCTATCCTCTCTCTTCCCTCCTGTCTATTTCTGTCTCTCTTCCCCTTTCTTTGTCTCTCTCCCTCCCCCTTCTGTCTTCCTCTCCCTTCCTCCCTCTCTCTCCTCTCCCTCTGTATGCACATGTGAATAGGCATGCATGCACACATATATATACATGTCTATCTGTGTGCATGTATACAAGCTCTGAGAATATATACACATATACAGATGTACATGTGCATGCATATCTACATATGCATATGTGCATAAATGTGTATTATATAAACAAATTGATTTTATAAAATCTAAAGCTGGAAGGGAACTTGAAGAAACCATACTATGGAAGTTAAGGAAAGGTAAGTCATCAGAAACATAGTATAATTTAAACCAAGTACTCCAAATACTTTATTTTCAAAATATTGATATTTTAACCTTTTCAAAAGTATCAAACAGAAGGGAGGAATTAGGAGATTATAAGAATACTCTATTATTTCACCCTCTTGAAAATATTTTGGGGATATGAAATTTAGGTATGATAAGCTAAATTTAAGACTCAGATCCAATCCCTATATCCCATTGATTGCATCTTGATTAATGCCATCCACAATTCCAGATGTCAACTTACAATTTTTCACTGAAAGCACAATCCCACTTTATACATAGCTGCCACTTAAAGTTCAGTGTTTCCTGGCACATTTCTGGAGGATATTGACAGATAATAAAACTTCTAGAAGAGAACATATAGGAGGATTACTTGAGGAAATTAAGAACGCAAAGACTTAAAGGAGGAGGTAGAAAAACAAGGTTATTGTACTCAAATATTTTTTAAATGCTGTCATATAAAAGAGGGACTGTCTCTCATCTGAACAATGAGCAACGAATAGAAGATGAAAAGGCAAACTTAGACTTGATGCATGGGGGAAGGAAGTGAGGGAAGAAAGAAAAAGAAAGAAAGAAATAAAGGAAGGAAGGGAGGGAGGGAGGAATGAAGGAAGGAAGAAACAAAGAAGAAAGGAAGAAAAGAAGGAAGAAAGAAAAAGGAAGGAAGAAAGAATGAATGAGAGAAAGAAAGAAGAAAAAAATACTTCTTAACAAACTGAGGTATCCAAAAGTATACCTTGGGAGGTAGAGGTTTCTACACAAGGATATGCCAGTAAATGTTTAAGAGTTGGGTCTCAAATAAAAAAAAAAAAAGATACATACAATACACTTTTAAAAGTTTAATCTGAATTATTACCATTTTATCCATCACTTTCTTAAGTCTAGACAATTAACAAAACAATAAATCAAGCCCTGATTTGTAGCATTTGTCAGTTTCCAAGGTATAAATGCTTACAATGAAAATTCAGCAATTGGCTCCTAAACCCAATTTGAACTGGCTCCAGTTCATCTTTGCTTCTGCCTGACTGGAGGTCTTTAAGTGATGGTTGAATAATCTCCTTAAAGAAATATTGTAGAAGAAACAATTTTTAAAAGTATAGCTAGAACTATCTTTTTCACTGAAATCACCTTTGAAGTTCTGTGAATCCACTTCAATGGTAGACCACCTCAGATTCTCGAAGTTCATCACAATTTCCTTTCCAATCCTACCTAATTTTGCCATTCCCATAGAAACTCACCCTTTGTCTGATTTGGAGATGCCCTTTACAAAAGGTCCCTTCAGGCCTTGTGGAATGGTTGGTCTCTGTGGTACTGTTCTAGTTGCCAAATTTTCTTTTTATTTTTTTCTTCCCATTTTTGGATTGGGGAAGGCAGGGCAAATGGGGTTAAGTGACTTGCCCAAGGTCACATGGCTAGTAAGTGTTAAGTATCTGAGGCCAGATTTGAACCCAGGTCCTCTTAAGTCCAGGGCCAGTGCTCTATTCACTGTGTTACCTAACAGCCACAAGTTGCCAAATTTTCAATTTGTTAAGCAGTATTTTAAAACTGTCGAGTCACTTTTTTTGTTCCTCTTTGGTTCATACATCACAAGGAACTTCCACCCCCTGCCCACCACGTAAAGTTACCTGAAGTCAAAGACAGCCTTGTTTTTAGATCAAATTCATTTTAAGGAATCCATCCTGGTCATAGTAGAGAAATTTCATTTCTATTTTTTTCTCTCTCATGAAAGGAATAAAGTTAAGAACTTATGTTTGAGATGAATAACCTCCTAGAGATTACTTTTCTGAAGCACTGCAGTGTTTCCTCCCCAATTCCCTGATGAAATGCAAAACACATCCATAAGATGACACATATTGCAACAGATCTGATGGGATGGGAGGCAAGGAAAGAGGAAGATGCCTAGAAACAGGAAGGGGAAAGAAGACAGGCAGGATCATTTTCTCCATTTCTATTATCTGAAAAAGCAATTTTGTCCCAATGTTAATCTACTATGACTACAGTATGTACACAGACCATGAGGGAGTAAACAAAAGACAGAATCTTCTGGAATGACCAAAGGCACACAAGATACTTAAGAGCAGAGTGATGAGAGGCCCTGGATTTTAAATGGCATGTGATACATGTGATTGCTATCTTGTAGGTGATGCCTAATCCCTGGTAGAGTGGAAATTTGTTCTACAAAAAATAAAGAGACAGCATTGTGTTCTTACAAATAAGACAGTGCTGAGTCTGGAAAATAGAGAGTTCTGTAGGAATTTCCACATTCAGTCAGTCTATTCTGCCATTTTTACTTGTAGAAAAAGGAACTCATGTCTAATAGTCTGAACATTTGGGTATGAATTCTGGCTCCCATTTTTTTTTCACTTGCTGTGAAAAACTGGACAAATCAAAGCACCCCTCTAAATCTCATTTGTCTTTTTACATTTTTTTCTGAGCAGCAACATGGTATAGGGTCTGGGAAGCTGGTCTTAAAGAAGACTTGGGGCCGACCCTCAAATCCTACAAATATTGGTTATATGACCCTAAGTAATCATTTACTCTTTCAGTGACTCAAAGCAACTAACTCTGAAAGTCTAAGTTGCAGAGCAGATGTTCATCTACATTGAAAGAAGGAGTTTCCTTTCTAAGAATTCCCTATATGAATGAAACCAAAGGTCTGCATCATATACACACCTATATGTACACACATATACATATATATATGTATGTGAACATAATAGGTATGTGCACAACTGTAATTCTTACCTCAAAAGACTATTGGTAAGGAAACATGGGAGATAGCATGGTACCAGGAAAAGGAGACTAGCAGAAGACTTGCTTTCATCTGCAAAATGGTGAGAATGATATCCATAGCACCTAGCTCACAGGGCTGTCATGAGGCTCAAATGAGATCACATTTCTGAAGGCCTTCGTCACTTTTAATGCATCATATTTGTGTCTGTTTTGGTGCTTGAGAGTTACTGTGGTATGGAGTACAAGATTTGGTATAAAACGACATGGGTTAGAAATCAAGATTGGAGAATAATGATCCCTGGGAACTTGGCAAATCACTTCATCTGAGTCTCAGTTTTCTCCTCTATAAAATGAGGGAGTTAGATTAGATGAACTCTGAGTTTCCTTCTAGGCATAAATCCATGATCCTATGTTCCTAGAACGTGACATATGCAATCCTATATGACTGTAGCCACTTCTCAGCTATGCAAATGGAAGCATTCAAGGTCTCCTTCAACAAATTAGGGACGACTATGCAGGCTCACTCCAGAGAAAGTCCTACATGAATGTGAGTTGTCTATAAAATGGTGGTACCGGTCTTTGTACTAACTACCTCACTGGGCTTATTGTAAGGAAAGCACTTTGCAAACCTCTGAGTGTAATTGAAATTTGAGCTATTATTATTATTACCCTTCATTCCATTCAGAAAGGGAAATTGGAATGCATGGCTTCTTATCCTAGCTCTCAATATGCGGCACACCACTAATAGGTTCAGCCTTACAGAACTTAAAAAAAAAAATGCTTTCTTTGAGTCTCCAGTGTATTCAGAAAGCCCTGCTTCGTTTTTGTTTTTAATTAAGCAAGATGGAAATTTGAGTCCTGAGCCACTTAACTCTGTCCCTTTGAAGGTTATTACTCACTCGTCTTGTTGTTATGACCCATAACGGGTAATGCTTCTACTGGGGCGTGGGGGAGAGTTGGTTGCTAAGTTGCTATTGATACAGTATGTGCCCAGAACTTCTGCCTTTATGGAGCTGGGGACTTGTGGGATCATGAGAATGACTGTGAATGACTGAGATGGGAATGACTGTAGAGGGGCTTCTCCTAATTCATCATTGATTTGCTGGGCAGGTAAGAGTATGTGATGAAAGCTCATTTCTGAGCAGAGTAAGGCTGAAGAAACAATACCTACTATGCACTGTGAATAAATGAGAAATGGTGTTTCAAAAATAAATTCAGAAATGGAGAATTAGTTCCCAGCAGAAAGCACTGTGATACCATGAGCATAAACCATGCTTGCTCATTTTCTTGCCTATGCCCCATAATTCTTTGCTGTATCTTTCACTAAGCTGTGATTAAACGGTTGTGCTGCATCATGTCTGAAATCTAAACAAGACCTGAAATAGAAACTCATACTACAACAAAACAGAAATACAAGCATTCAACTGATATAATAATAATAATAAATAATATTAAATGACACTTATATAATGCTTACTATATGCCGGACATTGTGCTGAGAGCTTTACAATTTTTATCTCAGTGAATGTCATCTTATAGTAAGTGTCAACGCTCATAAATCCTTGTTGATCAATCAATTAACCAATCAACCAGTTAGTTATTAAACACATATTAAGTGCTTACCATAATGCCAGACATTGTGTTAAGGGCTAGGGATAGAAAGAAAGATGAGATCCTTAATGTCAAGGAGTTCATAGTCTAATGGAAGAAATAACATGCACATAACTAGCTACAAATGAGCTTCTTGTTGTTGACTCATTTTTTTAATTTTGTCCAATTCTTTACAATCGCAGGGGGTTTTCTTGCCAAAGATACTGGAGCAGTTTGCCATTTCCTTCTCTAGCTGATTTTACAGATGAGGAAACTGAGGCAAATAGGGTTAGATGACTTCCCCAAGGCCACATAGCTAATAAATATCTGAAGTTGGATTTGAACTCTGGATTTCCTGACTTTTTGTGCTACATTCTATCTACCGAACCACCTAGCTGCCCACAAATGAGCTGTGTAAGTAAAATTAGAAATAATCCAAAGATGGAAGACATCAGAATGAAAAGGGATCAAGAAAGGTTTCCTGTTGGAGGTAGGATGGTAGTAGGCACTTGAGGGCAGTGTTTGGTGAGTGCCTGCTTATATGCCAATCACTGGGCTAGGTGCTGGGGATACAAAGAGAAATGAACCAGTCCCTGCCTACAAGGGGCTTACATTGTATTGCATTTCTGAAGCACTAATTAATTGTATATGGGAGTTGATGGGGAAAGGGACAGTATAATCTACTAAGGTAACTAATTTAGAGGACACTAAAAACGCTTGTCCTTCAGCAGCACAGAAACAGAACTCGACATCTAATTTAGCCACAAGAGTTGGTTAAAACAGAGAGCTAACAGATGGCCTGTTTCCTCACTATTCCCCTCCGTTCCCCCCACCCCTTCCCCATGTGAGCTCCTCACTGGCCTGGCTCATTTCTCCTCTTTGCTGCAGCCTCCCCAGCAGTGATCCCACAGCGGCCCTAATTTGTTTATGAGAGGCAACTACATAAGGTGGATGAAGAAGTGTCCTCAGTGTCAGGTCAAGATAGGTTCAAATCCTGCCTGGGCCATGTACTGACTGGATGACCCCAAGCAAGTTCCTTAAATCCCTCAGTACTCCTTCCCAAGTCTCCAAGAATCTGAGTTATACAAGTTCAACAACAGCTGCTGGTCTATATTGGCAGAGGGAATCTCACTAGGGAATCTCCTGCACCAATTATATATCATAGTTCCAGACTAAAAAAATGCTTATGCTTTCTCTCCCTGAGGTATCTTCTTCAGTGGTTTTTAATGGGCCATTAAATGGAGAGAAAGAGGCAGCAGCTTGAGACCGTAGAGTTCTCAGGATATTCGGTTACTGCTGCTTATCTGTACACGTCTAATGGCCTTTGGTTTCAGTGTTCACTCTTCTCATTGCTAAACAAAAGAAACTGGTGTCTCAACTGGTGTTTTCCTTTTTAAATTGCCAATGCTTGGCTAATCTATCTTATTTCTCAATGAGGAGATGTATTGGCTACTTGCTTCCTGAGTATGGATATTTTCCTCCCTCTTTCAAATCCCAGTGGTATTTCCAAATGAATTGAAGTGTATGTCAAGTAATTTGCAAATCTTAAACACAACATAAATGTCACTGTTGTTATTGTTTTGCTGATGGTCTTGTTATTCATATTTTGTTCCCAGATTCAGAAAGACAGTGCGGTGTGGTAGATAGGTCATTGGACTCCTGGCTTCAAATTCAACCTTAGATGCTAACTAGCTGTGTGACCCTAACTGAGTCATTTAACTTGAGCTCCACCTCAAATTTCAAAAACGTCAAAAGAGAAATGAGGTTGGACGTGATGGCCTCCAAGATTCCCTCCATCTCCAAGCCCATGATTCTAACTCAACTGAAGACCTTTATCCTTTCCTAGAGTATACTGCTTAATTTTTAACAATATAAAGCTGCAGGTTTCCTGTCTGCTACAAGAATGAGGCAGTTATTAACTCTGTCATTTTTGCCCTTTACTCCTGGTGAAATTTTTGCACATTATGTCCTTCTGACTGTGACCTTCAGCAATAAGCAACAGTTGTCTTCAATACCCAAAATGTAGAAAGGTGAGTTATTAGGGAACAGCATGGTTTTGACTCGTAGATAATGATAAAAATAAAAAATAACTCACAGGCAACACTTCAAAATTTATGACATATTACACTTAAAGTTTACAAGCATTATTTCATTTGAGTCACATGACAATGCTGTGGGGAAGGTACTACAGCTATTATTACTTTTATTTTACAGAAAAAACAGGCTCATTGAGTATGAGTTGCTCATGATTACATGCATAGCTAGTAAATTTTAGAGATAGGATTTGAACCCATAACCATAATTACAATTCTAGCAACTTAACCACTAATCTACAGAATGCAGACCTAGACCCTTGTTTCAAGATTTCTTTTCTTACTGTATTTCTTTAGTGTATTTCCTTTCTTTACTGCAAATGTTCCATTGTAAGGGCATTTCAGATTTAGTTAGCATTTCTGATTTTGCCTGCTGGGATAACTCTGTTCTTGGTAAATAGCTAGAAAGATAAATAGATAAAAAAATTAGTGAATGAAAAATTACATACATACATAAAATAGAATTTTAAAAATTTCCAATCTCTTTTCCAAAGACTGTGGTTCCTCTCTGAAGCTCACCACTCAGTGCATTTTTCTTCTATCTGAAGACATTTTGCAAAGCTTAAGGCATTTAGGTGTGGCCATCCATGATAGCAGAACAACGAGGTTCCATGCTCCTGTCACAACTGACCAAACAGCAATCACCCCAAATATTAAAGTGATCATTCAGAGCCAATAGCTCTGTCTCTAAGAGGAGCCTTCACTAACTACAGAGGAAATTTAGAGCTCTGACTAAAAGCTAAGCAGAAATCAACTCCAGACAAACAGGGTTATGTAAAAGGCTAATATTCTGACTGTTGACTCTGCCATGTTTTGTGTGAGGCTGAGGCATCAAACCAGGAGCCCACCTGGCATATAAGCACCAATGGAGTTACAACCTTATCTTATGGATAAGGAAGCATAGACTAATACTAATATTAATAATAATGAAAGAAATTATTATTTCTCTCTGCTATTAAGGACATATTATTGAATTAGGACCAAGGTTTTTCTCCTTTTCTATTTCCTCATCCAGAAATCAATCAGCATGGGTAATCTTGAGCAAAGACTTACCCTGGCTAAGATCTAATCAAATAATAGTAAAAGAAATTCTACGGTTAGGGGGCTGGGTAGATTGCTGTTCATTGTATTTCCTCAGACAGGTCTAGGAAAATGTGGATTTTCCCTTTTGTCAGACAGGTGACATAGGAATTGATATCAATTGATAATTGATCTCTGATCAAGGTTTAGTTAATCAGTGTCACGTACCTCAAGACCCTCATTGGAATATAGCCCTCCTCTCAGTATAATATTCATCATCTCATTAATTGCTAAGCAATCCCTCAGAGACACCTACTTTTCCAAGGACATACAAACTGTGAGCCCACCAATGAGGGATCTTCAGCCCTTGAGAATGCTATTGACCTCTTTTTCTAAGCAACATGCTAGAATTCTCAATAAGATGAAAAAGTGCTCACAAACTATGTCTCTTGAACTTTTTAAGTGTTGCAATAGCTATCATTTATGTAGTTCTTACAAGTTTGCATGGCACTTTACATCTACTACCTCATTTGATTCTTACAACAATCCTATAAGGTGGATGAGTTTATCTTCATCTTACAGACAAGAACACTGAGTCAGAGAATTTAAGTGACTCAGTCAGGGTCATATAAGTAATAAGTATCTGAGACAGGATCTGAACTCACATTTTCCTCATTCCAAGTCCAGTAGACCTGAGTGTTGGTATTAGATTCAGAAAAACCCAGATAAGGATCCTACTTCTACCATTTATTTACTGTGAAACCACAAACAAGTTGCTTAACTTCCCTGAATAACATGACATTCCTTCCTATGTAAAACTGAGATAATAATGCCTGTGGTACTTACCTCAACTGAGTGTTGTGATGGGTATATGAAATAATGTACATGTGGTGAACATTGAAGTGCTATAGAAATGACATTAATTATTATTAAAGATAGATGAAGAGCAGCTCCAGATATAGTACATTTGGGCTGGATGACCTCTGGTGTCCTTTCAAACACTAAGATTCTATGATCCTGCTAGCTCCCTTCATCAAACTTAATATCCACAAAGCAGGTGTCTAATATAATTTTGATTAAATCTAGTTGCCAACTGGTCCTTAACTCTGTCATAACAAACGTCCCTTTAGGATGCTTCCAATAGAACACTAGTCAGAAATACAGAGTGGTGTTGTCATTTTTACCACATCACACAGACACACACACGCACACACACATACACACACACACACACACATAATTTTCTTGAGGAAATGCTGTTTCCTGATCCTCTAGAATATTAACTGATATCAGTACTCTTCAGTCTAAAGAGGGAGAGTAAATTCTGCTGTCTCCCATGAGAAAATACCACTAGATTTCCCCCTCAACCTAAAGCCAACTGTCCAACTTCCACTACATAGGAGATATATACTACTTCCCCTTACTATACTCAAGGGTCTGTTCCAACTCCTCCTTAGATAGCCTATTCATTTACAACCCCCAAAGAGCCTCAAGTGGTTAATGAAGGATAATTAGATATGCCAAGTATAGAAACCCAAGGGATGCTAGGAAAACCAAACTCTAGTGGACTACAGGATTCACCTCCTGAATGCATGGCAATAGCCTGAAGGGTATGTTTACTTCCAGTGGTAGGGGTCGTGGGGAGGTAGTAGAGATTTGTCTTCCTGTATAGAGTAAATTACTGGTCTGTGAATCTCACTAGATATTGTTTCTACTACAGCAAAGTAAAAATGCAGTAATGACAATAATATCACCTTATATTTATATTTAAACTTCTATATATCTGTGTATATATGCACTTGTGTGTGTTCATGTGAAGGGCTTTGGAATCCCACTGCAAGCCATCATGAGACAGTGGAAAGAGAGCTGACTTCAGGGAAGGTATAGAAAGTTCAAATCCCACTTCTCGAACATCCTGGCTATATAACTTTAAATTAATCACTTATCTTTTCAGTGCCTCTGTAACTCTCTGAGAGTATAAATTGTTGTTGCAGACCCATATTGGGGAGGAGGGGGGTAAAGAGGTGGGGGGGGGGGAGAAAGAACAAACAAGGAGGACTAAATTTTTCTCCCATCCTACCCAAAGTAGTAATTATGAGTAAAACGTTAAGCAAATTAAGCCTCTAGACTCTAGTCTAGAGCAGCGGTTCTCAATCTGTGGGTCGCAACCCCTTTGGGGGTCGAATGACCCTTTCACAGGGGTCACAGGGGTTGCCTAACACCATAGGAAAACACATATTTCCGATGGTCTTAGGAACCAAGACACGGCTCCTCTATCCATCTCCAGGCAGGTCTGCCCACATGTAGATACGCCCACACACGAGTATTAAAGGGTCACGGCATTAGGAAGGTTGAGAACGCCTGGTCTAGAGTCTAGGATACCAAAGACATCAAAAAGATAACAATTCTATAAACTAACAGTAGAAATTAATCCATAATCCCTAAGGTACTCGTTTAGCAGCCTACTCCCTAACATTCACCATGGTAGAGCTACATGAACATATCTAGTGTTGTTGAAAAAAACAAACAAAAAACCCTCAAATTTACTGGTCCTGCCTTCCTCTGACTGCCATGGAAAAGCAAAAGGCAGAAACTTGTGCTGGCTGGGACAGGATAGCAGCATGGCAGGCTCTCTGCTGAAACAGATCTCAGACAGAGAACAAAGAAATGAGGGGGAAAAGGAACTTGGGCAGAACAAGTTTGTGGTTGTGTGACTCTACTAAGCATGAGGGAAAGAGTCCAGCATCTAGCTGGAGCCAGTTCTGTCTCCCCAAAAGTTACTTGGGGCAGACACTGAAATCAGAGAAACCTGTATTACCCAGTATGTGAAGAAGCTGATACTGCTTTGAGATCCAGCTCCCAGGGAAAGCACTGTCAATGAGTATGGAATCAGAAAGTGAGCAATTGGGGAATATAAAGAGAAAAAAATAGAATAAAATAAAATTACCAAAGATTTCGAGAGAAAGGAAATTCAATTAAAGACCTTGAACATAAGCAGATAAAGCAATAGGGAAGTTACTAAAAATACAAGGAAACAGGGCTTTTAGAGCAGATAAAAGACCCCAGGTCCCTGTGAATAAATATTGCAAGACAAAGGAAAATAAACCAACACCTCCACAGGCAGAGGACCCTTTGGATTCACAAGAGACTGTGGGACCACAGCAAGGTGATCCTTAGTGCTTTGAAAGAGAAATAAGAGCTAGGAAAGCAGAACTTATGACCTACACAGAAGAAATAATTGACAGAGTAGAAAAAAAAAATCCTCTTTAATCCATGGTGGTGTATCACCAAAGAAACAAAAGAGAAAATAATAGATTGAGGATGTGAAATAAACAGAAGTGAAGGATAAACTGGAGAAAGAGAAACAAAAAGAAATAACATTAAAACAAAGCATGATCTCTATACAAGCAAAAGACATTGCTCTTGAAGACAGGATGTGTAGAGAATTTAAGGAACAGAAAGTGAAATAAAAAAAAAACCTAACGAACAAAAATTATTGAAGTGAAGAAGGGGAAGGGGATTCTCTTTGTATACAAGAGAGATAGACAGAAAAAGACAGAAATATGGAGAGTCAGAGAAAAAAAAGAGGGTGGGTGGGGAATTTAACTAGTTAAAATTAAGAAAGAAAAAGGAACTAATAAGCAAAACTCCCAAACTAGGGGAAATGTTAATCAATAAGAGGGCGGTACTTAAAGATGAGGGAGAATGGAGGCAGTGTGAATTTAGTTGATTTAAAACTGAGCAAAATGAGTGAAGACATACAATACTGTCTTTGCACAGGAAGAGGAAAGCTAAATAGTAAGTTTGGGGAAAAAAATAGAAACAAATCAAAGAAACTCTAAGCCTGACTCTCATGACTTTAAATGTGAATGAATTAAACAATCCTATAAAACAAACAAGCAAACAAAGAGTGATTGATTGGATCAGAAATCAAAACCTCACCCTCTGTGATTTACAAGAAATTTATTTTTTAAAAAAGTCATAAATAAAATCAAATGAGGTTCTGGGAAAAAAATACCATTTATTAGGGGAATCCAAGAACTTAGAAGCTATAATTATGCTATCATAAGAAAAAAGGAAAGGAAGGAAAAATAAGCATTTACAATGTAAAAAGAAAGATAAATGATGAAGCTATCTTATGCTGAAAACAACTACAGAAAACAAATATCAATATCAAACTTATATGTTCCAAATGCTTTTGCCTCTAAATTCATAAAGGAAAAAATAATTGCGTTACAAGAAGACATGGCAGTAAAATAGTGGCAGGTGATTTCAGTGGCCCTCTCTCCAGTTGGGTTGTCTAAAAAAAAAAATAACCAAAAAGGAAAATATAGAGCTGAACAAAGTTGAAGAAATTAGAGCTAAAATACTAATGTCATCTTCTAAATGGAACTATTAGGAATATCCATATTTCTCAGCACTACATGAGCTTTTACAAAAATTGGCCATCTATGGAGTCACAGAGATATTGCAGACAAATGTAAAAACACAACAAAACATAATAAACCTCCTTTATAGACCATAACCAAATAAAACCAGTAATCAGTTTAGGGAACATAGACAAAAGACATGTACCCAAAGAAATTCTAAATAATGAGTGGGTCAAACAATAAATTGTGATACAATTAATAATTATTTAAAAGAAAAAAAGACGATTAACAACATAACAAACATTTCTAGGATGCAGCTAAAGTAGTCCTCAAATGGGAAAAATCATATCCACACAGATATGTATTAACAAAATAGAAAAGGGGGGAGAAGATAATGAACAGAATATGTATTTTAAAAATTATGTCTACAAATAAACCTAAAATTTACATAAAAAGAATCTATTGAAAATTAGAAGAGAAATGGACAAATTAGAAACCCAAAAGACTATATAAATGATAAATAAAACTGAAAACTGGTTCTTTAAAAAGACAAATAAAATTATTAAATCTTTAGCCAATCTGATTAAAAAGAAGAGGGCAGAAACTCTAGTCAACAACATAGCAAATGAACAATATGAAATTATAACATAAATCAAGGGAAATAAAAAGAATAATCAGAACCTATTATATAACAGTTACAGGTTAACAAGACTGAGAACACAGAAAAAATAGAGAAATACCTTTCCAGACTCATGACATATTACTGTCCTTATCATATTCTATGATCTCATCAAATTGGCCTTGTTCCTCACACGCAGTACTCAACTTCTCAACCTCATGCCTTTTTCACTAACCATTGCCCACAACTGCACTGTTTTGGTCTCGCAGGCTGATGTACTGTATTTCCTTTTGAAACCTCTCCTGATCTACCAAAAGCTGGTATCCTCCCTCACCAATAGAATTGTACATTGTACAGATGATTCTCACTTTACATAAATTTGCATTATGCAAATTACACTTTAGGTTAAGAATTCTGAAATTCTGATGTGGAGGAGTTGATTCTCCTGGAGAAGAACTATCAAATGAAGATCTAATTGAGCTGTTAGCTGCAAAGATTGCAGAAGAAGAAAAGGAAGCTTCAGAATCCAAGGTAGAACCAAAAAGGTTCACAATGAAAACAGGTGGCAGAAGCATTTGATCATTTTTTGGGGAGAATTTTTTTCTTGTATTGAAAAAATAGGTCCAAATACTTCAAGATTTTCAAAAGTTCAAAGACTAGTTGAGGACTATATTACTTGCCATCATGGGATATATGAGGAATAAAAGAAAGCCGCTGTCCAAATAGCTCTTGATAACTTCATTTAAAAAATACCAACCGTGCACAATCAATCACCAGTGATAAAGGCAAGGAGTGGTGGGTGGGAAAGGAACAACATGCTGCACACCTATGTTAACTTTACTGTACAGCACTTTGCACACGTTATCACTAACTGTACTTTTCATAATTTCATTTATGATCATGGTACAGTATTTAATATGTCTCCACTTTAGTACATTTGGTGACTTGGGTAAAGTAATTATTTTATGTATGCCTTTATTATATAGGCTAAGTGAAACAGGTGAATGGGGGCAGATTCACATTACTTAAAAATCACGTTCTGTAGAGGTCTGCAGAATGGCCTATTACCTAAAGTGCAAACTGTCTGCATTTGTTTTGTGGTTATCCAGTGCATATCTGTATATGTGCATATTATCTCACCTAAAACTCCTCGAAGACAAGGAATCTTTCATTTTTTTGCTTTTATTTTCCCAACATCTAACACAGTTCCTAACACTTACACTTGATAATTACTTGCTGCCTGGTAAGTTATTTGGTCTTTCAGAGTCACAAGTGATTGATTATTTTTAACAAAACTGTTAACATAACTCTTATTCACTTAGCTGGTAGCTTTTCTGTCATCAAATGGTAACCTATGAAAATGTTGTGGCTGGATCTCAATAAAAACTAGGATTCACATTTAGAGCAAACCTATGATTGGGTGTGAAGGACCATATCTATGGTCAATGACAAGTTTACTGACACAGAAAGGGTATAAGATTCAGAATTAGAAAACCTGGCTTTGTGTCCTGGACCCAATATTTAAATTTATTTATTTTTTTAAATTTGGTAAGTCACTAAACTTCATTGAATCTCAATTTCCTTATCTTATAAAATGGTAATATAATGTTCACACTACCTACATTGCAGGATTGTTGTGAAGGAAGTGTTTATAAACCTTAAAACCAATATACATATAAGTGGTTATAATTATACAAAGTTTAATTCCCTATTGTGTGCCAAATGCTGTAGAAGATATGTTAGTGAAAGGCAGGGTCACTGTTATGACAATGTAAATTACATACATGTTTCAAAAAGAGTTTGTTTCGAGGGCAATGTCAACAATACAAAGGAATTGTGGAAAAATTATCTTTCCTGTAATGGTATTAATATTCAACAGCAGAAAAAAATGAAAAAATGAAAATAAAAAAGATTCAACAGTGTACATACTAGACAAATACTAGACAGAAAGATCTGGGTTCAAATACTGTTGTTGACAATTGATGAATAACGTCGGACAAGTCACTTTGCCTCAGGTTCTTCATCTGTAAAATTGGGATAATAACACCTAGAGGACTTAACTCATTTGCAAGGTTGTTCGCACTTTAAAGTCGGCAAAGTGTTTTATACGATCTTATTTGATCCTCACACCAAGCCAGTGATAACAGTAGTATTTTTTGGCATGATGGCTTTGGGGGTCAAATGAAATAATCCGTGTACACATTACTTATTACTGTTCCAGCTATCATGACTTTCAGATACAGTGCTCTATCTGCTACATCATGCTGCCTGCCACATGCCACATCGATGATGTCGATGATTGATGCTGCTGCTGCTGCTGATAGCTAATATGCATATAGCACCAACTATGTGCCAATCACCATCCTAAGTTCTTTAAAATTATCTCATTTGACCCCTCACAGCACTGGGTGGTAGGTGTTATTATTATTCTCATTTAACAAATAAGTAAACTGAGGCATAAAGAGGTTGTGATTTGTCCAAGATAAGGATAACTCTTTCTTGCTCTTGGCTCAGTACTCTATCCAGTGAGCCTCATAAAGTTAAGTAGAAACAACCCAGTCTATTTCCACCAAACAGATGGTCACCAAGAGTTATGAGGTAGTGCTGTCTCTTGAGGGGTGAAGGACTGGGAGTCTGGAGATCCATGATCCAGCCTTTCTTCTGCTGCTTAATTTCCTGGGTGTACCAGCTTTTCTCATTGCTATTAGACTGTTTATAAAATTGAAGAAATAATGGCTGTTTCTTGTTACTCAGCCATGTTTGTGAGATCATTATAAATAACATTTGTAACACAGTCTCTTCTTAAGAAGAAAGAAATTAGTGTTCAGCTCCAGAATCCCATCTGGTTATCAAGGAAAAGTGGTCCAACCCTTTTCAAAAGAGTTTGAAAAGCACTGACAAATTAAAGCACTAAATGGTTCAGAGCTGTCATCATGTTTGGTTCAGACTTATAATATCATTGGGATAGGGAAATCCCAGTGTGAAGACAGGTTGTGCCAATGCAGAGCAGCACTCATAGGTAATTTATAATGTTTGGGTGCTGCCTGGGGCGAGGAGAGGTCATATGATTTGTCCCATGGTCACATAACTAGAATGTGTTAGATGTAGTACTTGAACTTAGGTCTTTCTGATTCCAAGGCTGGTTCTTTATCCATTATATGATCTGATCTTTCTAAAGCATTCTTATATAAAAAAGAAAATAAATCTATTCAACTAAAACCCAAACCCCAAAACTAGTTACTTGAAGGATGTTTTATTAGTCTTTTGGAGCCAAAGGGCCATGAGAGAGATAAATAGATATATGTATATGTTTGCATATATATGTATATTATATGCATACATGTGAACATATGTAGATATATATACACATAAATGTTTGTGTATATACTTGTATGTATACAGTTTCTACTTTTCTGCCCATATTTTCATCTTCATCTCCATTGTCACTATCATCATTATATTTTAATTCCCTTTATTTTTTTTGTCCTTGGGACTGGGGTCCAAGCTCAACTGCATAGTTTTATTAAAAGTAGTGAAGTAATAATTTGTTTAATGGATAAAAGCATGTGTTATTACCTTGAATACAGAGCCCATCTGTACAGTTCTCTGATTCTTGGCTCAGGCCTTCACAGAATTTACCCCCATTTCTTGGTGGTGGTGCTGTACACTCCCGTATTCTCAGGTGTTCACACTCTGGGCTGCACACTGACCATTCGCTCCATACCTCCCAGCTTCCATCAACTAGAAGAGAAAGCCAAAATAGATAGATAAATGAATGAATGAATAAATATACACACAAACACATATAGATAGGTATATAATTATATATACATATATGTAAAACACATGTGTACATACACATGTGTTTATGTTTATGCCTACATATTTGCTTATAGAAAAATACATGTCTACATATATAAAGATACACACACATACATGTATACACACATAGAGTACATCTCTTTTCCCATTCTCTCCCTTCCCAAGGCTTACATCCTTTGAGTCATGTCACAAGAAAGCAAGAATAATAGTAGCTTAGAAATCACTTTCACTTCTCTCTTTGTTTTCTTTCCAGAATCAAGGCATAGAAGCTTAGGTTTTTTACTTCTTCAAGGCTAAGAACAATCACCAAATGCAGACAGGCCTACAAATTGCAGGTGCTCTTGGGTGTGCTAAGGATGCCACTATCTTGGGGGGGGGTTTTGCCTTAACTATTCATGTGCAAGTATACTTTTCATGGATAGATAATCCAAGGACAAAGACCACTGGAAGGCAGTCACTTCTTTAAGTTTAAGGGCTTAAGCAAGAGGTGAATGGAATATACTAGGCTGAAGTAAAAATAAATGACAAAATGAATGAATGAATAACTGAATGAATAAATAAATGAATGAATAAATGACTAAATAAATAAATGAATAAATGAATGAATAAATAAATAAAATAATCTACACAAAATAAAATCCCAACTCTGATCTAAAAAATGGATTCAACAACAACAAATGGGGGCATATCGATGTTAGATGAATTTTACAATCCAGCCTGCATATGTTGACAATGCAATCTGTCTCCTCTAATGTGGTCTTGCAGGAGGACCACAGGATCAGTTGCTACAAGATCTGGGTTTGAATTCCAACTCTGCCACACAGCATAATCATCACTTGAGTTCAGCTGTGGAAACATAAGCAAGTTATTTTGTCTTTTGGGGCTGGTTTCCTCATGAGTAAAATGCGAGCCTTGGACTTGGTGATCTCAGAGGTTCCTAATATATACAGCAAGTAATTTGCTTGTTGATTGAATGGTTGATTCCATCCAATCTAATGCCCATTGTATGACACCAACAGAATTAGCTCCCTCTCTCACTCTTTGTTTGACCTTAGACAAGTCACAACCTTTCTCTGGGCCTCAGTTTCCTCATCTGTAAGTGAAAAGGTGGAACTAGATAGTCCCTAATGTCCCTTGTGGTTCTAAATCTATAATTTCTATGTTGCTCTCTTGCTCAAAAAAGTATCAATTTTTCCTCATTTGCCTACTGCCCTGGATAAACTTGTATCTACTGACCTATCCAGTTACATTTTGTGATTTTCTTCTTTGTGGATTTGGTGCTCCAGCCAAGTGGCACCACTTCCTGCACTTATCCTGCCTTCTTTCTTATCTTTGTATATACCACCCACCATCCCACTTCCCATTTCATCTTCTGACACTTTCCTTTTCTTTCATTTAGAACAGTGGTTCTCAACCTTCCTAATGCCACAACCCTTTAATACTTGTAGGTAGGTGTATCTGCATGTGGGCAGACCTTCCTGGAGACAGATAGAGGAACGGTGTCTTGGTTCCTAAGACCATCGGAAATATGTATTTTCTGATGGTCTTAGGCAACCCTTGTGACCCCTGTGAAAGGGTTGTTTGACCCCCAAAGGGGTCATGACCCACAGGTTGAGAACCACTGATCTAGAAGCTGCTAAGTGGCACAGTGGAAAGGATATTGGGCCTGTATGACCCGAGTTAAAATCTGGCCACAGTCACTGACTAGCTGTGTGACCTTGAGTAACCACTTAATCTTGGTTTGTCTCAGTTTCCTTGGCTATACAATGAGAACAACCATAGCACAAGTCTCCTGTGGCTGTGAAGATCAAATGAGATCAAATTTGTAAGGTCCTTAGCACAGTGTCTAGAAAATAGGAGGTATTTAATAAATGCTTGTTCTTTTCCTTTGATGGCTACCTCAGGTTCCATATTTTCTGTGACGCTTTCTTAATCCTCTATCTAAAAGTGAGCCCTTTCCCACCTTCAATTTCTTAGGCTATTTTCCTTAATGCTTTATGTACCTACTGATTTTCTAACCTGCAGGAGGAGGATAGGCACTAGACCTTTTACTTCATTAGTAAATTCCCTGTAGTAACAGGTACCTTCTCTGTAATTTATAGAATTTCCAAAGCAGTGACTTGCCTAGGGTGATACAGAAAGTATGTGACAGGGTCAAGCTCCATACACAGGTCTTCTTGACCCTGAGGTCAGCTCTCTATGCATTACATAGCCCTGCTTTTCTAAATTGCATCATCATTAGTGATATACATCTTATATCCTATTAGACTGTGAGCACTTTCATAGCAGGACTGCATTGTCTTTTTTTCATCTTTATATTTCCAGCTTTATGCCCAGGGTTTTCTTTGTAAATTGTGAAATTGTTAATATATGTTGCTTTGTGTGGGATTTCCCAGGTAGATGGGTCATTATTATTCCTCTTCCCCCCCCCCCCACCTTCCTATCATAAGGGCTCTAAGGAACAGACTACCTTGAAGGCCAACCTACAAAATGCTAACTTGTCCCCTTAAGTAAGAGCAACCCTGCTTTCTGGGACTCCTTAAGGCAATGAATCTTCCTCTAAAGTAAACAAGTGTTCCAAAATATAACTATGAATATGAAATAGGTAAGGGTTTCTCTCTAAGAGCTAAAATAACATTGAAATGTATAGAAGATATTCTAGTTCAATGTCCTTGGAGTTAATGATCTATAGTACCATGTTAGGAACTAGGGATCAATTCATGTGTCAGTGCAGGAACTTCATAGGAAAAAAAACCCACAACTTTATTGATTTGTTGTTATATATAAACAATCTGTTGTTACATAGTTTTCCAGGGTTGTTGTGAAGATCAAATGAGTTATTGTTATTAACATTAATAACAACAATAACAAACAAGGTTGGATGACCACGTGTAAGGTTTGTAATAAGGGGGAATTCCATTGGTGTATGGGCTGGAATAGATAGTCAATAGACAACCCTTCATATTATTAAGTCCTCTGACAGTGAATTGGACAAGAAGGAAATGAATTAAAGTTAAACATGAACAATGGTGCTTAAAAAGTCACTTTTGTTAACTCAGTAGTTTACTTATCAAGAAAGAATGGTAAGCATATGCTGACTCAAAAATAGGTGGACTATATTTATAATTTATCATATTTTTTGCTGATTTTATTGTAAATAAATCTAGAGCTAGAAAATGCTGAGTAAATTTTTTTTTTTAGAATAAGGTGATATGATGGTGCTGAAGTTGTATGTGTGATAATACTATGAATCAGCAGGCTTTACAAAGAAAAAAATAATTTTAAAATATTTTGAAAATTCAAGGCTTTATGATTTTGTCATCATGGAGACTTTTTCTATTCCCCAGATGCTCATCCCTTCCATAGCTTCTTAAATAACTTTTATAGGTTGCTATTGCTTAGAAAAAATACATTAACTTGTAGTCGAAGTGATGATTATTCTCTGGGAACTCATCTGTGATGGATAACACAGACAGTTGTTAGTGGGACTAATATTCAAAGCCTTTCTAGGATGGTTGAAATTGCCAGAGTTGGTACTTTGAAGATAATTGTCTTCAAAGGACCAGCCTCACCTCCACACCAGATGAGGCATAAGAGGAGGATTTTGGTGGAGATTTCAAAAGCAAAACAAAGCCTGATTCATGTCCAGAATCAGAGACTATAAATTGCTACCACTAGTTTTTACTCCTAAGGATGTATCCTAAATAATCAATCAAACAATGAGCATTTATTAGGCATTTATTCTGTGGCAGGTGCTGTGACATATAAGAGAAGAGCCAAAAAAGACAGTGTGTGGACAGCTCAAGGTAAATTCATCACCAATGAAAAATCAAAATCAAATCAAATGTTTTGCTGATGGTCAATGCATTTTGTGATGACCATACACTTCACATAGTTTTGAACAGCTCCCCCCACCCTGCACCTTTACAGAGACCCACATATAAATGACCTTGGACAGATCTTCTATTTATCAGGGAAGACAGGGAAGACAAAGACATCACTGAAGAGGAAGGATGGCATTGATTTCATTTTCATCAGCTTTTGTGGATGGGTCAGAGGGAGAAACATAATTTGTATATATGTATATGTATATCTCACCAGGACAAAGAGAAGTGCAGGTGATTTTCTGCACTGACATTCCCTCACAAAAGGCACCCCCATTGAGTGGAGCGGGATTGGTGCAGGTCCGAGAACGTTTCTGCCATCCTCTACCACAGCGAACATTGCAGGCTGACCACTCTGTCCAGGAAGACCAGCCTCCATTCACTGAGAGAGAGAAAGAAGGGAGGACAGAAAGGAAGGAGAGAGGTATCAAATTAAATTGAACCAATGGGGAGCTGTTAAGTGCCTACTCTGGGCAAGACACCCAATATGCTGGGTGGCATGAAACAGGCTGTGGGACATTTCTGGAGTTTCAAACCTTTTTGTTTTTGTTTTTGCTGCTTTTTCCCCTGACCTGTAGACCAAACCACTTAGCTTATCTATCTTCCTCAGTTATAACATAAGGAAAACAATACCAACCTTCTTCACAGGGATGTTACTGGGGAAGAAATAGCTGAAGGATCTGGAAGTCTTTGTAATCCAAGGCATGGGTTTAAGGTGGTCAAGTCTTCATTTTTAATTTCGCTTTTGGCAATCAACTGAGAGGGACATGGTACTTTCACTTAATAGCAATAAGGTGCCAGTCTACAAAAGCTGACATTCCCAGATAATCTTGTTTGTTGGTCTTCATTGGGATTTTATATATAAGTAGGCTTAATGACTAATGTTGAGTCAGGGGGAGAAAGGGAAACAGAAAATGTAAACTGATTTCCCTTCACTTAAATGAGAAATACAACACTTAGAAATGAACTTTTAAAAATCTTTATTATGAAAAATAAAAAGGTTTGCAAATACCATTGACCTCCTTTATAGAAGTCCAATCCTGGATTAAAAAGAGACACAAAGATGAACTGAAGGAAATTTGTCATGAGTATAAAATCTAGGATTGAATTATATAATTTTAAGGTCCTTTCTAATGTTAAATTGCTATGATCCCCTTATGTATGCCATCTCTTCCCTCTCCTGAATGCTCTCCCCATCACCTCCATTCCCAAATGCCTCCTAACCCCCTGTGGGCTATTATTTTCACCTTACCATAAACAATAACAGTAGCTGACAGGCTTCTTCTCTTGGCCACAATGTTGGCAGCCATGCAGGTATAATTCCCAGAATCAGAGAGGCGAGCCTGCCTGATAATTAAGTTGTGATCAGCCCTGGTGTCAATGTTCTCATCCAGTTGGGAATCAATAGGCTCTTCATTCTTTAGCCACTCCACCTAGTTTGGGGAAGGAAACAAAGCAAGGGGTAAGGAACTGCTAAAGTCTAGACCACAAAACTATTCAATTCTTTAGTATATATGGTTTTACTGTCCTTTGACTTAGAGGGGCATTGAGTTAAAATTGTTTATATGTAAACTTTTTTCTTCCATTAGATTTTTAATTTATCTAGGACAGGGATTCTTTCTTTCTTTTTTTTTTACATAATAGACCCCCCCCATGCCAATTGAGTGACACCTATAAATTTCTCAGATTCATTAAATTAAACTAAATGAACAAAATAAAATAGGATTACAAAGGAAACCAATTAAATTGAGATAAAGTTATCAAAATACCATTTTTATAAGTTCATAGAACCCAGGTTAAGGACCCTTCTAGGACAATGATCAAGTCTAATATTTAGTTCAGTTGATCAAAAAGAAACATTTGGTGAAGGACTAGGCATTATGCAATGTTTCTGGAGATACAAAGACAAAAGAGAAATCATCCTTGTCTTAAAACAAAGTATCCTTTAACTAGGGAGAAAGTATGTACATTTATAACCATATACACAGAATAGATACCAAATGAACACAAGATAGTTTCAAGAGAGAGGAAAACAGTTGAGGGAACTGGGAAGGCTTCCTGTAGAGGGTGACTTCGAATTAAAATCTAAATAGGATTCTCAGAGGTACAGATAAGGAGAGAAATCATTCTGGGCATTGTGAGTAGATCAAACAAAGGCAAGGAGTTAGGAAATGGAGAATCCCCATGGTGAAAGATAGGTCAAAAGTGTCAAATGCTATAGAACTGTCAATCAACTAGTTATTCATTTCACAAGAATTCATTAAATGTTTATTGTTTACCTGCCACCATTGAAAGCTTTAGTTATATAAAGATAAAAGTTAAATAGTCATTGTCTTCAAATAGTTTAAACTCGAACAATAGAAAGAACATAAGTATTGATGTGTTAAAGGTAGGTATAAAGTATGTACAAGGTGACCTGACAGGGGAAAAGAACTAACACCTAATAAGATCTGGAAAGACTTCCTGCAAAAAGTCTGATGTCGAGTTTTCAAGAAAAGTTGGAGGTGAGGAGAAAGAGAATTCCAAGAGATGGGAGGCATCTATCTGTGAACAAAGACAAAGAGATAAGAAATGGAAAGATATATTGTCAAGATTTGTAAGCAGACCACTATTGCTGGACTGTAGAGTACATGGAAGGGAGTGATATGTAAGAAGCCTAGAAAGATAGGAAAGGTCCTGGCCTTGACAAATTTGGAATGACAAACAGAGGGGTTCATATTTGAATCTAGAGATAAAGGGAAATCACTAAAGTTTGCTGAAAGGGGTAGGGGATGGTAATGTGTGTGACACAGTAAGACCAACACTGTGACATTCATTTTGGTAATTATGTGGAGGATTAAGTGAAGTCTGAGAGACCTAAAGCAGGGGCCAGAAAAGAGGTGTTGACTGTCTAAACTGGGGTAATAGCTGTATGAGTGAAGGAAAGGTACATGTCATGAATACATTGCATAATATCTGACAACTGATTAGATACGTTGGATGAGGGACAGTGAGACATCAAGGATGACAATAAGATCATAAGATTAAGTAGCTGGAAGGATGGTGGTACCTTGGCAGTAATAGAGAAGTTAGGAAGAAGTATGACATCAAGAAGAAAAGATAATGAATTTTGTTTTAGACATGGAGATTCATTTGCCTAAGACACATATAGTTCAAAATGTCCAGCGAGCAATTCATGATGGGAAGCTATATCTCAGAAGAAGGGATATGTCTGGTAATTATAGGCATAGAGATGATAATTTATCTCACGAGAACTGATGAGGTCACCAAGTGATAGAGTGTAGAAAGAAAAGAGAAACCAGGACAAAGCTTTGAGAGACATCTACAGGAAGTAGGTGTGATATGGATGAAAATCTTGTAACACAGATGAGAAGGAATGATCAGAGAACAACCTAGAGAGCAAGAAATGGCAGAAAACCTCTGAGAGGAAAGAATATCCAAGAAGAACTATGACTGCCCTTAGTGTCAAATGATGCAGAGAAGTCAAGAAGGAGGAAGGATGAGAAGATGTCATTAGATCTGGCAGTTAAGAGATCTGCAGTAACTTGGAGAGAACAGTTTTACTGCAGTGATGAGATCATAAGTCAAATTGCAGAGACTTTAGAAAACCCTTAGAAGACAGGAGGTAGGATCTAATGGCCATTTTGGTAGGTTTATTTTTGAGAATTGAGATTGAGAGAAACTTGAATGTGGGCAGCAATGAACAAGAAGAGGCTGAAAATTTGAGGGAAAGGAAGAATTACAAATGGGAGCCATCTGTTGGAGATTGCTTAAGCAGTTAACATGTGGCTATTAGACACTGTGCAAACCAACGTGCTAGATGCTAGGCATACAAAGAGAACAATGAGATGATGGGATGGAATAATGTGTACATGTAAAAGAGGTGATTTTTGAAAGGACAATTATTTCTTCATCAGAAAATTTTATATTTGTGGCTATTACCTACCAACCTCCAGGATATTCTGTCTCCTTTCTCAATGTAATCCTGTTAACTGGATTCAATACCAACTTAAGTCACCTCATCTCAGATCCAAATGTAGCAAGGCAATTCATTTCATTCCTTCCTAATAGATCTGTTCAACTCAGTAAACATTCAGTAAAGACGTGTTATGAGTAAAATATTGAATTGTATGATTCTGGGAATACAAATATGAAATTAGACATAGATTCTCCCTTTAATAATTATATAAGGAAGTTGAAGGAGTAAGAGAGAAGAAAACAAATGAGCATAATCCAAAGGAAGAATAAGATAAGTGCTATAAGAGAGCTGCCAGATAATTTAATATTTTCCCTCCATCTCCCCTACCATACCCTAGGTGATGGATAGATTAGGCAGTGATACCAACTAGAATGACTGGATAGATTCACGAGGTCATAACTTTTTAAATGGACCTTTAAGGTTGGGTAACAAACAGTAGTCACAAAGCTTCATACATTTTACTTTGTAAGAGAGGCAGAACTATCTTTTGGTCCATACCATGATACTTATATATAAAATTAGGCAAAAAATTAGAAGTAGTACTCCACATTTTTTTTGTAGCAAATTATGTCTAGTAAAAGAGGGAAGAGACAGAAAAGATATTGTTAAAATTTAACCAAAGGATTATAACAACCCTGGCTTTCACATGCTAGAGTTATGTTTCTGTATTGCAACACCTTCCTCTGATTGGTTGGCTCCTTCCAGAGTCTCCATTTTAAGGGAAGTTACTAGGCTAGCCCATGTCACTATTCTTCTCCAGGCTCACTCCTGACTCGAATTTATTTCTCCACCAGGTACCTGTGGAGAACATCTCCTTCTCTGTTCCTCCATGTGAGTTACTTGAGGACAGGGGACTCTCTTCCTTTTTGCTCTCATTTGTACCCCGGGCACTCAACACCGTGCCTGGGGCCTTAGGGCAAGGACTTAATAAATGCTTTTTGATTTGACATAAAGGCTCAATAATATAAGGCCATTTAATATGTCAATGTCAATCTAGCTTTCTCCTAAAGGAGACAGATTAAGTCAGTTAGTAGGGAAAGGAGGAGGGGAAAGGGAGGTGCGGGGCAGTGGTCCCCAGCTGAGCCTCATTGAGAAAATCAAACTGACAGAATTAGGCACTTCCCCCAACATGCCTGGTTATAAGATTGCAGGTATACCTCATTTACTGAATGTGATAAACTGAAAATCCCGTGCTCAAGTTCAGGCCTTTCCCTGGACCTGTAGATAACAGCAGTTTTTACTGACCTTTGTTTTGATCTTGGACTATTGATTTTTTTCCTCCTCTCTTGGATCCTTCCCACTTTTTGCTGTTGAGTGCATTACCACAAGACAGTAACATGTCTTTTTTCCTTCCACCCTTTTCTAAATGACAAAAGTGTCTTTGATCTCATCAGCTATCTTCCTCTCTGCCTGTGATCCTTCACAAACTCAAAATGCTTCATTGCTGACCTTTTCTTTGATGGACCCCATTTCCTGTTATATTAGGCCTTGAGAGATCCCCACAGGAACAATGAAAGATTCCCAGTTGACCCATATTTCCTATTCTACCTCTCACCCTGCCTTCCTGGGGTGGAAGAATGCCAAAAAACACTATCTTTTTATAAAATATAAATGCTCATTGAATGTTCATTAAAATACTCATCATTCCTATGACTTACTCTATGTCATCAATAGCAGGTTTAAGTTATGTTAAGCACACAAACAATTTTGAAGGATGCGAAGCACTGTGTTCAATGCAGTGACCAACTATGATTTAGAGGACTGATGTTTACATATGCTACCAATCTTTAGAAAGAGAAGTGATAGACTCAAGATGTAGAATAAAGAACAGGTATTACTGGACATGGTAAGTGTAAGAAAGTGGTTTACTTGACTATATATATTCATTAGAAGGTTTTCTTGTTTTTGCGTATCTCTATTTTGGAGCAGGAGTATAAGGAAAGAGGCAGAGAAAATGCTTGTTAATTTTTTAAAAGTAAAACAAAAGTTACATACAATTACGTTTACTATATCTTAAGAAAATAGTATGTTTTAGTATATACGTAATATATAATAATATAGTAAGTATATGTATGTATATAGAATAATATATTTCTTTTAAAAAGATGGATCAATATTAAAAATAAAGTTTATGTACTAAAAATGAAATGCCTTTAGCTGACCAATAAATGCATATGTGTAATATATTATTTCCTGATGATGTCAGATGAGGATTAAGATACATATTTTTATATTTTGTGACCGACCTCCATCAACCATTAGGAAATTAGGAGATTTTAGTGTGTTGCTAATATTTGTGTTCTAACCTAATGGCTTATTCTCTTCACTAAAATGACTCATTCATTTAACTTCATTAGTACATCTGTTTGGAGTTTCTTGAACCTAGAAAAATGACAGATTGTGCTTGTGTTTGTTCATTTGTCCCCAAAGCTAAATGTTTAAATACCTTTTGATAAGCTGATATACCTTAAAGAAATAGTCAAATAAACAAAGGAGAGAAAATAAATCTCTCTGGGGGCACAAATACCAATTTGATGATCAAAGATGGGCATCATCACACATATAAACAGTGCTTAAAGCCTTGAATGTTTTTTTTTTATTAAATCTTAGAATTGGCTGTTACCCAAAACACAAAGTAGCATAAGAGGGGAAAAGGAAAATTATTTTATGCTGTTAAGTTTGAGGAAAAGGACAAGTTACCATCAAGATTTTCTTTCAAATAACAATGGCTGGGGTGAGCCAGTGAACTTGCTTTGCAGATGCTTACGATAAGGAAAATGTATAATGTTGTAATATTCATGCTTCATCCAGAAATTACTCTGTAGGAGGCTTCCAAACTGGAAAGCTCTAATTATCCACTTAACTAAGGCAGTGCAAATTAGCATTATAGGATCGATGCATTGAGCACAGAGGACAGCAGATGTATATATAAAGTAATCTAAGTGACCCCCTGCCAGCAGGTTATCTTTTTGATAATGGGGTTTAGCTGTCCTAAAGTTTGTGGGGGAAGTTCACCCCCCCACAATCAAACAAAAGACTTCCGCCTTCTGTTCCTTTACTTCCCAATGGTTAGTCCCAGTTAGAAGCTTGTGGAAAGACTAGTTACTTTGACTTAATGAGCTTATGGATTTGTAGGATGCAGGCATTCATTAGCACAGTGTTATGTGCAGATGGTCTGCAATTTGTAGATTTTCCAGTTTATAAACAAATCTGCAAAGGCAGACCATGAAAGCCAATTAGATTTCATGCCAGACAGCGGGTTCCTTTCCCAGGGCCATCAGTCATTGTGGTTAGGTGGGTACAGAAGGTGTGCAACTGACACCCTGGACTTTCCCACAAAACTGCAGCAAGATGTACTCGGATGGGGAGCCCAGCTCCTAAATGCATGAGATCTTGGGTTGCATCTGAATGTTTCAGTGCATAGAACACTGTATCTTCTACCAAGGCCTCCTTAGAATTTACACAGGCAGGCATGTGGGTATCTCTGTGTCAGATACTATGTCACAGCCTGCCCAAACACTTTACTTGTTCTCAAAAACCTATGAGGGAAAGAGATGTCAAGTGTTATTACCATCACACTCTGATAGATGAAGACATTGGGAAACAGAGAGGCAAAGGGTTTCTTCAGAACCCTGATCAAGTCTGAAGCAGGCAGGAAGAATTTGTGGCTCCCTCTTCCCCTAGCATCATTATCAGATTATATTGTAGTGGTGGATTTCCACCATGAAATATGAACCATTCTATAAATTTGAATTGTTCGTCAATGACCTTTCCAGGAATATAGGCAGAATGCTTTATGAACAATGTTGAATTACTAGTAGCATGCAGCTTTAATGTGGGGAGAGGAAGAGGTACTTGGCTGAATGAAATAAGGTTAGAGTAAAAACAAATAAGCCAGTAGGCCAATTAGAAATTTAATAAACATTCTCTTGCCTGTAACCTCTCTCCTGTGTTTGTGGGGAGAACAATATTCTTATAAGCTAATGATGTAGAAAGCAATTCGAGGGGTCAGTGAAAACACTGGTAAATATTAAATGGTGCCTAAATAAATCTTTCTGGCCTCATGATAAAAAAGGAAAAAAAGAAAAAAAACCATCCACCAATTATTCACAAACTGTTCTAAGAATGGCATTACGATACATCCTTATGTATCTTTCCATAAGATTCTCTCAAAAGACTAACACCTCATTCCAAATCCATTCTCAATTACTTATCAATGGTGAAACCTTGGCAAAGTCTTTTTTTTTTCCTTTTTTTTACCTCTAGGGACCTCAGTCTTCTCAGTTATAAAATGAGATTGTTGGACTGAATGATCCTAAATGTTTTTCTCAACTCTAAATCCTAAGTTAAGATGGGTCAAAATTCCAGGAGGTAACTGTGGTTTAGGGGAGGAAAGCAGTCCCTGAGGTTGAGCCCCTCTGACAGAATTTAGAAAAGAACAATAAGGAGGACCTGAGGCCCAGCCACACTACCCGCAGCTCAAGATTAAAACTTGAGCATAATAAAAAGAAAATAAAACAAAATAAAAATGAAAAAGCAAAGAAAAAAAGAATTGTAGATAGCTACTTTGATGTAAAAGAAGATCTGGGTTCATATTTAGAAGATAGTGAGGTAAAGGAAAAAAATACTCCTGCCCCAAAGAGTAACTACAAATGATCATAAGCTGAAAAAGAGTTGTTGGAAGAACCAAAATTGAAATGTTATAAAAGAACAACTTTGTTTGGCCTCTCAGTCAAATAGCATTTATTAAACAGCTATGCTAAGTATCACTCTAAGCCTGTATTGTTTTCCCATCACAAGTTGCCAGAGACCTTGTCACATAACCTAGCTTAGTGCCTTTTCCTGTTCAGTTATTCTTTGCAAAGATACTGGCATGCTTTTCCATTTCTTTCTCCAGTTCATTTTACAGATGAGGAAACTGAGGCAAATAGGTTTAAGTGATTTGTCCAGGGTCACTGAGCTAGTAAGTATCTGAAGCCAGATTTGAATTTAGGAGGGTGTCTTCCTGACTCCCAAACTGAAACTCTAGCCACTGTATCACATAGCTGCCCTGTTCAAGGTAGACACTTTGTAAGTACACTTGAATTAGTGAATATTTTGCTTAAAATTGGTGAGCATAAGTGTTTCACTTAAAATATAGTGTATATTTGCATTTTAAAACTTAAGAGAAAATTTTGTGCTCTTTCTGAGAGGCCTCACAAATTCTTAAGTTGTTATAGGAGAAAATTTTTCAATCCAAATGAGTTCAATTCTACATTTATTAGGTTTCTACTATCGTGTGTGTGTGAATATACATGCGTACATGTGAGAGAGAGGAAAGAGAGGGGGGAGAGAGGGAGAGAGAAGAGGTGCTTGAGTGCCTGTGCTTGAACTCCAGTTTGTAAAATCACATCCAGTTCCAGAATCACATTTCTCCCTAGCCTCAAATCTCCCTAGCCTCAAAACATAGTCTCAGGCAGTTTCTCTCTAGCTGAAGGGCAGCATGCCCTAGCAAAATACTTATCTCTCTTCCTGATACAGTAGCCAGCTGCACCTATAGAATTTAGTAGTTTGACCCAGCTTTGTGCTGACTGAAGCAGCTATGTACTGGGTCATACTTATTGTACATAAGTAACTCCCTAACTCATTAAATACATCCAGAATCCCTCATTATGTATGCCTTAGGCTTGGGATATACTAAACTCCCAACATCCATCTTGTCAAACATGACATTGATGGGTGGCAGATAGGATATTTCTTGGTCAATCCTGACTGCTAGTTGATTTATTTCAAGCCTAAAACCACACCTCCATGTAACCCCTCTTTGAGCTATTTCCTGGCGAATTCTGGGCAATATGCCTGCGTAGTAGATATTAAGAGTGCATGTTCCTTTAAGAACTGGCCACTCCCTAATCACTCCCCAATATCACTCTGACTCACTTAATTAGCATATTTGGCACAGGTTCTAGGATAGATTATCCTATACAAACTTTTAACTGAACCCTTCTAAGGTTGCACATTACCTAAGAACTCTTGCCCAGTGTAGAGCGTAACAATAAATCTTTGCCACCTCGACTTATAGAATGCTTGATTTCATGAATTCATTCCAGACTGCTTTCCAGGGACTCTGGTTATTGAGGTTATTGAGGTCACTGGATTCCCTGAAATCCCTGACCCCTTGAATTGCATCAGGAGAGGGAGAGGGAGGAGAGAGAGAGGGATAAGGATTCCTAAAGGTCCACATATTCCATTGAAGGTGGTATGTGTTAGTTTCATATTTTTGAAGTCAATCTACAGGTCACATAAGGATCTTTGTCTAACCGATTTTATTATTCTATTGCCATACTGTGTTTCTGTTATTTGGGCCAAAACCAGTATTGCCCAGCTTGACCACATACCTTATTTTCCAGACTTGGCTCTGATAATTCATTGACTACAAAAATGCCAAAGGCATCAAAGGCCAGACAAAATTGTTTTCCAAGCAGTTGCTGCTCAGTAAATATTTGTTGAAAGAATGGACAGACAGATGAATTTTCTACCTAACACTGGTGTATAGATATGCCTATTAGTTGACATGTTGCTAATGGGTATACAGTCAAGTTAAAAAAAATATATTTTGTTCATTTGCTTAGCAAATATATATTGAATGCCACTATGACACTCTTTTTTCATGTTCAGGGAATATGTATGTTATTGTAAATATGTGAATACACAAGAATACCACAATAAAATTGTACAGATTACTTGGATGCCATTTGTTCTTTCTAGATCGTTTAATGCTATTCCCTTTTAACTGCTTAAAGGTCTAGCTCTGGCTGCCCACACACCCCACAAAGCTTACTTTCACCCCTGAAAAGGTAAGTTGTCCTGGATTTATGTTATAGCAGTATTTAAACCTACCGAATAATACAGACGCCTGCTTAAGCAAATTATTCATTCATTCAACAAACTGTGTGGGATGCCTACGAAAATTCACATCTACATCCAAATGAAAAAGATTTGCCCTGACTGAGGAGATTCAAAAGAAAATGCCACAGGGCCTAAAAGTAAATATAAAAGAAGTGCTTAAACTCAATAAGTATTAGTTGAATGAATGAAATCTGTTTTAGCAACGGTAGCAGTTTTGGAATAAATGTATAGTTTCCCTAGGTAACAGTCTGAAGGGAATAACATTCTTTTTATGTAGAAGTAAAATGTATGCTGTTTGACAAAATCAGTTACACTTTATGATGATTTCTAGACTTTTGTTTCTGGCAAGGATTTATAATTAACTTAAGATACTTAATGAAAAATAGACTCTCCTGGGGTGGCTAGGTGATACAGTGAATAGAGCACCAGTCGTGGAGTCAGGAGGCCCTGAGTTCAAATCCGGCCTCAGACACTTAACACTTACTAGCCATGTGACCTTGGGCAAGTCACTTAACCCCAATTGCCCCCCCTCCAAAAAAAAACCAAGAAAAATAGACTCACCTTCATTGATATCTTTTTAAAAGCAGTGGCTAAATTGTTAGTTCTAATGACCTCTCCTCCCTCCCTCCCTCTCTCTCTTCCTCCCCACTCTCTCTTGTCTCTTTCCCCTCTCTCACACATACACACATGCATTCACACACACAATATACACCACACACACAAACACGAAAAGGCTAGATGTCAGCACTGTTGGAGAAGCAACCAGCACCAGGGACTAAGGATTGTTCAATAGTTGTTATTAAATTGAGTAGCTATTTCTGTGAGTTGTGTGATGGTAGATAGCATGAAAGCTATTGTGCCTCCCTCGTGGACATGAAATAGTAGGATTACCAGAAGTCTGGAATAAGTAGGAAAGGCTGTTGCTATAGCCAGGTGATTTTCTTAAGCTAGCCAACTTTCGTGCCTCAAGCCAGTTGAGATTTCTCACAGAGTGAGAATAAGACTCATTTTCTGAGTTTCCTAAGGAGAAATTTCAGCCATGAAGTTGATGGAGTTGAGTGTTTATAAAAATCTTCCTTTGGTGTTTGTAAGCACTTGGAATTATCTCTGCATGACAAGGGATCAGTGATGTCATAAGAGCTGGGTCTGTGATGACAAATCCTTTCAGAGACACTTTTGGCCATATTTATTATACTCTTAAAAATGATAGCCCATCCCTCTAAATATAAATACTAACATACTAGCAACAGCAGCAGTAATAACTGGGATGTTCATTGTATTTATACAGCATTTTATAATTTGCAAAACACTTTACAAAAATATCATTTCATCTCCATAACTCCCATGCAGGGGAGGTCTTATCATTTTCCCCATTATACAGATAAGAAAACTGAGGCAGACAGAAGTTAAACAATTTGCACAGGTTTTCACAACTGGTAAGTATCTGAGGCTGGATTTGAACTCAGGGCTTCTTGCCTTAAGGTCCAGCACTCTATCCATAGATCTAAAACCAACAGAAAATATTTGCCTAAGTTAAGAGAATTTCTAGAGCCAGATCACACTAATTCACAGTCAACTGTTAAAGTATGGGAATTTAACTATTGTTCTGTTGATTGTTTAAAGTTAAGAGAGGGATGGAGAAAATGATAATACTGCAGATAATAATGTTAATAATACTAATAATACTGCAGATAAAATTTAAGAGTGTTATGGGTATCTTATTTTTTTCTGGAGAGACTTTTGTTAAACATTTCAAACCACACTGGCAATCACTGCCTATGTGTTTGATTAGCATGCTAAAGCAGTTGGTCTGAGGGCCTGATGTGTTTGAAATCCAATATGAACATGAAATTAGTCTGGCTGAATTCATGTGACATCCTGACTGACCAACATCACTGAATTATAAAGTTCCTAGGAAAAGGCAAGGAAGAAATTTCAAAAGTCACCAATACTATTTCATGTTCTTGGCATAAATAATCCTATCATAATTCATTTTAGACTGTATCAATCACCTGATGTGCCCCCCTAACCTTAGTACTCACAATATTACCAATCCTCTCCCCTACCACACACATAAAAAGATGTGATTTCATCTATGTGTAATTTTTATTAACAACATTTTTTACTTTTTTTTATTATCAAAGTAAATAACAACTTCTTTATGCTCTTATGAGTTTCCATGACTAAAAATAGTTCATTATCTGGTAGTTGAACTTTCTGTAATGAACATTGCCATCTATGGTTGGCCTGGTCCTTGTACTATGGAGGGAAAATCCATCACCAGAAACTTTTCAGTTTGGTTGAGTCATTTCAGTCATATCCGACTCTTTGTGAATCCATTTGGGATGTTCTTTGCAAAGATACTAGAGTGGTTTGCCATTTAATTTTATAGATGAGGAACTGATGCAACAAAGGTTAAGTGACTTGCCCAGAGTCACACAGTTAGTGAGTGTCTGAGGCTGGATTTGAACTCCTGAAGATAATGTCTTCCTGATTCTGAGCTCTATCCACTGCACCTCTGTAATGGTAACTAATTTAAATTGGAAGTCCCTTTTTTGTTATGTCAAGTAAGCAGGAACTTAGCACTTAGTCAAGCCTCTGTGAAAGAGGCAAAGGATGTGAACTCTGTCTCCTGTTGCTGACATAACAGGAAGGGTTTGGCTGAGACAGGAAGCCAATGCTCTGTGCGTATATGAGAAAAGCCCCAGAGAGGCAGAATCAGAACTTTTCTCCTGGCAAGCTCCTGGTGGAGGAAGCAGAATTTTTTTTTATCCTGACAAGATCCTGGTGGAAGAATCTTTGAAACTGAAGGCAGCTGAGAGAGAGTGTTTCAGCAGCATCTGGAAACTGGGCTGCTACTGGACTGAGAACTGAGTTGGAGTTTTCTTGAGACCAGAATCTGGTGAAGACTGAAGTTGCTGCCAGGAAGGCTGCTTGGAAGGCTGAAGTGGCTGCTGTCAGAAGCGGGGTGTGGGGGTTGTGTAATTTTCTAATCATTGTATTTAGTGATTAGCAATACTTAGTAACTGATTGCTAAATAAGTGACTGATAAAGTTAATCTAGGTTGCCCCATGAATGGAAGACTGACTTGTAATCTGAGATGATTGAGTGACTAAGTAAGGAGGCAAACCTCCTTAGGGATACCAGATGATTGTTCTTTTGTTCTTTGTTCTAAATACTGTGACCACTTTGGTGAAAACTAAGTGGCCATTCTAATGATAAGCTGT
>CM053585.1:101814880-101825881 GCA_028646515.1 Pseudochirops corinnae | reverse complement strand
TTGCCCCATGAATGGAAGACTGACTTGTAATCTGAGATGATTGAGTGACTAAGTAAGGAGGCAAACCTCCTTAGGGATACCAGATGATTGTTCTTTTGTTCTTTGTTCTAAATACTGTGACCACTTTGGTGAAAACTAAGTGGCCATTCTAATGATAAGCTGTTGTGGACACTATATTGTGATTTTCTGTGATACGATGTAATGTTGTGCATATTGTATCTTGATTTGTTGTGAATGTTTTCCTTTGATTTGTTCTTGAATAAATGGAGTGTTCACTATACTGTGTAATCATAACCTTAAAAGCTGTTCACAGTAGCTTTCTTTTGGGAAGCTGCTTGTGCATTACAACCTCCTAGCTGCCCACCAAACTTTGAGTGCTGTAATTATAGATTTTGAGAACTCAGAGATATCTCTAAGCCACAATGAGACATCAGAACAAGACTTCCATGGAGGCATTCTTGAATTTATCCTATAATATATTGTCATTTAATAATCCTACAATGAATATCAGGTGGAACCATGGATAGAGTGCTGGACTAAAATCAGGAAGACTAGTATGTGTTAGATTCCAGATTTGAACTCAGGGCCTCAAGGTCAGCCACTCTATTCACAGATGTTATATCAGTGGAAAGTATTCTCCTGAGTGCAGGGGTGTGCTGGAACCACCTCGAACTGGCTTATAGTTTACTGTTAAATTGTCCATGTAACAGGTCTTACACATTGCCCATTTTTGGACTTTCTAAATTCATTGATTAGTTGTGTTGACTTTTTTTCCCCTCTCTAAAAAAGTACTCTTTGCCATAGCTCTCAGGTAAGGGAAGGAGAAGGGATACATGGGATACCATGATGATGTAAAACACAGAAAAAAATCAATTTAAAAAGTGTCTTTGCTTTTTTTTCCCCCAGTGTATTTACGTATTTTTTCTGTTGATTTTTCAAATCCTGCCCTAGGCACTTACTAGTTCTGTGGTCCTGGACAAGTCACTTAACCTTTCAACTTCAGTTTCCTTATCTATACTGGGATATAATGGCATATAATGATGATGATGATGATGATGATGATGACGATAATAGCATTTACACAGCATCTACTACGTGTCAGGTACTGTCCTAAGTGTTTTACAAACATTATCTCAATTGATCCTCACCACAACCATGCGAAGTAGGTGCTATCATTATCCCCATTTAATACTTGAGGAAACTGAGGCAGATAGAGGTCAAATGAATTTCTCAAGGTCATGGAGCAAGTAAATGTCTGAGGCCAAATTTCTACCTCAAAACATTATCTGTATGTAGTAAATTAAATGAGATGATATTTGTAAAATAATTCGAAAACTGCTATGTAAATGTTATTATTAAAACGCTAGCAATAATAGTGACCAGACATTTTTTAAAGAAGTTTCTTCCATGCCCAGACTAGATTTCAGCCATGTGATGTTCCTTGCCTAATACTGAATCTGATTTCTTTTTCCTAAACTCAGCCTCAAGCCATCATTACTTCCTTAACCAGTTTCAAATTGTATGTGAGGAGTGCCTTCCCCTCTACCCTTGATAATATTCGTTTCAAGTTATTTATAACACTGCTATCATGTTTCCTCCTTTGTCTCTTGCTTTTCTTTCTAGACTGTATAGATTGATTTCAAAACCACCTACATTGCAGTTTCTGCAATTTAGCTCTACTTATCTGATTATATCTCATAAAAGAAGCCAGAAATTCAGCTTAATTATGTAGCTATCATAGCAGAACCAGTCAAAAGATAGAAACCTAACAATCACAGACAGAATCAAACTCATTCAGGTTCAATGAAATGAGAGGCACATGTAGTTCCAGAGAACACCAAATTCTGGTGATGGAAAATGTTGTGTTCTGACCCCTTTTGCTGCTCACTAGATCAATGTTTTCCTTTCTTATCTCTGCTATGGACATGCAGGCCAGGTACAGTCTCATCCTACTTTTTCTTTCTTTGTGACATTTCAATGTTCTCCGGAAAAGAGAGCACCCTGATGCATTGTTTACTGAAGCTGTGATATTACCAGGTGTGAAAAATGAAGCATGTTTACATTAATGTAAAACACTTATAAGAATGAGGATCAGAGAATCAGAAGAGCATTAAACAGAGGGAACATAAAAGCAAGAAGGGAGGGAGTAGGCTAATCTAAAGACAATTTGCCAGGGATTTCATAGGCAACATTTGATAATATGAGCAAGAGATCTTTAACCTGAGGTCTGTCACCTTTATTTATTTATTTTTTGGGGGGGATAACTGTACTTTAACATACTTAGTTTCATTTGTAATACTTTACATTTTTTTTCAATTTAGTAACATCAGGAAGTACATAGGCTTCACCAGATTGCCAGAATGGATCTATGAAATACACCTGTTATTGTTGAGTTATTTTTCAGTCATGCCCAAATTTTCACGACCCTATTTGTTATTTTCTTGGCAAAATTGCTGGAGTAGTTTGCTGTTTCCTTCTCCAGCTCATTTTACATATGAGGAAACTGAGGCAAACAGGGTTAAGAGAATTTCCTGGGGTCACACAGATAATAAGTGTCTGAGGCCAGATTTGAACTTAGGAAGCTGTCTTCTTGACTCCAGGTCTGGCATTGTATCTACTGTGCCACCTTGCTGCCCTATGAAACACACAAACACACAGAAAAGGTTAAGAACTCTTGCTATCATGCTATCATGCTATATATAGCTCTCTTTTTAGTCTACATTTGCTTGCTTATTCCCATATGCTTGGGGGAAACATAATCTGCTGGTGAATTTCTAAGGATATACCATTTCTGATATGCTTCCAGAACATCAATGTACTTCAGACATTAAAAAAAAAAATCTTCATCATATGGTAGCCCACTTAGCTAGGGTAATCCTTGGACACAGACACATAGACTACTATCTCATATTACAAAACATATTCAAAACCTTTCTAGCATTTAATTCTCAGCTAGCATTGCTTTCAAAATTTTCCAGATTTCCAGGGATATATTAGGTTGAGTCTTTAGATAGAAGAAGACTTTAATGAATATTTTTTCAACATTTCTTAAAATGGTTATTTGGTGGACTGCCAGAGAAGTCTTCTTTGTGACAGGAAAAAGTGCAATGCTTCTCTCCTGATTGCTGAATGGTGAAATGCCTTAAAAAACAAAACAAAACAAAATCCTCCCATTTATTTAAAGTGCTTTGTGTGTTCTAACTAATTTGATCCTTAAAACAATACTGAAATTGAAGCTTTATTATCCCTGTTCAGTAGCCAAGAATAATAGAAGATTTGACAGATATGTAATTTGTTCGGAAATAAGTAGTTAAGGGATGAAGCTAGAACCTGAAGCTAAGTCCTTTTACTTCCAAGGCTATTCCTCTGACCACTATGCACAATGCTACTCCAAAGACAATGCTCTTCATTTGGGAAGGTGGTTTTGAACATCATTCCAATAAAGTTACACAGAGCTGGTTACTAAAGGTGATAGTCACAATATTTCTAAATTCATCTCTCCTGTCTGGGTTAATGGGTTATAAGGAAGATTCTTTGAAAGGGGAGATTAAAGTTCATTAGCATTTAACATCTTATTCTTTATCAATGGATGTCATAGAACTCTTCATAGCATGCTGAAAATAGCTACCTTGTTAAGGATTAAAGCTTTAAACAATCTTAAGTGTTCATATCATGAACTAGGTTTGAAAGCTGCTGTCTAGGGTGTGCCATCCATTTAGATATAACACCCAACACACAACACATTGGAGAAATCAAATCTGTTCGGAATCAGAATGCTGCCATCAACCATGGGGAAAGGCTAATCGTGTAATGATCTACAAAAGAAATGCAGGGACAGATATGGATTAGCTTGGCTATATATTGGGTGGCTAAGAGTGAATTAGCATAATCATAAATTTGTTCCAATTACACAAGGTAATTATCAGAGACCAGCTTACAGCATTAGAAAAATGAAATCAGTTAAATACATCTGCATTCCAGGTAGGTGAAGTAGGGTTGATGAGCCTGTTTTTAAATGTCATCTCATCTTGGGTCTATTTGTTTGTTCTCTACTCTAAATAGCACTCTCCCTTTTGCTGAAGAGACACAAAGGTGTCATGAAAGAAATCCACATTCTGGGGCCAAATCCTTAAATAATTGGGGATAAAAGAAAAAAAAATACAGACCCTCTAATCTACCTCCATGAATTTCACAAGAAATTGAGGCCAACAGAAATCAATGATGGACACATGTAAATAATAGCTTAAGGTTTACTTATTACTTCATGTTTATTACTGCCTTTGATTCTGACCCCAACCTTGTGAGAAGGACCCTGTTGTTGTGGTGTTCAGGAGCTTCAGTAATATTGTTGAGGTTTGGGGTTTAGGGGTGCTCGAGACCCAAAATACCAATGTCCAGGTCCTGCCGAAAGAATTCAACTTAAGCCTTCTCTCAGCCAAAGTAAAATAAAGTTTATTAAAGATTCACTATAACGGGTAGACTTTTAAGATGAGAAGAGCCAATCAGAGTTCAAGGAGTTTCCCAGAGCCAGTACCCCATAAGTATTTCCACTCTTTGTGACCCCAGTTAGGGTTTTCTTGGCAAAGATACTGGAGTAATTTGCCATTTCTTTCTCCAGCTCATTTTACAGATAAGGAAACTATGGCAAACAGGGTTAAGTGACTTGCCCAAGGTCATACAGCTAGTAAGTGTCTGATACCAGATTTAAACTCAGAAAGATGAGTCTTCCTGACTCCAGGTCGAGTGCTCTACCCATTGTACCACCTAGCTGCCAAGGACACTACTGAGTTTATTGTTTTGACTCCAATTGATTAGCCAACAATAGATCCCAGGACAAATCCCACTTGGTCATTATTTGGGCCTTGATTAGTTCAGAGTGAATGGAAATAGCAACTGTTTCTGTTTTGACCAGAAATCCTAAGAGTCTTTCTTTTCCTTCCTTTTCCCTTTCTCTCTCTGTCTCTCTGTCTCTGTTTCTGTCTCTCTGTCTCTGTTTCTGTCTCTCTGTCTCTGTCTCTCTCTCTCTCTCTCTCTCTCTCTCTCTCTCTCTCTCTCTGACTAGGTAAAGAGGCCATCCTTAGCCTCATTTCTTACCTAGTCTTAATCCTTTAATTGGATTTGCCCCAGTCAAACTGAAACCTGTTAAAGACCTCTTAACTTAAAAAGGCCATTGTGATCTCTATCTCCCCACTAGATCCAGATGGCTCTGGAGAAGAAAGTGAGGCTGGTGACTTTGCACAGCCTTTCCTTAAGGAAATCTTAATCCAATTCATCTGCACGTCATGGTATCACCTCCCTGAAGTCATGGCTCTCTTGGAGGTAGAAAGACAAACAACAACAACAACAGCTTTTGAAGAAACTGGCATTCAAAAAGAGGTGAACTCAGGAACACAAAGCTAGTAAAAGTTAGAGGTGGGACTTGAATCAATACCTCACCTAAATCCAGGTCAAGTATTTTTGCCACTCTACCAAGTTTCTATGAATACTGAATGGTTATAGTCCAAGGTCACTGAGGTAGGACATGGTATTTTTAAAGTTCACCCAAATTTATGAGTAGTCTCAAAATACTGATTGGCAATAAACCCTGTTGAGGGCTTTAGTTCTCTATTTCCCATAAAAGTGATGTTTTAGAAACAAAGAACTGTTTTGCAAAGGTAGTGACATGTCTATTAAGACTGTACACAATCTCTTGTCTTATTATCTACCTCTAGCATTACCAACTACCCCATAGATTCAAATAGCCCCAGGTGAGACTGTTGGATAGTTAAAATAGGATTGGATTTGGAATCAAGAGGACTGGGGTACAGATCCCTGCTGTGTTGTTTACTATCTTTGTGACTGTGGGCAAGTCATATAACCTCTCTCTGCTCTAGTTTCTTTATTTGTAAAGTGAACGGAGCTGGAATAGATTAGCTATGAGATTCCTTCTACCACTAAATCTATGATCTGATGAGGTTATTTTGGTCCTTCATTGCCCTAGGCAAAGGCATGCACAGATATATCCTGACTTTTCCTTTCATTCCTTAGATAGTACACTAGTCAGCCAGGTTAAGTAAAATTCAGCTTTCCTTCTCTTTCCAGGGCTAAATGAGGACACTCTAACACCATTATTCTGGAAGAAAATTGACACAAACTAGCACATACTCTCACTCTCTCTCTCTCTCTCTCTCTCTCTCTCTCTCTCTCTCTCTCTCTCTCTCACCAGAAGTCCTGGGTTCCAATGAGATTTTAAAAAAAAGGAAAAGGATCTATATTTACAAAAAAGTATTTATACCAGCTCTTTTTGAGATGGTGAAGAATTGGACACTGAGGAGATGTCCATCAATTGTGGAATGGCTGAACAAGTTGTGCTATATGATTGTGAAGGAATATTTTTGTGTTATAAAATATGACAAACAAAATTCTTTTGAAGAAAATCTGAAAAGACTTACATGAACTAATGCAAAGTGAAGTGAGCAGAACCAGGAGAATGTTGTACATAGTAACAGCAATATTGTATAATGATCAATTGAATGACTCGGCTATTCTCAGCAATACAATTATTCAAGACAATTTCGAAGGATTTGTGATGAAAGAACTGATGAAATATGAATGCAGATTGAAACACACATACATATGTGTGTGTATGTATGTACATAAAACTTTTTTCATTCTTTTTTGGTTCTGTTTTCTTTTGTGATATGACTAATATAAAAATATGTTTTGCATGACTGCACATGTAAAACCTAAATAAAATTTCTTACCTTGTCAAGGAGGGAAGGGAGGAAAGAATATGGAACTCAAATAAAAAAAAAACATGTTAAAATCATTTTTACATGTAGTTGGAAAAATAATAAAATATGAAAAGAAAAAAAAGAAATCCTAAGTTTAAATTCTGGCTTTCTTGAACTGAAATTCATTATCTTCCTCTGTAAAATAAAGGAGTGGGGCTAAACTGGAACCTATAAACTTTTAACATACACACACACACACATAATTGGTAATCCAATAAAATTTATTTTCTTCATAATCCTATGTATTTTATTTTACACATTAAAATAATACTGAAAAGGCATCTATGGGCTGCACACATTGCCAAAGGAGTCTGACACCCACTAAAAGGTTAATACCCACTGGACTAGATTATCTCTTAAGGTCCCTCAAGTTCTAACATTTTCTGATTCTATGGATCATTATCAACCTGCACAGTAATTTATAGGGTATATTTTATTTTATTTCTAGGCCAATCACCTTCCTTTTCTCTCAACAAGGGACTATTAGTGATTCATGTTAATATCACAATAATCACAATTAGTGATTCACGTTAATAAACATTTTTACTAAGTAGGAATATAACTGAGCATGGCTTCCCTTAACCTTCTCTCAAGGCATGTTCAGGAATGTCCCTCTAAAAGCACATTCCAAAAGGATGCAGTATGTGAGAAGCTCTGGCCAAAATAACTAAGGCCTACTCCTCCCAGGAAGGTAGCACACTTGAGTTTCAGTTCAATCCAACTGGGAATAAATTTATTCAACTTGCATTGTATCTGTATCATACTATCTTGATCTATAAGATCCCGTGACATGGAGCTCTAAAAATGTCCAAATCCAAAAACAAGACATCAAGGGTCTCTCTTTTTGGAAAAATATCTGAAATAGAAGTGGGGAAGGGGAAATACATGGGGTTGGGAATATACATGCTGCTGAAAGCAGAAGTCCAACCAACAGGGAATTTGTAAAGATAATCCATTGCTTTGGAATATCCATATTGCTATATGATTGGTAGTTTCCTAGCTAGACCAAGGGACCATTCCATGATACAAATAACCATTTTCTATTTCATCAGGTGACCTATTCTTATTTCATCAGTTTAATCCGAATCACAGAATATTGGCACTGGAAGAGGATAGAGACTATCTAGTCCAGTCCCACTATTTATAGAGGGAGAAATTAAAAGCCAGAAAAAGGAAATGATTTCCATATATTCCTGTGGCTAAAATGAAGCAAGGTTGAAAGTCAAACCAATATCCTTTGATTTCATGTCTAGAATTCCTTTTACAGTATCATACTTCCTCTCCATGGTGTTCTGGAAGTAAATCCTATGTGTTCTGAGCTGACTGTAAAATTTTCAGTGTAAGCCTTTATACCTTCTCAGTCAGCAAACATAATAAATTAGGACTTGATTTATTGTTTTGTTGATTGACCAGACTTAAGAAAGTGATGCAGAAAATGTTAATAATGCAGATTAAACTCATATGCATACACACATATGCAAATATTGTATATATATATATATATTTTTTTTTTCCAGAGAGTCAGTTTTTAAACATTTATCAGTTTACTCCTGTTTCTGATCAATAGAAACATAATGTGTCGTGTAATCTATAGAAATGTAATGTGTCATGCAATCTTGTACTGTATGGAAAGAACTTACTACATTAGACTGTGGCTTCTAACTCTACTAAGGGTATATGTAAATGAAATTCTTTTGTTTGCATGTGTCATACTTACTTTAGCTGCCCATATACTTTCATTAATAGCATAGCATTATTCATTTTTGCTTTTATGCTTTTGAATTAAAAAAAAAAGCAAACACAGTTGCATGGAGGCACTCACATTCCAAGGGGGATTTAAACTGAACCAATTTCACACATCCATCATTTTCTCCTTGGGGAGGGTGTTTACATTTCTCATTTAAATCAGTGGTCAATTAAAATGGACAGTTTCCTATCTGTTGCTAGCCAGTTTACCCTCCACTTTGCATTCTGATTTTCATGAACTCACACAAAGCTCTGGTTTGGTTTTCACAACACTGCAGGGAATGTTTAAAAAACAAACTCAATTGCTTTCATACCTTTTTTTTTTAACTTAGTGAAAATAAGATTTTGCAACTTCCTCTACTTCCCATGCCTTCCCCCACCCAGGCTTTTTAATTTAAATTTTGGTCCTAAAACCAGCTTACAATGTTCCATTAATGTCACTGAGGGGAAACACTAGTTTCCCTTGCTGCTGACAGAATATTCTAAAATTCACACTCTCTTCCCCTCCTCTTTTTATTATTACATTATCTTAGCCTTGCATATACCCTGTGCATAAAACATTAATAGGTTCAGTCTTCTTTTTTATCGAAAGAAGAAGGGAAAAAAGGACTACCTGTCTACCTTCCCTCTCACTTTGTCTATTCACAAAAAAATTAAGTGACTATGTGACTCCTGACCCACGATGAATTGTTACTGGCCAAAGGGTACATAGGAGCCTAGAACTACCTTGGGGCCTTAGTATGGTCAAGACCCAGTTGTTTATATAATAGGAGATGAACAAATATATATGTACAAACTGAGTGCTCTCAGTATTAAGGGAACATTATAGATTCATTCAAGTTGGGAGAGTTTAATCAAGGAAGATTTCTCTGAAAACTGAGGAGTGAAATGTGGGACATGTGGAGAGTCTAAGTCAGCAGGGATAAGGTAGTTCATGTACAGTGCCAAGACAGGGAAACTAGGACAGTCTAGTCTCTAGAAAGGGGTTAGAAAGAAGACCAAAACCTTATATAACTGCTAGAGAGAAAGATTCTGATATACTGCCCCATGAAAATGAGAGAGAAAACTTGGGGGAAGGGGGTAAGGTGAGGAACCTTCGGCTTCAAGGCCACATGTGGCCTTCGAGGTTCTCGAGTGCAGCCCTTTGACTGAATCCAAACTTTACCAAACACATCCCCTTAATAAAAGGATTTGTTCCGTAAAACCTAGACTCAGTCAAAAAGGCTGCCCCCAGGGCCTTAGAAGTCCACCGGTTCCCTACCTCTTCCCTATACTATTAGCCCCTAAGGATGGAGACACTTGGAAACATCATAGTCACTGCTGAGAAAGGTCCAGAGTGGGCAGGGATCAGGGTGGAATTAGGTCAGTGAGGAACTGACCTAGATATTTTGAAGGGGAGAAGTCACATCTAGTAGCATCTTATACTGTATTCTTGCTAATGAAGTATTAGGCTTAGTTATTTCTACCTACTGAGGAAACATCAATATTGTTAGGGCTTCTAAACTTTGGTTCTGTGGTGTTAAGGCTCAGCCATCCAGCACAATGTGGCAATTCTTCAATGAACACAATGAATTTGTTCAGTAGGTTTCAAAGAAGCTCAAGAAACAATAGGTAGAATCCCATGGAACAAAATTCAACAGGGCAAAGCGAAAAGAACTTCTCAAGAATAAAATTCAAATGATATGAAAAAAAAATATAATGTGGAAGGGAGAGTTACTTAAACACTGTGTGCATGCTGTAGCACCAACACAATTCACAGCACCAACTGCAACTATGAATTTTCCGGCATAATTTTGAATCACAAAAGATAACAGACTCTCCATATAGAAGACAGGTGTAAAACATTTATTTCGACATCAGAAAATCAAATCCCAAAACCAGAAAGCCAAATCCCAACACCAGAAAGTCAAATCCATCAGAACAACAAAGATGTTAATACACCTTATCACTGCAGAGAACAACCCCACCTTTAGCCTTCCCTCAAATAACATAATATAGCAGGGGGCAAACAAACACTCACAAGCCTAGCTGTGTCCTTGCCTGCTTCCTCTCTCTCCCACTATGCTAACTGCTCTGACTCTTAGCTTCCTGCTTTACCTGTTCAACAAACTCCTCCCACAACGGGCTGCATGTGATTACATTCTGTCTAATAGAGGGCAGGGAAGATCTTCAAAACAGGAAAGATCTTCAAATTCCCTTAGGCCTATTAAGGGGCAGGGAAGATCTTCAAATTACCATTACCATTACACATTCATAGGCACTTCATTAATCAACATAGATTTGAAAAAGACATGTGGAATGGGAGAATATTTGATATCAACAAGTTGCCTGATAAAGGGGGAGGTGTCATTACTGGATGAGGTCTCAGGAACAGCAGTTCTAGAAAATTCAGCCTCTTGGTGTTGTTACTCTTAGAATTGAGAGAAATGATATTATTGCTGTTGAGAATTCAATGACAGAGAGAGAGAGAGAGAGAGAGAGA
>CM053585.1:101798464-101814380 GCA_028646515.1 Pseudochirops corinnae | reverse complement strand
AAAAAAAAAAATGAAGGAAGGAATAAGACTATTTGCCTTCTGCTAAGGAAAACTTTTTTTTTTCTGACCAGAAAGAACAGAACATAAATATATAATAGGGAGTTTACAGTTAGGATCAAAAGACCTAGCTGCCTTGACAATTTCAAGTCACTATGACCAATAATAGCCAAATGCTGAAATAACCGTCAGATGCTATTGCTGAGACATTGACAATAATCTTGACTTCAATTTCGAGAACAAATCTTGACCATGTTATTAAGAGGGTGGCTCATTTGCACTTGGAAAAGAGAAGAAGTGATGACTAAGAGGCCAGAATGACTCCTTAAGAAATAATTCATATGAGAAAAAAGATTTGTTAGTTGTCGTTTTTTTAAATAGAGGTATATGTGTGTGGATGCTACAAATGTGGAATGTTGCATGTATTTTCAGATGAAGTCACTGTATTATTAGTTTTATTTAATTGTTTTATGTTGTCACAACAGACCTTTCACAGAGTGGGGGTATTCTATACATATTTATAATATAAAAACAAAACAAATCAATAAAACTAGAAAATCAAAAAAATTCATAACAGAAACCTCATTTATTTTTCGAAAGGGGTACTAGACTTGGCATCTACAACAAATCTTACTTTGTTAAATGTTTCATCACGGCAAAACAAAACAAAACAAAACAAGAAAATCAACGAGGATTCTTCAAGGCTATTAGTGGAACACAAACACTACAAGGTAAGAAAGTTGATGATTATAGTTCTGGTGATGGACTATGTATGCCTTCTACACAAGGCCTAGCCTAGTTGAGTATAAAGAAGCCTACTGATGACGTGGTGAAATTTTTGGCCATGGCAACCTGTGGAATAAAGTAAAACACAAAATGACCCTCAGTTTTGTGTGTCCCCTTTCTGTGCCTTCTTCAGTGATAGCAGAAGTGTTAGAAAAGGAGCTAGAGGGGTAGCTAGGTGGCACAGTGAATAGAGCACCAGCCCTGGAGTCAGGAGGACTGGCCTCAGACACTTGACACACTTACTAGCTGTGTGACTTTGGGCAAGTCACTTAACCCCAACTGCCCTCCAAAAAGTCAAAAAACAAAAAACAAAAAACAAACAAAAAAAAAAAAGAAAGAAAAGGAGGTAGATGCTTTTAAGAAAAATGTAGTATTTAGACCTTCTTTAAATATGATTATGTATCAGGGTTAGGGATGTGTCCTGTGATTCCACTGGTAAAGGGCACTACTAGGTGAGGAAACTATATCTACTAATAAAGTTCAGCACCTTCTCTGCAGCTTATCGTCTGAGAACACTTAAACGCTTTTGTGTGTCATGGATCCCAGTGGTAGACTGAAGTCTACAGAACTGTTCTCACAATGAGGTTTATAAATGCATAAAATGAAATACATAGGATTACAAAGAAAACCAATTTAACTGAAAAAACATTTAACAAAATAAATATTTTTTTCGAGTCCATACACTCCGTTCCAGAACCCTATGAGAGGTCATATAGTCTGTATCAGAGGCAGGCCTCAAGCTCAGTCCTGTGACCATTATATCATGCTACATCTTTTTATCTATCAGTACTCTAAGTATTGTATCCTTGCCATACAAATGAAGGAAGTGAACCATATCAACATTGACAATCTTCATATAAATGAAACCAGAAAATAGAAGGCATCACAGTTAACTTGAAGGATGACTCACACAGTCTCTTTGGAGAGGCAAGTAAGTGAGTTGGCAAACTTGATTTCTTTACGGGCCCAAAAGTCACAGAAAATATCATTTCATAATGTACTTGGTCATCTTGTCTTACAGCACTCATAATGAGCATCACTAACAATATCACCATGAAGGTAATTATTGCTAATATGCTGACATTTGTTGCGAACAATGAATAGGTAGAGAAAATGCATGAAGACTGTGACAGGATATTCTAAACTAAAGTAACATATTCAGTGATAGTCAGGTAGTCAAGTCAAAAGGCATTTATCAAGTACAATCATTCATAAGAAGAATATGTGTGTATATGCTTGTGTATACATACACACCCATACATATATATGCCCAGATACATATATGTAGGTATGTGTATCTACATGTATATGTATTCATCATCCTCCATATACACAATACATATGTGTATATATGTACATGTATGGAAATATGTATGCATGTGCATATTATATATGTATGAATATATCATCCTCCATATATATATGTGTGTGTGTGTGTGTGTGTGTGTGTGTGTGTGTGTGTGTGTATGAGTGTGGCAGAGCATCCCCTGACTCACTGCTTAAAGAGTTCTATTCATTGAATGGGCATTACCTCACTCAAAGTGAAAACCTGAACAGACCTTAGCCTGAAAGGGCCAGGGTCTGCCATTGAATCCTGAGTCATCTTCAGTCATCCTGATGAATATCTGGTCACTGGACCCAGATGGCGATGGAGGAGAAAGGGAGGCTGATGCACGGCCTTCCCTCATTCAAATCCAAGTTACCTGCAAGTCATGTAATCATTTCCTGATGTCATGGTCCTCTTCAAGAACAAAAGACAAACACAACCTGTGTGTGTATGGGTATGTGCGGGTGTGTGTGCTTATATATTGGAAAATATGGCTCTTTGAAAACCAGGTAAAGTTTTGTTTTGTTTTAATTATCTCTTTATCTAAGGGTCTAGATTGGGTTGCAATTACAAAATAGCCTCATGGGAAATTATAAAGACCATATGAAAGGAATCTTGATAAGGGTGAGGGAAGTACATGCCATGAACCAGGAGTCCCACATCCAGAGAAAAGTTTGAGCAACTAGTTCTAGAAGTGTTGAGAAATATATCCCGCTTTTTCAAACATAATGTGCCTAGGGCCAAGAGACTAGAAACCTGGATTAACCACTAACCCAGGCTAAAGATAATTTGCTCTAGAACCAGGATCTAGAAAAAAAAAAAAAAGGTTAAATGGGGAGAGGGAGAGAAAAAAAATCTAAACACAGCTCCTACTAGCATGAAAAAGCAGCTTCATTTTCCTGTAACTTCATAACTTATTGTTTTACTTTCAAATTTTAAATCCTCCATATATTTGGGGGAAATAATTTTTTTAAAAACTAATTTTTTTGTTCTAATTTTAGGAAATAGGACAGGGAAAAAAAAAAAATGGAACCTTATATGCCTTTCAGCTCTTGATATGTGGCTTCATCATGAGGGAGAGTTGGGGGTGGTAGTTAGAAGGAGGAGCCAGAATTAGCCAACACCTACATTCTCATACTCTAAGAGGAACAATGACATCACCAGGTTAATGTCTTTAGAACTGTGCAAAGTCCTCAGCATCATTCTCTCCTTCTGAGTCATGGGAGTCCCATGACTCATTAGTAGAAAAGAATGGAAGGGGAATGAGTTAAAATTTGTAGGCTCTATGTCTCAAACAAGACTTCCCAAGTGAGGGTCAGGGAAGCTACAGGCAAGCCTAGGAGATCTCTATATGAGTTTCAAGTGCCTTAGGTGTTTTAATAATAGAGAATTCAGTAGTGAATTAGGGACTTTCTTATTGAACTCAAGTAGTACCCAAATCAGCATAAACTATATCTTCCTCAGACAAGTTAGCCAGGGTTGAGTAAGCTGGCATATGTGTTCTCTGGATTGTCAGTCTCCATATAGAGATCTTACCAAAGAGTTGGGGCTGCTTTGAATTTTAATAGGTGACAGGCCCCAAATGTTCTAAGAATTATTATCTAAAGTAAGAACTTTCTTGGGGGGCTGCCAATAAGGAACCAATAAGAGTGGTTCCCTGGATTGACTGGAGATAGTGTCTGTGCCATAGCTAATGCTCATCAATGACTTAGCTTGGGTAAGCAATTCCATTTGCATGTTAATAGCCTGCTTACTTAACTGTTGCCATTAGGGACTCTTAGCACATCCAAGTGTTTTTAAAACATAGCTTTGAAACACTAAAGAGTTAATCTAAGCACACTTTATCATATCACATCAGTCAACACTGTTAACTAGGCCTAATGAAGATAGCAGCTGTGAAGTGAAACAAGTTCCTAAGAAAAAGGAGCCAGGCATAATGAAAATGGTGCTATTCTAGAATATCTCTTCATCTGAGTTCTAATGCTGAATCTACCAATCACCAAGTATCTAGAAGTTACTTCATCTCTCTGAATCTATTAAATGATGGCCTTGCTAATCTCTAAATTTTGTTCTCCATTCTCATTCTCCCATTGACCAATCCCAGATTCCCATCCCCCAATGACTTACTCTAAAACTACCTACCCAGTCCACTCCACTCTCTGAAATACTTGCTTTCTTAGGTTAAAATAAAAAATGAGCCTATTTTGATGCTCATACAATTCATATTTATCACCAAATCAAAATTCTAGTAATCATCCACTGAAACCCAGGATATTCTTCTTTCTTCCTCAAATAGTTCAGTATCTGACCCACAGTTTTTCTCTCCTTTCCAATCTCTGTCCTCATACTTGAGGTCTTTGATGTACTTAACGATAGTCTCTGAAACACCCCAACTTTGTGTTCCTCACCTTACACATTTCCCATTTCCCTCTATACCACCACAACTATACACAGAGATGTCATACTCTTCCTCTTGCCATCCATCACCCACAAGTGTTCCATTTCCATGTTCATGAACTCTTAAATTCCTTGATCTGATCAAAAATCTATTGTCATTCGACTTTGCCTTCTGCCTTGAAAACCCTAAACCTGTCCTCACCAAGACCTCCAATTTCTCCACTCTTGATTCTTTCCAAGGCTATTATCACTGCCCTGACAATACTTTCCTCTTGTCCTTATCTTTCCACTTTTATGAATCAGTTTAACTGTCTACTGTTCTCTTCTCTCAAGTTTCTTGCACTATATCCTGCAAGATTGCCCTGACAAGTCTCAGCTTTGGATTATTCCCATCATCCTTTGTTTTTGCTCTTTCTCAAGTACTTCCAGACAAAGATGCAGAAAATTATGAAATCATGTTAATTGGATCCACTACAAATTTATAGTCTTCTCTTATACTCTCAATGCAGCAAGACATTCCTTTTCACACCTCCTTAATTGATTTATCGTACCACCAATCACAATGGGGTTTCCAAATGTTTACATTGCTCCTCAAACCTCCTGTGGTTCCCACTCCCACCACTGCCTAACTTGAGAACCTTGTCTCATATTTTACTAAGGAAACAAAACAAAACAAAACAGGCCATTCCCAAAGATCCCTTCTTCTCTTCTCCTTTTCATCTCTCACCACTCAGATGTCTTCCTTTGTCACACATGATGAAGGCCTTTCTCTTTGCCAAGGCAAGCTTTGCTACAGGTACAAGCGATCTCATTCCTTCCAGTCTTCTTCAGATGATTGCCTCTTCTATCATCCTCATTTTCTCATTAATCTTCAGTCTCACCTGAACTACTGCCTTGCTGCCTAAAAACATACATATGTCTTTCCCATCTTCAAAAAATCCTCACTTGATGCCCACTACCTACTGTCCTATATCTCTCTTCTATTTTGTGGCTATATTCTTTGAGAAGGCCAACCACTTCATTTCCTTTCACCATCTTCTTAACACCGTCCACTGGTTCCCTCATCATTCAGCTAAAAAGATTGTCTCCAATGTTCAAACCTAGTAGCATTTTCTTAATTCTCATGCTTCTTGATGTCGCCATGAGCCTTTTGTCCTTAGTGTTGATCATCCCCTTCTCCTTGATAGTCTCTTCTCTCTAGATATTTGTGACATTGCTCTTTCCTGGTCCTCTCCTTTTTCTCAGTCGCCTTTCCTGCATCTTTATGCAGGACATGCCTACTAAATGATGGTGTCACTTAAAGCTTTGTCTTGGTCTCTCTTCTTTCTTCTTCTATACTACTTTGGTGTTTTCCACACCTTCCATGGTTTCAATGATCATATCTATGAAGATGATTCTTAGATCTGTTTATTCAGCCTCAAATTCTTACCTAAACTTCTGTCTCCTATCTCCAACTGCATACTGGAGATCTCAAAGTAAAGGTCCTACAGATATCTTAAATTTAACATGTCTGAAACTGAACTCATTACCTTTTACCCCAATGACTTCCCCTCTTCCTAATGTACCCTATTACAGTTCAGAGCACCACCATCCTCCAAACCAGCAAGGCTTGCAACTTAGGTGTTAGCATCCTCAACTTCTTACTCTTATTCCAATATCCAGTTGGATATGTATCACAATATGCAATCAGTAGGCAAGTCCTATTGATTCTACTTTTATAACACCTTTTACATAGACCCGCAGCCTTCTTTCCTCTGACACACCTGGGCGCTGGCCCTTACCCCTTGACACCTAGGCTATTTCGGTAAGGTGCTGTTTGCCACCACTGTTTCATCCATACTGTTTAGTCCATCCCTCACTTGGCTATCAAATTGATCTTCCTAAAGTGCAAGTGTGACCAGTTACCCCCTAGTCAATCAACTCCAGTGATTCCCTATTACTTTCAGGATCAATTACAAAATCATCTGTTTGGCTTTTAAAATCTTTGACAACCTCAACCCTTCCTATCTTTCCAGTCTTCTGATACCATATGCCTCTCCAAATTCTATGGAATCCAGTGACAGTCACCCCTCTGCTATTCTTCACAAAAGACACTCCAAATCATACTTCATGTATATTTTCTCTAGCTGTTCTCTATGCCTGGAATTCTCTCCTTCCTCATTTCTACCTCTGGGCTTCCCTAGCTATTTCAGGTCTGAGCTAAAACTCTGCAATAGGCAAAAGCCTTTCCCAATCTCCCTTAATGCTAGTACCTTTCCTCTAAGATTAGTTTCAATTTATCATGTATATATCTCATTTAGACATAATTGTTCACATGTTTGCTTGAGAGCAGGGGCTGTCATTTCTGCCTTTCTTTGTATTTCCACGTTTAGCATAGTGCTTGGCACATAATAGCCACTTAAATGCTTGTTGACTTGTTGACTAAATTACTGGATTTGCTAAAACAAGTATAATCTAATGATAGGCTAATTTTAATGAACATTTGCTAGTTGGTGGCTATTAGTGGGGCATTAATGTTTTATACAGACACAGATGCTTTGTTCTCCTGGGCTAATCCATTTCAAATGAATGAACACACTTTCTTACAAGAAAAAAATCTAAAGGATGGCACAGATGTGGTGCATGTACCATATATGGGATAATTCGGTTATGTTCATATATGGATATATAACACTTTTCAATATGCAAAGGCAGCATAACACAGTGGAAAGGATACCCTATGGGGAGTCAGGAGTTGTGGATTCTAGTATTATCTCTGTCACCAGCTCATTTTATGCTATTGGGAAAGTCACTTATGGTCTCTAAAACTCAGTATCCTCACTGACAAAATTAAAGTACCAAAAATAGAATGTTCAAACTGGATGCATCATTAGTTACCATCTCAGAAAGATGCATTAAAAAAGAATGCCAAAGTTCACTCTTAAGAGATCTCCCTTAGTTATAACATCCAGCCAGTGCTACAGAGAGTAATAGATAAACATCTCTCTGATATCTCTGGTTTGAGAACAAAGACTATGACACCAGGCTCTATAGGGTAATAATGAACAGAAACAATGTGAGCTTGTTATCCTTAGGTCATAGATGATAATTTTATAGGTTGAGCTACATAACATCTTTATAGTTCTGCAGTTAAGATGATGCCACTCTGCCCTTTAAATACATCTGACTCTCTAGTGTGGTCAATAACCAGAGAACACACACATGCATCAGAAGTAATGCATCCAGAATGTCAGTTCTCCTTGAAAAGAGAAATCAATCGTCTTCTGGATGCAAGATAAAACTGTGGCCAGTTTAATATAAGAAAGGTCAATATCTGGCTAACAGTCACAACAATTTTCTTACAGCCTCCACCTTTCATGTACTAACTCATGCTCTCGTTAAAAAGGAAAATTAATAGATGGTTCTCATCCTGATTTCCATTTTCAAATACATTCCAGAATAAGTACTTGTCATCTACATTTTCCAATACAAATAGGGTACATAGCAACCCAAGAAGACCTTTTTTTTTGTGGGGAGGAAGAGGGTTTTGTAGATTATATCATATTTGGAGCTAGGAACATTTTGGGAGGATCACTGTAATTAATTCCCACCTTCCTCATAGAGTCATTCAATTTTCCTGGCTTTTGTATATTTTTCTTAATAAACTATTATAACAAACTATATGAAAATATTCAATGTTACCTTGTTTAAATGTTATCATTTGTTATAAGATCAGATGTATTTTGATATTTGAGTTGGAAGGGACCTCAGGGACCATCTAGTCCAACACCCTTATTTTCCAGGGAAATGAGGCCCGGGAAAGGCAAACTGATTTCCCCAAGGTCACAAAGGTAGGTATTAAGAAGCACCCAAAGTAAGGTTTGAACCCATATCCTCTGTCTTAAGAACTAATGTCCTTTCTACTGTAACATGCTGCCTCTTATCTTTCCAATTGTAAAATAGTTTTAATAACTGAAAGGGAGAATACGGGGAGAAAGAGAAGAACAGAGATAGACATAGGAAAGAAACATCCCCACCCACAGGATTAAGAAAAAGACTGATTTTATCTACTACAGTGACCAACAAAGGCACTCTTATTTACAGATTTGGATTTTTATCTGGTCAGTGCATACATTAGTGAAAAGCCAAGGAAGCAGCAGATAGGCTACATCTGTAGCTGTCACTACTTTCAAAAGAGCAAACCCATTCAAATATTCAAGGCCTGAGATGAGAGCAAGAAAGACTCAGGGTACCATGAATCAGTAGTTATGAGGAACCTGGGCTACAGGTCAGTGGAGATTAGCAGTGGGATGGGAGAAAAGGATAGAGTGTTAAAATGAAAGGCTGAGGCATAGTGCATGTAATTATTCCCAGAAGACCTCAACCCACTTCCAACTTTAGGACACCAAAGAAGGAAGCAGTTAGTACCCTGGGTGGGGCTTCCCTAAACATATCCCTGTATCAATACTGACAAGCTGGAACCTTACAGAGAAGGTATAGACATTCAACCAGTCACCATCACCACCACAGGGTGGTTATTGAAAGTTATGCTGGCTCAGTGACCCATTGTTCTCTAACCTGCTTGTCAATAAGTGATGGGGGAGGTGTCACCAAGTCCCCAGATATTTGTCATATAGTCAAGTCACTCCCTACCTACAGTACTTGGAAATTGTCATTTACTTTGCTACCTTAGAGAGGAACTGAGATGCAAGGATCCATCCTCTTTTGCTAAGCTATCTTAATCATCATTAAGAAAATTACCAAGGGTGGCTATGTGGCACAGTGAATAAAGCACCAGCCCTGGAGTCAAGAGGACCTGAGTTCAAATGTGGCTTCAGACACTTAACACTTACTAGCTGTGTGACTTTGGGCAAGCTACTTACCTGCCCCTCCTTCCAAAAACCAAAAAAAAAAAAAATTACCAATAAAAATTGGCCCCTTGAAGTCATCACTGATCTCCAGTGATCAGCCTGTCAATGTGTTATTACCTTGTCACACTTGTAATAAACTCCTTTTTAATTCCCTTTGTCCTGAGTTTTTGCCTCATTAATCAGGGTGAAAGCCCAAGCAAAGAATTTTCCCTTCAACAGGATGAAGTGTTTACATTTAGCCTGAAGAAAACTTTGAGAGGGGAAAGAAGATGTGGAAGAGTGATTAAGTGTGTCCTGGTTTGATTTCCTGCCCAGTTTTGAAGATTATCACTTGTTAGAATGGAAAGTAATTGGTAGTTAGTTAGCTGAGGGTTATGTATTTACTTATCTGTGTAAACCGTATATCTAGAATGAGCTACTTGGGTAGCTAGATGGCACAATAGAGCACCAGGCCTGGAGTGACTAAGGTTGGGGTTCAAATGTCTTAGACAATAGCTGTGTGACCCTGGGCAAGACACTTAACCATGCTTGTCTCAGTTTCCTCATCTATAAAATGAGCTGGAGAAGAAACTGGCAAACCACTCCAGTATCTTTGCCAAGAAAACCCCAATGGGGTCTAAAAGAGGCTGAGGGTACTGAACAAAAGCTTTTTAAGGTTAGAGAATGCTTTTTTTTTTTTGAAATGGGAAGGCAAGGCACTTGGGGTTAAGTTACTTACTCAAGGTCACACAGCTAGTAAGTGTGTCAAGTGTCTGATGCTAGATTTGAACTCCGGTCCTCCTGACTCCAGGACCGGAGTTTTATTCACTGTGCCACCTTGCTGATCCTCAGGTCTTGCTTTTTGCTTTGTCTTTATACATCCAGGTCCCAGCTCAGTGTATGACATAAGGAAGAATCTTAATAAAATGCTTTTTGAATGGGATTAACTTATTTTGACCTTAAAAGGCAAAAATAGCATGAATATGCAAAAACAAAAATGGCAGAGATGAAGACTTGGCGTCAGTATGAGGGAATTACTTCAATCAGTTTCCAAAAGGAGAATGGACTTTGGTGGGAAGATGCATGCTCCCCTTCACTAGAGGTCAGTGTTGCAGAGGGGAGAATGGCTGGAATAAATGATATCCAGCTGCTTCTTCCCACTCAAATTCTCGGGATCTGCCTTGTTTTCCCCTTTAAAGCTGCCCTCCTAGTCATTATTACCTAAATTCTGGGGCTGAAGATAGAAATAGTTCCACAGCCTCACTGGGTTTGTGATCCCTTCCGCCTGCCCTTATAATAATTTCCTCTGCTATAAGCTGAAACCACTTCTTACAAGCCCATATTTTTTGCACAAATCACAGGCTGAAGGTAGTTGCTCACCCTTCATCCACACATCTGCAATTGCTATCAACTTAAGCAGCAATACAATATCACCGGAGGGCATCATCTGCTTTATGAACTGCCTCAGCTTCAATAAAAGAAGAACCACTGCTTTCCACTCCCAATAAATTCTCTGCTACTGTAGATGGCGGCAGCAGGACTGCAGTGGACTGAGTAACAGGAGTTCACCTAATTCCGCTAGCAATAGTGTTTCTCAACCCATACAGACTCGGATAAATGTGTACCTCTGTCCTCCATAGCTGCAAAACCCGAAAGTTTAGGGGTGGGGATTTGGAGCTGGGAAGAAGGGTATATTAGACACTGCCTCTGCACAGGAAACAGCTACTGATCTTCCCAAGGGGTTATCAGGGAAGGGTGGGGCTCTTTGGTTAAAGCTATCTAGCTTGCAAGGAATAGAATGGAAACTCCCTGGGGCAGGGAATATTCAGTGTTTTGGTCTTTGTCTTTGTTGATGTTCACTCTTCCAGACCCCATTTGGGGTTTTGTTGGCCAAGATACTGGCCAAATGGTTTGCCTTTTCCTTCTCTAGGTCATTTTACAGATAAGGAAAATGAAGGAAATAGATTTAAGTGACTTGCCCAGAGTCACATAGCTTACACATGTTTGAGGTCACATTTGAACTCAGGTCTTTCTGACTCCTGGCCTAGGGCTTTATCCTCTGGGCCACATAGCTGCCCTTTGGTCTCTGTCACAACAATAGAAAAACTCTTAGGCCTAGGAATGGAAGGGTCAGGAAAAGGAAGAGGTGATCCTTAAAATGTATAACTTTTCCCCTCTTTGTTTTGTTTTAAAGTATTTGTTTTCAGTATTAAAAAGCTATTTATATTTTATTATTATAATTTTTTATGCCATAGGTACATTCTATTTCTGGGCCCTGGTTAGTGTTTAGGGAACAGGTATGTTTCAACATACACAAACACACACATATTTAAATAAAGATGCACATCTTCCCTTTGGGCTTGGGTGAAAGCAGGTGTAAAGAGTCATTCTTCTGCAGTTTGTTCTGAGAATAGGAAGAATCTTTACAAGTGCTAAAGATATTATTCAGCCCTGGCTGAATAATGAAAGTGGGTCTTCCCACAAGCTGTCCTTTCTTTTAGGAGGAAATAATGCCAAGGAGAAGAAGCTATGTACTTGGCCACCCTCAAGAAAACCAGTTGGGAGGGGATGAGCAACCAGTCGTGGGATACATTTAGTTTCATTGGCTCTGGCACAAGGATTTTTTTTTCCTTAACTCATTAACATCTCCTTCTCCACCCCCCCATTCCCCACCCCCCAGCAATGCTAGTTTTTTTTTGTTTTTTTTTCCAACAACTGTTCTATCCAGATTACTCCTCTGTAAAGGCAGAAAATGAGAGGGGAAGTGCTCAAGAAGAGCACCCCTCACTAATCTGGGTTGGTCCAATTTTTTTTTTAAATGGGGAGTCAGTCATACAGTACCCCTCAGGTCAAGAAACTCAAATGGCTCCCTATTAATTAGAAGAATAAAACAAAAGGTCAATCTTAAAGGAAGAAAGAAATGGGTTTTTTAAGTTCTGATACTTTAACTTTTCTGTTTCTGCACCAGCCCTTAACCCCTAAGTCAGAGCACTCTTTCCCATCTCCCAATCACAAGAAGTGAACTGTTGATGATTTATGAGAACTCCCTTTGCCAGTGAAATCACAGGTTCACACTCCCAAAACAAAACAAAAGAAAACAAAACACGAATCAAATTGAAACAAAATCTATTCAGTCTTGAATTTAATACCTTAATATAATTTGGTTCTAACCTACATTTCCATTATTAATTTGTGCCACTTCCCTTCATACACTTTATTATGTTCTAGCCTGGTCTCTTTCTGCACTTTCTCATCTCTATGCATTCACTGACCAACTTCACTGCCCCCTCCATTCACTCCCTTTTCATTTTCCCTTTTTTGAAATCTTTTTTTTTTTTAAGGCCTAGATCAAAGCACCATTTCCTCCATGACTCTTCCATGATTCCCCACTTTGAAAGTGATTTTTCCATTCTCTAATTGTGTTATACTTTGCTATCCAGATTCTTCTGTTCCCTCATCACATTGTATTTTGTCCCAATTCTTTGTAAACAGATTGCATCCTTCCTATTAATTTCTAAGCTCCTCGAAGACAAGGACAATTCCATTTTTCGTCTTTGAATCTCCAATGCCAAGCACGGTGGGTGTTGCACATAACAGGTGTTAAATGTGAAGTATCTCTGTATTGCGTCAAAAGAGCCAACCTTAGACCGTGGTTGGTGTTCAGTTTTATCCCACCTCAGACAACCCTAAGCACCTTGTGACTTCTACAATATTAATTTTTCTTAAATGTTATCTCTTTAGATAGAATGTAAAGTCAAGGGCATGTACCGTTTCACTGTCATGTTTGTATTACCAGCCTCCAGTGCAATACTTGGCACATAGTAGGTGCTTAATAAATCCTTACTTGATTGATTGATTGATTTAGAGTAACATGCACAAGATTGAGCAGCAAAATCCAAGAAACCATCAGTGGTTTAGGTAATAATGACTAGGAGGGCAGCTTTAAAGGGGAAAACAAGGCAGATCCCGAGAATTTGAGTGGGAAGAGGCAGCTGGATATCATTTATTCCAGCCATTCTCCCCTCTACAACACTGACCTCTAGTGAAGGGGAGCATGCATCTTCCCACCAAAGTCCATTCTCCTTTTGGAAACTGAGTGAAGTAATTCCCTCATACTGACACCAAATCTTCATCTCTGCCATTTTTGTTTTTGCTTATTCATGTTATTTTTGCCTTTCAAGGTCACAAAATTTGAAAAGTAGGATTTATGTAACTTTGGAGAAGTAACTCCCCTTCTCTGGATGAGGCTCATTTTGTAAGTTGAAAAGGTTAGACTAGATGACCTCGAAATTCCATTTTAGCTCTAATTCTATAATCCCAATCCTAGGTCCTTACAAAGTCTTCTAATACTCACATAACAAAAGACTGTGAGTAAGGAGGTATAGAAATAAACAGGCAAGGAAAAACATATAGTACCTGACCCTGATTCAGTGTTAGGTAAACAAAATAAAAGACAAAAAAGAAATCATGGTGGTGTGAACAGGAGTGTGTTCTGACCAGGACACAGGAGGAAAGATCATGTTAAGGTTGTTGTCAGGGACCAAGAAATAAAACAAGCAGAGTATGTTCGGGCCAGGAAGGCTAGGAGGTCTTTATGGCAGGAAGTAGTCATTCTAGGCTATATGTGCCAAATTCTATACAGACTTGAGCAGCAGGCAGAGAAGCAAGACAATGAGTTACAAGATGGATTCATAAACTAGTCAGAGAACAAAGCATGGCCTTGGTCAGAAAACAGCAATGACAAAGAACAGTGAATGAACAATCCAAACCTGGGAGTAGTCTGAGATGCTTGAATAATGACCCAGCTGACCAGTTCCATTTGGGTCTGAGCTTCTCTTCTCCTCTCCTCATAAATTTTGATGACTGAAAGCTACCTAGTTAACATGGGGTTTACTGGCTAGATTTCTTTATCAAACACCAAGCCTTAAACCTAATTCACTCTGGATCTCAAGAACCAGACAACAATAGGTCCCTGCCCTAGCAAGACTTAATGGCTATTTGGGGGGCCCTCCTGGCTATGAGTGAATATAATAAATAGTAATTGTTTCTTTTTTGGTCAACAACTCTGAGGGGCTTCCCCTCCCAGTTTGATTTTTTATTTATTAAAGGGACTATCCCTTGACTCACTTTTTTTTGTCTTTATTTTTAGTTTTCAACTTTCATTTCCACAAGATTTTGAGTTCCAAATGTTCTCCCCATCTCTCCCCTACCCCGAAGATGGCAAGTATACTGATTACTCCTTCCTCTAGTCTGCCCTCTCTTCTGTCCTCCCCTATCTACCCACTCCCCTCCCACTTCCCCCTTACTTTCTTTTTTTATTTGATTTTTAATTTTTTTCCAATTAACTTTTTATTTTATTTTTAAAATTTATTTTATTTTTTAAAAATTAACTTTACTTTTTATTTTACATCATTGATTTCTACAAGATTTTGAGTTACAAATTTTCTCCCAGTCTTTCCCTACCCACCACCCCAAAATAGCAATCCTACTGTATACCCTCTACCCCAATCTGCTCTCTCCTATAATCCTTCCCCATCACCCCTCTGACTTTCCATTAGGGCAAGATAGATTTCCCGATCCCAGTGCCTGTATATCTTATTTCCCAATTGCATGTAAATTATATGTGTGTGTATATACACACACACACACACACACACACACACACACACATTTTTAACATTTGATTTTAGAACATTAAATTCTAGATTCTTTCCCTACCTCCCTTGTCACACACCGCCCCCCCCCCCAAAGACATGCAATTCAATACAGGCCATACTTGTATAGCTACACAGAACATCTCCACAATGGACATATTATGTAACCCTGACTGTATTTCCCTCCTTTCTATCCCATCCCCCCACTTGTTCAATTCTCTGCTTTGTCCCTCTCCCTTTACAAAAGTGTGGGCTTCTAACAACTCTCCCCACAACCTGCCCTGCCCTCCATCGTCACCCCTCTCATCCCCTTCCCCCTTACTCTCCTGTGTGGCAAGATACCCAATTTAGAGTGTATGTCATTCCCTCTCTAAGCCGAATTCAATGAGAGTAAGGTTGACCCATTCCCTTTTGCCTTCCTGTTCTTCCCCTCCACCCTAACAGTTATCCCTTGCCTCATCTATATGAGGTAATTAATGTCATTCTGTCTCTCCCTGTCTCCTCTCATTCTATTCCTCTCCCACCCCTTAATTTCACCTTTTAAAATATCATTCCTTCCTATTCATTTGATCTTCTGCCCTCTGTCTATGTACACATAAAGACACACACTCACATATGTATTCATATGCATATATACCCTCTCATATAGATATGTGCATGTATGTACATTTATATTCCCTTCAGCTATCCTCATACTGAGAAAAGTTTCACAAGTTATAATTCTCATTTTTCCATGTTGGCATGTAAATAGTTCAACTTTGATAAGTTCCTTATGATTTCTTTTCCATGTTTATCTTTTCATGCTTCTTGTATTTGAATGTCAAATTTTCTATTCAGTTCTGGTTTTTTTTTTTCAGCAAGAATGCTTGAAAGTCCTCCACCTCATTGAATGACCATATTTTCCCCTGAAACATTATACTCAATTT
>CM053585.1:101775795-101797964 GCA_028646515.1 Pseudochirops corinnae | reverse complement strand
CACAACTCTTCTCAAAGTGAGCCCCAAACCAAAACCTCACATCAGGGCGTATATATAGCCTTCTCCTGGCTCAGAGAATCTCACAGCCCTCTTGACCCACTGCCCAATCACAAAGCTACAAGGTGCAGGCATTCCGGAAAAACAATCCTCCCGCCACAGGCTCCACATGACCACATTCAGCCTATCAGGGAACAGAGTATACTTTCAAATCATGGAAGGTTCTCAGAGTCACACTTTAGCAAAGGGCCTAGGGGCAGGGAAGATTTTCAGATTCTCATAACAGTGGGGGAAGCTGAGGAGGGGAAGAAAGAATTTGTAATTCAAAATTTAAAAAAAAAATGTAGAAAAAAAATTTTTTAAAGAAAGGATCCCATACCACTTTTGTGGAAAAGATAGAGAAATGTGAGCAGAACAATAATATGATTGGAGAGAATCAGAACTGATGGAATGACTGGGCTCAGAGGTTACTCATTGATATTGTTTTTAAATTTTTATTGATATATTTTTGTTTTTGCTTCACTTTAATTTTTAAATTATCCCTCCTCGACTAACTACCTTCTATAAATAATAATAATATTAAATAAAATAAAATAATTGACAGAGAAGGGTTCCTCCAAAGTGATGGGAGGTACTGAGATGAAGGATAGTAGTAGAATGACTAAACCTGACAATTAAAGGGAACAAAGTAGAATGTAGGTAAAGGTATTATAGAGAAGATTTTAGGTTTTGAGTAAATCTAACAAAAGACAACTTTGTAAATTTATCAATTGACAGAAAAGATGGGTTAAAGTGACGCTGAGTGATTAAGGAGGGAGTACATAGTTTGAGCAAACACTTTGGGAAGTGTGAAAGAATCATAGATGGCAAAAATTCCCTTACAGTCATGAGGGACGAGATGAAGTTGGATAAATTGAATTGTAGTAGGTACAGTTAACTTGGTTTCCTGACTTTTCCTGATCTCTTAGGGATAGAAACGAATAGAGATGGTGGGAACAATACGATGTTGAAAACTGAACAGATTAAAGTCAGGGGGATGATAAGAACCAAAACAATACCTAACATTTATAGAGCATTTGCTATGTGCCCAGCACTGTGCTAAATACAAGGATCTCATTTGGTCATTACAACCATTCTACTTTTACAGATGAGGAAATTGAGGCAAACAGAAATTATTTGTTCCAGAGTCACGTAACTAGTAAGAGTCTGAGTCCAGATTTGAACTCAGTCTCCCTGGTTCCAGGCTTGGTGCTCTATCCACTGTACCACCTAGCTGCCTCAGTAAGGACTATATTTTGATAACCTGAATAAATACATCATCAAGATTGGAAAGGTACAAAAGTGGAAAAAAAAAAAAGGTGGTAAAATAAGAAAACAATGAAAAAAAGTTAGAGCTAGGGATAAATGTGAAGTCTTACATTTGAGTTAAAAAAATCAGTTTTTTAAATGTGAGATGGGGTAAATGTGTATAGGTAACAGTATAGTGAGAAAAAAAAAAATCTAAGGGTTTTAGTAGGACTGCAAGCTTTTCTGTCCAAATCTTTGTCATTCTGAACCGAGGGTCTTTGGATCACTCTCTTTCTTTCCCAAAAAGTTCAGTACATGACTTAATATATTTTTTTTTTGTCACTTGAATCACAAAATCATTTCCAACACTGGTGTCTCAGTTCTTCAGCCTCCTCAGTTCCTATTACCTTTGTCTCTGATCTAAGTCAATAATGGATTGGGGTAGCCCACTTTAAAGCACTCCCCCTCCCCCAATGGAATTTGACCCATATGCTAGCATCCATAGTTACTGCCCTAGTTTACAAGGTCTCTCCCAGGACAAGAATTAAGCTTCATGCCCGGGAAATCATCAATAAGTCTGTCTAATAAGTGTGTGTGATGAGAGCGTTGTTGGAAGGCAGCATGGAAAGCAGATAAAAAGAAATTTTCTTCTTGACACAGGACCTAATTCTAATGGACAATCATCCTAAAAGTAATGATGCTCAAGGGTATTAGCAATGCAAATTGAAGTGCCCAAGCATCTCAGCCCCAGACAGGTAACACATCTCTCTAGGAGAGCAATTCTTAAACTGGGACCTTCACTTTTTAACTCGAGGCAATGATCATTAAATAATAACAAAATAATCCTGCCTGAGGCCAATCAATCAGAAACTGCTTTATCAGGGCAAATGGAGGCTCTTGACACTGTTGGTAAGTCAGCATTACCCCAGTGAGGGGGAAAAATGAGGCAAAGACAAAGAGCCCACAAACCTTGCTGTAAGTCAGCAAAATTACATTCCATATATGGTCCTTGGTTTCAACATCCATAGAAAGAAGGGTTTAAACAAGCAGTTCTCCAAGGTTCTTTCGAGCTCAACAACAGAGCTGAAATCAAGAGCCCCAAATTTAACGACCCTCTCTTCTGGAGTCCATATATTATGAACCTTCTTTGGGATTTGGGTCAAGGGGGTTACTTCACATAATTTAGTCATAGAGACATAGAATAGAAAAGATGAAAGGGAATGACAGGCTTTAGAGTTCAGTTTCACCCACAGAAAAGTCCCCTCTGCAGTTTCCCAAATGGTCACCCAACTTTTGCTTAAAGAGATCCAGTTCACTAAATGTCTATTCTAGTTTGGGATAGCTCTGTTTGCTGAGAAGTTTTTCTCATGATGAAATCTGCTTCCCTGAAACTTTACCGGACTTGATGAAATTTCCATTTCTATGGGAAGTGACTCATTTTGCCAAAAGAAATCACCCTCTCTGCAAAGTCCATCTACTACTCCTCATTTTTCCCCTGAGGTCCCAAGTAGAACAAATATGATCTCTCTTTCATGTGATTTTCATTCAAATAGTGTCTGGTTTTGTATCTTGAAATGTGTCTGACTGCTTTTTTTCTCCTCTCCTTGCTTCTCCTACAAAGCATTCATGTCAACCCCACTGTATTGACAATATGCTCCCTATTGTTAGAATAGTATCATTTTAAGAGTTCACAAGTAGTGATATTTAAAGTGAGATGGGACCTCAAAGTTCACTGGATCATGCATAGCATCAAAGACATAGAGCTGTAAAAGAGATCACCTTATTTTACAGATGAAGAAACCGAGGCGCTATGAATATTTTCTCCATCAGGAGGTACAAATGGTTATGTCTTTCTTTTTTTTATGGGTGGTGAAGAAGGACCCAGACTAATACCACTGGAAAGGGACAAGTGGTTGAAAGAGTAGAACTTTGGCTTCACATAGAGATGTAAGTTGTAGGGCTGACCATGAAATCCAAGTCCTTTGATTTGAAATGCAGTGTTATCCTCACTAGCAGTGTTATCCTCACTATCTCTATATACATTTAGAGCAATTTAGGATCCTGTATTGAAAAGAGCCCTGGATTGCAAGCCAGAAGATCCTAATTGCTCTAAATGTGTGTAGAGACAGAAGAAAAAAAAATCCTTTGTCTTGCTGTTCTAGTCCAGAAAAATTCGACTTTGAGGGGTTTAGTCTTTCTCTGACAAGCTATCTTCTTGATAGCCATACTCCCTTCTCCTGTTACCCTTCCTACCTTGCCTTTTTTCTGGAATGCCCCATATCTGGTATCATCTATGCCTAGAACATTCCAAAACTTCCAGTTGGATGTTCCTTCCTTATATGTGACCACAGAAGTGAGAAATTCATTAGATCCAATTGAGAATAACCCAACTGAAACCCCTCTAATCTTTTCCAGATCACTGAACTGCCCTAAAAGTTCCATGATCACCCACTCAAGTACCTCAGTCATCAAAATGATGAGACCCTGATAACTCATAAAACTAGCCTGCACTCTCTCTTTTTGCCTTATCCTGAAGACCGTCAAGTCCCAGGCTCTCTGGAAGCTACCCCGACTGTAAATGCTATGCCTAGAACCTGGCACATAGGAAGCAGAGTGGTTAATACTTGGTTTATCTATCTGTAACCCTTTTCTACCCTGCTGTGGAGATGCTGGATACTGGTTCTAAGCAAATGTTCCTGTTTTGAATGTTTCCTCTGCTTCCCTAGATTGGGGGTGGGAGAAGGGTTGGTTGGATATTATTCTAAGGGCCCTCATTTCTTTCTCCTGCCTCTCTTCCTTAGTCTTCAGCCTTGGGAGTTTTCCAGGTAATCCACACAGATCTTCCCATAAGCGCAACACACAAAAGAGCCCATAGCCAACACTTTTTGAATTGTCTAATTCTCCTGCATAAACCACCTTTTGGGTCTCAAGTAACAGATCAAAATACTTGCAGTAACTGGAACATTGATTTAACTTGGGCCTTTTGTGAGTTGGGGGTGAAAGCACCTTTCATCAACTCTCAGGAACCATGGCATCTGGTTCTGTAGCAGTTATCTCTTTGATAGTGGGAGATGTGGAAGAGAAATACACCATGGCAAAGGTAGGCTATGGAGCCACGTTATGATGTAGTCATTCAGAGTAGAAATCAAGAGGCTAAGGAAGGCAGCACCCAGGGAAGAATTCAGTGCTTCTCCCTCCCCATTTTAATTGGATCGCCTGCTCCTTCTTCCCTTGCTGGAAGCCTGCACCGTGACTCACTGAGCACAGAAGGAACTCCAGATTGTTCAGGAGGTAGCTAAGGTACGCCTTTAAGGAACACACAGCACATGGATCAGTTGCCTTCAATTATTTTTCAGCAAGTAAGAAACAAAAGGTTCGGCTTGTGCTGTAACCTTGGACTCCCTTGTAGTAGCTCAGGTGGGTGAGAGAAGCACATTTTTTTGAGTTGACTTTGATGTGTCTTATCTTTCTAACCTGGGAGGTGAGGGTCGACAGGGCCCCAAGCATATCCTTTGCTTGTGTGACTTAAGCGGATTTCTCTCTGGCTTGATTGAAAGATAAGCAGCGGGCTCTATGAGCAGTGCTGTACATGGTTTTTTCTTAACTTGACTACATCTATAATTACCTAGTAAAGGCCTGTTCATTGCCAACAGATAAAGCAGGCACAGGAATGCTTTTAGATAAGGCCACTGGGTGGTTGCGTTTGGGGACATGCTGCTAAGATAGCATTTGGCTACAGGACACTCTCAGATAGCAAGGCTTCCAAAGATGAGTATCTGAGGGCTAATAAAAGAAAAACAAATACAAACCCATAAGGCCTCCTCCCCCTTTCCCTAACCAAATTTCTTCCTTATTTCCCCCCATCACTCCCCTCAATTAAAGCTAAAATAATACAATAGTGAAGCAAAATAATAAATGGAAAAGAGAGTTATCAATACTTATACAATGTTGGGAATACACAAAAACATACAAATTATACACACACACCTGGCACTCAGAATGAGGGGTTGTTAGCCATAACAAAGCATCATGACAAATGCACCATGGCCCAAAGCAATAAATTACTTCCAGTTGGCTGCCTGCTTGCTTGCCTGGTCCTCAGTCTTGATTACTACAGCAACTTGCAGGCTTCTATAGTTTATGCAAAAGCAAAAAAACCCACATGGGATTATGTTTGATGACACAGGGAATAGTGAAGATTCCTGATATAACTCAGCTTCCTTTGGTGTATGTAGCCTACAAATAATACATTTTTTCTGTTTATATGATGCAGGTGAAATCAGACCAAGGGAAACATCGTTAAGTTTTGTTAATGCATCTTCCTCCTAGGCATGCTAGGATTAAGTGTTTGAACTCAATGCTATAACTATATCTGAAGAAATACAATTATTGGTTAACAAATATGTTACACTGAAGGGGTATCATTGTTTGAATACTAAATATGACCATGTCTTGGGTCTTCTGACCTAAATAAAAAACAAAACTCAGTGAATTTTCATCTCGCTGTCCATTATAATTTTAGCCGAAGCACATTAGCATGAGTGTGTGAATTTAGATGCATAAGAGGGTTGCCATTTTATTACTTTTTCCCCAAAAAGCCATTACATGTTGTTTCAGCTCAATTCAATCCAGTTCAATTCAATTCATCATACATTATGTCTATTGCAGATACAAAGGCAAAAACAAAACCTACCCTACTCTCCAGGAATTGGAGATCAAAATGCCTGAGGACAATTTCCTCAACAATATGGTCTTTGGATATACCTGAAAAAAACCCCAAGGACAGAAGAATGGGTGGGGAAGTTGACATTTCAGGGTTTACTGCAAAAAATGGCGAGAACACCACTGGCTCCTAATCTTAAAACCAACACAGTTGATTTCACTGGAAGCTCCTCCAGGTGACAAAGTGCTTAGAGTATTGGGTCTGGAGTCAGGAAGAACTGAATTCAAATTTAACCTCAGATACTTCCTAGCTGTGTGATCCTGGGCAAGTCACTTAACCTCTGTCTTAGTTTCCTCAGTTGTAAAAAAGGGATAATAACAGCACCTTTCTCCCAAGGTTGTTAGGAGGATCAAAGGAGATAACTACAAAAACCTTATCATGGTACCTGGCACGTAGTAGGTGCTTACTTAATAAATGCTTGTTCCGTTCCTTTCATTTTTAATTTTAATGAAGAAAGTAGTCAGTTGAGATTTCAGACCTCTCTAGAAGTAGAAGGTAGTCATCAACACAGCATTTTTTTTTTTTTTTTTTGCTTTTTGGAAGGGAGAAGGCAGGGCATTTGGGTTTAAGTGTCTTGCCCAAGGTCACGTGGCTAGTAAGGGTTAAGTGTCTAAAGGCTACATTTGAACTCAGATCCTTCTAACTCCAAAGCCAGCGCTCTATTCATTTACCACCTACCTGCCCCTACTCAGCCTTTCTAATGATATTCCTTTCACATCTAATCTCATCCAGGAAATTGTATTCTAACCTATATCTATATAAATATAAATCATACATAAAATATAAATTTTATATAAAAATAAATATAAAATATATATAGCATTTGTGTGTGAGAGATGAGGGTCTCAGATTAAAGAGAAGTTAAACCTTGTTGATAAATACCAAAACATTTAGAGAATTCTGTATGACCTGGAAGGAAAGACATCATCCTCAGCAAACACAACAATCCACATGGGATACAAGGCATACCAGGAGCTAGGCAAATGCTACTTGTGCATGTGCTAGGAAAACTTTCAGGCTGCTCGGGATCTGAAGCATCAACAGGCCCCTCACTGATGTCCAAAAGCCCACATTGATAGTAGTAGTTCCAGCTCTGAGATCAATCTGCTACCTCATGCAGATATTGTATCCTTAATAGCTAATTATTTCAGGGCCAACTCCTCAGTAGGCACACAGCATTCTAACTGAACCTCATGTGTGTCTGTGTGTGTGTCTGTGTGTGTACACACACACACACATATGTATTTATTATATATGTATATACATACACATATATGCATATATGTCTATGTCTATGTATATATATTGTGTTTTGCCTGTACTTAACATACCTGACTTTCTAACTCTTTGTGATGCCTATTAAGTAAATGCTCTCAGGAAAAGCAGTACTACCCCCTAAGTTCCCTGCCCCCCACATCTACACACCACTAAGCTGGGTGACTTAGAGGACAGTGGTACACCTCAACAGAGCCATGATTGTTTTGGGTTTTGATTGTTTCGTTTTTGCACATGGAGAAACCTGAGGAAAAGAGTAAGAGCCCAGTTTGAGACATGTTATCTTTAAAGAGGTTCTAATCAAAAAACATAATTTGCTATTTTCCCATTTAAGTTGACCTTACAGAAGCCATCCTGATGGGTCATGATGTGATGGCAGAATTAAAGGTCACCGTCAGGAGGGGTATCTAGGTGGCATAGTCTTTTTGACTTAAAATCTGGCTTCAGACACTTATTAGCTATGTGACCCTTGGCAAATCACTTAACACTAAAAGGATCAATTTCTATATGTTACTGCTGAGCCAAATTCCTTTCTTTTGAGATCATTGACCTGAATCAATAACACAGAATTCAGGAGGCTAAAATCTTTCACTTGAATACAAAAATTTCCACTTCATCAAAATAAGATGGGGAGAGAATGAACAGGGAGTAGTTTTTTGGAAAAGGATCTGTGGATCTTAGTGGACTACTAGTCAGCTGTGTCATATGACACCTAAGAAAGGTAATGTGATTTGCGACATTAGGAGGTATGTTACTTCCAAGAAGTGGGAGATGATGATCCCATTCTCCTCTGCTCTTGTCTGATTTCATCTGGAATATTGTGTTCATTTCTGGGTACCTCAGTTTAGGAAAGACATTGACAAATTAAAGAGTCTTTAAAGAAAGGGCATCTAGGTGGTGTAGAAGTTAGAGCCAGGAGTCAGGAAGACTTATCTTCCTGAGTTCAAATCTGGCCTCAGACACACTGGCTGGGTAACCCTGGGTAAGTCACTTAACCCTGTTTACTTCAGTTTCCTCATCTGTCAAATGAGTTGGACAAATAGCAAACAACTTCAGTATCTTTGCCAAGAAAACCCCAAATGGGGTCATGAAGAGTTAGACACAACTGAAAAGCACTGAACAAGCACTCTAGAGGAAGGCAGCTATGATGGCGGGAAAGGGTTCCTCACATATCGTGTTTGACCTGGAGAAGACACTTGGTATGGCTTGATGGCTGTGTTCAAGGGTTTGAAGGATTATCATGTGGAGCGGGGATTAGTCTTATTCTATTTGGCCCCCTGTGCTGCTAGGTGGCGCCATAAATGCATATAGTGCCAGGCTGGGAGATTTATCTTCCTGAGTTCAAATCCCATCTCAGATCTAGTTGTGAGACCCTGGGCAAGTCACTTAATCCTATTTGTCTCAGTTTCCTCATCATTTTACAAAATGAGCTGGAGTAGGAAGTAGCAAACTACTCCAGTATCTTTGTCAAGAAAATCCCAAATAATGCCAGGAAGGGACAGATACAACTAAACAACAATGACCATTTTGCCCTGGGGCAGAACCACAAGAATAGACAACACAAAGAAAAATTAGTTTTGTCTGGAAAGGCTTCCTCACATGGAAAGCCTTTCAAAATGGATGGGCTTTCTGGGGAAGTGACTTCTCTCTCCTGGGAAGTCTGATGACTCCTTGTCAGTTATGTTATAGTAGTGATTCCTCTGTGTATGGGCTGGACTAGGAAGCCCCTGCCAACCCTGAGATTCTGTGATTCTGTGTCAATAGTCCTGGCTATGAGGTTACCTGACAAGTTAGTTCCCCTAGCAGTGTCATGAGCAGAGAAACACCATGTACTTATTTCTTTTCTATCTCCCTTTCTGCCCCCTCTGATTATTAAAACCCTAAAAGAGTCCCTTCCTATAAAATCCTTCCCTTCTCCTAACAGATGCTACAAACAGAGGCTACTCTTCACAAAGGTACATAGTAACTAGAGAAGGTTGAACTTTGAGTCAGGAAATCCTAGGTTCAAACTGAGCCTTTGGTACCAGCTATGTGGTGGTAGGACTTACTGCCAAACAATAAAGAAACAATATGGCTTAAAAAAAACTTATTGGAGAATGGAAAGCATTTAAAGGATTTAAAGGTCACTGAGTCCAATACCCTCATTACAAAGAAATAACCTCAGGCCCAGAGAAGTTTAGTGACTTATCCAATTGTCAATAGTCAATAATCAATAGTCAATAAACATTTATTAAGTGTCTATTAGGCCCCAGGCATTGTGTTAAGTGCTTAGAACCTGAGAGATACATTAAGCAAGTTTAAAAGGGAGAGGTGGGATTGGATAATTTAGAGATATTTCAGAATAGTATAGCCAGGGGAGAAAAGAGAAAATGTTTTGACCTGAGCTCCCAGGAGTTTTCATGCCTTCATCTTTCAAGTAAAGTCACACAACTAGCCCCAGTAGAGGCTAGATTCTAAACCCAGATCCTGGTCTCATGCACCTTCTTCTGTACCATGGTGTCTTTCAGAAAGAGGGCTGTGCTGTTTTCCAGCCTCAGGACAATCTACCCATCACTGGGAGCACTTACTAAGATGATACAAGTTATAGTGAGGATGGGACAACAGAAGTAAATGAAAAAAAAAAAGTAGTATACCAAAGAGACAAACAACAAATGACTTTACTAACAGGGTATGGGTGAGTATGCTTGATTCCTGTCCTCTTCTCTCATCCCATTAAAGGGATCTCCTGTAGGCTAAAATTGCATTATCAGGCAGAAAGCATGCATCTTCTTAATAGAACACAATGCACGCCCAATGAATTCAGTAATTGATTAATTAGGGAGGCCATACTGCTGCCTCAGCTTCTTCAAATACAGTAAATTAATCCTAAATAATTGGTCTGTAACCCAGTCAAGAAAACCCCATTGCCTTGAGCTTATGGAAACTTGTTCTCTGGGACCTGAAGTAGCAGGTCAAAGAAAGGTAACTGTATTAGAACCATTCACACTATGATTAGAAAGGCTCAGCAGAGAAGTAAGAAACATTATTATCTACACCTAGGTATATGTGGAACATTCCAATTCAAATATCTAATAAATACTTGAAGAATGGAGAGTGAAAGGGTAAGGATGACTATGACATGTGGTCACTATTATAGGAGAAAAAGACATGCTTTGCTGATTAATAACTTCATACTCAAATGTGGATGACATATAATGCTATTTAAGGCTGTATTGAGTATAAGGATCTTTCTAGAACTACGAAAGTTTCATCCCACTGATTAGACCACAGCTGGAAGGCTTAGTTCTAAATGCCTGTAGCAGCAAGCACCCTAGCATACCCAGGATGGCTGCTGGCACAGTTTCTTAGATCTGCTTTTCTAAAGCAAAGCAACTTAAAATGGGTTAACAATCTTACTTTAATCAATCAAACATATATCATTTACCTAGTTCAGGGGAAAAAGATCAGTACCCTGAATTTCAGAGAATACAAACAGAAGTTACAACAGAAAATAACACAATTTAGCAGACAGGGCTTCCAGCTGTCTGACCATTACAACCATACCTAGTCAGTTACCAGAGAGAAAAGCACTAACATCTGGGTTTCCAAAGCTGGGGGGCTCAATCGCTGCCCAGTCTCATCGGGCCAAATCACACAATTCTTCCCAAAGTGAGCCCCAAAGCAAAACCTCACATCACAGTATATATAACCTTCTCCTGGGTCAGAGAATGTCACAACCCTCTTGACTCTTTGTCCAATCACAAAGTAACAAGGTAGGGGCATTCCTGAAAAAACAAGCCTCCCACCACAGGCTCCATATGACCACATTCAGCCTATTGGGGGCAGAGTATATTTTCAAATCAGGGAAGGTTCTCAGATTCACTTAAGCCTATCAAGTGGCCAAAGGGCAGGGAAGATCTTCAGATTCCCATTACAATGCCACATTTTAGGATGGATATGGATAACTGGACATTGTCTAGAAGAGAACAATCAGAATTTTGGAGGGTCTTAAGTTCATTTCATATGAGTGTTAGTTCAAGAATGTTGGAGAACAAGTGACCTGTATGAATAACAGCTTTTTTCACATATTTTAAGGGAAGAGGGATTAGATTTGTTCTGTTTGGCCACAGAGGACCAAACCATAAACAAGAAGTGAAAATTGTTAACATTTCAGTGCATAGAGCAAAACATCACAGTGTGGTACAGTAGGAAGGGCACTAAATCTAGAGACACAAGACCTAGATTCCAACCCCACTTCTGCCACTTACTCCCTGACTGACCTTAGAATAATCCCAATGGCACAGTGGCTAGCATACAGAAAGAAGTGAATTCAAATCCATCCTTAGACATTTCCTAGTTATGTGAACCTGGCCAAGTCACTTAACCACTATCTGCCTCAGTTTCTTCACTTATAAAAGGGAGATAATATTAGTAACTACCTGGCAAGGTTGTTGTGAGATTCAAATGATATAATGGTTGCAGAGGACTTGTATATTACTTGGCACATAGCAGGTCCTTCAGTAAATTAACCAGGATCCTAGGAAGCTGACAAATGGACACATCATATAAAAGCCATCAAGTTCTCATCCTCAATGGCAAAGGTCCATTTGTCCTGCATGCTCTTGATCCTGAGTGATCTGACTGATCAGGGAGAGAAGCTGCCTTGACTCATCTTGTCTTAGACTTGGAACAAGTCTGGTGAGTAGAGAGATGGGGGTTCTGTTTTTATGGTAAATAACCATTGTAAAAAATTCTCATGTTTTGTCATTATGCAAAAATTGCTCTGCTTTGTGCTTAATGCATCATTAAAATGTCTTATAGGTGTTTAATGTCTCATTAAAATTAAATCTTCACCTGCCAAAAAAACAGTACTTTCAAGTAATCTTTGGAGTATGCACTAATTAAATTTAGCAAATGTGTATAGATTAGCAAGGAACCCAGCTAAGAAAGCAATCTGCCAAGACACTCTCTTTTCTGATATCTATCTTGATTGGAGGAACAGATTGGGCTGTTTTGAACCTCTGAGGGCTCATAGAATGGAGCATGCTGAGTTTTGTGCCACTGGGTACCAGGGAAAAAGTTCAACAGGTGGGCAAGGCCCCATCAGACATTGGGGAGCTGGTGGTGGTACACACACTTACTCCCACAGGCCTGTGAGGAAGGATTTCACAATCTAAGAGACCCATGGAGGAGGCAGGAAAACTGACATTGTATAAATGTTTATATCATGTCCCACCTGCTGCTCTGACAGAACTAGTAGAAAGAGGCAGGCCAAAACAGAGACAACAGGCAGGCTACATAATGGAAAGAGGGAAGATAAAGGATTACGACTTGGGAAACTCAGCTGGGGATGTCAGCTATGTCTCTACTACCATGACTATGGGACAATGGTCAAATTCATTCTGACTTCAATTTCCCTATAGTAAAATAGTCTTGTAGATCTCTAAAACCCCTTCTAGATTTGGTGTTCTATGCACTAAGATCCCTCATAGTCTTGGGAATAGACAATGTAGAGCAAGAAGAAGACCTTTAAAATCAGCTAGTCCATCTCTTCTCCATTTTTTTGTTATACAGGTGAGGAAAATTGAGAATCAGAATGATTAAGTAACTTGCCCAATAATATAGGGAACAAATAGCAGAGTCAGGATTTGAACTCAGTTCCTCAAGTTCCAGATCTAATACTTTTTCTCCTCCACCTCATTTCTCTCTTGGAGAGCATAGTTGTACCTATGTACTCTGATGTGGCACTTCAAAGGAGTGCTGGAGTCAGCTTGAACCAGCTCACAAGATCTGATTGTTAAATTTTCAGGGAGAGGAAATTAGCATGTAGAAATCAGCAAACATTTTAAAATAAGGGTTTGATTTAATGGGCTTTTGGGGATCTAGACTTAAGAGAGTGATGGAGAAAATATTAATAATGTAAATAAAAAATGTGTCTTGAGCAATTTTTTTCTGGAGAGACAGTTGTTAAATATTTACTTGCACAATACTGATAACCCTTTTGTCTAGGGATCTGTGAGCATTCCTACATTATAAGTTTTGACTTTCTCATCCTAAAAAATAATAATAATAAATTAAAACCCTACAATGTTCACTGACTATCCGTTGTTTTTTTTTTTTTTAATATAGCATACCAGAGGAACCTCGGGGAAGACAGGTAATATAACAGTATAATAACAACAATGATATTCTACTTTCATGCAGGAATTTATAAAGCTTCTGTATCTATTGTAATCATTTGATTATCACAACAACAATGTAAATTAGCATATTTTAAGTGGCATTCTAACCATTTCACAGATGCGGAAACAAGTTTCATGAATTTAAGTGACTTGCTTAAAATCACACAGTTAGCAACCAGCAAAAGCAAAGACTGGAGCCTGTCTCTTATTTCCAAATCTACTACTCCACATGTCTCTCTATGAGGAGCCAATTCTTAATGAAAGCTAACAGTATTTTGTAAATGAAGATGATATGTGATTTCACTTAGGAAAGATAATTACTCCCTTGTAGACCATCCACTTAGACATTTGGCAAAGACCTAATCAGATCATTCATCTCTGTGTCTTCTGACATCCCAAATGTCACTGATTCATCTTTGCCTAAAGGCAGCAAGAATGGGTCCCTCAGAGACGACCTGCATTGAAGCTTAAAAGGAAATCTTGGAGGAAGTTAGGGGTAGCTGGAACTGATTGCTTAACTGTTTTCTTGGCCTTTGTCTCCAATTGGTATGTGAAAAAAGAAATACATGGGGCATTTCACACACACGTACATGCTAAGAGCTACCACGTAAACCAGGGCAGTTAGGTGGCACGGTGTATAGAGCGCCAGGACAGGAGTCGGGAAGACTCATCTTCATGAGCTCAAATCTGGCCTCAGACACTTATTAGCTGTGTGACACTAGGTAAGTCATTTAACCCTGTTTGCCTCAGTTACCTCACCTGTCAAATGAGTTGGACAAGGAAATGGCAAACCAAGAAAATCCCAAATGGGATCTTGAAGAGTCAGACATGACTGAAATGACTGAACAACAGCAAACCTAAAACATGAAATTCTAGAGCAGAAGAAACTTCAAAGATTATTTATTTCTGTGCTTTCATTTTACACAGGAGAAAATTGAGACCAAGAAAAGAAAACCAAGTTTTCCCAAAGTTGCTGCATGGCCTGACAGCAGTCAGAACTGAAACCATGGCTTCCTATTTTCTCATCTAGGATTCCTTTCCTTATATCACCCTCTACTTCACTGATTACTAAACATTCTTTGCCCATTATTTTCTGATCCTCCTAATAACTCATAGAAGTAGGCATTATCATTCTTGTTTTTCAGGAGATGGAATCGGGGCTCCAGAAGGTTGCACAATTTGTCAAGAGTCACATAGCTAGGGCTGAGGGTTCAACAAGTTGATCTCCCACCCAAGGGTAAGGAAGCTGCAGCCTGAAAGCCACATGTGGCCCTCTAGGTCCTCAAGTGCAACCCTTTGACTGAACCCAAACTTCACAGACCAAATCCCTTTAATAAAAGGATTTATTCTGTAAAACTTGAACTCGGTCAAAATGCCACACACCCAAGCACCTAGAAGGTCACATGTGGCCTTGAGGCTATAGGTTCCCCACCCCTGTGACTTAAACCTTACTAAGATGGTAGTGAATCAATATTTAGTTTGTTATCTCCATCAAAAATCTCTGTGGAAGACAAACATAGAGAACCTTTCCAGGAGTTTTGCTATGAAAAAGGAGTAGAAATAGAGGATAACAGCTTCCAGGGATGGTTGGGTTTATTGAGGATAGGAAAGAATTGTGACTATCTGTAGGAATCAGTAGAAAGTGAGTAGCAGTTCTCAGTGGTCTGCATACTGCTGGGGGACCCCAAGACGCTTTGAAAGGATCCTTCAAATCAATTTTTATATTACTTTTAAGGTATTATTTGGCTATTAAAATAATCTCTCCTTTTTCCAACTACATGTCTATGGGAGTACTGATTTTCTTCATGTCTTCCATCCAAAACAATATATAGGACCAGGTCGAAAGCAGAAACAAATATAGAATCTGGCTGACTTCTATTAAATCAGACAATAAAGAGATTTGCAAAAATATGTAAACAATGCCACCCTTCTCTCACTATAACTCGGTTTTGGAAAATATAGTTATTTTAAATAAAAATATGTTATATATGTTAACATGAAATGGATTTGCCATTGTTTATTGTTAAGGATATGAATACATATTTTAAAAAAATCTATCTGTTCCAATTTCCAATATGGTAAATATAGATGAATATAGCCCATATAAACGAAAGCTCTTTGGAGTCCTCAGAAATTTTCAGTAGTGTAAAGGGGTCCTAAGACAAAAAAGTTGGAGAACTGCTAGATTATAGAGAGTAGGGATGATGGATGGTAAGGGAAATCTGGTAGGGAAGTTGGATGGAATCAAGGATAGATATAGAAAGCCTAGCCTTGACAAGTAGTTCTTTTTGCACTGTCTCCCATTATTGGTGTAGTCCCTCTGCACCTCTGACTCTTGGAATGACTATTTACCTTCAAAAAACAGCTCAAGTGCCCCCTCCCACATGAAGTCTTCCCTTATATCCTTAGCTAACACACCTCAATACCTTCCTTTTATTTTTCTTAAAAATAGCTTGAAGTAGTGGATAGAAAGCTGGCCAAGAATATCTGTGTCCAAATCTTGTCTCTGATACATACTGGCTATGTGACCCTGGGCAAGTCACTTAACTTCTTAATGCACAAGGTAATTCTATAAGTTTATAAGTTGCAGAGAAGGTATGATCTGAATTGGCAGAGAATTTCCTTAGCTGGCAGTTTCTAATGGCAATGAAATCATAGGTCCAATCCCTATTATTATTTCATATATATTTTCATATATATTTCATATATATTTTCAATGTACGTATACATACATACATACATATATACACACATGTATGTATGTATATATATGTAGAGGTTGTCTCCTCTAATAGAATGTAAATTCATTGAGGTAAAGGATGGTTTCATTATGTCTTAGTAACTCTAGCATTTTACACAGTACTCGATACATAGTATGCTCTTAAAAATCTTTAAGGATTAATTGATAGCTAGTATTAGAGATGGAACTGGAATACAAGTCTTCATTATAAACTCCTGATACTGTACTACCTCCCTGAGGTGGAAAGCTTGACATTTTGAAAAAAAAATAATAATAAATATATATATATATATATATATATATATATATATATATTTGTTGTATTCTGGCAATATTAATACCTTTTATGACCCTAAATGACAACTTTTTTTTTGCAAAATGATCTAAAGAAACATAAACTTGGATATGATTTTATAAAATGGAGAATAGAAAATTGTGTGCATTGAAAATTAGATAAAAGATCTGTATGGGGATTCTCTACAAACTCGATGAGCTCTTGGTGTGGGAATCCCTGGCACTGTGGCAGAGAGCAAGGCCTGGAGAACTTCATACATAGGTCTTAGACTCACACAGCTAGGAAATGTCAGAAGGGCTTCTGATTCTAGCTCCTCCTGATTCAAACCACAACATTATAATAGTAACAATGAGGCAGCTGGTGGTGGTAGAGAGAGTGTCGGGATGGGAGTCAAGAGGACCTGAGTTCAAATGTGACTTTAGACATTTAATAGTTGTGTGAGCTTGTGCAAGTCACTTAAGCTCTGTTTGTCTCAGTTTCCACAACTGTCAAATGGGGCTAATATTAGTCCCTACCTTGCATGGTTATTGTGAGGACCAAATGAGATGATATTTGTAGAGCACTTAGTATAGAGCCTGATACATATTAGGTATTACACAAATGCTTATTTTCTTCCTCTTCCCATCCCTCTAATGTTAATAATAGTACCAATATCACTACTAAAAGCAATAGCCAACATTTAGTGCTGTAAAATTTGTAAAGCAATTAACACATATATCTACTATACCAAGCTGCCTTTAAGATTTTTTTTAAACTGTTGAAAACCAATTAAAGTTGAAGGCAACAGTGCTGGAACAAAACATCGAGTTCTTAGTTCACAACAATCAGATGTGTGCCTTCCCTGCCTCCTAGTCATGCCAGTCTCTGCCAAACAACAATAACAATCCTCAAAACAAAACCATTAAATTTACCTTATCTTCTATGGATATTTCTTGGCAATACCTGGAACTTTCTCCCTTGTGGTCTGCCAGATAATCTATGCCAGGTGCAAGATACTATGTGGAACAACATCCATTCAATGTGGGTCCCCAGAGTACATATATAAGTGGGGCGACTACCAGGAGGAGCCCATGTGAACAAGTCTCTTTGTTGGGTGTCTCATCTTCACTTTCCACTGACTATATTGCTTTTGTTCTGTCTTTTTTGCTGGGTATCTCCCATGATATCATGGCTACTATCTTCTACAATCTGCTTGACTTCAATTATTCAACCTCTTAAGGTCCATTTGTTGCCCTCAGCAACCATCCAGTACAGTACATCTTTTGGATGAGGTCTTTAGTGGTAAATGGTCTTTTAGCACTTAATTTTGAATATGAGCTAGCACACTCAACCTGTCAACAGCTGTGCTTAGCAGAAGATTGAGGAAAAGATTCAGTCTATTCTTTGGCTTTCTTTCTCCTGGGGCAAGGCTAAGCTCTTCCTCAGAGGTAATGATCTGAGTTGGATTTAAAAACTCCTTCCTGTTAAATTCTTGATTTTTAATCAGTGTTTTTAAAATTTATGTCAATTACTCCATCCTTCAAACTATACAGTAAAGGTGTGGCAAGCTAAGGTGAAGATGGCTTTCTCCCAAGGTACTCTCTGTTAAGCAAGTGAAGTGAGAAGAAACCAAAGAGTCACTGGAGTATATTCCTATTTTTAATATTCACATCTACCAGAAAAAAATGACTTTGATGTTGTTTCCCAACTAGCACAAACATGTTAGTTTTCACCACATTTTAATTTCACTAAATATCAATAGATGCAATTATTTTTTACTCCAATCTATATAATACATACTATTGGAAAAATGCAATCATTAAATAACTCAATCATCAAGCATTTATGAAGTGCCCACTATATGCTAGGCACTATGATTGGTGCTTTAAATACAAGTCCAATGAATTAAATAATCCCTACTTGCATAGAGTTTATGTACTACTGCGGAAGACAATGAACACAGACATACATACACATATGCATGCCTAGGTGCACACACATACATACCTAAAAATAGAATATACATAAATAAAGCATAATCATAAATACTAATACATACAAAGTAGTTGTAAACTAGGGAAGGAGGGCACCAGCAAATGGAGGAACCAAGGGACTATTTAGAAGATGGGGCTGAAGCTACCTCTGAAAGAAAAAGAGGGACTCTGTGAAGCAGAGAAAAGGGAATGGTTCATTCCAGGCATGTGAGATAGACAGTGTGAAAGGCTATAGAGGTGGGAAATAGAAGGTTATATATGAGCAGCAAAGCAAAGGCCAGTTTGACTGGATTGAAAAGTGTGGGAAAGGGAATAATGTTAGGGAGGCTGGAGAGGATAGTGTTAGATTATGAAGAGTTTAGAAAGCCAGACACAGGAGTTTATATTTTACCCTCGAAGTAATAAGAAGCCACTGGAATTGAGTGACTACAAGAGTTATATGGTCAAGTTTGTACTTTGATAAAATTAGTTTGGCAAGAGTATATTGAATACACTGCAGTGGGGCGAAACTTGAGACAGGAAGGAGAAAATTAGGAGATTGTTACAATAATCTAGGTGAGAGATGATGAGGCAATGAATTATGTTGGTGGATGTGTGAGCAGAGAAAATGAGTCTGGTACAAGAGATAATGTAAAGATAAAAATGACCAGATATGGTAATGGGGTGGGCAAATAATGAAGCATTGAGAATGATGTGACGTTACAAATATGGGAAATGGAAGGATGGTAGTATCTTTGTCAGAAATAGGGAAGTTTTGAAGAGAGTGGTAGACTTTGAGGGGAGAGTATTAGTTCATTTGAATTTGTTGAGTTTGAGGTGCTGCCAGCATGTACAGTTTGAAAAGTCCAATAGGAAATTGATAATGATTGGAAATTGATAATGAGGGTAAGAAGCTATTTATATGTGTGTGTTTTTAAAAATGTATATAACATTTATGTTTTTATATAGATATGTATATATGTAAATGTAAATATATACACACGTACACAAAATACATATACACACATATAGACACATGTGTATGGACACATATGTATGGATGTGTGTATATGTGTTCAGTTTCTGTCCACACACTCACACACATATATGCATATACATGCATTAATATACAATAATCTGCTGCTAAATGTAGAGAGTAGGTTGACAAAATGAGAACTGAGAAGAGACTATCAGCTTTTCAAACTGAGTGATTGTTGATAGCTTTGGAGAGATTAGTGGCAATTGAGTAATGAGGGTGGAAACCCGATTGTAATGGCTGAGCCATGAGTAAAAGGAGAGAAAATAGAGGTAACTCGGTATATAGCTTAAAAAAAAGTTTGGTTGAGAAAGGGAGGAGTTATTTAAGCTGATTCCCTGTGGGAATAGTTGGGTCTAGTGAAAGCTTTTTTGTTAATGGGGGAAAGTTAGGCATATTTGAAGGCAATAGAGAAGGAAGCAGTAGATAGGGAGAGGGTTGATTTGTTGTGGTAGGGGGCAGCAATGATTTAAGGATGCAATATGCTGAATAATATGAGAGAGGATGGAATCAAGGACACATGTAGAAAGGCTCACTTTACCAAGGGGAAGGGCTATCTCTTTGTCAGAGATCTGGGAAAAGAGGGTAAACTGGGGGATGATGTCAAGGAGGGTAATGAGATGAAGGAAACAGGAGAAGAGTGACCTTATCTCAAACAGCCTCAAGTTATTCAATAAAGTAAGAAAAAGATTCTCAAATGAGAATTATAATTCACCATATAATTCCAGAGGCAGCTGGTAGAAGAGTGGATAGTGCTGAGCCTAGAGTCAGGAAGACATGAGTTCAAATTAGACCTCAGACACTTATTAGCTATGTTACCCAAATCACTTAACTTTTGTTGCCTCAATTTCTTCAACTGTAAAATGGAGATAATAATAGGATTCACCTTGAAGATTTCTTGTAAGACTGAAATGATATAACATTTGTGAAAGCACTTAGCACAGTGCCTTGCTCACAGTAGGCACCATATAAAGGTTTTCTATTCCCTTCCCCCTATCAATAAAAAGGCCTCCCAGATATATCTTTTCACTTATGACATTGTTCTAAAGTATGAGGTCCAGGAACACTAAAGGAGCCTCCACAATGTGATTCATATTCATTCAAAAAAGGATTAGCTTAACCATCTACATAGGAAAAACTAAGTGAACAATGTATATTGCACAGGTTCAGACATGTAATTCAAGAGCTATCCACTGAATTTTTCATTAATAAATTTAAAAAACACACATATGTCTACTTATTCACACATTTAATAGACATTATAGAAGGATAATGAACTAATCTAAGAATAAAAATAATGAAAATATCAGAGTGTCTCATGACTGGGGAAATAAAGAGTTGTATAAAGGATACTAAACTGCTGTTGTATGTTATAAAAAAGCCCATTTTTAAAGCAACAATATTCTCCTGGTGATGATATATAGCATCAAATTATGGAATACCACAATTTTAGAATAATCAAAATTGCAGGTGAATCAAAGAGCAATGGATATGGCGAGTATAAGCAGATGGTAGCATATTACCAATGATAATTTTCATGTTAAAGGTGACATAAAACACGTGTAAATGATCCTAAGATGTAGGGCTAGAAGGGATCTCAGCCATGTGTTCCAACTTCCTTATTTTCAAATTAGGAGATGGAGGGTCAGAGAAGTTAGTTGACTTGGCCAAGGTCACAGATATCATAAAGGTAGAGACAGGATTCATCACACAGAAGTGGGGAACTTGTGACCTCATGGTCACATGTGACCCTGTAGGTCCTCAAGAGAGGCCCTCAGGACCTGAGGATCTAGAGGGTCACATGTAGCCTTGAGGCTGCAGGTTCCCCACTCCTGACTCAGGACATATAAAACCAGAAAAGAAAACAAGCTATTTATAGAATAAAACTGAGGAATAATATTTGTAATGCCAGGGAGCTCCATTTGTGCATGCAAAATAAATATTTTAATCATTTGGTCGGTGCTTTTTTTTTATATAACACTGTTACTCCCTGATATACCCCAACCCTCATAGAAACCTCTCTTATAAAAAACAAAACAAAAACCTAACAGTTTCACATAACTGCATCTGACAATGTATGAAAAATTGCATAGCACATTACCATCTCTTTATTCAGAAAATTCCCCCCAACCCCCTGCCAAATATCAAAAGACTAAGTAGAAGGCCTTGATATGACTAAGAAGTTCCTCTGAGGAAGATTTACAGTAAGAAAGGGAGAAGCATCACATAGGCCTAAAGAAGGCCTAAATTAGAAAGACTACCCACAAATTCTGAGGTCACAAATCCATCTCTATCTCTGTCTCTGTCTCTATCTCTGTTTCTGTCTCTATCTCTATCTCTATCTCTATCTCTATCTCTATCTCTATCTCTATCTCTGTCTCTGTCTCTATCTCTATCTCTATCTCTATCTCTATCTCTATCTCTATCTCTATCTCTATCTCTATCTCTATTCCATTGTCTTTGTAGCTTGGACTTTTGTCCAAGTCTCTCTGGAATAACTTTTGGTCACCTTTAGAGAAAGAGATTCCTCATCTTTGCCTCCACCTATGTCGTGGGAATATCTATATTAAATAGTAGATTAAGCATGGCTCTGAATCTAATTTCCACATCTCAGAAGAGGATGAGGAGGACTAAAGAGAAATTTGTTCTCAGGTGTGTGTGTGTGTGTGTGTGTGTGTGTGTGTGTGTGTGTGTGTGTGTGTG
>CM053585.1:101754227-101775295 GCA_028646515.1 Pseudochirops corinnae | reverse complement strand
TTGTCCTTTATTCTTGAAGAGTTCCATTACCTCAGGGAGACGATGACATGACTTGCAGTTGACTTTGATTTCAGTGAGGGAGGGCTGTACAAGGTCACCAGCTTCACTTTCTCCTCCAGAGCCATTTGGGTCTGTGGCCAGATATTCATCAGGATGATTGGATATGACTCAGGATACAATGCGTGACCCTGGCCCTTTTAGGCTAAGGTCTTTTCACTTACTCAGTTAGAGTGAGGTAATACCCATTCAATTAATAGGCATCTTTAAGTAGTTACTCAAGAGACGGCCCTTTCATTAAAAAAAAAAAAAATTGAACTGTGAGGGGAAAGCTAAAAGAGAAACAATTACTATTTAGTATTTACATCCACTCTGTGGTAGGAGAGCAGGGATCTACTGTCCAACCTATGAGCTCCAGAATGAATTGGTTTTAATGCTTGGTCTTTGAGAAAGAAATATAGCTAGTAAACCCAAAGGAAAAAAAAGGCAGGTTTTGGCCATGGAAATGTACCTTCCCCTGGGGGAAGGAAGGGGAGGAGAGGAAGGGGAGAGAACAGAGGAGAGGGAAGGGAAGGAGAGGTATTACTGTCTCACAGGTTTTGTTTGTCCATTCTCAAAGAGAATGACATCAGGGAGATGATGACATGACTTGCAGTTGATTTTGATTTAAGTGAGGGAGGGCTGTGCAAAGTCAACAGCTTCGCTCTCTCCTCCAGAGCCATCTGGGTCCAGTGGCTAGATATTCATCAGGATGACTAGAGATAGCCCAGGATGTAATGGGGGATCCTGGCCCTAAAAGGGGCTAAATAAATGCTTGTTGAATTGAATCATATTTAATGGGAACCGGCAGACTTAATAATTGATATAGTACTCTGAGGTCAACCTGGTAAGGTACTTCTCTAAGTCTGGCTAGGTTGATCCTTAGACAACAAGCAGGCATACAATCTACTCCTGGTCACTTACTTGGAGCCACTGTAGTTTGGCAGGATTTAATGGCATTGATTGTCTAGGAGACATCGAGGTTACCTCCACATTATACCAGGAGCATCAAAGGTGAATCAGGACAGGATTTTTCTAGCATAACCACACATATAATGAAGTTGGGATAGTGCTATCATGGCATAGGGCAATGTTGGAATTAGGATTATATTAGTTGAAAGAAGGCCTCAGACATTTAGTAGTTCTATGACTGTACAACTAATTTCCTTAACCTCTACTGGCCTCAAGCAACTTTCTAAGGTTTACTTACTAAATCATGAAAGGCTTACCCTGTGTGAGATCAACAAATTACAGATCCTTTGCACATTCACACATACACATTATACACACACACACACACACACACACACATACACACATATATACATATATGATGTACATATGTGTATATATATATATATACATATATATATATACATAAAAATACAACCATGTAAAAAAAAAGATTTAAGAAAATTTTTGTTTGTTTCCAATGAAGCTCCTTTAAGCATAACATAGGAAGTTGGAATATAGCTACCCACTTCTGCATTTCTGGAGATGGAAGCAAAACTATTCAAAAGAATTGGCAGCAAGCAACCCTTACTCCAGACTAATAAAATCTGACATGTCCTAAGTAAGAGCAGCATTGTACCTGAAAACATATAACTCTAATAAGCATGAAAAGTCCAACCCTTTAAATTATTGTGCAAATTATAACCATCAGCCTTTGTTATAGAGTGGAGTCTTCCAGAATGTAAAATGATGACTATGGCACTGATATGCTAATAAGCTTTCTGCGCTGTTGGATGGTTTAGTTGCGGATAGACTAATGTTGGCAGCAGATGAATAATTGCCCGGCATGTACTAAACATAACAGGGCAGCCCAGAACTTCATCATTTGTCAGCTTTATTTGTTTAAATGAGAAAAATGCTGACAGAAGTTATTGCTGTAATCCCCTTATTTATCAGACAGAAAATGCTAGTTACTCTTAGCAGGCCTAATCCTTTTGGGAACCCAAAAGTTAGAGTATTTTAAAACTAATTTAAGGTATATGCTTCAACATTCAAAAGAAGAGAAATGTAAAGTGGTGGAAGAAAGATGGAGAGAGGAAAAGAGAAATATTCTTTTAAATGGGCTCTTTTTGGGCAACTTTAATATAAGGGTAGATGCCTTAGCTTGCAACGATCACTTGTGCAGGAGGGACATAAAAATTCTGGAATGGTATTTAACATTCATTACCATGCCAACACAAGCCCAGTGCCTACTAACAGCTGTCCTCCAAGCCTTTTATCTACAGCTCATTATCACACTTACACAAAGCCCATCAGTAACATCATTTCTCCAGTACTGTTGCCAACTGGTTTGCAAATACACCTGGAGATGAGCATTAAAAAAGAGATTTGAAATGGATCTGAGATATCTTCCTTCTATACTCCATGTACATCGATTGCTGGAACATTTTCAGGGGTGATCAGTGCTTGCACAACCCAACTAGACAAGAGTCTGTGGAGGAAAGGCCTAAGGGGTAAGTGTGTTGAAAACTTAGCATGGATTTAGTGGGCTCATTGGTCCCCTACATTAATGAAAACATAGTGTTCAGGACCCTGAGAAGCTGGAAGTAGGAGTGAATAGAGAGCCAGTCTTAGAGTTAGGAGTAGCTGGGTTTAAATTCTGCCTCTGACAAATACTGGCTGTGTGACCCTGGAAAGTCTCTCATTTCCTCAGTGTCTTTAGGGAATTCCTTAAGACTGTAACTAGCAGAACAGAAGCTGATCTATATTGTTAGAAGGTGACTCTTGTCTTTACTGACAATCCTCTGTACAAATGACATCTCAACTTCTATCAAAAAGAAGTATACAAAATAATGCAGTTTTAGTCCTGATAGATTTCAATCAGGTCATCTCTGGAAGACTGTGTCTGGCTGTGGGTGTCAAAATTTAGGGACAATGCTGATAATATGGAGCATGTGAAAGAAAGAGAAAAAAGCATGGCAAAGAGCCTGGAAACTATACCACATACATGAAAAATAAAAGAAAGTGGGCATTTTTCAATTGGAGAAGAGTAAGGCATTTTTAAAGACAAAGCTATTTTTAAGCACCTGAAAGGTCAATTATTTTGAAGAGGCATTAGGGTTGAGTCACTCAGTCCTAGAGGTCAGAAGTAGAAGCAGATTTCAATTTTATTGAAGGAAGTTAAAAAAAAAAATTCCTAACCTTAGAGTCAGAGAAAGGTAATGGAAGGAACATTTCAGTAATTATTTCCCTGTTGCTCAAGTATTTCAAAAAGAAGTCAGATGACCACTAGTTGGAGATATTGCAAAAGGGACACATGTTCAGACATAGATTGGATTAGGTGTTTTTTTTTAGAACGCTTATGATTTTGAGGTCCTACATTTATAGGTTATAGGAAAAGAGAATGAGAACCCATCATCTTCCCTCTCATTCAGCCTTTTCATACTGGGTCACAAGTTGGCAAAACCAGTCTGGGCATCCAGAGTCTATAGAGTTTATCCATGGTTCAGCCTTATTACTGTTTCACTATACAAAGTTAGCAAAGTATATTTACTATCTTATACCTTTCTTGCCATATTTGAAAAATTATAGGATTCTTAGGAGGAATAGCTAGTAACCTCATTAAAACACACTTCACTGATATCAGGTCAACCAATTGAATTTAAACAGAATAACACTGTCTCAAAGAAAAGGTGAGGAAAATTGTCCTTTTTTAAAAGAGGTTGGATCTAGTTAAAATTACAAAGGAGGTCATTACTCCAAATGCTCAGATGTGAGGTTGAGTTGAGGGCAAAAATGACCGCAAAGTTGTAAGGATCAATATGGTTCTCTTTCTTGGGATCCCATCTTAGTAATAAATGAGTTATATACAGGAGAACCTAAAAGGAGCAATACACATGAGGGTCAAAGCTAAGGACTTTTCAGTTTTATGCTGGAAATATTCTCATTTGGTACCAGCTGCTATCATCCTGATGTCATAAGTATGTGGTCCTGAAGTCTTAGGACCATAAAAAGGACTACCTTCAGTAAATTAACTAGAAAGTACTGAGGTAAAATCTCAGTCTCTATTAAATATCTAATACCCTGGCATACACAGGGTTGCCATTCTAAGGGAGCTCTATCACCTCCTCGGGAGCTTAGAACTCTTCATGTCAACATACTACACATAATAGTAGACTAAGTTTATGTGTGCATAATTAAAAAAGAAAACCATGTTTCTATTTTGTAGGCAGATGATTAGTTAGAGATAAAATGTCTTTGCAGCTTCACCCTAATCACAAGATTAAAGTGTATTTCATCCCCAACCCCCCCAAAAAGGGATAAAAAGAAAAGCAGACCATTACACTCTCTCTGTGTAATAAATATGATCTTATTTTTCCCCAGAATAATAATCACTCAACATAGGTATCTCAAGAGCAGTACAGGTTCAATATTAAGTATCAAAGCAAGGAACTAAACCTTAGTATACCAGCTCCTTCTACACAAGAGAGCAGAATTAATCAAAACAGAGATGATTCCAGGAAAGAAGCAAATTAACATGACAGTGTTGCTTGATACACTAAAGGAAAAACACAGGACAAAATCGGGTAACACAAGAGACTGTACCCCCTGACTGTCTTAAGCCTTATTTCTTGCTAATGAATATTATGGAACATCAATTCACTTTCCAAATCCTGCAACATAAAATACTGCTATATCTTTAACAATTTGCATACATATATAATCTAGAATATAAATGCCATGAGGGCAGGGAATGGGATTTATCTTTTTGTCATATCTGTTGCAACGCACTTGCACTATTGATTAATGTATCACTGATTAATTAGATTCTTTAAAAATTTGTTAGATAAATAAGTGATACAAAGAGAAGGCAGTAAGGGTTTGAACTGGAAGTCCAAAGTAATTACTCTGGTTATTAAGTGTTAAAGCATTCATTAACAAAGCCTTTTTCCTGCACAGGGCCACTGTTATGGAATGATAACTAAAGCGTAGAGACTGAGCAACAGTAAAGGAAGAATTCAACTTTAAGCCTAATGACTCCAAATCCAGTCTGACTTAAAATTTTTAAATTAAAATTTTAGTTCTTTAAGGGTTGGTTGGTTGTTGTCCTTCATTCTCAAAGAGGACCAAAATGACATTATATGTTGGGGTCACGGGCCAGTGTGTCTGACTGTGACTGAGCAGACCAAGATGAACTTGAAAGGCTCTACAGTGGTTTGGGCACAACTAGTCTATATGAATAGCTGGAGTGGAGATGTCTCTAAATTTGCACATTTTATGTTTCTTTTGAGCTACTGCAATTCTGCTCTTCTCATAACAACAGCATGTTCTTTGATGTAGGCATGTCATGCTGGGCAATCATTTGCCAGTGTGTCCTATGTCACATGAGCAATTTCAAAGTTCTTTAGACATTCCTTCAGAGTGTCCTTGTATTGCTTCTTCTGACCACCATGGGAGCACTTGTATGAGTTTTCCATAAAATAGTCTTTTAAGCAAATGTATATTTGGTATTTGAATAATGTAGACAGCTCATGGGATCTGTACTCTCTTCAGTAGATTTTTAATAGAAAGGGATAGCAGATGGACCTGTAATTTTATTAGCATGGGGAACCCCATTGAAAGGAAACTTCCTTTGCCAATGAAGATCATCACCTTCCTTGCAATTTATAATGTGAGTTTCCAAGAGTCCTGAGATGTTCAGCAACTTACTGAAGTTACACGCCTATTTTGCTTTAGAGACAGGATTTGAATCTATATCTTTCTGGTTCTGAGATCATTATTCTATCTACTACAAAGGAATACCTTAACTTTAATCTTTAAAATGCATCATTCTTTAAAAATGATTTTAAAAACTTATAATGATTTTTAAAGATTTTTAAAACTCATAATGCCCTTTGAAATAAATGGAGACACTACAGGATATTGCAAAGTCAAGGTGGGTGCCATAGTTTTCAAGATCTGTATGGGCAGCAAAGAATTAAAAAGCCCAAAGTTACAGATAAGGAAATGTGCATTAGATGATGTCTATAGGGTAAATACAGGAAGAATTATTTGTAGATATGTGGTAGTCAAATGTTGCTCATCTCTTCTATTGATAGAACAAAAACAAATCACCTTAAGTTTTCATTAGGAAAGATGTAACTTATAGTAAACATTAAAATGTCTGAAGCAGTATTAGGTACTTGGGCAGATAATGTTTCTTCCCTGAAAACATAGACTGATGGTTGAATCTAATAAGATGAAGTTATTAAAGTCTTAGAGTTGGGTTCAAAAAACCAACAGAACAAATAGAGAAATAGAAAGGCATAGTCAGACAATAATTTGTGTGTGAAAAAAAAACCTGAGGATTTTATTAGACTCCAAATAGTATAGTATGACAGCCAAAAAAAGACATTGTAATCTTTGGCTAAATTGAAAGAAAAATTAAAATAGTCATTGTGCAGTTACTATCCTTTGTTCTTGTCAGATAACATCTGGAGTGTAGTACTCAGTTTTTGGTATAAAATTTTAAGAAATACATTGATAAGCTTGAAGGATGAGGAAAGGGCCTACAAGGATGTCAAGGTAACTTAGTTGTGCACCGGGCCTGAAGTCAGGAAGACCTGAGTTCTAATGTAGCGTCTGATACTCATTAGCTGTGTGAATTTGAAAGTCAATTCACCTCTCAGTTTTCTCAGCTGCCAAATGAGCATAGCAATAGCATCTTACCTCTTAGGGTTGTGTAATGGTAATTTGAAGATCTTCCCTGACCCTTAATCAGCCTAAGGGTGTTTGAAGACCTTCCCTGCTTTGAAAAAATACCCTACCCCCTAATAGGCTGAATGTAATCACATGGAGCCTGTTGTGGGAGGAGTTTGCTCAAGGGTGGAGCAGAGCCCACAGGAAGCTTCCCTGCTGTGAAGATAAACTCTGCCCCTTAATAGGCTGAACATAATCACATGGAGTCTGTAGTGGGAGGAGTTTGCTAAAGGGTGGAGCAGAGCTCCTAGGAAGCTGGGAGTCAGAGCCTATTAGAGAGTTGGAAGGAGAGTTTGTTTCTGAGGACAACAGATAGGCTTGTGAGTAAACATTGGTCAAATATTGGTTTGTGGGAAGGCTAAAGGATGGTGTGGCTCTCTGTTATGTTGTGGTGCATTAACTTCATTGTTGCTATGATGGATTCAGTTTCCTGGTGGTGGAATTTTGTTTTCTGGTGTTTGGATAAATATTCTATTTCTGTCTTCTATATGGAGAGTCTATTATATTTTAGGATCGAACACCATGCAGGTATATTTGTAGTGATTGTGGGTACTGTAAATATTGCATTGGTGCTACAGGTTGCTGTGAGGATCAAATGAGATAGTATTTGTAAAGTACTTAGCTCAGAGTCTAGGACGCAGTAGCTACTATATAAATCTTAGCTATCATTATTAACTAAAGCTATTTCACTTAAATGCCAACAATATGCTGGGAACCATTTAACAATCAGTTTTCTGGGGCGGGGTTGTACACAGGCTACATTTTAAAGTTTAATGTGCATTATTAATATTTTCCTCCACCTTCTTAAATTTAGATAATCAACAAAACAATCAAACTTTTATTTGTAGTGTTTTGTAATTCTCAAGGTATAAATACTTACACTGAAAATTTAACAACCAGCTTTCCTGAGCTAGTAGATGCTAGCTCCAGTAAAAATATCACCTGAAGAAAGTGAGATTGTTTAGCCTAGGTAAGACAAGATACCAGGGAGGGAGGAGGGATGTAAGACCAATCTCCCATTATTTGGAAGGAGCTTTGGGGAGATGAAGTTGCATTTATTTACTTGGTCTCAGAGGACAGAACTAGGCTCAATGAGTTGGAAGTTCAAAGGGATTGGTTTTGGCCTGGTATAAGGTTAAATTTCTGAATGTTAGTAGAATTCCACAAGTAGAATTGGTTGACTCAGAAGATAATGATTTTCATATCTCTGGAAAGCTAAGCGATCATATGTCAAGGATCACTGAATCCCAGAATTTAAGAACTAGAATTGATCTCAGAATCCTTCTAGACAAGTACACCTAACCCTTGTATAATATATCCCATAAATGATTATCCAATTTCTTCCTGAAGTTTGCCAAGGAAGGAGAACTCACTACCTTTGCGAGTACCTCACTGCAGTTCAGTGCTTGTTCAAATTGCATTATCTGCCCACCTCCCAATCTCTCCTCCCCTCTCCCCATTATATATACCTAAAATATGCCTTGCTCAACATCTGTTCATTGCTCCTACTTATATCTCATCAGGCTATAAACAAGTCTAAAGTCTCTTCCCTATGAGAGCCCTTCAAACACTTGCAGATTGCTCTATTTCCTCAGTCTTGCCTTCTCTAGGCTAAACATCCTCAGATGCTTACCCTGTAGCATGTTCCCAAGTCTTTTCAAGTCCTTGTTAGCCATTTCCTAGACATGTTCTAATTTGGATATCTTTTCTGAAATATGATGAACGGATTTTATACGTAGTGCTATGCATGTAACCCGACCATAAGGTGAAGGTTGAATATGGCAGAACCAGTAATATTCTTGTTCTGGACACCACACCTGCCTTAATGCTCCCTAGGATCATTTCAGTTGTTTTCGGTTGACATGCCACATTGTTAGCATATACTGAACTGACGGCCTCTGGATATTTTTCATTAGAACTATTATCTAGTCACATCATGCCTATCTTGTTATTCATGAAGTTTCTTTTAAGTAAAAATGTAGAACTTCAAGGTTCTCTGTATTAACTTTCATTTTATAGGATTAAGTTCATTAGTCTAGTGGCTAGAGTGGCTGAGCCAGTTGGTATTTTTTCTTATCTACATTATGTCAACCAATGTATTAGTTAATACTTCAGATTTTTTTGTTATTAGAAAAGTTTACAAGCTTGTCATCTATACCCAGGAGCATTATGAGGCTCAAAAAAGATAATGGATGTAAAGCACTTAGAAAATATTAAAGTGCTAAGTAAGTATAAATTATTATTATTACTACCAATTATCATTAATTATTATCATAGAGTTAGTAGGCCTCCAGTTATGGGGATGACTTCATTCCCTAACCCTTCCAATGCACTCCTGCTGAGCTGAAGCAGTGTTAATAGAGCAATGCAGGGGTGTTCTAGTAAATATTTAACTACTTGATTATTTAAGGGGAAAATGGTTTCTGTCTTTTCTACATCAGCATGAGTATCATATCTAAGACAGTAGCTCTCCTTGTCACTTCTTCTACCTTTTCAGGGATGAATAATAATTAAGGCAAGTCACAATTTCATTATCTGCTCTGCTTTTGTCAGAGAACATACCACCAGATGCCCAAATAATTGAAGTCCCCAGTCACTATGGCTTTGTGCTTTCATGTCAGTTGTCCAAACTTGTCTAATTTGGTTTCTTTCCCAGGGGCCTGTGGTATACCCCTACAAAACTATCACTGTTATATCTTCCTTTCTTAACCCTCACCAAAATGTTCTGTACCTTGTACATCCTCCCAGGTTCCTGAATTTGCTACTTGAGAATGTGTTCTTAATGTACAGGAATAATACACCTACTGCCCCTTTGTAAACCTCTTCTGCCCGTTGTATAAGATATTCCCTTCAAATGCCAATCTTCATTCCAGTCGCATTCCATCAGTGATGCCCTATAAGCACTACTTTGTCTCCTCGCATCAAGATCTCTAGTTCGCCTCATTTAAAACAAGGCATGCACTTGTATATAGATATCTCAGTCCCTGATTTTTATTGGCAAATATTTTATTTGACATGACTATAATGGTGGTATTCTATTCTGTTATTCTTCCTCCTATGTTGTGCACACTACTCTTTTTGTTACCACACCTATTAGATCTCTTTAATAAGATTTTTCCCTCCCCATCCCTTTTCTGTTTAATGCCTTCCTTACTATACTTTCATGATTCCAGACAAATTCACAAACATGCACAAACACATGTACACATATAAAATAATAAAGAATTTCACAGACCTTAACATGATAGCATTACTCATACATGAACTTGCTGATTTGTTAAACTTTCTGTTTAAAAAACTCGTCTAAAATTCACAGTGAATTTTTGTGTGAATATATGTATTATATAAATGTATATGTATGAAGCTATATATACATACATATATATTAATATATACATATGCACACATTTATAGTCACTCTTGATGATGAACTGTTTTTCAGGAGTGTACCATTCCTCTCGTTCTCTTACTTAAGCCATAGCCAAGGAATTCAAATATTGCAAAAAGGCTTGCTGCTCAGGTCCAAGTTGGATTATATGACCTCTGGCAACCTTGCCACCTAATATTCTATATTCAATCATTTTAAAAACAGCTAAGTCTCATCAAGTTTATATGTAAAATAAAATGGGCATTTATCCCACAGAAAATTATCAGGGTTCTGAATCTTTGCAACCCATTGCTGTTTTGTTTTGTACAGCAGCAAGATGGCTTTTATCAATAGATTTAGATTCAGTTAGATCCTTAATAGTGAAAATAATGAATATTCTGAAATAGTTGCAATATTTAAATTCTCAAGGCATATTTCTGTTGGGTTGGAAATAATAACTATATTTGTCTCAAATGCTGCAGATTTGGATACATGCAACCACTTTAAAGGATTCCTTATTCACACTAATCAGGAACTAGTCATATTTTTCAACTTTAATTTGGAAACTTTTTAATCTAAACTTACCTTTGACCTATTGACATTTTCTGGAAGATACTGTGCTTATCTGCTCATCAACAATACAGCAAAGGCCTTGGGTCAAGACCCAAAAGATTTGGCACATTTCCTATCTCTTTCACCTCACCCCTACTCATCTTATCTATTAATTTTTTTTATATCTCTAGAGGTAGTCTCTAATTATTCTAAAAGGGAGAAATTTTTTTTAAAAATCAGGAAGAAACCCAGAAATGAAATTCTTACAAGTAGGATAATGATAGTTTCCTGGAGATTAGATTTTTCCCATAACACACTGGAATACACATTAGTTCACTCATTAAAGTACAACATCTCAGAGGAAGAATAAGATAAGAGCCACTGAGTGTTGTTTGGGGAGCTCCTATTTTTATTGAACAATAAAGAAGTGGTTTAGCTTATTGATAATCAAGCTTCCCACAGGCCATATTAGTTCAGTTGCCAAGTGGTTTGTTTTTTTTTTCTTTTCTTGGATGTTTTGGTTCTCTTGCCTCATTTTTATTTTGTGTCATGATCAGTCCTTTCCTTAGGAGGATGGGGATTCCAAAGTGAGGATTACTTCTTAATTTCTATGTTGCTAACAGAATAGGAATCTAGGAAAGGAGCAGCTTGAGAATACCAAAGATTAAGAGGTTGAACAAGAGGAAGAAGATCCAATGAACTTTTTGGAGAGAATTCAAAGCATCCTTACATGAACATACTACAAAGAGGTAAAACATACCTGGGAAAGCAGAGGGCATTTCAAATATTGTTGTTATTCCTGCCCCCGCCCCTGGAGAGGAACTCTGCCTCTGAATCTCTGAAGCTAGATTATATTTTTTAAAAGTCCATTTTTTTCTTTTGATTTGAGCTGTTAGATGGTGAGACCAAGTTGCCAGAAAGATCAAAGTCAATTTTTAGCTCTTAACAACTGACAGGATTTATCACTTCCAATTCAAAGCCCAGAGGATTTTGATTCTACAGTGCACAAATGGTTTTCCCAGAAGGCAGAGATGCCAATCCATGCATGAAAAGAAAAGAAGAAACAAAACAAAATGAAACAAACAAAACTAAATAACATACAGATGAGATGGCATCATCAGTCAATTCAACCAACCAGCATTGATTAAATGCTTACTATTTGCTAAGAATCGTTAATCTTGCAAAATGAATGACAGTAACGAAAGATGATCTAATGGATAATTCAAGAAAAAAAATCATTGTCTCACTATTCTAGGCATTGAAGGAAATAGATGATTTTGATAAGACAGTTTCTGCCCACAAAAGTCTTACAGTTTAGTTGGGGACATAGTGTTTCAGGATAATCATTTTATCTAAATTATTTTATGGTCATTTGGAAAGACATAATTATTCCCACTTACAGATTCAGAAATTATGTGCCAAAGAGATGAAATAGTTTCTTCTGGTTATATATCTAGTAAGTAGAAAAGCTGTCTTGTCTTACTAGAAGAACTAAACTCATTTACTACTTTAGTCAATTAACTGGTCAATCAACAACATTTATTAAACTCTTAATATGTGCTCATCACTGTTCTACATTCTGGGCATACAGAAAGGTGCAAAAGAGTTTCTGTGGGGCAGCTAGGTGGCACAGTGAATACAGCACCTGCCCTGGAGTCAGGAGGATCTGAGTTCAAATCTCTCCTCAGACACTTAACATTTACTATCCATGTGACCTTGGCTAAGTCACTTAACCCTAATTGTCCTGTCCTCCCCCCTCCAAAAAAAAAAAAAAAAAAAGCAAAAAAAGATAGTCTCTGTCCTTAAGGAGCTCACAGTCTAATGGAGAAAATAAGCAAGCAAATCTGTACAAATAAGCTATATTCAGTGAAAAAAAGAAAATCAATAAGAAAGGGATGATAGTAGGATTAAAAGGAGTTGGGAAAGACAGAATAGGAATCTAGGAAAGGAGCAGCTTGAGAACACCAAAGATTATGAGGTTGAACAAGGGGAAGAAGATCCAATAGACTTTTTTGGAGAGAATTCAAAGCATCCTTACGTGAACATACTACAAAGAGGTAAAACATATCTGGGAAAGCAGAGGGCATTTCAAATATTGTTGTTATTCCTGCCCAGGAACTCTGGCTCTGAATCATTGAACTATGTTCAGTGAAAATAGGAAATAAATTAACAAGGGATGACAGTAGGATTAAAAGGAGTTCTACTTCCTGTAGAAGATGGGATTTAAGTTGGGACTTAACAGACATCCGGGAAGCTGATTTGATGAAGGCAGAGATGATGAAGGAGAGCATTCCAGGCATAAAGGACAGTCAGAGAAAATGCTCAGAGATGAGAGACAAAGCTTCTTGTTCCAGGAACATCAAATTGGTGAGCATCGCTGGACTGAAGAGAGCGTGGTGAGAATTAAAGGGCAAGAAGAATGGAAAAGTGGGAAAAGGCAAGCTTGTGAAGGGCTTCCCAGAGACAATAGGGAGCCATTGGAGTTTATTAAATAACTGTGTGTGCAGGCATGTGTGTGGTTGGACCTGTGTTTTAGGAAAGTTCTCCAAGGAGTTTATGTTCAAAAGCTTTTATGTTTCTTCTAAGTATCAGAGAAATTAGTTCCAGTAAATACAAACTAGAAAGATTTGAGTTCATCTAGCTCCTCAAATGTATGTGACCATGAGTGCCATAGTCTTTTTAAAGCCCTCTACAATTTACTCTCTATTGTATTTCTTAACATATGCTTTCAAAATATAGCCAGAAAGGCCCATACATTATTTCATGTGATATACATGGAGAATCTTTTGACTCTACAAGAAGCAGACTCATTGGTCTCCTTCACACAGGCAAGGCACAATCAAGAGTTCTACGCAGGTTATTTCCTATTACATACATTTCTTTTTTCTGATTCTATATTTTGAACACGTCATAGCCCATGTCTGGAATAAACTCCCTCCTTTATCTACATTTATTAGACTTCCTAGTTTCCTTCAAAACATATTTTATATTTGAGACCTATTTTGATTCTTCTACTCATACAAATCTAACACACATCATACATGTATAAACCTTGTTATTATTGGTTTTTGCCCTTTTAAATTAATTAATATTACTCTATATTTACCTATTTGTGTATATATCTCCTCAACAGAATGTAAACTCCTTGAGGGCAGGAACTACTTTACTTGTTGTCTGTGTCCATTATGTAGGAAAATGATTTACTTGTAGTAGGTCCTTAACACAACTGAAATGAATGGAATTCTAAAAAAAAAAAAAAAAAAAAATTCCTCGCATCTCAATGGCCACTCCCTGCCAGTAAACAACCTTAGGTCACTATCTCATTTGATATCAAAATACCAGAGGTTTATAAGGACACTCAAGACCTATTCTATAGTACTATATGAAAGTCCTTGGGGTTGGGAGCTTGGTAATGTATCTATTTTCCACTATTTTGGGCCAAGTAGTCTCCAACCAAAATTGTTTTTTATATATTGGTTTTCTTTGTGTGTAATATCTTTGCTTATCTCACTCTGCTTTCCACAGGTCCACTATTAATACAAAGTTTAGAAAACATAATTGCAATGCGTGGTAGACAGAGATTTTCATTAACTACACAGAAGAAAAAATGTTTAGGGAGAGACATTTCTTTCCTATTGATTCAATCAAAAATGCCTTGGAAGGAAAGGTTATGCTTATTAAATTCTTTTCAAAAAGGCAACTGTTAAAAATGTGAATTCTTCCACATCAGCATTCTAAAAAATTGGTATATAATCTCTTCAGATTCTGTCATTTGTGTATTTTTGCTCCACTCTGTGACTCTGAAATATGTGACTTTTTTATTAGTCTTTTTTCTGAAGAGGTAGAGGGTGGAGGGAATTTTCATGTGGTAGCAGACAGCATTATCAACACTGCTATTTTCGAAACATGGGGTTGCCTAGCAATGCCAGGAATTAAAGGGGGGGAGGCAATAACAGAGCAGAGTGTTGTGAAATTACAAGAGGGTACAGCGGCAAATTGGCTTGCAATACTTATCAAAAGGTCTTTAAGTGAGAGCGGATATAGGATTTGCTAGCGGCATGATAAACATCGGCTGATCATTTTTCAATGTTCTTCCTGTCTTTTATTTGGTTCAGTTCTACCCAATGGAATTCTTCTATTTCAAGTTCATTAACAGCCCAAAAATCTAGGGCAAAGACTTTTTGAAGACAGGACTTCCTGCCCCACAAAACCATCAAGGAATGTGGGAGTTAGCTTTTGTCTCTTTTGGCCTAACTGGGATATAGAAGCACAGCCCAGTCCATGGTTGGCTATTGTTTTCTACTTTCTTTGGATGCCAGGATTTAGTCATAAGGGAGTGTAGAAATCTCCAGTTGAAATGTCTTGTTTTGTAGAGGGAAACTCAGGGCCAAAGATGAGGTGGTTTATCCAAGGTCACACCGTTGCTTAGTAGCACTGTCAGAATTCTAACCCAGTTCTGCTGACTCCTAATTCATTGTTTCTTCCACTGTCATTAGTAGCTTCCCCCAAATTTAATAAACTCTTTCTTTTCCAAGGGAGGAGTTACATTTACTGTTTGCCCTTTATTTTCCAAAAGGACCATGACATCATGGGTGATATCTTGACAGGTTATAACTATATAATATAATTATATATATTAGAAGGAAAGAATTTTTTTCTTTCAATTTTTAACAGAATTGGCACTTATAGCTTGCATCATTGGGAAGAATTTCGAAATCACCAGCATCACAGATGCATTGAAATGTTGGGAACAACTGGTTAAATACTCCTGGGAACAAGGTAATGAGGTTCTAGAGCAGGAAGGGGACTTTACTTATCAGCAAATCAAAATTATTAATTTCATAGGGGAGGAAAATGAGGCCTGCATTTGTTATTATTTTTCTTTACCAGGATGATGATTTATGAACCTTCTAGTGGGGGATTTATTCTACCAATTCAAATCAAAATATTTTCTGTGTCTTGTCACAGAGAGTTGCCTGAGAGCAGAATCAATAGTTGTATTTATGAATCACAAGCAGGATTTGAACCTAGGCCTTGCTGACTATGAGGCCAGATCTCTATTTATTTCTTCAAATGTGAAATGGGTTTGCTCAAGGTCACCAATGTCATACACGGGAGAGGAGGGGTATAAATTTAAGTCTCCTTAAGATCTAGGGCTTATTCAATTATATAAAGCTGTCTTATTGAGCAACATGCCTTTTATTTTTACTTTTGATATACTCCAAATATAATGGCACATTGAAATTTATACTATTGCTTTTATATTACATATCAGGACCTGGAAGTGACCCTGGGTTAAGGAAGGTTACAATAGCAGACCCTAAGTTCTGGCAGGCATAATTAATGTCGAAATCCTTATCATACAGACCTAACTACTGAGGATGGATTTAATTCAAGAAGAGGGCAGACTAATTTTTAAAAAGCTTATCATCAGTATGATCTAAGGCAAACCACTTAACCTTATTTGCCTCAGTATCCTCATGTATAAAATCAACTGGAGAAGGCAAACAACTCCAGTATCTTTGTCAGGAAAACCCAAGTGGGGTCACAAAGAGTTGACACAACTGAAATGACCAAACAACGATATCATCAGTAGGCTGACCATAAAGAGATGATCTTCTTAGCAACAAGTTGTGAAACCATGTACAAAGGTTTGGAGGCATTTGGATCTCTATCAACAAGGGGAGTAACAAAATGAATGAAATCATAGATATTAGGGAGTCCTGAAGTGAGAATTATTAACATCTTTTGGCCTCAATGTCTTCACCTATAAAATTAGGGAGTTGGACTAAATGAATTTCAGTGTTTTTTTATAGCTCTAGAAAACCTATAATCTATGTATAACTTTCCTATTAAAAATCTAAATCTGGTGTGGTAGAAAGAACCTCAAATTTGGAGTCTGAGGATCTGGGTTCAAATCCTACCCTTGCTACTTAACTAGTTATATTATCTTTATCAAACCACTCTTTGGGTCTCAGTTTCATCATCTTAAACATGGACACTGGAGTAAGTGAACATGCCTTCTACCTCTAAGTCCTTGGCCCTGTAGATTAGCAATTTCCACATGATATCATAGAAAAGCCTGGTCTTAGACTTAGGAGAAAACTGAGTTTGAAATCTGCCTCTGATACTTAATGTGATCATTAAAGCATCATTGTTGTTTGGTTGTGTCTGATCTGCATGACCCCAGAGAACACAGCCTACCAATGTTGTCCATGGGGTTTTCTTGTCAATTAATGGAGTGATTTGCCATTTATTTCTCCAGGGAATAAAGCAAATAGAGATTAAGTGACTTGCCCAGGGTCACACAGCTAATAAATATCTGAGGCTGGATTTGAATTCAGGTCTTCCTGACTCCAGGCCTAACCTTCTATTCACTGTGCCACCACTTTCCTCTGATCAAATAATTAGTCCTCTTTTAGTATGATTCTTCCTCTTAACGAAAATGTGGGTAACACTAATAGTGTTATCTGAATTGTTAAGGGCTGCTAAAGGGTCCCCTGAACTTGTCTTTTTGAGTTACCATATTTTCCAAAAACACTGGACACAGAGCATGTAGAAGACCCTGAATGTGTCAAGGACAAAGCGCCCCCCTCCCTGATGACATACTTAGTTTTTTGCATCCCAAAATGGATTTCCTATGTGTCCATGGGAGTCAATACAGGTGCAGCCAGCCTGTGCCAGGTTGGGAAAATGCTTGTGCAGCTGGGGTCCTTCACTGATAAGTAGACTCATAGCCTACTCACCCACAGGAAAAGAATGGGGTTTTTGCCATTGCCTTCCTCCTCCCTTCAGGAGGGGTTTTGTTCTTTTACCCACCTATACTGCACCTTTCCCCTCTCATGCCATCCCCTTTCCTGTTTTCTGCTCCTTCTTTTGTGGTACTGTCATAAATATGCAAACTTCTGTAAGTACTGTGAACTCTTTGGGTTCCACATACATTTTCATTTCTCTCATAATAAATTTGGTTTTCACCTAAGTTTCATGACATTGTGATTGCCTGTTGGCAGAATTTGGAGGATTATTTTGAAGGCCAAATGGAATAATGTATATAAAACATTTTGCAAACTTTAAAGCATGATAGGGTTGTTAAGCTTTCTAAGCTTAAGACTGCACCTTATAAGACTTTTAAGACATCCTATCATGGTTTAAGCTTTAATAGATTAAAACTGCATCAAGACTTTTGTGATAATAATAAATAGTTAATGTTTATGTAGTGCCTACTATGTGCTACCTAGCAATTTTTCACTTAGGGCAAAAATAATTGTGGGAAGGGTGTGGTGAAAGGGTGAGGAGGGGTGGTTGCAGTGACATGGAAGGTAGGCCAACAACCACAGATGTCATACTCAGAGAGAAGGAAGTACAGCTCTTACCTCAGAGGTGTTGGTGGCAAAGGAGGATACCTGAAGAAGGGTGTCAAAGCGAAGGGTCCCATAGAGTAGGTAGTGGTCTGGCAGTAAAGAAACTGAGGCCTGGGAAAGATCCTAATTTAGAAAGGCCTGCGTCCAAGGCCATTACCAGTCATCTCAACTTTTGTCCTGCCCCTGGATTTCAGTGATTCTGGCGGAGAGAGTGAGGCTGGTGACTTTGTCCAGCTTTGCCTCACTTAAATCCAATACGTGTGCAAGTCAAAACATCACTCTTGTGATGTCACTGATCCTCTCTGATAATGAAGCTTGAACAATGACTATGTGCTAAACACGATGCTAAATCCTTTGTAATTATTATTGCATTTGATTCTCCTAACAACCCCTGGGAAGTAGGTCCTATTATTACCCCCATTTTACGGGTGAAGAAATGAAAGCTATCTATAGTTATATGAAACTGAAACAACACTGAGGTGCTACCTCACACCTATCTAATTGGCTAATATGACAGAAATGGAAAATGATAAACTTCGGAGAAGATGTGGGGAAATTGGAACACTAAGGCATTGTTAGTGGAGCTGTGAAGTGATCCAACCATTCTGTAGAGCAATTTGGAACTATGCTCAAAGGAGTATAAAACTGTGCATATACTTTGTCCAGCAAAATTACTACTAGGTTTGTATCTCAAAGAGAACATAGAAAGAGGAAAGGACCCACGTGTACCAAAAATATTTATAGCAGCTCTTTTTGTGATGGCAAAGAACTGGAAATTGAGGGGATGCTCACTAATTGGGGGAATGATTAAATAAGTTGTGTATATGAATGTAATGGCATACTATTGTGCCATAAGAAATGAGGAGCAGAAAAACCTGGAAAGACTTACATGAACTAATGCTGAGTGAAGTGAGCAGAACCAGGAGAATATTGTACATAGTAATAGCAACACTGTGTGATGATCAACTATGATAGACTTGGTTCTTCACAGCAATACAATGATCCAAGACAATTCCAAGAGACTCATGATGGAAAATGTTATCCACATCCACAGAAAGAATTATGGAGTCTGAATGCAGATCAAAGCATACTATTTTCACTATTTTTGTTCTTTGTTTTTCTTTTCTGTGGTTTTTCCCTTTTGTCTTATTCTTTTTAACAACATAACTAATGTGAAAATACGTTTGCAGTGAATATACGTGTCCAGCCTATATCAAGTTGCTTGCCATCTTGGGGAACGAGGAGGATAGGGAGGGAGGATGAAAAATTTGGAACTCAAAATCTTATGAAATGAATGTTGAACATTATCTTAAATGTAATTGTAAACATAATATTAAATGGAAAAATAAAGACAAAAAGAGACTATTGCAATAGTCTAGATGAATGTTTGAAGATGGATCATGATAGTTTTAACCAGGTTAGTTGTGTAAGTAAAGAGAAAGGGATGAACGTGAGAGATGTTGATTTAGTGGAATTGGCAAGACATGGAATTGATCAGATGTAGGATAAGAATGAAAGTGAAAAGTAAAAAAAAAAATGACACCTAGATTTTGAAAATGGGTGACTTAGAACATGGTGGTGCCTTTAATAGAAAGAGAAAAGTTATGAGCAAGGGAAGAAAGGAGGGAAAAGAATGAGTTCTATTTTAGCCATGTCAAAGATGCAGAAATAGTCCTCAGGAGAGAGATGAGGGTAAGATGTATAAATATGGGAGTTGTCTGTAAAAGAGATGATAATTACAATGCATTAGTCACTGATGAGGTCACCAAAAGAGAGAGTGTGGAGAAAGAAGAGAAAAAGACCCTGGACAGAGGCTTGGTGTACACTCATTCTATAAGTGACAGCATGAGAGTGATAGTGCTAAGAAGAACTGAGGATTGGATAGATAGAAATCCATGATAGAACAGTGTTCTAAAATCCAAGGAGGAGAAAGCGCCCAGAAGATGGGTTATTAGCATTGTCAGATACTGTAGAGAAAGGTCACAAAGGATGGTGTCTGAAAAAAAAAGCACTTTTTTTGTATTTTATTTTGTATTTGTCAATAAAGAGATCACTAATGACTTTGGAGAGAATGTTTTAGTTGAGTGGTGGGGATGGAAGCCAGAATATGTAAGTTTGGGAAATGAGCAAGAGGTGTTAAAATAGAGAAAAAGTGGCATAGAAAGTTTTCCTTACATTATTATCCTAAGGAAAACATATAAATCCCAAAGTACAGCATTATTATGATGGATGGTCATACTACCTTCTTGTCTCCTAATTATTTTTCCCAGGATCATGTAGTTTGGGAAACAAAATGAGGAAAAACAGAGTCTCTGAAAATGGCCATCTTATATTCTTCCCTCATTTTCCATTGCTCAGGACAGAAGGAAGGATCAGGGAAGGAGGATCAAGGTGGCAAGATTTTAGGCTCAACATGCTCAGGTCTGCCTTTGTCTTTTGGCTGTTTGCCTTGTAGACTTAGAACTTCAGGAGGTCTAGGATGCCTCTGCTAATGAATGTGAAACAGACCTATGGGACTGGAGAGTCCTAGATCCAGAGAGCAACTAGTCAAGGACCATTGTTCAGAGACAACAACCAAGACATTGTGGAACGTCTGGACTGGTAAGAAGACCAGGGGATTGACCTATATCTTGTCACGCTTCCCCCAAGTTTCTTCAGTGTTTTCACTAGTCTGGACTCATACCTAGATTTGGGCCCTGTACTGCATCTTTTACTCTTCTCCTTATCCCTTGTCCATGAACCTTTGTGTTTGAAAGGAGGTTCTGGGCTATGGCATATCTAACATATTGAAGGGCATTGAAACTTTCCACCTTACAAGTTTACTAAGTTGAATGACTGCCCTCTAAAACATAAATAAAAATTGCTATTTTCATTTTCTTCTCTGTATCCCAAACTCTTAAGTATGAAACTTGAAATATCTTTGATGTTAGGACTCTTCTTTGTCCTTTTTTCTTTTAAAGGATTTCCTGAATTCTATGAAATCACTTTAACATGAAACTGTCCACCATTCTAGAAATCTCTCTCTCTCTCTCTCTCTCTCTCTCTCTCTCTCTCTCTCTCTC
>CM053585.1:101737445-101753727 GCA_028646515.1 Pseudochirops corinnae | reverse complement strand
GACTTGTCACGAAGGGTTTTTACTTGTCATTTTAAGGATTTTGTATTTTACCATGAAGTGATAGGAAGTCTTTATGGTTTTTGAGTAGGGAAATAAAGTGTTCATATATATGTGATAAGTTATTAACTTGGAAGCTGAATGAATGATGGATTGGAGAAAGGAGAAACTGGAAGATGGATTATCCCAGAAAAGAATGGAAAAGGGTCTGGAAGGGTAATAATTGTGTGAGTGTAGAGAAGATATTTCTTAAATTAGTTTATGCTTACTTATCTATGTAAATGTTGTACACACACACACACACACACACACACACACACACTATATCAGCAAGCACCCTAGCATACCCAGGGTGGCTGCTAGCACAGGTTCTTAGATCTGCTTTTCTAAAGGAAAGCAACTCAAAATAGGTTAACAATCTTACTTTAATCTATCAAACAAATATCATTTACCTAGTTCAGGGGGAAAAGTCAGCACCCTCAACTTCAGAGAATACAAACACAAGTAACAAACACAAGTTACAAGCAGACAAAGAAGCAGATCAGTAGACAGGCTTCCAACCGTCTGACCATTACATCCATACCTAGTTGGTTACCAGAGAGGGAAGCACCAACATCTGAGTTTTCAAAGCCAGGGGGCTCACTGGCTGCCCAGAGTCTCGTCTGGCCAAATCACACAACTCTTTCCAAAGGGAACCCCAAAGCAAAACCTCCCATCATAGCGTATATATAGCTTTCTCCTGGATCAAAGAATGTCACAGCCCTCTTGACCCACTTCCCAATCACAAAGTAATAAGGTGTGAGCATTCCTGAAGAACAAGCCTCCTGCCCCAAGCTCCATTTGACAACATTCAGCCTATTAGGGGGCAGAGTATACTTTCAAATCAGGGAAGGTTCTCAGAGCCACTTAAGCCTATCAAAGGGCCTAGGGGCAGGGAAGATCTACAGATTCCCATAACACATACACACACACACACACACCAGGAGTCACTTTTTCTTTGTAGGTTTATGTTTTCTCCCTTGTAAAATTAAGGAGGTAGACGATTAGATAACCTCTAAGTCCCTACTAGTTGAACTCTATGAATCTGTGGCTACTTTTAATTTTGTATTCCTACTCCTGGCACCTAGCACAGAGTCTTATATAGTGTAAGTACTTAAATAAATGTTTACTGAATTGAATTGTTGTGTGACCTAGAAACTGAAACACCATTTATAATTGTGTGTGTGTGTATGTGTGTGTTAGGGGTTTCAACCAACCAACTTCCAAATGAAATCTGGAAGTTTGTTTTTTGGTTTGGGACTGCCTTCATGTTCTCATTCCCAGGCACTTTATTTCTATATGTTCTCTCTCCCCACCTGGATTGTAAATTCATTGTTGCAGGAGTCCAATCTTGTATTTCTCTGGTATTCCCTTGCCCCAGAGTTTCCAGTACACAGCAGCTACACAAGAAATGATTTTTGTTTGATTCCTAATGTTTATGTTATATTACATTGAAGTTTCTTAGCATGGCCAGAACACTGTTACTCTCTATTTTCCAATGGATTCCATCTTTTCATTGATATGGAGATCATTCCACTATTAAATTCTTACTCTCATACCTCTTCATTGTGTGAAGTTATCCTGTGTTCTCACAGTCAATTCTAGTGGAAAGCAAATTCTGGCAGATGCCATCAAAATACGGGGAATAAAATCCTTCTAGTGTGGACTGAGATCAACTATACATCTATGGTGTATAGATCAGTTTAGTTAAATGAAAGGTGACATCTCCAAAGCAATGAACACCAGGGAATGTATTTATTTGGCTATAGCAACTCATGACATTTTGAACATTGTGCATTTATTTCTAGTACACACAAAAAGTAGTGTTTTAATTTATTACAAAATTAATTATAAATTATTATATAAATATATTAACTGTTACATGTATTAATCATAAAATATTAATACTAGCTCATATTTATTTATCTTTTTTCTCTACTTATTTATGCTCCAGTGTATTGAGGAAGCAAATCGGCAACACTGGGTACTTGGAAGCAAATAAAAATTCAGTCAGATTAAACCAAGCTAGAAAGGCTTTGAGTATAGGCACAAGGCTGGGCTCCATTCCTTGTGCATGAGAACCAATCTAGATATATATTAGGAGATACATCATCAGGAGATATGCCACCATCAAATCAATTTTTTTGTCTACATAACTGCCACGACCAGTAAAAACCATTCTTTGCAACATAATCATCAACCACCACTGTCAGTACTACCACAACCGATAATATATTCCTTGCCTAGGAATATCTTATGCCAATAAATCACAAATCTAGTCGCTATACCTTATTCCTATAATATTTATATGGTGCTTTACATCAGTATTTCATTTGATCATCACAGGAAGATTTATTATTAAAAACCTTCATCCTTGCAGGAAGCACTTACAGAAGGGAAATCATGTGTCTTTGTAACATATATGGGTAAGAAGAAGATTCAGTGATTAGTGCATCTAAAAGGCATTTCTATTGGGATGGCATCAGGCATCTGACGAAGGCTTCTGTATGCTTTGCTAAGTGGATATTTGGCACCTCTACTTGTCAAATGCTATAATGTATTCATGTTCCTACTCTGACATTTTCTTCATGCCAGACTGTGCCAGATTTCATATTTACCTACTCACTATTGTTTTACCCCCTTGGTTTCATGTAGATTTTCAGGTTGGTCATGCATGAGATGATGCTAATAGTGAATCAAAACAATATCATTTGCAAGAGACTCTGCTGGAAACTTAGCACTGTCACTGCTCATTAATGCCACCACTGTATGATTTATGGATATCTTCTTTATCAGGTGACCCCTTTATGCAATAGTGTGCTTGCTGCTCTGGAAGAGACTCAAGCCGATGATGGGAGTATGAGGTTTTGATGCCTATATAAAATCTTTTAATACCTTTGTCATTTCCTCTAATGCATGGATTTACTAAACCCTGAAGGGACTTGGTATTTATAAAAGATGGAAATTGGCATGAGCAGTCAGTAATAAAGTGATTTAATATATGATATATTTTATGAACTCCATTGTAAATATAATTTTTTTTTAAATCAGAAGGAAAATCCTGTTATTCTATACTCCATCTCTTTCACTCTATGAGAGTTTCAAAAAATTAAGTGACTTCATTGTATTTGCATAGTATACACTATGTCCTGTCTTTAGTATTTAAAACATTCAAGACTTATTGATTCCTTGGTGGTACCAATTAATTAGAATGGCATTAACTTTTCCATTATAAACTTTGATTCCAGAACTTCTGTTATCTCCAGTTATTTGGCACAAAATCTTTTTATTTTATAAGTTAGTATAGTTAAGGGGGAAATCATGTTTGGTGGATTTAAGCTATTGTTATATGTTTAATTTATTTCAGTGGGGAACAGTGTTTGCATGTGCTGGCTTGCCAGCAGGCTCTTTCATAATTCGGAATCCTTTCTATTCTCTCCTCCACATAATATAATTATAGGAAGTCATACTTTGTTGAAGTACCAGCCCCCTTTTGGTATTTAAAAATGGTCCCAAAAGAAACTTGAAGCAGGAAATCATCCTTTTTAGCTGTGTATGATGTTGACTCTTCACAATGCCTTGCCTACTGATATGGGTCATGGACTTTAGCAGGAGTAATAAGAAGCCATATTTGCACAGAGTGATATTAGTGGGTTAGAAGAAAGGAGGGTTGGGGTCAGCTCTAGTCCTAGTGTTTTTTGCCCATTATCTAGGCAGTTCTCAGGGGAGCTAGGTAGAGCAGTTAGAAATATTTCCAACAATTGCAGGCCCTAGCCCTTTGTACAGTACATTCCAGAAAGGCTTTTGGTAACTTGCTTTGGGACACTAGGAAGATCCTTTTTTTGTTCCCTAATTTCTCCCCAGCCAAAAGTAATCTCTTTCTTCCCCTTGCTTTCCCTCCCTTCTCCTCCCCTCTCATCTTCTCCCAGGCCTCTCCTCTCACCTCCTCTCTTCTTTTCCTCTCCCTTATCTTTTCCCCCTTCCCCTACTTTCCCTTCCTTACTCCTCTCTCCTTCTGTCTTTCTCCTCCCACACCTCTCCCTCTCTCTCTCTCTCTTTCTCTCTCTCTCTCTCTCTCTCTCTCACTCACACACACACACATACACACACACACACACACATACACACTTTACTATTTTTTAAGTCCTTTGAAGGAAAGGGCTATCATTTTCATCTTATTGGCCCTAGCACTAGCCTAAAGCCTTGCACATAGTAGTCACTTAATGGAATCATAGAGTTTTCAAATTATTTCAGAATGGGAATGGTCATTAGAGGTCATCCTAGTCACATGAACTAGAGCCCTCTCCCAATGACATACCCAATAAATAATTATATCATCTTCCCAGTTGAGGAGAAAACCACTACCTTACATTTTACTTTTGTGCAGCTCCTTCTTTATGCTGGCCTCAGCTAGCCTCTCTGGCATGTCTACCAGTGCTTCTATCTCTGCCTCATGGGCCCAACCAAAAAAATATTATTCCCAATGGCAACTCTTTATATCTTTGAAAGCAACTATGATGAATCTTCTCTTGGGATCAATGTCCCCATTTCTTTCTACCTTTTTTGTATACATGAACTCAAAGCCCTCTGCCATATGTGTTTGATTCTTTTGGATACTCTCCAACTTATACCTCTGTCTTTCCTAAAAAGTAGTGTCCAGACATACTAATCCAGAGATGAAAACTAGAAATCATGTAACCCTCTGTTCTTTTGAGAAAAGAGAATGATTTTACTTGTCTTTGCTCATCAGTTTCCTAAATGTGATAAGAGAATCACACCTGCTTGTTCCTACCCTTTACAGAACAGTTATAATTGTAGCTTGCAGACCATAAGCATGGGTCTGTTTAAGTTTGGTTTGTATAGTTAGTCCCTGGCCTATTTAGTACAATTTAGGTTGTGTTTCTGTGTGGGTGCAGTGGGAAATAAAATATATTTGGATGGTTCTGAGGAGGGGTGTGAAGGGACTGAGCTGCCAGATATAACTCTATCCCTAGCACGAAGCATACAGCCTCAAAAGGTCTTAACAGGGTGGAAATAAATTCAATTTGGACTCTCAAGGACCATCTCTCACTCAGCCAATGGACCACAGAAGTATTCTGAGGCCTTTTTATAACTCAGGGACAACTTGGGCATCTAATTGGACTTTAGATCAGAGAAGGTCCTGGAGACCATGCCCTTCATAATAGACTATGTTATCCTAAGGATTCATAACAAATAAATATAATACATCCATACAAGTATACTTGGAAGCTAGGTGGTAGAGTGGATAGAGTACTTGGCTTGGAGCCAGGAGGACCTGAGTTCAAATCTGTCTTCAGACACTTATTAACTTTGTGACCCTAATTAGCAAGTTACTTCATCTGGTTTGCCTCAATTTCCTCATCTGTTAAGTGAGCTGAAAAAGGAAATGGTAAACTACTCTAATATCTTTGCCAAGAAAAGCCCAAATGAATTCTGGAAGAGTAGGACACAAGTAATCAACTAACCAACACAAATAAATAATGTATACATATAAATACATAGATCAATAAATGAATACATATACATACATAGATAAATAAATTGAATGGAAAAAGGCATTCAAGAAGGTCTTCTGACATATAATATGTTAGGAAAAAGATAACCAAAAACTATTATTAATACTGAAGGTTTACTTAACATTTACTTAACATCTTCTAACTCTAATTACATCATTTTGCATTGGGGAGTTCTTAAGTCATTATCTTTAACCTATAAATATTGGACACTTGAGCATTTCCTGGTCTTAGTCTCCAGATTGTAAAATATGCTCAATACCTCCTGGGCTGCCTTCCTCACAGGATTGCCTTGAGGAAAGAACTTCAAAAATTGTAAAAATCTACCTAAATATCCACAATTAACATTGTTTTCATTTTCATGAACCAATGACATTCTCTCAATCCTCAACTTCTTTGACAAATATTGACACTGCCCATCCCCTCCATGGATTCAGTGACACTCCTTTCTCTTAGTTCTCTTCCTACTTCTTTGACTGCTCCTTCTCATTTTTTTTTGCTCGAATTCTGTTTGGGTCATGCCATCTAGTTTCAGGCATTATCCAAAGCCCTGTCTTGGACTGTCTTCAATTTTCCCTCTACATCAGTGGTTCTCAACCTTCCTAATGCTGATCCTTTAATACTCATATGTGGGCATATCTGCATGTGGACACTCTTGGAGATAGAGGAGCGGTGTCTCAGTTCCTAAGACCATTGGAAATATGTGTTTTCCAGTGGTCTTAGGTGACCCTTGTGACCCCCGTTTGACCCCCAAAGGGGTAGCTACCCACAGGTTGAGAAACGCTGCTCTATACCTTTTCTCAGACATATCAGTAGTTCCCACAGGTTAAAGCATAATCTTTATGCACATTATTCCCAAATCTACTTCAATATCTCTGTCTCTATTGCTACACCATCTCTCCTCCTGTCTTTTTATACTTCACACTCCCTCCCATATGCCTGGCTATCTAATGACACTGGTCTCCTTGCTATTTCTCGAACAGAACATTCATTTCCTTACTCTTTCCCTCATGCCTAGAAAGCCCTGTCCCTTCATCTCCCCATCCAGCTTTCCCTGGCTTTCTATAAGTCTCTGTTAAAATCCCAGCTTTTTCAGGAACCTTTTTCAATTGCCCTTGATTCTAGGCTCTTTTCTTTGTTGCTCATTTTCAGTTTATCATTTCTATAGCTTATTTGTACATAGTTAATTTCATGTTGTCTCCCCTCCCTCCCCTATTAGACTGTGACCTCCTTGAGAAGAGGGACAGTCTTTTACCTTTGTTGTATCCTCAGTGCTTTGTACAGTGTCTAGAACACAGCAAGCCTTTAATGAATGTTTATCAATTGACAATGAGGTCAAGATGAATAAGGATTGAGAAAAGGATATTAGATTTGTCAATTAATATGGCATTGACAAGTTTGGAGTGACAGTTAAGTTGAATGATGAGGGCAGAATATCTATTGAATTAAATCGGTATACATTGTAGCTAATTCAATCTTTCTTGTAATTCTAGAGGGCTTGTAATGCTGTAAGGAACATATTGAACAGTTGCACATTGAACATTATCAAACACAAAACCATCTTCCTTTACAGCCAAGTAAAGATTTGGTTCGCCCTCTAGTATTCACATAATTAATGCTATTTCTATTCTGATTTGCTTTTCATTTTTTACAGGAAGTGACAATGGTGATACCCTACCTGAGTCCATCCCATCAGCACCTGGGACACTGCCTCATTTCATGCAGGAGCCTGATGATGCCTATATCATAAAGAGCAACCCAATTGCCCTGAGGTGCAAAGCCATGCCTGCCATGCAGATTTTCTTCAAATGCAATGGAGAGTGGGTCCATCAAAATGAGCATGTATCTGAAGAGAGCATGGATGAGAGTACAGGTATGACAGTTGACCAATGAAATGTACTACCACAGATCCTTAACACAGGAAATTGAATATATTTGGAGAGGAGTACTACTTCCATTAAGGTTCTCATCCAATGCCTCATCATTGTTTAAGTTGAATTTTGGCTATTAAAGCCCATGCAGGCATAGTGCACTCTCTGGTAGATAACCACAGAGAGACCATACTGAAAAGACTTTCTGTATGGACCTGTGCTTCTCATAGTTGGGCCAGCCCAGCCTAGTGAGAAGAGGTTAATCATTAGGAAGGTGGCTATCAGATAAGAATTTTATTTTATTTTATCATAGCAACTCACACAGATTGACTACTGAAGTGGGGACAGGCCTCAGACTGTGCTGGTAGATGAACTGTCAATACAAATTACATCACAGATCTGAATAAATTCAATTAAACAAATACATGTGAAGTGTCTACTACAAAAGATGCACAAGGGGAGATATACAGTTTAAGTGAGTGATAGCCCCTATCCTCATGGGGCTACCATCTAGTGATACAATTAACAAATACAGAGTATTCTAAAAGTCTTTATGCAGTTGTAAGCTACTGTATAAATAAATACTATGTAAAAACTACTATATAAATACTGTATCTGGCCACTGGAGCCAGATGGCCCTGGAGGAGACCTCCATCATTAAAATCAAATTCACTTGTAAGTCATGGCATCATCATCCCAATGTCATGGTCCTCTTCAAGAATGAAGGACAAACCACCACAACAATTGCTTTAAAATTTTTGCAGTTTTCGGTACATAAAACAGTAATACAAAATAATACATGAGGATTGCATTTTTAGGGGTATGAAAATGACTTCGTGAGGTCAAAGTTGGAAAGGCTTCAGGGAAGAAATAAGAGGAGATTATGCAGATAAGGAGTAGGATGAGTAAAAATATGGTAGAACATAGGAGAATCGTACTTTAATTGGGTAGGTTCAATGTGATACCTCAGGATTTTGTTTTTATTTGCATTTATCTTAATATTAGTGATTCAAAACAATTTTCATATGATTTCACATGCCTATGAAAATGCATGTGCATATTTTATGCCTTCATATGCATAATTGACAAGACATTATAATCTGTTGAATGACAGTGGCACCTAAGATAACAACAGGGGTTAGAAATGGGAGAATGGTAGAACAATTAAAAGATGGAATGAAGTAAAAAAGAGAATATGTTTAGAAAACAGTTTTATATTATACTGAGTATGAAGTGTCAGAACATGTAGAGTAATGGAAGTTAGACCTAGTTGTTCACATTCTATGAGAATAGAAAGCCACCAGAGGAACCATCTTGCCATCTCCTTGTATATAAACTAGTCCATATGTTCCAAATACATGAGAATCAACCCACACTTCCTCCAGTAATCTGTTCCAATATAGAATGAAGAGATTTTTTTTCTTGTATATAAATTAAATTCCTAGTATTGCTTTAGTCATTTCATAACCTTAATGTGATAGAGAATAGCTAACTCTCTTCTCCCTTAACCTCTATAGGTTAATTCAAAATAATACAACATTAAAACTCCTCTTACAGTTGCCTTCTTCAGGCTGAACAATCCCAGCTTCTTCCTCCTTTCTTCCTCTAACCCTACAGTTCCTCTGTTGTCCCTCATAGGAAATCTTTCCAAAGTCTCTACATGCTTTGCTACTTACAGAGCCCATCATGGACTAGTTCTTTAGTTGGAGTCACAAAACAGTATTGAGGATGGTAGAGTAGAGAGATGAATACGAATGCTGTTAGCAATCATTTCCTATTTGAAATTTTTCCACTTTTACAATAGAGGATTAATTACAGATGTATAACTGTTAACACATTTTCAAAGCATTACACATGTCTCTTAGATTTTGTGCATGTCTCCATGTCTCTACAATGGTTCCAAGTACTAGGCTGTATCAGAAACAGTACATATCATTATATTTTAAGTGCTTCTAAACTCATCTCTGAATTTCTTAGAGTTCTAATGTAGTCACTATGGGCAGACTGTGATAGGCAAGCTAGAAGGCATATAGAGTTTGGGTTTGTTTTCTCCCTGGACACTGGGCAAAGAGATGGAAGCAGTGCATTGTGCAGTACAATGAGACCTGGGGTAGGAGTTAAGACCTCAATATTATTCTGACTCTGTAAATGTATACCATCAAAAACCTGAAAATATCATTTAACTTTCTGCCTGAAGTTACCTCATCTATACAGTTAAGTTGGTTTAACCAAACCAAGAGGTGTCAAATAGAAATGAGGGGGCAAGTGGTCACATTGACTAAACCATACAAGTATCCCAATGGATTGTGTATTGACTTGGTTTTAAAATGTAATATTATCTATGTTTTATTTATTTTTTGTTTTGTTTTGTTAAATATTTCCAGCTATGTTTTAATCTGGTTTGGAATGACACTGGGAAGTGTTGTGGGCTGTATGCAGCCCATGTCTATGTGTTTGACAACTCTAACTAGACCATTTCCAAAAGCTCTTCCATTTATTTTTAATAATCTTATGCTTCTGGGATAAATTGGGGCCCTTTTCAGTTCACCTGATGAGAGTTGGTGAGAATATATCTTCCAGGAGTCTTGAAAATCTAGTCAAGGGGTGTTTAACAAGAATGAGAAAGGGAAAAATTTAATTATCTCTTCAAAGTAGATACCATGATAATAGCTACAAAATAAAAGAAAAATAGTAGATGCAACTATCAAATTTGATAGGAAACAAAAAACAAAAAAAAGATCCAGTGGTAAAATCCCTGAGCAAGGTAAACAGTAGGTCTTAATAAAAGGTGGAAGATTTTACTTCAAAAATAATATTGAGATTATATGAGATGAATTAGTATACTTTATTTAAAAGAAACAGGACGGGTAAAAAAAATGACATGTTAAGCAGATGTACTAGAAATCCAAGAACCAGAAAAATGAAGGAGAATGGAGAACATTTGAGTGAAGGGAAATGGTGGGAGAAATAAAATTGATTTTGTCACTGGTATTTACCACAGACTGGAGATGTCAAACATACAAGCAGGCTACCTGCAGCTCACAACTCTTCCAAGTGTGATTCAAATTTAATTGGGAAATATTTAACCAAATGACTAAATACAATAAAAGATAGATAATATTTATATATTGTTTAAGTCAATATGATGCCAAAAGGGATACTTATGTATAGTTGAGCAGCCCCATGTTTCTATTTGAGTTTGATACCATTGCTATAATGCACATAGACAGAAAGTAGAAATAGATAAGTAGTTTGGGAAATAGAGTCCAAGGCTGGAAACTAAGTAGAGTATTTGAATTCAGACAATTTTTAGAGCTGTGTCTATAGCCAAAGCAGAGCAGTTAACAACTACTTCACTTTGATTGATAAATGTTTCATCCTTTAAAAGTTGGAGGAACCAACAAGTTGAAATTCTATTCTAGAAATAATTCTTACTATCAGGATGAACAGGTTGCCAGGATTGAAATTATGGGAACACTATGGGCAAGGAATCAGAATTTTTTTAATAAAGGAGAGGAAATCTGGACTTAGCTTGATTTGCACTCTGGATTTAGAGAAAGTGGGTTTTAAAAGGTTGAGAATAAAGGATAAGTGGAGTCTCATAGACCACAATTCTACAGGGTAAGTCTGCCTAGGAGGAATTGGAGATAGTCTCAAGAATGATGCTCTGAAAATACAAAAAAGATAAATCATCCTATTGAAGAGGAAAAATTAAAGTTATCTGAAGAAACTAATATTGATGCACAGGAAACTCACAAACTTAACTTTAGAAAAACATTTACAAGAGATAGAAGCAAGACTAGGTGACAGAGGAAAGTAAAAAATACATTTATCAAGTACCTACTATGTGCCAGGTGCTGTGCTTAAAGTTTTACAAATATCTCATTTGATCTTTACAGCATCCTGCCCCATGAGGTAAGTGCTATTGTTATCCTCAGTTTACAGTTGAGGAAAATGAGGCGAAGGTTAAGTGAGTCGCCCTAGGTCACACAGCTAGTAAGTGTCTGAAACCAAATGTGAACTCAGGTAATCCTGATTCACACTAACTGTGTGACCTTTGGCGAATTACTTAACTCTTTTGACTCAGGTTCCTCATCTGTAAAATGAGCAAGAGAAGAAAACAGCCAATCATTCTATTAGCTTCTCCAAGAAAACCCCAAATGAGGTCATAAAGAGTCAGATATGACTGAAACAACTGAACCGCAACAACTTTCTGATTCCAGGCCCCACTGCTCTATCCAAAGTGGCACCTTGCTGCCTCTGCAGGGAATAAGAATACGTTAATTCCCTCCAAATAGTTTCAGGAGTGCTTATAGTCTGAGTGAGGTAAGACCAATGAGGGAACTAAGGGAAAGAAACAAACAAAAAAGATATTTGTACTTTGTTTCATTTTTAGGCAATATGAGGAAAAAATAAAGGATCTGCTTTTAGGTAGAAAGGACTATGATAGCTGATGTGCTGAGAAGGCAGATGTGCTCAAATTTTATTGTGATTCTGTTTTCTCTACCAACAAGAATGACTTTTGCACTAGAAATGGCAAAACAAAAAGAAAAATGGCTAACAGGAAGTAGATACCAAAGACGAGTAGGGAAATGATAAGAGAGGACCTTGCTGACATTGATTAATTCAAGTCACCTGGCCCAGATGAGCTATTCTTTTAACTGAAAGAACTCCTAGAGACTAGTGCTGAGCCACTGGAAGAGGTCTCAGGAGATTGGAAAAGGGCAAAGTTCACAATGATTTTCAAAAAAAGGAGAGGTGGGGGAAAACAAGGAGAAGAATAGAATTATCAAAAGATAGGCTGGTGAATTGTCTTTCAATTACTAGGGAAACTAGTATAGATAATTATAGAAGTAATATTGTAAATATCTGAAAAGAAAATCAATGATTTCAGAAAGCCAGCATGTTTTAATGAATGAGACCATCTCAGAATAATTTTATTTCCTTTTCTGACAGAGTTACTGAAAAGGTACAGGAGACGAATGGTAATATGGAATGGTGTGCAAATTAAGTGGGGCAAAGTAAAAGAATTAAATTAAAACAATAATAATTAAAATAATTGACGTGAAAATCTTACAACTTATGCATCTCACAAAAATTTTTGCCTGGGAATTTATCATTTTATTGCAGCCTCTTCTTTTATTAGATTTAATATTAAATTTGTGAAATTTTCACTCATTCCGTAGTGCTTTATCATGAAACTATATAGTAGATTTTAAGTGGACTGTTAACCAAGAATACGGTTTTATGAGTGTGATGCCATTAGGTGTACAATGCGGTTTAAAAGTAGACAAGTTACGAGGTAATAGTAGCATATTTATCGTTATCTTTTGGATAAATGTCTTAGCCTTTCATGGCATGATACAAGATTGTATTCTAATATTCTATCTCCATTTCAGAATTTCTGTAATTCTGGAAGAATTTTACTTCTTGGGATATCAATTTATTTACTAGAGTTTATCATGCCTTCAATAGGAAAAAAATTTTTTTAAACCTAAAAGGAAACTAAAAAAAAAAACAAAAAAAAACTCCTCCAAACATTTGCAGGAAGAGGTGTAGGGGCGAGGGTGAGGGCATGATTCTTTTGTAGTCTTTAAGAAAGATACCAAGATCCGACAACCTCATCTAGTCTTCTGATAATGAATTTGTATAGATTCGAATGAAAAGTTTTATCAATAAAAATTACCTTTCCCCCCAAAATAATCTTCAGTTCTTCAGTATTTATGCTCTGTTGTTCATGACAAGTGTTTTATTGTTCTTCATAGCAATCCTGAATTGCTATATTTTTAACATGGTTTTCTTGCTGTTCTTCCAACCTCAAATAAGAATTAATAACAACCCCTTAATTTATTTTCTTCTGAAGTTATGTACTTTCTTTCTGAAGGTTAATTGGTATGTTTGGCAATAATGGTTTGTGAGTTCTTGATGTTATTTTCTGAGTTCAATCACACTTTCCTTTCACACTTTGGTGTAACCAATCCCATTTTTTTGTTTGTTTGTTTTTTTCTTTGTTTGTGGGCTTATATGTCGTTTAAAATTCTTGACTTCCCCCACAGCATCAGCTATTACAGTATCTTTAATAGTAACTGAAGTGTGATCTGGAAGAGCTACACATTTTGGATGTTTCCTTGGAATGATAGCCATTCCTAAAAAAAAACCACAGAATTAAAAGCACAACAAAAAAAGAACAATGGAAGCTTCCTATACTATTGAGATGATCATATTGATTCTGTCTTTTTTTTTTTTTTTTGTAATTGATCATATTTACAATTAATTAAATTTGACCTGTTACTGCCTAAGTCATGGTTCTTTGTCTCTGAGCTTGGTTCAGAAATTCAGCTGCCTGTAATGAGTTCAGATTAGAAATTCAGTTCTCCTGATAACCACTATTCCATTCTTAACTCAAAGAAATCTGTTATCCTTTAGGGATGTGGTGGATACCAGGGAGTCTGGTCAAGAATTTTTACACCACCAAGCTATCCTTCAAGAACATCTGGTTTGCTAACCAAAGAAATCCAGTCCACCATCTCTAACCTTTCAACTGGACTCAAACAATAAACATTCCTTAGTCACAAGAGGGAAGGAGGGTGTTATTGCTAGCCCCTTGTTCCCAATTTCTAACCAATCATATTGTCCTCCATGCCTCAGCTCTGTAACCAATCATACTAATTTCACCATTCGTGATGTTGAGTTCTTTTAACCATTCATAACATGTTCCCTGCCTAAGGTGTCTTCTCTCTTCTTTACTCCCCAAAAACTATAAAAGGGAGATGACCCCCTCATTCAGGGTCTTAGCTTTGCTGAGTAAGCTGAGATCCTATTTTTGGTAAATTCGTGATTTACTAATAAATTGATCATCCTTGAAACTTTGTGCCTCAGTTTATGTTATTTTGATTGTAACAGTATGAAAGACAAACACGCAACTGATAGAGAATCAACTAACAGGGGAAAACTATTTCATTCTAGTTTATCTGCTCAAGGTAAGACATTGTGGATCAGTCTATTAGATGCACACATGTGTGACCATTGCTGTCACAAAATGAGAACATATCAAAATCAATCCTTGCTTCAAGTAATTGTTTCAAATCATTGTTTCATCTAATCCCATTCTGATCATAGCAGAAATTCCTCCCTATGACACTCCTGACAAGTGGTCATTCAACCACTGACAAAATATTTTCAGTGATAGGCAGATAGCAATGAAAAGAGGGCTCGATTTGGAATTAGAGGAAGTAGGTCAGAATCCTGGCCCTACAATTTTCACCCAGCATTGTCTAATTTGAGTCACTTTAATTTTCTGGGTCACAGTTGTAAAATGCATTGGACTAGATGAACTTTAAGGGCCCTTCTTATTCTCAATCTACTGTCTTATGAACTCAGTACCTATTGATGTAGTACGTTGCACATTGTTATTGTAATTGTAAAGTACCTTGTTCTGTTTTTAACTAATTTTATTGTAGAGATTTTGTTGTTCAGTCATTTCTGACTCTTCATGACCCCATCTTGAATTTTCTTGGCAAAGATGTTGGAGTGGTTTTCCATTTCCTTCTCTAGCTCATTTACAGAAAATTGGGCAAATAAGGTTAAGTGACTTCCCCAGGGTCACACAGCTAGTAAGTGAGGCCATTTCTGAGGCCAGATTTGTACCCAGGAAAATGAGCCTTCCTGACTCTAGGCCCACCATTCTATCCACTGTATCACCTAGCTGCCCATACACTGTCCTTGGACGAGATAAAATTGTTAGAAAATTTTCTTTATTATTAAGTTAAACTTGACGCTGTAGCATGTATCCAAGTTCTTCCATCTAGGTCAAGTAAAACAATCCAGTCCACCTTCCACACAATAGCTTTTCAGTTATCATCTCTTCCCTATGGTAAACACTCCCAATTTCTTCAGTTGGTCATTATATGGCTGAATATTGTCACCTTACCATACCATTTGCTGATACTTCTCTGGAAATATCCAAGTTCTTAATGTCCTTCCCAAAATATTGGGCCTTAGAATAAAACCAAATATCTCCAAATACCCATGATAAGAATAGCTAGCATCAGGGGTGGCTAGGTAGCACAGTGATTAGAGCACCAGCCCTGGAGTCAGAAGGACCTGAGTTCAAATCCGATCTCAGACACCTAACATAAAACTAGCCACATGACCTTGGGCAAGTCACTTATAATCCCAATTGCCCTACCTTCCCCCCTCCAAAAAGCAAAAAACCAAAACAAACAAAAAGAATAGCTAGCATTAACATATTGCTTTCAATTTTACAAAGTGCTTTAAACATGATCATTCAAGTTGGTAGAGAGATAGGTGCTATTATTATTTTCAGCTTACAGATGAGGAAACTGAGACTCAGAGTAATTCAATGACTTGTCCAGGGTCACACAGCTAATAAATGTCTCAGGTAAGACTTGAACTGAGGTCCTCCTGACTCCTAAGTTCTACCTGTTTTGCCACCTAGCCGCTTCTCCAAGGCTGCTTGTAGGACCCTAGTCATATTTTACATTGCCTTCCCCTCTCACCCTCTTACACCAGTTTAAGGCATTCAATGTCTTCTCACTAATATAAAGATGACTTTCTGTTTCTTTTGGAAGGACAAGAAGTTCCCATGATATTTCTGCTGTGTATTTCTCTTTCCTGAGTGCGTTATCCAAATTACCTAACATTTGTCCTTCTGAAACTTTATGCTATTTGTTTTTCCAGTTTATTTGAGAGCTAATTAGTGTTTATTAGAATGGTGCCAAATATAGCCATGAAGTTTAGGAGACCAATGAGATTGTGGGGGGGTTGCAGGAGGGTAGAAGGTAGAGGGAAGGCAGAGAGAGAGAGAGAGAGAGAGAGAGA
>CM053585.1:101705828-101736945 GCA_028646515.1 Pseudochirops corinnae | reverse complement strand
TGGGATGGCTGTTTTGGGGTGGTGGAGGGGGGAAAGAGGGGGAGAAAATATGTAACTCAAAATCTTGTGGAAATGAGTGATGCAAACTATAATAAAATTAAAAAAAAAAAGATAATGACTTACCCAGGGATCATTTCTTTGCTGTACTGAATTGAATTGTCTTAGGAAGAATCTGAAGATCACCTGGCAGGATAAGATACCAGACACTAAGGTTCATTCTTTAACTAAACTGCCAAGCATTCAAATTCTGCTGCAGAGAGTATAACTTCAATGGGCTGACCACATTATTCAGATGCAAAAAGATAATTTTATGAAGAACTCACAGGGGGTACGTGTTCACATGGTGGTCAGAAGAAGCATTATAAAAACACTCTCAAGGTCTCTCATGGAATTGATTTGTGATATAGGAAATATTGGCACAGGACCACCAGTATGGCATGGATTCATCAGAGAAGGGACTGTGTTCTATGAGCAAAGCAGAATTGAAGCAGCTCAAAATAAACATGAGATGTGCAAATTTAGAGAACCCACTCCAAATGTCTGCATGTATATATGTGCCTGACCTGTGGCAGAGCATTTCAAGAATGGCCAACAAAATTGATGACCAAAGAATTAACACAAAAAAACAAGAACAATTATAACAATAGTTTTTTTTTTCATTTTCAGTGAAAATGACAGATGACCTTATATCCCAACATTTTTATCCATTTTCAAAAACCACTAATTTCATTCATCTACCCAATAGTTTGCTATATATAAAATATTAAAAAAATATAGTAGTGTCACAACTTAGCCCAGGATGTCTTCTTTCAGTAATTCCATAGAATATAATGATGATAACTTGAAATCAAGATTATTTCTATGGTGATTCTCACATCAACATCATCATTATGTCAACAAAGAAGTGTCCAAAAAGTGTGGGAGTCAAATAGATTTGTTTACTGAAATGGGAGGGCTTATAATGGCTATTAAGTATTAAGTCATCACCATTAAAGTTATAAAAGATTCATTCTTAAGAATCCAAGATTTATAGATTAATGCAGATTACATAAGGAAATACAAAATATCACTGAAGGCTGTGAACATTTAGCACCTATTGAATACATAGATAGATACTACCTGGTGGTCAAAAGTACTTATCAGAAATTCCTTCATGAATATATATTCAAAACATTGAAAATTCAATAAATAATTTGTACCAGAAGTTAATCTAATGATCCTGTTAATCAATAATTCATCAATTCCAAGCAAAACCATTGACTGGTATCCCCTGGGCATAACACTGATCCATTCAAATTTCAGAAAAGTTTAAATAGGTATCTCTATAGAAGATTCTCATCATCCCCATGATATGTGTAATGAAATAGTTTGAAAATATAGTTGCCTACCAGAAGAAATTGAAACTATGCAGCAATGGAATGAGGTACACATCATCACTATCATCTTGTCAGCTATTTGGGATTATCCTAAAGATGCTTTCAATGCAGCAACAGAAAATGAGTTTACATTCCAATAATTTTGTTTAATTCCAAAAAATCATGTTTTTATCTATCTATGTAATATCTTGCAGAATGTTAACCATAAAATATTAATACTAAGATAATGAATTGTCCCAGAATCATTTCTCTTTGAATTCCATCAGAAAAGAAAAATAAGATCATCGTCATCATTAACATCATTGTCCTTTAGATTTTTCATTAGCAAAAAGGGAATTGGGGAGTGTGAAGTGGGAAAGCATTAATTAAAAACCTACTATATACCAGAAACTCTACTGAGCACTTTAGAAATAATATCCCATTCAATTTGATAGAACTAGAGGATTGTCTTTAGAGGGCTTTAAATGCATGTCAAATAAAATAACAAAATTTGAGCCCTGGAAAATTCCTTAGGGACAAGTTAGATAAGATGCCTTCATTTCACAGTTAAGAAACAGAAATTCAGAAAGATCAAATGTTTTTTTCCTGGAGTTACACAAATACTTTAGACCGAAGTCTCTTGATGTGTAGATTTTATGTGACAAAGAACTTTGAACCTGTATGAACTTAAAAAAAAATAATGAGGTCAAGGAAAATGAGGGAATATATACATAATAAAGAAGTCAGAATTGCTAGATTCTAGAGGAGAAACTCAGGAACTCCTGCATGTCATAAAGATAAAGAGCTACCATTAAATTTAATGGAAATATGGGAACCTGAAATTATGAAAGTATAAGAAAAAGAAAGGATTATTTTTTTCAGGAGTCTTCAGGTTTGACTAAAGATGAATAATACTAGATGGAAATCCTTCTTTAAGGAACACCAATCAATCAGTGAAACAACAAGAATTTATTAAGCACTTAATTTTTGCCTTTGATTTTGCTAGATGTTACATATGCAAAGACAAAAATGAAACAGTATTTCTTCTCGAGATATTCACGTTCTATGGAAGGGAACCATCAAATATGCATATATCTTTTTTAAATGAACTTTTAGCTGAATGTTTTGAAAAATGTGCTTAATGCACTTTTAAAAATGCCCTTACTATATACCAACTAAGTACAAGATAATTTGATGGAGAGAGGAGATGGGAACAGCTAGAGTTCAGATTATACAAAGCAAAAGCTCCCCAGATTAGTATTTTTCAAATGTTAGCATAAGGCAAGTGTCAGAATTGATATAATGCCAAGACATAAGACCACATCATTATCTATTACTGTGTTAACCAATCAATAAAACATTTGTTTTTTGTGTATTAGAATATAAGAAAATATCACTAAATACCTTAATAGGAGGAAAGAATAAGACTGAATTAGTGGCAGTCCAATTTACTTTTTAATGTTTTAGAAGGAATTTTCTTACTATTGAATACATACAGCAGCTCCAACAAGGTTAATGAAATGTTGTCTACCAAGGGTCCTTTGATAGAATACATTAAAGAATGGATAATTATTTATAATGAGCATATTCTATACTTGTGTGTAAAAGGATACATCTGATGAACTTGAAAAATGTTTATTTTAAATGAGATTATGCATCTCTTCCATAATCTTCTGTATGATATCAGCTTGCAAAGTAAACTGATATTTAAAAATTCAGAGTTAATGGAAGCCAAAATTACAAAATTTCATTGTAAATTGAAGTAACTATGAGAGAATAACACTGAGAGTAAAGGGAGGGCAATCAAACTAAAATCCATTGTTTTTCATGTCATATACATATATGTGTGTGTATATGTATGTGTGTTTGTTTTCTAATATGGTGGTCTGGTTGTATATGGTGGGAAATGGGTGGGTGGCACCCTTCATTTGTGCCTATTTCTATACTGGATGTACCATGTATCTTGAACTTCATAATGTCATGTGACTTATAGAAACACGCTGTGGAATGTACTGAGTTTAGCTGTAAAGGAAAGATTGGATCCATAGATTTTTAGTCTTCCAGTCCTTGCTATGCCATAAACTCACTGAGAGCTCTTTTAGCCTTACCATACCTTTATGTATCCATCCAACACACAGTTGTACTGCTTCAGGATGAACAAATGAGGGAGGTTAGTGAGAAACCTTTAAAGGAGCCATTACCAGGGAAGCCAGTGTAATCCATCTCTGCAGCATATAGCAGATGAAAGTGGCAACAACCAACCAAAAGGAGGAAAAGTCAGTTTTTAATTCTCTTGCCCTTCTTAGGAAGAGTATAGTAATCTCAGGGATTATGTTAGTAGAGTGTGGTAGGAATGTGTTAATGACAGAAAATGATCTTTTCATCCTGCCCCAAGAGATGCAGCTGATACCAAGAATCATTTTTAGCAACAGTTTAGCTTCTCTTTGAATTTAGCATTCCTCTGGTTGTTTGCATCTGAAAATATTATTCATTTCCCTGTTACCAATTCAAACACAAAGAGAAACCAGCATTTTAAAATTCTGATAAGCAGGAGTTGGTTTACAGTTAGAGATTTTGAGCACACTGCTTTTGTGTGATAATATTTGAAATTTATTTCCACAAGTTATTGCACATTCATTTCTGGAGTTTTCATTGCAGAAAATTGCCAGAAGGAATGGATTTTGTCTTCTTCAGCTGGCAGAACAATTTTCCACCTGTCGCCCAAATATTTGATGAGAAGGATTATGTTGCAGACTCTGAAAGTTTATACTGTAGATCCATAGGAAGAGAGAGGGTCTGATGAAAGTACTATCCTGATATCAGAGTCTGGCCTGCTAAAGTATCTCAGAAGCAGTATGTGGATTTCCAGGGGTTAGAATGTTTTGATAGACTGGGTACAAATTTGTGAACAGCACAGTAAATATATATACACAAACAGTGGTAGCAACATCCTAAATTCTCAAGAGAGAAATGTTAAGCTTTCTCACCCACAGGAATTCCACATAATTTATTGATATCATCGCTATCAGCACCTTCATTGTTAACATCACCATAATTATTATCACATTTTCATCTTTATTGATGGAGATAGCTAAGTGGATAAGGGAATAGAGTGCTAGGCATAGAGTGAGGAAGATCTGAGTTCAAATCCAGCTTCAGATATTTACTAGGTGTATGACCTGGAGAAGTCACCTAACTTCTGTTTACCTTACTCTACTGGAAAAGGAAATGGAAAGTCACTTCAGTGTCTTTGCAAAAACAAAACAAAACAAACAAACACCCATGGAGAGTGCTGGCATGCTGTGGTCTTCAGGGTCACAAAGAGTCAGACACAACTGAACAGCTGAATGATGACATCTTTATTGGTGGGATTCAGATGGACATGGTCTATGAACAATATCCTATCCTGCAGAAGAGGGATTCTTAATGTTTGTTTCTTTTTTTTCTGTCATGAACACTTTTGGTACGCTGGTGAAACCTATGGGAATCATACAGCTTTTAAATGAAAATAGCAGAATACATAGGATTACAAAGAAAATAAATTATGTTGAAATAGTTACCAGAATATTTTTAAAACAAGTTAATGGATCCTAGGTGAAAAAAAATATCCTGCTCCTGGTATTCTTTCATATAAGGTCCTAAAGATTATTGCACAGAGGATGAAAATGCTACTTTTTAAAATTAAATGAGATTATTGAGCCCATATTCTGTAGGTTCACTGAAATCATTTTTGAAACAATTACTTGTAGTAGACAAAAGAACAGGGATAGAATACACATTATTCTATTGTCACATGATTTTAATTTCTTCTTCTAGGTCTCAATGTTTTGAAAGCTTTCCATGACATAGCATTTGGGGCTTATGAATATGGCGTCATTTCTAAATAATTTTCTTAATTTATTTTGAAAAGATTTTATTCATAAATGAAATAAATGTCCTAGGAAAAAAGGGGGAAAGCATCAAGTATTTCTAATAAAGATATGTGTTTTTATTGTATTATGTATATATGGCCAACAATCCTGTCTTTAATGATGCTTTGTTCCAAAACAGCTAATCTGATAAATTCGTAAGAATATTTTCATTTTCATATTCAGTAGCAGAGGCATTTCTCAACTCTTCCTTTACAAAGGATAATAAAATCAGGATGAATAATTCCAACACCTGATGACATCTTTCTAGGTAACTAGTTATGCTAACTGTATGCTGCACCATTTCCATCAATAATCTACATCAGTCTTCTTAAGGATAACATGTCTGTAATTGTGATAATTCTTTACCTTAATCACCTTACAAATATTTCCATTTCTATTTTTTTCAATTGTAATGACTTAGCCATTTGTTTGGCACATCTCTTTTTGGCATCATGCCATTTAAATTCATATGGATGTCTTTCATGGAGTACCTTTTAATACCGTGCTCATATCTTAGCTATCTGATAGGCTCCTATCAGAGATAAACAGCTTTCAGTTACCATGGACAAATCCAGTGGTGTGTAGCTATTTTTAGCTTTGACTTTTGCTTTTTGAGTAAGACCTATTTGTTTCAAAGGTATTTCAATAAGTTTTTACCTGTTTATTCAGTGTTCTGAGGACATCTATCAGTCTTCTTCCTCCTTGTTAATAGGTAAATGTTATACTTTCTGTTGCTACCTTGTGGGTAATCAGCCCTGTGTTTTAATAACATTGTATAGGATTATCATTCTTATTAACAATAATAGTTGCAGTGGTGGTGATGGTGGTATTTTGATCTACAAATGTGATTCCACTTGTCAGTCAACAATAATTTTTATGTGCTTACTTTATGCCAGGAACTATGCAAGCTCTAGAAATATAAATGTAGCCAAGAAGGAAGTTCTCGCCACAAGAAGCTTACATTATAATGGGGAATATAACTCATAAAAGAAAACTGTAAAGGGTAGAAGAAGATACTTGGGATGGGGGCATTATGAATAAGTCTAGAGGAGTGCAGCCTTGTGTGGAAATTTGTGCAGATAATGTCCAATGGGGTCATTCCATCAGATCAGAAGCTGTATTGCAGTATTTTTAAAGAAGTATCTGGATTTTGAGAAGAGACTTGCCAGATTTACACAGCCAGCATAAATTAGAAACATGTATTCAACACAAGTTTAACTGACTCTGAATTCAGCTCTCTATCCACCGTCATACTGCTACATATGTACGTGGCTGCTAATTATTTTTATTATTGCTAACATGTAAAAAAAGTGATTTCTTCAAATTAGAAAATGGTCAGGTAGGAACTCCACTATAGTTAGCTTACAGATCTCTGTCTACAATTTAGGAACCAAATACCAGGAAGGTGCAATTATAGATTTAGTAACTCACTCAGGATCATATAGCTAATAAATGTTACAGTTAAGACTTCAATGTTTCCAAGTCCCAAATTCTACAAATGTACTCTGATGCATCTACTAGTTTTCTAATAAAATGTATCATTATTATTTCTGATACTGTTATATACTTTTATCAAAAAAAAAAAATAAGGGGCAAGAATATGTTTTCTCGATTTCCAGTATTTAATTAATAAGACATGTGAAAGGTAAAGTTATTCCCAGGGTCAGTCACTCAGAAGCCAAGCCAAAAATTAAACTTAATTCAGGCTCTGGATACCTGCCAAGAAGACATCAAAGTTCTCCCTAAAGGTTTACAGTATTCCCTCTCTGAAGTCACTCTTACATGTTGCTCTCAAAGTCTCAAATCTTGTTCATGTCATTTTGACCCTTTCTTCCATTCTGCAGGGGGATACTCTTGTCCCTCTGTAGCAAATCACATTTTTCACCCGTTCTCCCTTGACTCCCTTTTCTACTTTATCTGCACTTCAGCCTTCAACTCATATTCTATTTCAGACTTCACACCTTCCCTTGTGCTATATGTACTTTTGGAAAGCCTCTCCCTTCCCTATCTGACTTCACCAATCCCCTCTTCCTTCCCCATTTGGAGACCTTCTAAAAACAAAATTCCACCTCCTCCGCAAGTCTTTCCTGACTGTGTGGAAGTGAGGCACAGAATTCCCACCCCCATTTACAGTCTCAGCTCCAGAGATACATGTTTCCCAACTCAGGAATACACTCACAATGCTTTTCATGTATTCCTCTTTATGGTTAAGGATAAGAATCATTTCAATTTGTTTGACAGGCTGAAGAATTTCAAAGCATTGTCAATGTCTCACATCTCATGTGATCCTTACTCCAGACCAGTGAAGTTGGCAGGGAAGATGATATTATGCCTTCTTATAAGGAAATGGAGGTTTAGAGAGGTCAAGTGATTTGCCTGAGGTCATAATGACCTCGAAAATTAGATTTCTAGTTTATTGCTCTTTGGCATACTTAATGAGAATGTTTATGCATTTTTGTTGGTAACTTCTTTAAATATGCAAGTTTAGGGAAGAACTTTCCTTACCAAACATGTTTTGTCAAGGGCCTAACTCTATCTTCCACAAGGCATTGGCTCTTATGATTTAGAGCAGGGGTAGGCAATCTAGTTCCATAGGCCAAATACATCCCGCCACCTGTTTTTTGTGTGACCTATGATCTAAGAATGATTTTATAGCTTTATTTTAAAATTTAAAAAAATATTCTTAGCTCATAGGTCATATAAAAACAGGTGGCAGGCAGCAGTTGGCCTGCGGGCTGCAGTTTGCTGACTCACAATTTAAAGAAAATGATGACTATTAAGTTCCATATTCCCTCGGATTTTATACTGCATCTTTCTTCCTCGTCGCTTTTTTGAGATATATTCTTTATTAAGTTCCATACTTGAATAGAAAGATATCCGCTATAATTTTCAGAAAAATCCTTGAATAAACTCTGAAGAAATGACCAGACATCATTTCTAAGGTGAATTATAGTCTACAAAATGGGAGTTTCCTCAAGGTTCCAAAGTAGTCCCTATTTTTGTTTAGAATTCAGAATACTTCTGGATCTTCCTGGACAAAATGTATTTGGGACCTCGTAACCAAAGTCATCTTGAAACATTACTACTTCTTTTGGAGCTGTCTCCCAAATTAACTATGTATGACCCTTTAAAAGGTGATCCCTTCAACTGTAGTCATCCCTTCAACATTCTTTACATGTACTCTATGGATAGAGCATCATATTAGGAACTGAGTGAGAAATAATGTTTACATTAGATAGAATCACTGCTGTCATGGGACTTTTAGTCTAGTAGACACAATGCACTTAACTATAATATACAATATTAATTAATAATTCAGAAAAATATAAAACAAATTGATATGGGATGGCCAAGGGCAGGTTGCTATTAAGACTTCATGGATTGACTAGATTTTAATGAAACTTTAATAATGCATCATCATTCTATAGGTAGACATGGAAATTAAGGGTCTTCAAATTATAGGATACTGTTTGGCCCAAGAAAACTACTGAATGAATATGATTTGTCAATAGGCATTTATTAAGGACCTTCTATGTGTTATGCACTGTGCTAAGCACTGGGGATACAAAAAGAGGTGAAAGACAGTCCCTGCCCTCAAGAAGCTTAGGAAGATAATACTTACAGATAGATATAGAGATGGAGATAGAGATACAGGTATAGAGATAGAGATAGAGATCGATAGATATAGATATAGATTTACACATTTGTGTCTGTGTATACAAAGAAATTTATATACAGGGTAAATAGAAATTAATTAATAGAGGGAAGGCTCTAGAATTAAGAGGTTTGGGGAGACTTCCTATAGAAGATGGGATTTGAATTTGGACTTAAAGGAAGCTAGAGAGACCAGTAAACATGAAGGAAGGAGAGCATTCTATTCACTGGGGATAGCCAGAGAGAATATTCAGAGCTGAGATTGTCTTGTTCATGGAACAGCCAGGAGACCAGTGTCACTGGATCAAAGAGTATGTATCAGAGATCAAGGTGAAAAAAGACTGGAAAGGTGGGAGGGTGCTGAGTTATGAAGGACTTTCAATGACAAATAGAGATGGGGGAAAGGTTCATGCTCTCTCTAGTAATTCCACAAAAGTCCATGTTAAAGAGCTGGTGTTGTTCTGTTTGGTCAATCATGTTTTCTCATCCAGGATTATCTATACCAATGAAACCACAGGTTCAATCCCTGTCCTTTACATTCATGTACCAGAATTTATTTAGCCATTCCTCAGTCAATGGTCCCTCAATTTTTTAAAAGAGTTTGCTTCCACAAAAAGTTCTCCTATATTTTAAAATATAGGACCTTTCTGTATTCAAACACTTACGGTATAAGCATTTTGTGAGGTCTCTGTTTCAAAGAATAGCATATGGAAATTTTAGTTCCTTTTTTATCATAATTCCAATTTGTTTTCCAGAACTTTTGGATCAACTAACAGTTTCACCAATAATGTAATAGCATGGTTGTCTTGCCAAAGTCCTCCCAGTGTAGAATATTTTCATCTTTTGTCATCTTTGTCAACTCTCTAAGTATGGTACAAAACCTTAGAGCTATTTATTTTCATTTGAATTTCCCATGTGATTCAGAATAATCTTTCATATGGCTATTAATAGTTTCTTATTCTTTGAGAAAGGTTTGTATCTTTTTCTACCACATATTCCCTGTGGAATTTTATTTGGTCCTATATATTTGTGTTAATTCCCTATATAATGTTGATATTATACCTTTATTAAAGCTGTTTGTTGCATTTTTCTATCTTACCAAAAGGCATTTGTTTTCTCTGTGAAAAATTTTCTCAATGTCATCTATTTGGAATCACCTAATTTACCCTTTCTGATCTTTGCTGTCCCTTGTATAGTTAAAAAGTCTCCCCAATAGGCATTTTAATCAAAAGTCACTTCATTTCTTTCAGTTACTCCATTTTATTTTATTTTTATGATACGAATGCTCATGTTTAGCTTGGATATTCTTTTAGAATTTATTCTGGTACATGGTATAAGAAACTGATTTAAATAAGCTTTTTCCCCCGAGACTGCTTTCCAGTTTGTTTGCTTTTTTTTTCCAGAAATTCTTGTCAAGTAGAGTCTGTCCCCAAAATGCCACTAGTAAATTTTTGGCTAAGGAGTGAAATGACTAGATTATGCAGAAAGATTAAATTAGCAGGAGAAGAGAACCAAAGGGAAGGGAATAAGCATTTATACAATACTTACTATGTGTATTATATATTTGATCCTCATTAGAGCCCCCCAGGGTGGGTGTGGTTATTATCCCTATTTTATATTTGAGGAAACAGAGGCACAAAGAGGTGAAGTGGAAAGCAGTTGCCCGGGGGGCGGGGGGGAGAGAAGCTTTTTTAAATCAGCTTCTTATACCATGTACCAGAATAAATTCTAAAAGAATATACAGGCTAAATATGAGCATGTGTAACATTAAAAAAAAAAAAGATGTGAAGCCCTGTCACGCATCTAGTAATTATCTGAAGCTGGATTTGAATTCATTTCTTTCTCACCCAGTGTGGTGCAGTTAAAAGAGCGATAAATTTATGGTCAGAAAATCTGTGCTTTTGTTAAATCACTTAACCACTCTCAGCCTCAATTTTCTGAACTCTTAAATAAAGAAGGGAGATTGACTATATAACTTCAGGGGTCTTTTCTGACTCCAAATTTAGAGTCTTGTGATCAGTAAGACAAGCCAATAATGTATTAGTTAATATGGGCCCCTAGTAGATAGATAACTTTTTTATATGATGTCGATATTCTGTGTTCATGTCTTGAAGTGATTTTACTATTCAAAACACATAAAACTCTGTGCATTAAAAGGAGACTATAATGAAAAGAGGCCTAGTTTCAAAAAAACTTTGGATTGAAAGGGTTCCCACTCAAACTTCAGTCCTTTAGTTTATGTCATCCTTTTTTTCACTTTTTTCACATCCATTTTTCACTTAAAAAAAATACATTATAATGCTATAGTTCTGCCTTTTGTGTTAACTGACAAGGAAAACTCCACTGATCAAAAAAAAAGTTCTAAATTTACAAATGTCTAAATTCCTATTTTTAAGAATTCTTTTCTTTCTCCTTCCCCTTCTCCTGCCTCTTCCTCTCCTTCCTGCTACACCTCCTCCTCCAGCTGTTATTCAGCAGACATTTACTGGCCAAATCCCACCTCTCATCATCTGTTCAGAAGCTTTGACTTGTTCTGTTTCTGATGTGAGACAGTTTACACCTCCATAGGTAGTCTAGTGGTCTTCTATTCACTGAGGTTCACCGTATTACTGCTGGACTTACTGTAGTCACCCATCAGCTTTAATCCTGCTGAAGCTCAGAAGTTCTTAGTTCAGTCAGTTTCAGCTTTATCTAATAGCAGAAATTGCAAACATCAGGTCACTATGCATTGAATACATGTTTTCAAACTTTGCTACAACTTTGCCTTCTGAATTACCTCAAGAGGTATTTGAGGAAAGAAATTTTTAAATGGTGGCCATTCAAAGTTGTCATTTGTCATTCTTTCATCTTAAGGTAATGAATAGGTTGGGACTTACTAATAGTCTTTAACTTATAAATTGTTTTGCTCATTTAAGAGTTCTTTTTGTCCATCATTTGAATGGCACTCTTTATTAGAATTCAGGCCTAAAAGATTAAAGAATATTTTAAGACATTGGAGTGGGTGGTCCCAACACTCCATGCCAATCACAGACCCTGAAATCCAGTCTTCCTTCCTTCTTTTCTTCCTTCCTTCCTTCTTTCTTTCCTTCCTTTCTTCCTTTGCCATCACTTGGATCACATAGGGTATCATACCCCTACATACCAGTGCTCTGCCCAAAGGAATGTAAATTTTTATCTCTGAAACAATGCAAGTTATCTTGAGATTTATGGCTAGATTTTTTTTCTTCAGAACAGTGGCTTAAACCCAAAACACTCTGGTTCTCATATATTGTCCAACAATAGGTGCCAGACCCAGACTCACTTGGTCATTGTTTGGGCCTCAATTGGCTCAGAATGAATGTAAATAGCATTTTTTTTTTTTTCTGTTTGGGCCAGAAACTCTGAAAGTCTTATGCTCTCAGATTTTTTAACTAGGTAAAAGAGCCTACTCTCTGCCTCATTTCTCACTTCTTACGTAGCCTTAATCACAGAATTGGCATTGCCTCAGTCAAATTGCAACATGTTAAAGACCTTAGCTTAAAAAAGCAAAGGTCCTACACTGGGTCCAGGGCCATTTCCAGTCATCTTGATCTGTATATTGCCACTGGACCCAAATGACTCTGGAGGAGAAAGTGAGGCTGGTGATTTTGCATAGTCTTTACGCACTTATATGCAATTCACTTGCATGTCATGGCATCACCTCCCTAATGTCATGGTCTTCTTCAAGAACGAAGGACAAACAACAACAACATACACACAAACATACATATCCACATATACATATCTATATCTATATCTATATCTATATCTCTCTATATATAATTTTAGCATTGTTTTTTTAATTTTGAATTTCAACTTCTCTCCCTGCCTCCCATTCCTCCTCCATCCATTGAGAAAACAAGCTATATATTTATTATAGATGTGAAATTATGCAAAATATACTTCCACATTCATGTTGCATCAAAAAGCATGAAAAAAAAGAAAATGAAAAATATACATATTTCAATTTGTATTCATACTTCATCAGTTCTCTCTCTGGAGATAAGCAGCATTTTTCATCATAAGTCTTTTAGAATTGTCTTAGATTATTGTATTGATCAGAGCAGCTGAAATGTTCATAGTTAATCATTCTTATAATATTGCTAGTACTGTGTACAGTGATCTCCTGGTTCTGTTCACTTCAATCTGTATCAATTCATTTAGGTGTTCCCTAAAACCGTCCTGCTTGTCATTTCTTATAGAACAATACTATTCCCTCAAAATCATATGCCACAACTTGTTCAATCATTCCCCAGCTGATGGACATCTCCTCGATTTCCAATTCTTTGCCACTACAAAAAGAGCTACTTTCAATTTATTTATTTTTTATGGGTCATTTTCCCTTTTGTTTGATCTCTTTGGGATACAGACCTAGTATTGGTATTGCTGGATCAAAAGGTATATGCCAATTTATAGGCTTTGGGGCATAGTTCTAAATTGTTCTCCAGAATAGTTGGGCCAGTTCACAACTCTACCAATGGTACATTAATGCACCTTTTTTTCACATCCTCTTCAGCATATGTTATTCTCTTCTTCTGTCATGTTAGCTAATCTTATAAGTGTTAGGTGGTTCCTCAGAGTTGAAGCAATTGCTCTTTCTCTATTACTATACCATCCCTTTTTAAATCAACTTAACATTTTGGAAGTCTGAGGTCTGTAAAATATTCAGTTGCCTTCTCAAATTTCATTTTAATTGGGTGGAAAAGCAATGAATTATATCAAATATATATAGTTATAGTACAATTAAGTCTAGTTATTTAAAACATACACACATATGCACAAAACCATCCAGTTCTTTCTGTCCTGATATGTTCAAAAAGAACCCATAAATATGGTCTGTTATATTTTAAGTATTCCAAATATAACTGGCATTTGTTTCATTAGATATTATATTCTTCTGTGAATCACTGAACTGTGACAGTTGCCCAGTAGTAAAGTTGTTGCCTGTGATGATAGGGTGGGGGAGAAGCGGGATGGAGAGGCCCCTTTAAGTGTGTGTGTGTGTGTTTGTTTGTTTGTATGTGTGTGTGTGTGTTTGTTTGTATGTGTATGTGGGGTGGGATGGGTAGGGGTGAAATTCTCAGAAAGTCAGCCTGAGACTCAGGAAGGACTCAACTGAAGTCCCTCCTATTACAGCTACTAGTCAGGTGACCATGGGCAAGTCACTTAATGTCTTAGCGCTCCAGATAACTCTTAATATTAGTTAAGGAAGACCTTCCAATCTGCATCAGTGGAAGTTTTTACACAAGGAGTTTCCTGCAAGTAGGGATATAGTCATATTGAAGATAGATAGATAGATAGATAGATAGATAGATAGATAGATAGATAGATAGATTATTGTTGTGTTTGTCCTTCATTCTCAAAGAGGACCATGACATTAGGGAGATGATGACATGACTTGCAGTTGACTTTGATTTGAGGGAGGGAGGGCTGTGCAAAGTCACTAGCCTCACTTTCTCCTCCAGAACCATGTATCACTCATCACAACAGCATACCTGAGGACTGCTGCTGTGAATAATTTTAAGGGACTAATCACACAGTATAATGAACTCTCTGTTCATTCAGCAATAAACTAAACATTGTTCAATCAAGCATAATATTCATAGCAATATCCTTAAGCAAAACAGATAGATAGATACATAGATACATAGATATAGATATAGATATAGATACATATATACATCATAATACTCAGTATGTCATATGGAGCATAGATATATCATTATATTCTGTAACATTCCCCCAAATACTTGTTTACACAATTATGGGGTCCCAGGCTGGGGTTTCCCCTAGCACAACACATTCTTAAGGGGTAGCAGAAAATACAAACACCATCTACCTCTAGGTCACAGTAAATCACAGTTGCTTCAGTCAATACACAGTGTCAAAGTAAAGTCTTCTCTTATCTAAACTCCAGGTTGACTTCCAAACCCCATGATTCTTCCTCTGTGGGCTGACCACTCCTGATTCTCACTCCTGAGCTCTCTGCTCCTACTCCATATTGCAGCTCATTATGACTGCTCCACTATAAGCTCCTGCTTTTCTAGGAAAACAGAGCTTAACAGGGCTACAACAATATTAGTAAACATTACCAGCACCATCATCTCAATTTACTTTAACAGCTCTTAAAAGGGCTTTATGCTAAGCCTCTTTCCCATGGGCAGATCACCCCTCTTCAGCTCAATTCACTCATAAAGACCAACAGATAGGACTTTTGTCTGAGAAATTAACACAGATAAACAGAGAAGGTTTCTGTCTGGGAAATTTTAACACAGACTAATAGACAGATCACCAACATCACAAACATTCTTTCTGTTAGACCCCCTGACAAGCAAATTCCCCTAGCCCAGTGGTTCTCAACCTTCCTAATGCCGTGACCCTTTAATATTTGTATGTGGGCATATGTGGGCGTATCTGCATGTGAGTGGACCTGCCTGGAGACAGATAGAGGAGCCGTGTCTCGGTTCCTAAGACCATTGGAAATATGTGTTTTGCGATGGTCTTAGGCGGCCCCTGTGAAATAGTCATTCGACCCCCACAGGGAGCGCGACCCATAGGTTGAGAACCACTGTCCTAGCCTATCTATGTAGGGTAGATAAGAAAGACACCATGGGAGTTCTTGTATCAGCCAATGCCTCTTTCAACTCTTCTCTTCTTTTCCCTTCTCTCTCCTTTCTTCTCCTCTCTTCTCCTCTCCTCTCTTCTTCTCTTCTTTTCTCTTCTTTTCTCCCCTTTTCCTCTCTTATTTTCTTCTCTCTTCTTGTCCTTTCACCTTCCCCTCCCCTCCCTTGTCCTGTCTCCTTTCCTGCCCTTCTTTTTCCTCCCCTCCCCTCCCCTTTCCTCCACTCCTCTCTTCCTCCTTACCTGGGGATACTCTGCCCCAGGGAAGGAACATTTTGATGGCCAAAAGCTGCCTTTTTTCCTTTGGGTTTACTGGCTAGATTTCTTTCTCAAAAACCAAGACAGATAGATAGCTACATAGATGAATAGATAGATGATAGATAAATGCATGTGTGGATGGGTGATAGATATACATACATACATACATATATACACACATACATGTAATACATATATATATATATACCATTACATGTCATATATACACATAATTCATATTAAATATATATGTGTATATGCCCATTATGTGTGTTCATGTATATTGTATTATATAGCACTGTGCACTATATGTTATATGTGATGTATGCATAAACATAAAATATAGTGTATGTAAATATATGTGTATGTGTTCATATGTATATGTGTATAGTAAATATGTATATATATATATTATATAAATATATAATCAAGTTCTTGTTCTTATGAAATTCTACTTTTTAAAGAAAGAGTTTACCACTTAAATTTGCAGCAGGCCAGGAATTTCAACAAATCCAGAGCCTACATCCATCTTGAAGGTTTGTTCTTTCCCTCTAGTCATAACAAGTGTAGCACATTCTTCAGAAAGTGACTCTCGGAGTCCTTGGACACTGGAGTTATAATAAGACGGGGGGTTTACCTCATCAATCTCATATGGTTCTATAATATGAATGCTGTCGAGGAAGCACTTAGTACCTCTGAAGCAAGTGACTTCTGAGATTGGTTGACCATTTTGCCTGCTTTTCCCCTCTTTTTATATCTTTAGAGTACAGGGGGTGTTTAGAAAGAAAAGAAACACTGTTTTGTGTTGTGTTGATGTTTTCACAGTCTCTGGTCTTAACTCTAGGAGAGATATCTGATGAGATATTTCATATATAATGGGGTTATTTCCAAGAGGACTTTTAACAATTGAGGATTGTTAATAGTTGTTAGCAATTTAACAATTGATGATTGTAGGATTAGAAATAAATTCCCTTTTTTCCCCCAGTGTGAGAGACCCTGATTTTTCACACCATGACACCTAGTGAAAGAAAATTAACAAGGAGTGACTATTTGTTACACAAATTCTCATTATTTTTGAGATATCAATGCCCAAAATAGGTTTTTTTAATTATTATTACCCTTATAATAAGGGTGCTAAACATGTATGTTTTCATTTGTGTGTGTGTGTGTGTGTGTATGTGTGTGTGTGTGAGAGAGAAAGAGAGAGAGAGAGAGAGAGAGAGAGAGAGAGAGCAAGAGAGAGAGCCCTTTGGAAGTTTCATGAAGTCACTTCACAGTCGTCTTTTTAACATCTATAAAGATAAAATATATGGACTTAGGAAGGAAACCAATTATATTAAAATACAAATAAGTTCCTAGACCGCAAATTAAAAATTCTTGGCTTAGAGAAACAGAGTTTGTGCCAGCGGATTTAATTTATGTACTTCAGACATCGACCTCAGAAGCCGCATTGAGGCATGAAGGTCCCCTTGGTTTCAGAAATCTTTGCCTGGCAAATAAAAACTTTAGTAAGTCTCAATACTTGAAAGGGCTTTGAGTACAGACAAAGTGATATACCAGTATGGGTGAATGTGTCTGTTGTCCCATGGCAAGCCTAGCTAAGTTCAAAGGGTCTCATCACCAAAATGTTAGCTGCTAGGAAGTATACTTTTTTTAATAAAAACACAGACGCTCAGAAAGATGATCTACTAAACTATAGTAAACTGTTGGCTACTGCTCACCAAGGAAAGTCAAAACTACTTGTTGAGATAATCAAGGCCCTACACAGTCCAACAGTTCTCTAACTTTCCAGGCTTAACTCATTCTCCTCCCCTTCATGTATGCTTCAACCACCAGAATTGCCCCTCTTCAGGCCTAATGACCAATATGTTGTCACTCTGTTGCCTTTATTCATGATTGCTATCCTGGAACGTTCTCACTTTCCCTGCCTGTCTGTCAAGATTTTGGCCATTCATTAAGGAGATGTTCTTCACATTGGAATATACAGGCCTCTTGGAAGCCGCTATCCTGGGGAGGTAGGCCCTGACCAAAGGTTTATGATATCAGCCATGTGGAGAGTGGAAGGACATGTCCTATCCTCCCTTGCTGAGAAAGGCAGTCTTAGGGTTTGTCTCTCACACAACCCCACATAACTTTATCCCTCAACACCTTCCCAAGCAGCCCCTTCACTCAGCTGCATAAGTTCCCAACTTTTTCCCGGGGCCATATCCTAGATCACCTCATGTATTTGGTGGGTACTTCTCGAAGAATATGCTTTGATCTTTCATGCAGTGCCTGGCCTATAAGAGCAGTGCCTGCCTCTTTTCATTTGGGACTGGAAAGCATGAGTCACAAAGGATGAGCCAGCATGGACAGATTGTAGTTCAGATATCACACTGACTTTCCCACCACACCCACGCATCCTGAAAATTCCTTACTACTATTGAAGAGGCCACCATCTTTGCAGATTCCATGTAATCACAATTCGAATGCCATTTTTTGCTACATCACCTGAATAACACAGTGGATAGAACCCTAACCTACAGTAAGAAAGACCTGAGCTCAAATCCAGCCTCAGATTCTACCTATCTGTATGACACTGAACAGGTCACTTCTATCTGCCTCAGTCTCCCCAACTGTAAAATTGGGATAATAATAGCACTTATATCCCTGAGTTCTTCTGAGGACCAAATGGGATAGTATCTATAAAGCATTTACCATGTTGCCAGGTACATAACAAGTATTTAATAAAGACTTTTTTTCTTCCTTCCTTCTTTTTCCCACAGCCATAGTTGCAATCTTGTCACTTTAGCCTCCATGTTTCTTGATCTTTACTCACATAAGCATCACCTAGGTTCAGGCCCTCATCATCTTTTGATTAGATTATTGTAATAACTTCCTAACTGGTTTTCCTATATTAAGTCTATTCTCCACTCCATTCCATCCATTACAAAATTGTCAAAGAGATTTTCCTAAAATGTAAATCTGTCCATATTATTCCTCTTCTCAGTAAAATCCAGTGATTCTTTCTAGGATCAAATATTATTTCATCTTTATATCATCCTTTCCTAATTTGGTTTTTGTGTAACTTTTGTAATGTACATAATTATTAGTATGCTCGTACATGTACATAATTTTAGAAATAAGCACATATACATATTAAGAATTCATGCTTCTTTCTTTTATTTAATGATAGAGATGAAAAATGGGAAAAAACATTGGAAAGTTTTGCTTTGAAGAAAAATTTGATATACCACCTTAAAGAAACTTTCCTTCAGTAATGTCCTTCCCCTTTGAACTTGCTTTAACTCTTTGTTTTGAAACTCTGTTAAATGTATTACAGCTATCTATATTTGTGTTCTATGCCCCCACCAAGCTGCCAGCTCCATGTATACTGGGACAAACGTATTTAAACTTTTGCTCACCCACCCTTAGCTCTAAGTACAATGCTCTCCACATAATCTGCATTTAATAATTGTTCGATAAATTGAATTAAAATTGTAGGGTTAAGGATTTAAGATGTGGGAAGAAGTAAGTTAAAGTACTGTCACTGTTTTTTTTTTTTAAATAGCTGATCTTTTCTGACATCTCTGATTTTTATATTACATATATATATACATACATGTGTGTATATGTATATAGCCTTCTCCCCTTGCTTATCCAGTAAGCTAATTGCTATAACAAAGATTTGAAAAGGAAAAGTGGTTTTCAGCAAAACCAATAAACTGCTTCCAACTGTATATCCAGCATTCCACATCCCGATCTCCCACCTCTACAATGAAAATTAAGTGGTATGTCTTTAACACTTCTCCAAATGTGGTCACTATAATTGCATTGCTCTGTTTAATTTTCCACCTTCTCGGTTTACCTTGTGGTAGTTGCAAAGTTCTGATAAAAGTCAGATGATTGCAATCCTTTGTCACTTTTTGTCTGTGATTATAGGTAAGACGTATTCTATGTAGGCTTCAGTATCTTCATTTGGAAATTGAGGGGAATGGACTAGATCATGTTTGCACAACAAAAGGCCCACTGGCCACTTGTGGCCTGCCAAAGGATTTCAGGAGGACTTTGAAAAACGTGTGGTTGCTATTGCACATTCTCCTGTTTGTTACATAACCTGTGGCAACCAACCATCATCAGGCAGTCTCTAGTCTAATTTATATGCATCCCAAAGAAGTTTAGTCTATTTTAATTTTGGGTGTAGCTACTGCCAGGTTGTGCAGATCTGAACTGGATGATCTCTCACATCTCTTCCTGTTCTGCCTCAGTGGAGAAAGTTTGTCTGAAAAATCTGGACTAGTGGACTTAAAAGCCCAATAGGAATAAATGGAGTGTCAAAGCAGCCAGTACATGGAAGCCAGTACTACCTTAGGCTTCCATGTAAAGCATAGTGTCTAAAATGATGGAAATGAAATTATTTCAGTACTCTGCCCCAATGAGAAAACATGTAGAGTTTCATCGTAAGTTCTGGGTGCCTTATCCAAAGGTTACTGACAAGCTTGAGTATATCCGAAAGTGAACTTCCATAATGGTAAGAGGACTGGAGATCATACAGAAGAAGGATTAATAGAATGAATTCATAATTTTTAGCCTGGAGAAGAAAAATCATAGGGGTCAGTCAATAAACATTTATTAAGCACCTACTATGAGCTAGACCCTGTGCTGGGTATTAGACATGAGAAGAAGGGGAAGACATTTTTTTTTCCTTCAAATATTGAAGAGTTTTCATAGGAAAAGAGGGATTCGAAGTGTTCTTCTTCTGGTTTCAAAAGGCAAAATTAAGATGGAATTGTAAGTTGCAGAGTTAGATTTTTACTTGTAAAAAAAAAAAAAAGACAAAAACCAAGCAAAACCCTAGCAATTAACTGTATCTAAGTAGGAAATGGGCTTCCTTAAAAGGTGGGGGATGCTCTTTGCATAGGAAGCTGTCAAGAAGAGGCTGAATGACCATTTGCCAGTGACATTATAAAAGGCAGGCTTGGTCAAGTAAGAGTTGCATTAAATAGATTCTGAAATTCAACCCAACTCTGAGATTCTGTGGGCTGCCACACCATGGAAATCACAGGTCTTTCAAAGAACTGAAGAATTTAAAGCACGAATCTCATGCTTAAAAATGTGTTGTTGTTTTTTTCCTCTGGATCTTGGTCAGGAATATCATGGTTCAGATCTGGTGACTCACTTGAGGCATTGTAGAAGCTAACCCAATTAAGCTTTTGGCAATCGGAAGCCTTCAGTTAATTTTTGTCTTATATTGTCTTCAATAAAATCATTATAAGTAACACTGAACAGCAATGCGACTTCCATCTTGATTTTGTGAGTTAGTGATGGTAATGCCATTCTTCTCAATTGCCACTGATATCACTGTGCCATTTTATACTGTATACCATCATCTGTGCAGATATTGATTCTTCATGTCTGGATACTGCAACACCATCTTCTTAGTCAAATCCTAGTGTTGTCTTATTTCTCATTTATGCTGATGTTGGCTGCTTTTCTCTCCAGAGTATGAAGAAAATTCTCTCTCTCTGCACTGACATTGGCTTTTGGTGGCTCTTGACTCCGTTACTATCATTCCTATTCCAGATCATTTCCCACTGGACTGTGCCCTCCTACAACTGAAATTGAACAATCCTAATGGACTGATAAAGAAAAAATGCACAATGGAGAACATCAGATGCAAGATGGGTTTTGAAAATTCTCTCCCCAAAATGAAATACAGTGGCAGTAGCTTACACAGAGTTGTCACTTAATATGTGTTAATTGTATTGCATTAAACTGAATTTTTACCTTTTTTAACCTAAAAAAAATGAATTGATACTGGCTAAAATTTCTCTCCTGTGATTTCTTAGTGCATCATGACATTCCTAAATCAGTGTTTGGGAGAGTGAGAAAACACACATTCAAATATAGAGGGAGAGAGAATGAGACACTGCACTGTCTCAGAGCTAGAAGATCTGGGTTCAAGACTTTTCTCTGCCACTTGGTTATAAGACTCCTACCAAAGCAATGTCCTTCTCTGGGCCTTGGTTTCCTCATCTGTAGTATAACAACAATAATGAAAATTTATATAGCGCTTACTCTGTGCTAAGCATTGTGCTAAGTGCTTTACAAATATCACTTCATTTGATCTTCACAAGTGCCCTGGGTCATAGGTGCTTTTAATATCATACTCATTTTACCTATGAGGAAACTCAGGTAAACAGAAATGACTCATTCAGGGCCACATAGCTGGTTAATGTCTGATCAAGCCTGGAGGACTCCAGGCCCAGAGCTCTATTCACAGTGCCACTTAGCTGCCTCTAAAATATCTCTGACAGGCAACATGTGGTAGTAGATAGAGAGGTGGCCTCCATGTCAGGAATAATTATGATTATGATAATAATAATAATAATAGCAAAGATTTGTGAAACACTCATATATATTATCTTCTTTTAGGAAGACTGGGGTTAAAGTCTTACCTCTGACCCACACTTGTCTTTTGATCCCAGTCAAGTAACGTTATTTCTTAGCATCTCCCAAGTTACACTCTCTGAGTCTAATTGCAGATCTGCATTGGGAGAGAAGATTCCATTTACTGGTAGTTCCATACAGCAGTAAAATCCAAATTTCAGGAACTCATAAGGTATCTCTTCAACTGCCCATCTTACAGAACAAGTGATTTCATTCTGGGGATTGTAGAACCTATTATAAGTAAATGTAAATTATCTTTCTTCTGCCAATGTAGGCTACCCCCAGGTCTTATACCCTTCCAGGACATCTAGTTGGTGCAACTATCAGGACTCCTTCTCTCCAAACTTCCTATGCTAGTTACCCCTGCTCCCCTTCCAGCGAAACACTGATCCTTCCTCCTTATTTCCAACTCTGCAGGAGGAAACTCAAAATCTTTGCCAGCCTTACACCCATAAGTCCACTTTTAGTTTCTCATTTGTGTATTCTCTATCTTCGTTCTATATCTTTACCCCATATGACATAACTGTTCACACTGTTGGATAAACTGAGGGTGCCCGATTATAAGCATTTTAGTAAGATAGAAGACTATCAGGATGATTTACTTTTTCATTGCATCCAAGGCTTTCTGGGCATTTCCATTTACCTTCATACTTTACTCATCAGTCCCTTGACACCTTGACCAGATTTGTTGATGTATGCTAAAGATATCTGTGCTTTACCCTCTACCATACTACTAAAACTCTAGGACCTATGGGTTCTACTATGCTCCCTGTAGTTTATCAGCTTCCCCCAATTTGAGTGTGAGTTCCTTAAAAACAGGAAATGTTTTCCTTTCCATTTTGCTTTTTGGAGGGCAGGATAATTGGGGCTAAATGACTTGCCCAAGGTCACACAGCTAGTAAGTGTTAAGTGTCTGAGGCCGCATTTGAACTTAGATCCTCCTGACTCCAGGGCCAGTACTCTATTCACTGTGCCACCTAGTCGCCCCAATGTTTCCCTTTTCTATTTGTTTCTCTAGTACCTGATACATAGTTAAGCACATAATCATGTTTTGTTTTGTTTTTATTCACGGAATCCTTCATTATCACAGCTCAGCATTTTCAAATCTTTCCAGCTCACATGTAGTTCCCAAAGACTTGGAGGAAGAGAAGAAGAAATGGTGGTATGTTTCCTCAAATGCCATTTGCTACCTATCCCCTCTCCAACAAAAATATCTAGCTCTGTGCCTTCTCCTTGCTTTGAGGATCACCTTTAAGTCTTAGGCAATGGTTGTGCCCTTGGGTGCCCATTTGATTGATGGTTTAATATCTCCCCCAGACAACCAATGAATGTTAGTTCTTTCTTTTAATTTCAAAAATGGCTCACTAGTAATATAGGTCATTACCTATCTCCTGACCCAGACCTGGATGTCAACAAAATTAAATGCTCGCTATAAGTGGTAGATTCCTGTGAGCTAACTGCTTGGTGAAGATTAATAGCAAAATGAGGCTGTGTTTCCCAGCCAAAGCAAGGTAGATGTAGTTGTCTGTTTCATATTCATTTGTATGTGGCCGGGTGGTGGGAGGATGCTGAGATAGCTAAATCATCAAATCACATAATGCAATTTCACCCACTTTGTTAGAGAGCTCTTTTTTCCCCTTCTTGCTGACAGCATTCATACCACGTTTTGCCCCAGTGCAATTAAGCTGATTAGGTAATATTAAGCCACTCGAGTATTTTTTTTTCCCTTAAAGAAGTCAAATGCCATATACCGGAGGTCGAACATCAGTTGTCTTCATTTTGTGTATAATAAAAAACCCAACAGTGACAGTGACATCCGGTAAAAGAATAGACATCCTCAAAGGAATGAATAGACTTTGTCATCTCCTATTTCAACTGATGATACTGTTTTTGAATAAAGAACAGCTACAGCTTCAGGCATTTACTGTGGCTACCTTATTATTGTTTTTGGTGTTGTTGTTATTATTATTATTATTATTAAAAAACACCACATTTCCAGTAGAAGACATATGATATTGGGGAGTCAGAGTGGAACAAAGGAAAAAAGTACTGAAATCAGGGTGAGAGGATCTAGATATACATCTCTCTTATTTACTGCCTCTGTGACCTTAGACAATCTGTCTTATCTTAAGGGGTACAGCAAGGGGGCACAGTGGATAGAGTATTAGATCTTTTAAAAAGTAGAATTAAAAATGGAATTTGACCTCAAATATTTATTAGCTGTGTGATCTTGGGCAAGTCATTTATCCTGTGCTTAACTAAGCTTCTTCATCTCTAAAATGAGATAATAACAGCATCTATCTCCCAAGGTTGTTGTGAAATTAAAATGAGATAATATTTCTAAGGCATTTTACAAAATTTAAAGCACTATATAAATGCTAGCTATTATTACTACCTATCTGTAAAAATAATGGGGTCAGGGTATTGATGGTCTCCAAGGATCTTTCAGTTTGAAATCCTATATTGTTAAGTTGTTTCCTTTTTTTAATCCTCTGCTAAAATTAGGAAACAAGATCAGATAGTCTCAGGTGTCCTCCGGCTCTTTTCTTGTTACAAAACCAGGTACAAACAAGGCATGAGTATGACTGTTTGTTCTCGTCAGGTATCTAACATGGCATAGTGACTCCTGTTCATTGATTTAGGAATGTGAAATGGCATCTTTATCTCTCATGGTCAGTCTAGGAAACAAAGGAAAATCTGCCCTTCAAGAAAATGTCATGTGTTTCTCTGGGTCATGCTTGACTCTTTCAGTGCAGTTCAGCGTACCTTTCCCTCTTGCCTCTGCCCCCATCTCTCTCTTATTCCAGCTGAATGAGAGGTCTTCTCCCAGGGGAAAGGAGGATTGCATTGTCCTTTATTGTATAGGTTTCAGTTACAATTCAGATGCCCACACAGAGTCAGAGAGCATCTGACTTTCACTACTGGCTTCTGGGTGTATTGTCAATCTTGACTAAATACTAAGTCCCAGCAGGCTTCACTAAATCTACGTATTAGAGAAAATAACAAAGAAAATAGAGGATTTCACATGGCATCAAAACTTCATGCTCACATGAATGTTTTGTGTGACTTCCAAAAGTTTGTTGCACAAAGGAGGTCACCTCATTAAGAAAAGGGAGACAAATCCTGCTTCAACTTTCCTTCTGAATCTGCTTTTAAGAAAGCTCTCTCTCTCTCCCTCCCCCCCTTTCTTTATAAATTTATGTATTTTATGTTATGAATTTAAAAACATTATTCTTAGACTTCACCAGATTGCCAAAGGAGTCCATGACACGCAGAAAAGATTAAGGACTCTTGATTTAGGGTAAACTCTACATGCTGCTTTTACCAGAGTGGTCCCTTTGTAGTGCCCTGAACTTTGTTCCAGTTTATTAATGGAAGACAGCAAATGTTTATCAAACTATGGTGGGGAAAGGAGGAAGAAAGAGTTTAAGGACGGGAGAGTTATCCCTTATTCCAATAAATGTAAACATAGAGGGCTCCACATTCTTGAATTAATGAATCAATTCAAAAAAGGCACAGTGGATAGAGTGCTGAGTACGGACCTAAGAAGACTTGAGTTAAAATCTGACCTCAGATACTTATGTGACTCTGGGCAACTCACTTAACCTTTATTTGCTACAGTTTTCTCAGCTGTAAAATGGTGATAATAATAGCCTCTACCTCACAATGTTGTTGTGAGGATCATACAAAATTACATTTGTAAACTACTTAGCACAGTTCCTAGAACACAGTAGGTGCTTGATAAATGTTTGTGTCCTCCCTCCCCCGTTCTTTCTTCCCTTCCCTTTCTTCCTCCCTCTTTCACTCCTTTCCTTCCTTCCTTCCTTCCTTCCTTCCTTCCTTCCTTCCTTCCTTCTTTCCTTCCTTTTTCCCTCCTACCCTGCCTTTCTTCCTTCCTTTTTTTCCTTCTTTAAAGTCTTCAAAAATCAGAGACTTTGGGGTCACGGAAATTTCTTGAATGAGGGAGACACAGTCAGATTGATGGTTTAGGAAGATTACTTTTATTGCTAAGTGAAGGATGTTTTGGTATGGGGAGAAAAATGTGGCAGGAAACTAAGTAAAAGGCATGACATGATGAGGGTCCAGACTAGAGTGGGTGGTCCCACTGTCCTCTCACCTGGTCATACTTCTAGCCTAGAGGTGTATGTTCAGTTCTAGCATTTTGATGAGATAGCGAGGATCTATAGGAATGAAAGCAGGATAACGAAGGACCAAGGCATAAGAATTTTTTTCAAGTAATGGGGATATTTAAGCAAAGAGGAAAAAAATCTCAGAAACAAGAGAATAAGGACATAATAGCTATCTTTGAAGGGTTGTCATGTGAAGGAGGAATTAGGCTTATTTTCTTTGGCTCCAGAGGACAGAATCATGAGCAATTATTAGAAAATGAAGTATTTAGGCTTGATTTGGGGGTAGGGGAAAAAGCAAAACAAAACCAAAAGCTCCTTAACAATTAGAACTGACAAAAAAGTGGAATGAATTACCTTGAGAGATGGTCGATTCTTTTTGCTTGGAGGCCTTCAAGAACTATATATGATAGTGAACATTTCTACTCCATAGCTACTGAGGTGCAATGTTTAACAACGGGCTCTCAAAAAAAAATACTCACAACAGCCTTTTAAATTTTATCTGCACAGTTAATTTTTTTTCTCTTTCCCTTTTTAAAGTGATGACAATCAACAGAACAATAAATCAAGCCTTGATTTATAGTGTTTAAAATTTCTAAATTGTAGATGTTCACACTGAGAAGAGAAACAATAGACTTTCAGAAGGCAGTATGACCTGGATCAAGCACACCCCCTGCTTCCAACTGTCAAATTTTATGATAATTCTGTGAATGAATGCTATAAAGATAAAAATTAAATAACTGCTGTGAAAATATTTTGAAATTTGTGTATGTATATATAATGTTTCAAGCAATAACAATAACTAATATTTATATAGAGGAAAGGCGGGAAAGGGAATAAGCATTTATTTTTATTTAAAATTTTTTGTACATGAAACCACAAGTTTATTATGTACAACTTGTTATTCCTTTTAAATATATAATAAACTTAACATGTAAATTTACTTTTCCCTTTTTTTCTCCTTCCCACCCCTACACTAGAGATGGCTACCATTAAACAAAATATGTATATTGGTATGTGTGTGTGTGTGTGTGTATGTATGTATATGTATACATATATAGAGAGATATATACATACACATTATATATGTGTATATATTTGTGTGTATGTATATATAATATATACCTATATATGTAAAATCATTCTATACAGGATTCTATTCATCAGTTCTTTCTCTGGATACAAACCTTCCTTCAAAGGTCCTTTAATTTATAATGGTCAAAATTACTTAGCTGCTTAAAAGTTCTTAAAACAGTATTGTCATTACTATATACAATGTTTCCTTGGTTCTGCTCATTTCACTCTTCATTATTTCATTTAAGTCTCTCCATGTTTTGTTTTGTTTCATTTTGTTTTTCCTAAAATCAACAAGCCCATAATTTCTTATAACACAGTAGTATTCCATCATGGTCATATATCACAACTTGTTCATCCATTCCCCAATTGATGGACATCTCCACAGTTTCAAGTTCTTTGCTACCATGAGAGCTGCTATGGACATTTTAGAACATATAGGTTCTTTTCCTTTTTCCCAGATCATCTTTGGAAATAGGCCTAGTAGTGATCCTAACATGTACCAGGCACTATGCTAAGCACTTTACAGATAGTCTCTCATAATAATAATAATAATAATAATAATATCTAGCATTAGTATGGCACTCTAAAGTGACTTGCGCAAGGTCACATAATTAGTTAGTATCTGAGGTCAGATTTAAGCTCACATCCTCCTGACTCCAGGCCCAGTGCTCTATCCACTGTGCCATCTAGTTTTTATTCTTGATATATTAATAAGAATAGTTGTCATTTATGTGTTTATGCTTGTTTGTTTGTTTGGTTGGTCAATTTATCATACCAGTGAGTTCTTTGATCTAGAAAGGTCCTGGGTAAGGAACTTCCACTACCAGTACAAATTGCTTTCTTTATCTGTAGCTTCTAGATGTAAAGAAGAGCCTAGAGAACAGAAAGATTGTTCATTCCCCAGGGTCATATAGTTAGAATGTATCTGAAGCATGGCTTGCACCCAGGCATTCCTGACTCTGAGGTCAGCTATTTTTCTACTCTGTATACTTCCTATGCTTATTAGCAGTTTATAATTTTAGAAGTACTTTACATACATTAGTATTTGTAGAGTTTATATCATTATAGTGATTTACCAAGTGCTTTTCCCACAACATACTTATTAGGTAATCTATGTAAGTATCATTATCCCCATTTATCAGTAATAGGGAATCAGAGGCTCAGACTAAAGATGCAATTTGCTCGAGGTTACATAGCTAGTGAGTGCCCAAAGTTTGTATGACTTGGGGCAAGTCATTTAATCTCCCTCCGTCTCAGTTTTCTCATCTGTGTAATGAGAACAGTAAACATAATGAAGTCTGTGGCCCCTGCCATCTACAAATTTCAGATTCAGATCATGCTAATCAGTATAAAAGCCAGGAATGAACCTAGGTTTCTGGGCTCCAAATGTAGTTCTTTTTCTAGTACATTCAATCAAACTCTTATAAGGAAGTCCTTATAAGGAAGGTATTCTTTCAGTTCAAGGTCTATTAAATGTTATTCATATTTGGAAACAGTCCTTCATTATAACCTTTCCACTTTTTAAAAGAAAACATAGCATTTTATTTTGACCACATTTACTTAGCATACTTGCTGGATACCAAATTAACTTGGAGGGAGATTTAGTCATGTTTTAATTCTGTCAAAGGGAACCCCAGAGTCTATGCAAAAGCTTTAGATGGGTGAAGGCCTACATCTTGTCTCCTTTCCCAAATGTTTTTACCCAATAAGTTTTCTCGTGTGTGTGTGTGTGTGTGTGTGTGTGTGTGTGTGTTTGCTTAGACTTAGAGGGTAAAAATGGGTCATGCTAACATTCCATTCAACTTCAAAATGACATGTCACTCTGATTCAAATTTCAAAAGATGTATCTAGCAGCTTATAATCAAGATTTTTAAAATGTGACCTGACACAGATACAGCCCTATTTATATCAAAAAAGAACGTTTCATTTGTTCCTTATGGTTTCTTTCTTCTTTCTGCTTCCTTCTGAATGTCTTAACATGATTGAGATTCTCTATTATAATAGCATGTAGAACATAGAACACAAAGCTCTTTCCAGGAGGTAATTTCTAAGAATAAAAAAATATGAGAACAGTGTTTGATTATTTTCTATTCTGTCATTCATGGTTTTATTAAAACAACCATTTTTATATAACTATGAATGGCCTTATTCTTGAAAATTGTCAGTCACAAATGAGAAGAAAAAACAATTGAAGGTAAAACCTTTCCAAAGTCACACTGGTTTCAGATGAGTTTGGAAACTTGTTAGAGTGTATTCATATACACAAAGACACACACATACACAAAATGGATGCACGACTATAATACAGTGGACAATGGAAAAGGAATTAAGAATTCTCTTTGTATCAGCTATGGTCAATAATTGAAGCCAGCAAGAACATTCCCACTCGTTCTGGAATTTGGAAATAAATATTTTTCAAAAGGTGCTGCCTCTTATATTTGAGTGACTTGATGGTTTCCTTCAATGCCTACAAGCCAACAACTTTACTGGATTGTCTTCCTAATAAGTTCTATAAGACTCCATGCCTTAATACTAAGGTATGGTACTGAAGATGATTTGATACAGAGCTATTGCAACTATGGTCTTAATCCAAAGATTCTTTATGGCTATAATCTTGAAGCTGTATGACCCTCCACCTAGAGATACAGGAAAGAGGGTACCTCAGAGAGGAGAAAGGAATAACTCAAGAAGTATTTATGAAGTGCTCCCTCTGTGTCAGGCACTGTGCTAAGCCCTGGAAGGATAAACGCAAGGACAGTCCCTCAAGTAATTTACATGGCAATGGAAGATGACAGTACAGCAAAAGGGGAGAATGGTGTGGGAGACAAAGATATCCTGTATGGAGGAATGGGAGATGAAGTCAGTAGTACAGCCTAAGGAGCAAAGGAGACATGACTGGCCTGAGAACCCTGCTTACTGGGGAGGCGAGGAGAACCATCTAACAAGAGGGAAAGACCATGGTGGGGATAATTCTTGGATTAAAATGAGGTTCTTCATGAAGAGTAGGGTGAAGGTAGAGAAAATCCAGAACACAACATGGAAACTTCTCTACCTTCCCTTCTATCCTTACCTCAGTTTACCACACACACACACACACACACACACACACACACACCCTAATACACCCTGTCCTTTGGAGCCCATGATATTGGTCTACCTATGGGAAAAAATCACTTTTCAAAATGATCTGTTATTTTTCTTTTAACCATTTTAGAAACTTAAACCTCTTGGTTGGGGGATGGAGAGACTTACATTTTTATGCTCAGTTCTAATCTAGTACAGTGTTATAGGAAGATGCAGTCCCCTGCACTATCTGGTACATCAAAAGAAATAGCCTACCTGTCACTCCCGTAGCATTTTATGATTTCAAAGCTCTCCCATGTATCATCACTTCTCTTGATCTTCACAATAACTCTCTAAGGCAGGTAGAGTAAGAATCATCATGCCATTTTAGAAATAGGGAGAAATTAGGCTTTAAGAAGTTAGTGATACAGGTAGTGAGTTGAAGGATAGTGATTGGAACTGGTGTGATTTTGAGTCTATATTCTTTTATCCAAACCATGTGGGCCTCTAATGTTGAAGTTCAATAGGGAAAGAGAATCATCAGTTGCTCTTAACGCATACACACAGCTTACATTTACACTTGTGAAATCATATATTCTCACTA
>CM053585.1:101677947-101705328 GCA_028646515.1 Pseudochirops corinnae | reverse complement strand
GAGCTGACTTTAGTGGGAAGTATCCTTGTGTGCATTTTGAAGTTCTAGGATTGGTTTAGAGTCCTATTTTATGGGTATTTTGGGGTGGCTATGTGAGAGCTACGATATGTTGCTGCTGCTACGCCACCATCTTGGCTCTGCCCCCCCAGTCATTATCTTGTTACTCTTTTATATACCACATTTGGTAGATCATTGCTCTAATGAATAAACTGACCACTGTTTGAAACTGGATAAATGTATTAGGATATAAAAGTATTGGCTTTATTAGTTATTGTTTTGTTGTTCTTATTTTTATTGTAGGATTTTAAGATTTGCCAAATATGTTCCCTACAATAACCCTCTGATAAGGGCAATGCAAGAACTGCATCTATCTTAAAGATGAGAAAACCTACACTCTGATAGTTTAAGGTGAATTCAATATAATTCTCCAGTCAGTAAGGAGTGGAGGTTTTGAGTCAAGCCTCCCTGTCTCTAAACTCCACACTCTTGCCTATCTACTTGTCCAAATTTAGATAGCTCAAAACCAAACTAGGATTAGAACCTCACACTTTTCTTCCCATACCAGTTTTTTCCCTGCATGCTGTCAAAGTTACTTCATTGTCCTACCGCGTACCCCACTACGGAAGTGCAAAAACTTTCACTTCATTCCTTCAACAATCACTTAAAAAGTTCACCTCCTATTATTATCTCATAAACTCAGCTAATTAGTGCCAAGAAAGACACTCAGATATCCTCTCATCCAAATTACTCATTTACCAGTGAGGAGAATAAGACCCAGAGATGTTAATTGGCATTCTCAAAGCCATACAAGTTATAACATAGATAGAATTTGGACCTGGGTCTTCTGATTCCAAATAAAGCATCTTTTCCAGGATGCCATGTTGCCATAACATGTTCTATCTTGTACTACTTCTTTTAGAATATCTACTTTCCACAATATTACACATTTTTATTTCGTATGGTTTTTGTGGTTTTTCCTCAGGAAATTTAAGGGGAAAAGCCCCACACTAAATAATCTCAGAAAACACACACACACACACACACACACACACACACACACACACCCCAAAATTAAATACATTTTCACAAAGCTTCTAGACTCAAGAAAAGGCAAGACTTGAAAAAAACAGTCTGTGGAATAAAAGAACAACAATTAGTCACCAAGTGAGGCAATTAATTAAATCTTAGAGGATGGGGAGTTAAGGGGTGAAAGTATTTCCCATGGTAAGCCAGCTGTTCAATAGAATAGAAGGGATATTTTTCTTCAAAGAATAATAAGATTGGCCAGAGTTTCTTCGCCAGTTCCCTAACCCCCTCCAAAGTTCAAGAAATTGCTTTTGGCCAGATTTTCCAAATCCTAGCTCAGAACTTACTAGGGAAAGAGTATAATTTAAATTCTACTTGGTAAATCTAATTAGTTTTATTATGAATAATGGTGATCTTTTTTAAAGAACAAAAAAGCATGCCAGCAGGTAACTAATGAAAGGACTGCATCCCTAATTATTCTTTTTCAAATATTAGATGTGTAAGGTTCCTTTATTAGAGCCCCATCTTATCACAGAACAAAGGGGCCCCTAAGAACTCAAAAGCTTTTCCTGTATAGCACAAACTTTGGCCGACCCTGCACCAAGCTGGAATGGTATGATGATAGCCTTGTGGCAGATTCCAGTTCTGTTGTCCAAGAAGCATCCTTGTTAAGCATAAAGGGGTTTATCACAAGAAAATTGGCTGCTACCAAATTCATGAAGAACCATCCAGTAAAGTGAGATGTATTGCATCTGTAGATGGAGCAAATATACTGATGAAAATGTTGCTCTTTCAAAGTTTCAAAGAATGTTTAAAGATAGACTCTCTGAGTTTGTATGTGCCTTTCCAAGAAGGAGAGCATATAAGGTGTTTTGCATACTTGAAAACATTATATAAATGCCATTTTTACTAGTGCATTATTTTTACCTTGATATACAATATTACTTTATTCCTTTACAATTTGTGTTTCTTAAAAATGTAGTATAGGAGAGTATGGTTGAACATCCCTATTAGGAGGGAGCTAGGCATGGAGTAAGGAAGACCTGAGTCCAAATTCAGCCCTAGGCACTTACCAGCTGTGTGACCCTAGGCAAGTCACTTATCCCTGTTTGCCTCAGTTTCCTCATCTGTAAAATGATCCCATGAAGGAAATGGCAAACCACTGCTGAATCTTGGCTAAGAAAACTAAATGGGTTTACAAAGACTTGAATACGATGAAACGACTGAATAAAACAAAATGTTTGGCCATACTTCCCCTTTCCCCCATTAGTTCAAATTAGAGAATTGTATGTTATATTTGTGTCCAACATAAGGGAATCAATAATTTATGTATGATGTTAAATTTAAAAAAAAACCAGACATTTATTCATTGGTGTCAACATAAGGAATACCATTTTACCCATTAATTCTGGTGACATATTTTTGCAGTAAAAATTAAAAATGAGTGAGGAAGAGTATATGAACTAAGGTAGGATTTAGAACTGGAAAGACTCTTTTATAAGCCCTTCACTTTACAAAGGAGGAAACTGAAGTTCCCAAGACTTTCCCAAGGTTGCTCAGTAGAAAGTAGGAAAAAAGGTCCATTGTCTCCAAACCAAGCATTGTGGTTGTGGTTGTAGTTGTTGTGGTTGTGGTTGTTTTCCTCACTCTACCATGTTGACTTTACATGTGGTCCTCTGACATGAAATATCTGAAAACTACTATTAGAATATAGGAAAATGTTGCTAAGTAATGGTATTACATACCTGGAAATGACTATAGAAACCCGTTATTCCAAATCGCCCAAGGAGAGAAATGCAACTAGCAAGTGACAAAGGCAAGGTTTGTATATAATAAGCGCTATTGCTATTCAACCTCAGTGCCATCTTTTTATCCCCTCAGCACCCAGGGAAACACCCCTACTAATTTCTCCCATTAGTCACTGCATACTTGGCTCCTTTTTCCTTTGATACAGGTGAGATGATCCCCTGTTCTGTGCCACCTTCCTCCCCAGATGGTCAACTCCTGTTAGACTTTCATTTAATTGAAAAAGCATAGTAGAAGCTTTTCTGGGGAGAACAGTATGGTCAGTAGTGAGTACCCAAAGAATAAGTGGAAAGTGGAGTTCCATGGACAAAATCATAAAGGAAGTATAACTTGTCTTTTGGCAGCCTCAGTCTCCCCTTTGTTGACCTTCTTTGGGCTTAATGTTATTTTCTCTTCTCCTCCTTCTTTAACTATTCTCTGTCACCAAATCTGCACTTGCAAAATCTATGTGGTAGGAGGGAAATTGGGTGTGGAGTCAGAGTACCAGAGTTCAAATCCTAGTTATGTTTATTTATAAAATCTTTGCCCTGGTACAAGTCCCTTCTGTCTGAACTTTAATTATCTCATCTGTAAAATGAGGGGATTGGTCTAGATCAGTGGTTCTCAATCTGTGGGTTATGTTCAATTTAAATACATCCTGCATATCAGATATTTACATTACGATTCATAACAGTAGCAAAATTACAGTTATGAAGTAGAACAAAAATAATTTTATGGTTGGGGGTCACCACAACATGAGGAACTGTACTAAAGGGTTGTGGCATTAGGAAGGTTGAGAACCACTGGTCTAGATGGACATTATGCTCCTTTGCCTATCTTTAAAACTATAGTTTCTGGTATCAGTCCTTTGCACCTGGGTGTGAATTTATGTGCATGGGTTATTGCATCAACGTATATGTACATTTACATATCTCTAAAACTATGGTTTCTAGTATCAGTCCTTTGCACCTGGGTGTGAATTTATGTGTATGGGTTATTGCATCAAAGTATATGTACATTTACATATTTTTCTCTCATTATAGAAAAATGTTGTTTCTTTTTGAAGCAATTTGAAATATCAAAGAACTCAAAAGTAGGAAAAGAGACCTCAGAGGCCTTCTAGTTCAAACAGTATCTGAAGAAGACTCTCCTTTCCCACTCCAAAACTAATGCTATCTAATCCTCTTCAGTGACAGAGGGAACCAGGCCCCTTATAGCTTAGCAGGTGAGAGCATGTTTGGGGAAATGGTGGGTTCTCTCATCCCTGAAATGCCATCACCTACACAGCTGCTTTTTCCACCATTTATAAATCTGGCTTTGTCCAGGAATGTGTACTGGTTACTTGTACTATGCATTTCCAGCCCCTTCCCAAATCAGGTCAATGTCCCTTCTGGTTACATTCCCAGGACTATAAAGGTATGGTTATTATAGCACTTTATACAGCACTTACTATATGCTAGCTAGGCATTATGCTGAGCATTACACATTATATCATTCAGTTCTCTAAACAACCCTGGGAGGTGGGTGCTATTATTATCCCCATTTTACAGATGAGGAAACTGAGGCAAATGCAAGTTAAATTACTTGCCTGGAGTCATACAGTTAGTAAGTATCTGAGGTCATATCTTAACTTCTGACTTTAGGGTCAGTGCTCTATTCACTGTACCACCTTATTGCCGACATATAGCAGGCAATGTATATATCCTTTTACCACTCTTAAATGGTATGTGCTTTGCAACAGAGAAAGGAGGGGGTAGAGAGACGGTCCAGTGTCTCTAATGAAAGCCATCTTGACTAATGCCAATCTATACTCTAACACTATTTTACAAGTTCCTGGAGCACTCACAAATCAAAGGCTCTTAATAATTCAAGCAATTATTTTAAATGTTTTGAACAAAAGCTATCCCAAACAAGGTTTTCACACATATAGAAGTAGATACTAATTTAAAAAAAAAATCTCTAGGGTTACATACTTTCAGTACATTTGAAGAGGAAAAAGTTAAGAGTTTCTACCTTTATTTTTCAAAATGTCTCTTTTTTCCTAAGCTAAAGCTTAGTGGCATTATAGTGTAATTAGAGTGTTAGTGCTAAACTCGTATTCCAAGAGGAACTGTTACCTGTCTCGATTGCACCTGCCAATCTAACAAGACTGGTCTTCTGCTCCTGCATTTCACTGCTAGAAATTCACTTTAAGAGAAGGAAGTGAGAGGAGAAACAATGCCAAGTTTCTCCTTCCTGGGAAACCTTCTTGAATTGTACAATCTGTCTTGTTGGTGGGCCAGTCCCTATTTATTTAGTAGTGTTAATGGGGATGATTCAAGAGGTGATTAAAAGATCTTAGATTTACCTTTGTTGTCACACTGTACTCTCAAAGGAGATCATGGAATCCTAAAAGTAGCAGATACCAATTCAGTCTTTATGTGATCTTTCCCACTGTGACAATTGTGGTGCCTTACTATAAATTTTAAGCATCGGGCCCTGAGGCATTTAAGCAAGACTCCAAATTGTTCTTTTAATATGTGTCAAGTCACTAAAATAGTCAACAAGTATGTTATTTCCCTCGATAGAACTTAGGTTCCTTGAGGGCAAGAAATAGTCCATTTTATATCTTTTTGTTCTCTCTACAAAATAGTACCTGATATATAGTATTCACTTAATAAATGCATGTTAATTTATTGGGTAAACATATGAGGATCAAAGTAAGGAGAATAATTGTCTAGACTCTAGACTGGCTTCAGGAAATTGCAAATCTCTTTTTAATGACTCCTAGCGTTTTTATGGAAACAAAGGCCCAAATTGTTTAATCCTACCATTCTATCAGTGTTGTTGTGGCATGGTGAGCCATAGAATACAATTGTCTGCTTAAAAAAAAAAAAGATGAATTATCCAACAAAGGCAATGAAGAAGTAAATGTTGAATATAAGTAGGTTGAGACATACAACCTAAGATGAAGCTCGAAGAAGAGTCAGAAGATGTCTTTAAGGAATTGTATAATCCAAAGAGAAAATAGGCTGGTCATGTGGTGAGAGATAACAGGTAGATAGCTAGAGGGCCCTACAGTATCTACGCAAAGTCAGGTAAATTGAGGAAAGCCTTCAGCATGTTGGGAGTATTTTCCTGTGGGAAAAAATGGACAATAGTCAAACAGGGCTGCTATCTGTTGTGCTGGAGGTAATTCCCAAAATGATGAAATCACAGATTCACTTGAGAATTTGGAGATCACAATTTAACAAGCTAGATAGTACTTTCCCCAATGTAATGGATGATCATTTTTCAGGTATGATGCAGCAGGGATTCCTTTTGTGTAAGAGTTGGGATCTGTGGCTTCTGAGATTTCTTGTAATGCCCAAATTCTGTTATTTTGATAGAACAAAGGATACTCGGTGGGCTATCCATTGGAAATGATGTCAATATTGTTCCCAGTATTAGTGAATCCAGACTGCCTAATTAGATAAGGTCAAAATATTTTAAAAAATCTCATTTTGTTTTTTGAGTTGAAATTTACCTAAGCTGATTGTTCTAGGCACATACTTCATTCAAGGCAAGTTAAGTTTCTTGATATATGCTTACCAACTTCATTTCTCACTAATTGATAATCTTTTACTCAGCCACAGAAATGCCTACTCAAAGGCTAATGTTGTTATTATCACATTTTACCCTCTAGCTCTTACATGAGGAATACTTAGCCTACATAGACCAAACTGTGGATTGACACAAGTTCTGTCACTCCTCATATATATCTCTGCCTATGTCATATGTAATCAATAAGGATTAATATGAAAGAAAGTACTAAGCAAAGAGATCTGCTGAACAGGCTAGGGATGGAAAGAGAATCAATAAAGCAAAGAGCCTTGTCAGCTTCCAAAAAATGAATAAGGAAAAGAAGGGAATTACCATGAAACTTTCCTTCTTGCATTTTACCTGTGATTATCTGATCTTCAAGTCAAGTCAACAATTCTTTCCTGATTTCCTTTACTGTTACTACCTGCCCTCTCCGATGAACTCTTTATCCCATGTATATTCTGCTCATACATAGTTGTTTGCATGTTGTCTCTCCCATTAGACTGAGCTCCTTGAAAGGAGGGCATTTTGTTGTTGTCATTATTGTTTCCATCCTCTGTATCCCTATCACTTAGCATATCGCTTGGCACATGGCAATTAAAAATGATAGTTCACTTGACTTGAACAGGATTGTATTATTAGTGACTGTGTGTGAGGCACTGGTAGAGCCTTCAGATACAAAGACATAAAGAAAACAAGAAGTCTTCAAGGAGACTGTCACAGGGATGGGGTAGAGTAGCATAATATGAATATAGGTAAGTGAATCTGAAATATACACAAAAGAAATATAAAATAATTATAGGTTATTAATAAGTAGAGTAGATCAAGAAAGGCTTCTTTAGGAAGTAGAGCCTTGGATCTAAGGATTTGAGGGGGTGAAAGTGAGAAGGGAGAACATTTTATGCATGGAGAATAGATTGGTCAGTCTCAAAGGTGGGGAATATCTTGGATATGGGAAACAGCCAAGAAATGGATCAGGCAAGAAAGTAACATGTAAGGAGGGGATTATTGTGTAATCAAACTAGATAGATAAATGGGGTCAGTTGGAAAGGGCTTTGAAGACCAGAGGAATTTTTATCTAAGAGGGATTAGAGAATCTAAGACCTCCCATGGCTCCTCTTTTCTCTCCCTACCCAACTGAGAATCTTGTCTCATATTTTCCAGAAAAAAGGCTATTTGCCAAGAGCTCCCTCTTCTGTCATTATCCCAACATCACATCATTCAGATGTCTTCTGCCACTATTCCCTCCTTCATCCCTGTTTCAGATACATATGTAGTACTTCACCTTGCCAAGGAAATACCTCTACATTCCATCTCATTTCCAACTCACTGCTATCTTGATCATTCCCACTATTGCATCAATTTTCAGTCTTTCGTGTCTAGTAGATGCTTCCTATTACTTACAAATGTTCCCACGTTACCTCCATCCTAAGGAAAAAAAAAACACATTTGATACATCCATACCCATCAGCTACTGTACTACATAAAATTGTATATTTGGCTTATAAAGTCACTTATAACCTAAGCCCTTCCTACCTTTTTGGTCTTCATATACTTTATTCCTCTTTACTTCTCGATGGTCCAGTGATAACTGGTTTCTTTGCTATTTCTTGAATATGCCATTCCATCTACTGATTCTGAATTTTTGCCGACTATCCCCCATGACTTCTCATTCTTGTCATTTCTGTCTCCTGTCTTCTCTGGATTCCTTCAGATCCCATCTAAAATTCCACCTCTGCAAGACTCATTTTCCTAATCCCCCTTAGCGCTAGTGCCTTCCATGTGAGATTATCTCCAATTTATCCTATGTATATCTTGCTTGTACATAGTTATTTGCATATTATCTTCCCCCATTAAACTCCTAGCTCCTGGAGAACAGGTGCTATATTGGTTTATTTGGTTTTTTGTCTTTCTTTCTATCCTCAGTATTTAACCTAGTGTCTGGCACGTAGTTGGTACTTTATGAATACTTTTTGACTTAATTTGATTAAGACTTCATCAGCAGGAGAGTGGCATGATCTGACGTATATATTAAGAATATACATTTGACAGGGACAAGGAAAATAAATTGGAGAAGCAGAGAGACTGAAAGCAGAAAGAACAATTTCGAGGCTAATCTAATGTGAAGACTAAGTTATATTGATTCTGTTTGCCAAATATCTTAAGCCCACAGTGGGCCCTACTCTGGATCCACTCTGTTTCCCTGCTTTGCAAAGTGAACAGATAGCCATGCATTTCCAAGCTTGGTAGACAGCCAAATGTCTATCCCAAATCCTTCCCTTCTGCATTCCTTGCAATCACATAAAATTTCTAAGTCGATTTTTGTTAACCCCCAAACAAGTAGATGAATTTCAAAGAATCAAGAAATGTCAGAGCAAGACAGGATTTGAATGAGCATCTAAATCCGATAATCATTTTGATCTAATCCATTTTACAGAAGAGTAAACAGAGTCAGACAGCATTTAAATAAATTCATCTAGATGTCTCATTTCTATTGATCATTTCTACCTAAAATTATCACAATACACACATGCTATTTCTTTATTAGTTTGTCAGTTTGTTAAGGAATATGTCTGCTTTCATCCCATGGTATAATAGAACAAAATTTAGAATTAAAAGATATAAGTGCAAATATCTTCTGTGCTACTTAATGTCTGTGGCAAGAATAATAACCTAAGGTCTAATATCTATAGAGATTAGGTTAGTTTTTCTTACAAATGTGTTGAAACTGGATCATGGAGCTAAGGCTTCAGCCACTGATATTGTTTCCTGGTAACATGAGTACAAAAACAGCAAAGCCACGAGTGACTGGTGCTTCTTCTTCAGGTCTTTGACCACAGACAAGCAGAATGACAAACACCAGCACTGGAGAGCTGTGCTCAGCTGAATCAAGGCTGTACCTTTGATGAATATCCTTTGTCTGCTTTAAACGGCCTTCCCCAGCTAGAGCTAAATAAACCTCCTTCTGTTAACTGTTGAATAACCTACAAATGTCTCATTTGTTCCAAACTTGGACTTGGGCCACCAGACCAGCCTGGTCAGTTCTGTGGTCAAGTATCTGAAGGGTTGACATGTGAAGAAGGTATAAGACTTACTTATTTGGTCCCAGGGGTAGATCTAGGAAAATGCAAAAAGGCTCAGTGGAATGAGTAATGATTCTGCAGTCTGAAAGACCTAAGTTCAAATTCAGCCTCAGACAACTTACCAATTACATAAGCCTGAGCCAGTTACTTAAACCTCTATCTGACTCAATTTCCTCAATAAATAATAGTACTTTCCTCCCAGAGTTCTTGTTAGGGTAAAATGATATAATATTTATAAAGTCCTTAGCTTACTGCCTGTTAAATAGTATATACTTAATAAATCATCCTCCCTGTCCCCCTCCCTATCTCACTTCCTTGCTTCATTTGTTCCTTCTTTCCTTCCTTCCTTCCCTCCTTCCTTTCTTCCCTCCTTCCTTTCTTCCCTCCTCCCTTTCTTCCCTCTCTCCTTCCATGCCTCCCTCCTTCCCTCCTTCCTTCCTTCTTTCCTTCCCTCCTTCCTTCCTTCCCTCCCTCCTTCCTTCTTTCCTTCCAACTTGTGAACACATTCATGACCTTGGACAATTCCCTTAACTTCCTGGGCCTTAATTTTCTCATCCGTAAAATGAGGGAGTTGGAGTAAACATTATGGTAGACATTCTAGTTCACATAAAATATGCACAATTAGGAAATTGACTAAGACTTTTCAGCATAGTCTATTACTCCAGGAGTGGTCTTAGAGGTTGAGATTCAAAATTAACAGAATAATTCGAACAAAACTTCTGTATCTTTTACAGAGTGGAATGTCCTTTAGTTGCTTTAGTTTGAGATAGTTAAATTCAATGATTTCTAAGGTCTCTTTCAGTCCTAGGATTATGATCCTATCTATAGATAAAATTGTCTTGGCAGGGGAAACTGAGGAATAGGAAAATTGTATTCCTGAACCAAGTTCTATGGGGGTAGTTTATAGTTTCAGTTTGGGTGTTAAATTCTTTCAGTCCAGCTTTGGCTCACTCCCAAGCCATGCCACTTCCCAAAGTATGACTACAAAATACATTTAAGCATTCCAAAATGAGGTTCTGGAATTACTACACAAAGATGTGTAGCATATCAAATCAATAAACAAGCATTTATTCGATGCCTATTATGTTTCAAACACTGTGTTAGTATCGCGGAATGTTAAAACCGCAATGCATCATAGAGACCAACTACTTCAATCCTCTTTTGCACGTGAGGAAATTGAGACTCATAGAGATGATATAAATGACTTGTCTAAGGTCACACAGGTAGAATGTAGCAGTGTAAGGAACTAAAAAAAGGTCTTCTGACTGGAAATTGATGGCTCTTTGTGTTTCTCTATTGTTTAGCTCAAGAGGACTTTTGTTTCTAATGGTGATGAAACTTATATCTTTCCTCTGATTTCCCACTGTAACCACTACCTTTTAGGACATCAAGATTAAGTATAGATCAAAAGGAGTTAGTATGATTTTTAGGTAGGCTATGGTTTTGGTGGCCTCCTTTCCCCTAGTGTCATGTTAAACTGAGACACTGCAGAAATGAAGAGGGGCAACTTCCTATAAAACATGCTTATAATTGGTTGCAGGAAGCAGATGCATTTATCTCAACCAAAGAGGATTAATATGCTCATAAAACACTGGTAGCCTTTTCTTTGCCAGCTGAGATAAATGCATCACACTGTTGCAATCTCTTATGTATTTTAAATCTATATTTTAGTTATACATATTTATAAAATATTCAAATATTAAATATTAAATGAACTGCAAGTTATCTCCAAGAATCATCTGCACATTTATTCAAAACTGAGTTTGAGAGAGAGAGAAAAAGAGAGAGAGAGAGAGAGAAAGAGACAGAGAGAGAGAGAGAGAGAGAGAGAGAGAGAGAGAGAGAGAGAGCAAGAGATAGGAAACTGGGACTATGAACATGAATCTTACTCCAAAACAAACACAAATTTTAATTTGTTCATTTTTCAAATGGGGCACTAGTTCCATGGACTACATAGTTAGTATTCTAGGTACACCAGAGAATGTGACTACTCAGGGTTGGGCGCCTCACAGGAATTTGAAACACATGAAAAACACTGCCTAAACAATTAGGGAAATTCAAAAATGGAAAAGGCAAACTCAGGAAATTCTGGAGTTCTCTCAAACTAATTCTAAATAACCACTGGAGATGGGATTCCCATTCTGGTAAGAGATGGATTTGTGGGTTCAGGTCCTATCTCCTGACTCTTAGTACCTGTGTGACATTATTTTTTAAGTCCCTACACATTTACATTCTAGTGAATGGAAGTTTAGGTTGGGAAACTCCTAGAGTGAAAACCCCTTCCAGTTCATCTATAATTTACTAGCCAAGTCCTAGTGAGTTTCCTAAGGCACATTGCACTTAAAATGCTTATTGGATGCCCACAGCTATTTACATATTAAAGGTAGGATTTGAACAAAATTCTTCCTGCCTGCAGTCACCAGCTGCCATTCGCTATACCATGCTTTGTCTACAGTCTTGGATATGTTGGCACAAATTTTAGGGTTTAAAAATGGAAGAGCAAGCATGATTCTAATCTTTGCAACCTTTTACTTGCCATCATCATTGCTGTTGATAATTTATATCTAACAATGGTAATCCTCGTAATTAGATGAATTTGCTACTGATAATTTTTAAAAGATATGGTTAGTTTAAGGCTTTGGGGGTGGAGGGTGGGATGGGATGGGGAGGGCAATACTGAGATCTGTACCAGAAAAGAATCCATACTGCTGAGATTACAGATGCTCCGAAGGGGTGATTATAACAATCATTATTGTCATCATTTTAATATTTTAACATCACCTTAGATTACATTTTCTCATTTGACCACTATGGCAATGTAAGAAAGGATGGACAGGTATTACTCTATTCATAAGTGAGGATATAACTGACAGAGTCAACACAGTTGCTCAAGACTTTGCTCCTGGTCTACTGACCCATGTCTATTATATGATGCTCTTCTCTATATACATGTATTTCATATTTTCCAAACCAATATATTAATATATTCAAAGTCATGCAATTTTAAGGCTAAGATTGAGCTAGGAATGCCTTTGGGGATGATCTATGATAATACCCATTTTACAGATCAAAAAAACTAAATGGCAAGAAAAGAAACAAGCATTTATTAAACTCTTATTATGTGCTAGGCACTGTTTAGTTTACAAATGTCATCTTTTTTGATCTTCAGAACATTGGGAGGTAGATGCTATAATTATCTCCATTTTAGACTTGAGGAAACTGAGGTAGTTAGAGTTTAAGTGACTTGCCCAGGGTCACACGTAAATGTCAAAGTATGGATTTGTATTCAAGTCTTTCTGACTCCAGACCCACCATCTTCTCCACTGAACTACTTACCTGCCTCTTCAAGGTGGCCAAGAGAGTTTATGGCTTTTCCAGAGTCATATAAGCAGTCCATGGCTGGGCTGAGAATAAAAAATCCTGACTCCCAGGCTGATGATCTTTCCAATTTACCATAGGACCATGGGCCTTTAGGGTGTTATAGAAAATAAACACAAAAATTGCCAAATAAAATTTGTGTGACTTCCTCACTGCAGAAGAGATTCTATTTTAAGCCACATGAATATCTTTGAGATAAATACTTTTTAAAGAAAATGTAACACATTAAAAAAAAACTATCCTGTTAAACTCTCAGATTTTAAAATATGAGTAAATATGTGATGAATCTGCATGGTGAGTGGGGAAAAATCCATAAGGAGCCTAGAGACTTCAAAATAAATAATTTAAAAAAGCAATTCAGCTATTGCAAGGTAAAACATTAGGTCATCTGTCCTAAACAAATGTTACAGGAACACTAATACCCTATTAGTGGAAATTTTAATTGGTTTAACTATTCTGGAATGCAGTTTGGAATCATATTAATAAAACAAACAAAATATCTTAATACTCTTTGACTCAGGGATCCTGTTGCTGGACATATACCCAAAGGATGCCAAAAATTAAAAGAAAGGTCCAATATACACCAACATAGTAGCACCTTTTTTTTTTTTTTCCCAGTGGCAAGGAACTGTTAACAATGTAGATAACTATCCTTTTGGGGAAAGGTAAATCAAGTTGTGGTACATGAATGATGCATATACTAGAATACTCTGGTGCTGCAAGACAAAGAAAAGGAAGGATACAGAGATGGATGGAAACCATATGTTGCAAAGTGAAAGAATATACAGTTTACTATAACTACAACATAATGGTAAGAAAATGAAATAAAACACTAAAGATAATGACCAAACTTTGCCCTGAAGAAGAGATGAGAAAATTTATCTCCCTCCCTTCACTGGAAAGATAGGGGTGAGGGTATTATGCAGTTATTGTATATACTGTATGGCTCTGTTGTGTTAATTAGTTTTGTGAAAATGCTTTATTTCTCTTTTTTCCCCCCTTATCCTTTGTTACAAGATACTGCTTTCTGGACAGGAGATAGGATAGGGAAATATTTGGAAATGACAATGTCGAAAGATGTCATTTTTTAATTTAAAAAATTAATAATAATTTTTTAAAAAATATGTACTATGGTAAAAGTTCTATGGGATTATCCTACTGCTAAAGTACCCACAAGAGCTACCTATTGTCTTTATTGAGAAATCAAAATTAAACAAAACAAACTCTAATCAGGCTCTTAAAGGTGTACATAATTTCATTCCAACTTATTTATAGCCTTATTTCACATCATTCTCCCTTTTGTAATCTATCTTTTGACTAAACTGGACTACCAACTATAGCCTAAATTCATTATTCCCTCTCCCATCTGTAAGCCTTCACGCTGGCTGCTTTACCATATCTGAAATGTATCCTTTCCTCATCTCCATCTCTCAGAAACATTTTCTAAGAGGTCAAATTCACAGAATTCTTTATAAAACTTCTCTTTAACCTCCTAGTTGTTTTATTCTTTTCCTCCTCAATTTAACTTGTATTTATCTATATAATAATAAATCCTGTTAATAGAATATGTTATTTATGTTTATTTATATAGCCTTATATATCCATTATATACATGATCTGTTAGTATGTTAATCTTAATGTGAAATTCAATTGAACATATCAAATCATAGACTCTTATCCACCAAGTGAAAAGATATTCTCACCACATTTGGCCATGAACATGTCCACATTAATGCCTTATCGCCAGCCACGTCCATCCACATCATAATGACTTCTCTTGAAAGATCTTCAAATGGGTATTGAGCACATCAAAAACAGGAGGAGAGGAGGGAAAGCTAACAGTGAGAAAACTGGCTTTCTGAATCAAAGGTAAACATGGTAATTGAATGCCCACTCTCTCCAGTTTGCATAATGTTAGGTGCAAGGCACTAGAACAGAAGTCATATAACATTAGGCATAAAGTAGACATTAGTGCCAACTCAGATTTTGAACATAAGGCAACTTGCCAGGTCTTACGGATTTTGCCTTCTTAATATCTCTAGTATCTGTCCCTCTCTCCTCTGGCACTGCTACCCCACTATGATGCAGGCCTTCATCTTGCTTAACACTTTGAACATTGCAATAGTCTGCTTTTTGTTCTCTCTGCCACAAGTCTCTCCCCATTCCAGTCCATCCTCCACTCAGTTGTCAAACCCACCATGTCACCACTCCTCACCGCCCCCCAACCCCTACACCATCATTCAATAAACTACATAGACTCCCCATTATCTCCAGGATCAAATATCCAATCCTGTCACATTCAAAGTCCTTTATTACTTGATCCTTTTCTACCTTTCCAGACTTTTTAACACGTTACTTACCCCAAGTATTCTTTAATCTAGTGATATTAGCCCACTTGCTGCTCCTTACATAAGATATTCCAACTCCCCGCTCTCTGCTTTTTTGCTGCCTATCCCCTGTGCCTGGGATTCTCTCTTTCTTCATCTTCACCTCCTGTCTTCTTTTGAGTCCTTGCTAAAATTCCAACTTTGTAAAAAGCCTTTCCTGGGGGCGGCTAGATGGTGCAGTGAATAGAACACCAGCCCTGGAGTCAGGAGCACCTGAGTTCAAATCTGACCTCAGACATTTAACACAAAAACTAGCCGTGTGGCCTTAGGCAAGTCACTTAACCCCAACTGCCCTCCAAAAAGTAAATAATAATAATAATAATAATAAAAATTTAAAAAGCCTTTCCTGATCTTTATTAATGCTAGTACCTTGCCTCTGTTCCTTACTCCAACTTACCCTGTATATACTTTGTTTATACATAGCTGTTTTATGTTGTCCCTACATTAGACTGTGAGATCCTAAAGAGCAGGGACTGTCTTTCTGCTTTCTTTCCACCATCAGCACTTAGCTTACTGCCTGATACATAATGGGCACTCAATAAAGGCTTGTTGACTTGATATAAAAGTTGTTTGTAGAAGAGAGAATTGTAGAAATTCATTCATTCAATAAAGATTTTTTTTATTAGAAACATGTAGTTAGAGCTATATTAATGTTGAAAAGCATCTCAAAAGATATACTATTTTGTCCTCGCATTGCCCATGTAGACCTCGAAGGAAGATTGGAAGTCATTTTACAGATGAACAATATTAGCTATTCAAGGTTACTCAGGCAGTAAAAATCACAGACAGGATTTGAATTCCGGTATATTCTGACTCCAAATGTAGTCGATAGGCTTACATCCTGTATAGAGTATTTATTTTGTGCGAAACAACTGTTGTTAGCTCAGTCTTGTCCAGCTCTTTGCGAACCCACTTGGGGTTTACTTAGTAAGGACACTGGAGTGGTTTGCCATTTCCTTCTCAAGCTCATTTGACAGATAAGGAACTGAGGCAATGGGGTTAAGTGACTTGCCCAGGGTCACACAGCTAATAAGTATCTGAGGCTAGATTTGAACTCATGAATATTAATCTTCCTGATTCCAAGCCTAGTGCCCTATCTACTGCACCATCTAGCTGCCCTGTCCAAAAGAGACTGTGTAGTAAAAAGAGCCTTGGACTAGGAATTAGAACAGACAAATGTAAATCATAGCTCTGATATCTACCAACAATAATAAGAATAACAATGTAATGTTTAATATGATTGAATATATACAGTCTATGTCAGATTACTTGCTGTCTTGGGGAAGGCAGAGGGGAGGAAGAGAGCGAGGGAGAAGAGAGTTTGGAAGTCAAAATCTTATAAAAGTGAATGTTAAAAGCTTTCTTTACGTGTAATTAGAAAAAAATGCAATTAGAATAACGATGTCAAAGCTAGCATTTATGTAACATTTTAAGGTTTGCAAAGCAGTTTGCTTTTGTCACCTAGACTGATCCTCTCAACAAGCCTGTTATTATCCCATTTTACTGATAAGGAAAGGAAGGCACAGAGTAGTTGGGTAGTAGTAGTTTCCAGGATCATGTAGCCAAGGAATGTCTGAAGCAGGATTAGAAGTCAGGTCTTTCTAAAGCCCAGTCCTGGGCTCTATTCATTGGGCCACGTAGTTGCCTAGGAATAATCACAGGCAAGTCACTTCATTTTTTCTGATACTCACCTCTGTTATCTATAAAATAAGAATAACACCTACACAGCCTAGTTTAAAGACATTGCAATGAAAGGGATTAATAAAACCGAAGATGCTACATATATGTGAGTTTGGTCTTGGTCCAGGCCTGTAATTTCTTGAATGTGGGGACTTCCAAGTTAGCAAACTACCTCTATGTTAATATATCAGAAATGTATAGTCTTAAGGGTTGTCTGAGGAACTGAGAAGTTAAGGGACTTGTGCAGGGTCACATAATTATGTCAACTAGCCAGAGGTTGTACCAAGTACTGGGGATACAAGAAACAAAAGAAAACAAAACCAAACAAAACTCCCCCCAAAATAGTCCTGGCTCTCTTAGCTCAGTATAAAGCAGGGATGGGGAACCTTCAGCCTTGAGGCTACATGTGGCCTTCTAGGTCCTTAGGTGCAGTCTTTTGATTGAACCCAAGGTTTTACAGAACTAATCCTTTTATTAAGGAGATTTGTTCTGTGAAGTTTGGATTCAGTCAAGGCATTGCACTTGATGACCTAGAGGGCCACATTTGGCCTTGAGGCTGCAGGTTTCCCACCCCTGGAAAGTGACTTGCAGAATTTACTAATTTGCCTTCACACGCACTTCAGACTAGTGAAACAGCCCCTCTTACTGTTACTCATTCCTGGAATATATATTTTTACTCACTTTCCCCTTTGCTTGGAACATCCTCTCTCCTCCATTCCACCTTTCAGAATGTCTGCAAGTACCATTTTCTACCTCTCTTAATTCCTCTACCTAGCACCTGTCCAGTGTCTGTGTTTACATATTTGTATATATTTATGTAATGAGATTCTGGCATATGTGTAGACACCCATGGCTCCCTTGCCTCCTGCAACTTCATAAATAAAAATACAAGAGAAAACAGGTTATGTTACTATGTGCTTTCTTAAGTCAGTATGCAGCCCTCAGGTATTCTTCTGCTGCCTCCCACCCCATTTCTATTTGAATTTTACACAACTGTACTAAACATTAATGTTTCTCAAATGTGAGTTACCATTGCTAACCAGGCCTATAATCAGAGTGTCTTGTGCCTAAGTCTTATATTGTTATACATAAACCTCTGCGTTAGATATTGAGTGGGGTAAAGAATATGGGAACACTTCCCTGCCCTTGAAGATCTTACAGATTAGTAGGAAATGGTCTGCTTTCCAATCTATGTACTCTCATAGAATACCTAGGAAGCCTCATATTCCAGCATTATGTATCTTTAGGGGCTGATTCTGAATCTCAAGCTGCAGAATTTACAGTATTATACATGGCAACTCAAGAGCTTAATTTGCTCAGTAACTAAGGTAAAGGCCTGTCTCTGAAAACCTAAGTGATACTGACACAATACATTGCTCAGTGCCTTTCACAAATGATGATAATTATTTTAAAAGGAGGGTGATGGAGGTGGGGTGGTTATTTTTTTTAAATGTCGTTTTGGGCCAAGTGATGCAAGATGATGTTTACTTCTTCTCAATTTGATATTTTCTCTCTCACAAAATCCAATTAGACTATCCGATGTTTTGTATTCCTGGCATAGGCATTAATGAAAAGATGGGGGGAAATGAGAAAATGAGATGTTTGATTCTATGTGATTCACCAATGTTTCTGAACATCCTGTAATGCGCTGACTAATGAGCAATAGCTGAGAAGCAATATAGGGTATTAACTGTTACATATTATTAATGCACTCCTTGGGAATTAAGACAGGCATTTTACATGCTGATTATAAACATCTTGTACAGCTCCCATCCTTCTTGCCCTCCCCTTCCCCTCTCCCTTGGAACTACAGCTCTGAGTAGCTTTGCAACATTAAAACCAAACCTTAAAAGAGAAGTTTAAATAAATGGTCTCCATAGAAAATGTTTCCCATGGCTAATCAGGTTGAGAACAGAATCCATTCTCTCTGAAGTATTTATCTGAAAGTTTCTGTCTTAGAAAGTAAAGTGCCCCCAACATCTGGACTTCACTTTGTCACAGAATCATTGGTAGGGGAAAATAATGACTCTTTATACCACTAAGGTATATATCAAAGAGCTGCATTTCCATGGGGGAGAATTAACCCAGCAGCAAGGCCAATGATCAATTCCTCACAAAACAATGACTACAGAGTTCTAGCCCAAGTGCAATTATTAACTTAAAGTAGCTACTTATGAGACACAGAACCTATACTGTTTTGTTGATGTTGGAATCTGTAGCCAGGTAGGAGAGTGGTAATAAGACCAGTTCTGCTCTTATCAAAAGTGCACTTGGCATGATGTATGTATGGGGTTTATCCTTTCCCCAAAAGGAGCTCCTGATAAACTGACCATCAACCATTAGTCCAAACCAACTACCAGCTTTCTTTGGAAATCAGCTACCACAATTGAGGGGGGACTGGATGGGGCCAAATGCTGATGGTGTAGGAAGAGATGCTCTCAGCAGAGTTATGAATGCCTTGCTCTAAAGAAAGATGTTGCTTATTATTGTTATTTTGATAAGTTCACAGTCTAAATGAAGAGTAGGAGGGGGAAACAAGAGAGTGAAGATAAGGGAAATACAATGATTAATTGTAAAATACATAGTACAGTGCCTGGTACATAGTAAGTACTACATAAATGTGATGGTGATGATGATGATGATGCAAATTGGCCAAAAAACCCGCAAATAAAACCGAAAAGTTGAGTTGTGGCTCCAAATTTTCACAATGTACTTGTTAAGTCAAGTGGAGAGCCTATCACAAGAGATGGAAGAGACTCATTTCAGAGACAAGTGATTATAATTCTCCATTGTCAAAAAGCAGTCTCTAAATCTTATCAATTCTCCTTCTACAACATCTCTTCCCTTCTTTCAACTCATACAGCCATGATCATTTTTGGCTTGAACAATCAGCTTCTTTATCAAGCCACTGTTGTGAGTCTCTCATTCTCCAATCTAACTCCTAAAATAATCTTCCTAAATTACAAATCTAATCATGTCACTCTTTTGATCATGAATTCTTTGGCTTTTGATTGTCTCTAGGATAAAAAAAAAAAAAGAAAAATACAATGTTGTTAGGTATTTCAAGCCCTTCACAATCTGGCACTAGCCTACTTTTAAAGCCTTACTTCATATCAGTCCCCTTTCATGTACTCTATCTTCTAACCAAACTGGACTAGTAACTGTTTTTCAAACTTGGTATTGAATCACTGACCACCGGGTTTTTATAAAGGTTGCTTCCCATGCTTGAAGTCCAAATCAGTTCAATGTAATTAATATTATGTGTATTAGAACTGGGCAAATAAAGACAAAACCACAACCACCACCGAATCCCTGCTGTTAAGTTTTCATCCTGTCCCAATGTACTCCCTACTCAACATTTCCTTTTAGAATACCTAACTTCATTCAAGCTTGAGCCCATAATATCTCTTATGGCAAGCCCTCACTTTTGTTAATGAGATTGAAGATCTTCTGCACCCATTAACAGGACTCACATAGAGCCCATCTAAGGGAAGCTTTCTTGTAAGAAGGCTTTCACACCTTTTACTAATTTCTAATTAGGCACTGAGTTATGAGGGTTGTGATGCCTTCTGGCTCTGAGAAGTATATATATACTCTTCGTCGTATTTTGCTTTGGGGGCTCACTTATGAGAAGGATCTCGTGATTTCCTGGTTGAGGTTCTGAGGGGCCACATGTTTAGATTTCCCCAACTACTCATGTGTAATGGCTTTCTTGATCATGGGATATATGTAAAATGTTTGGTTGATTCAGACAGTCACAGCCCTGTCTGTTGGTCTTTATTTCTCTGCTTGTATTTTCTCTGAAGCTCAGTGTGCTGACTTTTCCCCTGAACTAGTGAATGTAATTAAAAAAAATAAAAGACTGTTGACACCTTAAACAGCTATCTTTCCTAGTAGAACAGATCTAAGAACCTGTGCTAGCAGCCATCCTGGGTATGCCAGTGTGGTTGCTGCTACACTTCCCTACTCAAGTCATGGGTATATTTTGTTTTGCTTTTGTGCTGCCAATAGTACTTTCAAAATTTTGTTGTTTCAGAATGTCCAAAGAGGTCACCAAGCAGTTACTTAAAACAAGATATGACACTTAATCTAATATTTTTGTCACTAGACTTAAACTATGTCTCATGGTTAGTGCTAGTATTCATGAAGGCATGTATGACTCATGCATGCCAGACCCATATTGGGCACTTTGCTTTGCTTTGATTCATGGCTAAAGAGTGTGGCCCTCAGATTAGCCATGTGCCTTCCAGAAGAAGGTGAACCTGAACCAGTGAAAGACTGGGCAAGACTGTTACTATTCCCAAAAATGTGAGACTCAGTGAATGAACTGCTGCTTATAGATTCAGTTGTATACTGGCAAATATTTAATTGACTCTCTAGGTCAAATAAAGAAAAAAGTACACCACATACTTTTAAGTTTAATCTGCACCATTAATACTTTCTTAATCACTTCCTTAAGTCTAGACAATTAACAAAACAGTAAATCAAGCCCTGATTTGTAGTATTTGCCAATTTCTGGGGAGTTAATGCTCATGCTGAAAAATTACAATCAGCTCTTTGGTAAGAGTTGGCTCTAGCACACTCCTGGATTCATCAGTATTTTATTTTATTTTTTTACAAGAGGAGTCCCTTCCATGGAAATATAGCTGCAGAATGGACCCCTTTAGTAAAACTGTAGTGTTTTGTTTGGGTTTTTATCTTTACAGAGTCACTTTTGTTGTTGTTCAGTCAATTCAGTTCTCTCTGATCCCATTTGGTGTTTTCTTGGCAGAGCCACTAGAAGATATGGATACTGATACTGGATACAATTGAGGAACTAAGGCAGACAGGATTAAGTGACTTGCCTAGCGCACACTAGTAAGTGTCAGAGGTCAAATTTGAACTCAGGTCTTCCTGACTCCCTGTCAGGACTCAGTCCACTGCTCCCATCATGTTAATCATGTTGTCATAGAATCTCAAGAGTTGAAAGGGATCCCACAGGTCGCTTAGTCTAGTCTGTACTTGAAATGCTATCCCTGGTACAGTAGCCACAATAAGTGGTTATATAGTCCTCACTTGAAGATCTCCAAAGATTGGGAAGCTCTGTACTTGCTGAGACAAGTTGTTCTACTTCTGGATCGCTCTAATTGCCAGAAAGTTTTCACTTGACATTATTCTACCTGCTTCTGCACTTGTCACCTCTTGGTCCCAGTTCTGCTCCCCAGGGCCTGGTAAAACTTGCCGAATCCCTCTCAAAATGAGCAACCCTTCAAATACTCACGCACAGTTATCCACCATAACCTTTCTTTATTTCTCTTTTTTGAACTACCTTTTTTTCCCCAATTAACATTAACATTTATTTTCTCTCTTTCCCACCTCTCCACCCCCAATACACTAAAGAAAACAAAAGAAAAAGACAACCTTTGTACTAAGTATGAATTGTAAAGTAAAATGGATTTCTACATTGGCCATGTCCAAAAATGCCTATCTCATTTTGCAACTCATTTTGTCAGAAGGTGGGTAGCATGTTTCTTTGTTGGGACTCAGGAATTATGGTTTGTTTCTGTGTTGATCAGAATTAAATTTCCCAAAAGTGTTTATTTTTACAATGTTACTGTTAGTGTGTTCATGAGTTCAACTAAGTCTTCCTAGATTTCTTGACTAGATAGCCCACCTTTTCCTTTAACTTGTTCTCACATGGCTTGGTTTTAGATACCCCAACATCCCAGTCACTTCCTTGCCACACATTTCCAAAATTGTGCTACCTTTTAACTTTCATGAGGCAGATACAATGTTTTCTTTAATTCCCTTGAACAGTGGGCAAATGAAGACCTGCAATGAACTGAGAGCTTCAGCCTTCTCTAGAGCAGAGTACTTAAGTGACCTTGAAGAGATTAGACTCCTCCCTTACTTGTCACTGATGCAAATAACTCTGAGTACTTCCTGTGCACAAGCAAAGGCAGAGATAATTTAATACCCATGCATGGATCAGCTCCCTTTTTCTTTCCTTTTCTGTTAAAAGCTATCACCAGTCAAAGGGAAATGTTTACAATTTTTGAAAATTCCTGTAAGGAGTGGGGGAAGAATTATCATTTTGTTTTTGTTTTTGTTTTTTTGCATTGCCTCCTTATCTCTACAGTCCCTGACTTCTCCCAGTGGCTCTTCTCTGAGGCAAGGGTGACAGCACCTAAGGCAAGTCCAGATCCTTTGGGCTGCCTCTCTCTGGTGATTAAAAACAAGCTCTTAGCTATCACCTGGAAACACTTCAGCTGTCAAGTTTCCAGCCCCAATTTTTCATCATTCCTTTCCATGCCTTGGGCTGTACTCTGAGGCAGCTTGTTTCAATACCATTGTGAGAAAGTTTGACAAACCTCCTAGGTTTCCTCATCCCCTTAGCTCAAATCCAGAAGCTCTTTAAGGCCAAACTTTGCTAAGCAGAGAAAGTAGTACTATAATTTTAATATCCTCTTGCAGTAGGCTGTTGTGAACAAGTGAGTAAATCAAGAATATCATTTTGAAAATCTAAGGGAAACGTTTCTCCTAAAATAATAAAGCTTCAAATGAACTTGAAGTGAGATGACCAAATATGAACAAAAGCATGTTTATCAATCTTTTATCACAGATCTTGCATCTAGGAACTGGTTCTAAAGGAGTGAATTCACAGTCCAAAGCAATTGAGGCAGAAGAACTGGGTCAGAGGTAGCATCATATAGTGAAAAGAGCACTGGGGTTGGTGTCAAAAGGGAAGGGTTTGGATTCTGCCTCTGGTACTAAAGGTGGCCTTGGGTGTTGATTTTCTCATCTAGAAAATGAAGGATTTGGATTAGATAGCCTCTGAAGTCCTTCATAGCTCTGAATCTATGATTCTAGCTCTTCTGCATAATATTTTGAATAACCTTTAACAAATCAAAATCATCAAACTCCTCTGGGGCTCAGTTTCTTTATCTGTATTAAGAGAGGGCTGGGCTAAATGAAATCTAACATCTCCTTCAGTTTTAAAACTTGTGTAGGATTAAAACATTCATGGGCCACATAACTAATTCTAAGCATAACAGAGCCTTTCCTTCTCAAAACTAGGATATTAAAATGAATTTCATGAGTGACTCAGGCTTTTATTTATCTATTTATGGGATTTAGGCAAATAAAAGAGCTTCTTCCAGAAAGAATTAGGCCAGTGCAATTGACAATTTAGATCATCGGACTAAATTAGAGAAGGCCTGATTTTAGTCTTGGCTACTGTCCATGAGGGACTCTTGAGAAATCAGTTGAGTTGTCTGGGACACAGATTTCTCATCTGTGAAATCCAGAAGTTAATATCAAAACCTCCAAACCTCAGAAGAATTTGTGAGGATAAAGAATAGGTCGTATTTTGATAGCACTTTAAAATTTACAAAGCACTTTCTCCACCACAGTTCTTTGAGGGAGACTCTACTATTGGTATTATCAGGCCCATGTTAGAGATGAGGAAACTGAAGTTTAGAAAAGCTAAGTAAGTTGCTGGAAAGTTCCAAGTTTAGAATCTGAACTCATGCAACTTAATACTCTTTCCTTTGGATCCAATAAGATGGGTGAAGGAGCTCTGAGTTGAGAGGAAGAAGGACTGTGATAAAATCAAGGTAATGTCATTATTTTCATGTGGATAGCAGGAGTCCTGTTTGTTTAATAACCATGTGGCAAGTAAGCCGGCAAGGATGAAAAATGCAAGAAATGCCAAGGACTATTAATGGCAGCCTGGCTGCCTGCAGTTCTGTCAGTTTCCATGATGATCAATAAGTTATTTAGATTTATTTAAACATTTTAATTGAAATTGTCTGACCAGACTGACGCTGACAGGATGGCCCAGTTAGAATTAAAGACGATTAGCGGGAATTGTATCATTTTACATTTTTTATTGCTTTGTTTGTTTTATTTCCTACTAAATGGCAGGAATCTCACAGAGAAGTAGTCCAAATATGTTTCCTGCCCAGAGAGGAGGAAGGAGGGAAGGGGCTGCTGGCAAAGAAGCCCCTATAACCATGACCAAACGTAGTGGCCAAATCACTAGCACAAGACCAAGTGCACTTGAGGCAATGGAACTCAAGTCCCATTTCCTTTAACAATTAACCAGAAAATTTGGGAGAAAGAAAGAAACATGTCTTTATTGTTTACTATGTGCCAGGCACGGTGCCAAGCCCTTTACAATCTGATTTCGGTTGATCCTCACAATAACCCTCAGAGCAGAGTGCTATTATGATTCCCATTTTACAGCTGAAGAAACTGAGACAAAGTGTAAGTGACTTTCCCAGTGAATGTTTCAGGGTGAATTTGAACTCAGGTATTCCTGACTCCAGGCCCAGTGCTCAATCCAATGCACCACCCAGCTGCCTTTAATTCTTTACATTGAAAAAACCCAGCATTTAATCATTTGCCTTGTTAGGCCTCAGTTTCCTCATTTGAAACATGAAGCAGTTGTATGGGATGATCTCTATGACCCTTTTCAATTCCAATAATCCATAAAGTTATGAAAAATAATTCACACTTTAAAAGTTTGACAAATTTGAGTAGCATGGCATTTTTGTGAAACTTCTGTTTTATTCATAGAACATACAACAGGTAAGGACCTTAGAAGTTAAGTATTGCTAGCCTCTTACTTGAAAAAGGAGGGGGCTGAGACCCAGAGAACGTAAGTGGTTTGTCCAAGGCCTTATTGGCAGTCAGCTATAACGATGTGAAATCCAGTGCGCATTCCACTCTCTACCACATGCTGCCAGTGGCGAGGTGGAAAAGTGGTTGGAGCTCTGGGACTGGAATTAGGTAGCCTGAGGTCAAATCTGCCCTCAGACATTTGTTAGCTGTAGAGCTTTGGGAAAGTCACTTAACTTCTGTCTGCCTCACATTTCTCAACTGTCAAATGAGACTCATAACAGCGCTCATCTCCCAGGGTTATTGTGAGGATCAACTGAGATCAAATTTGTAAAAGTACTTGGCAAACTTTAAAGCAATAGACAAATGCTAGTGATGATGAAGATGATGACAACGATAGCATTTTCCTTATCTGAGTGGATACGGTCTGGAGGGGGAAAACAGGGATTTCTCTGGGTGGGAATCAAACCCACATTTATCAATGTATTTCACATATGTGTGTATATATGTGCATGTACACATACACATACATAATATATATATATATATGTGTGGGTGTGGGTATGCATGTGTATATATATGTATGTGTGTGTATGTGTGTGTATATCTGTCTCTCCAGAGTTTAGCATAGTGCTTAGTATATAGTAGGGGTTTACTGCATGCTTATCGGCTGAGAGTTTCTTGACTAAATCGGAAACGAACATGGTCTGCTCTATTTTGACCATTAAGTTGATGAACAAAAATACTGAAGGTCTGCTTGTAGAATAAAATTGTGCTTGTTGTTGTGGTTGTTAATGTTGTTATGTATGACCCTTTTCAGTGTTTCCAACTGTTTCAAAAATTAAAAAAAAATGTTCAAAATGATGTGGTTTTTGTTGGTTCAAGAGAATGTAAATTGTGCCTTATCGTTGGTGGACTTCTGTTTTATTAATTCCTGTAAGCTGAGTAGTGCTTTGGTATTGTGACCCACAAAAATTCAGAAGAAATTTTATATAGCAATGAGAGAATGAAAAAATACACTAGATGGTACAACTTGTTAAAAAAATTGCAAAAAATTTTCTATAATGCTCAATAGTTGCTTATATTTAAAAAGTATAACATTAAATAAATCATATTTGTAATCTCAATACTACCTTTATATTTAAATCTAAAATAAGATTTTATTTTCCAAATGAGAAAAGTGGCCCTCATTATCACAAGATGTATTACATTTAAGACCTTTATGAGTGTAAATATTTAAATATTGTCTAAAGAAATATAGAATAATTTAAATAATTGGACAAATATCATTGCTCATGATTGGGCCACACCAATGCAATACAAATTATGATAGTATTTAAAATAAAGTATTATTTGAATACTGTAATATTCAAACTACCAAGGAGATGTATAGTAGAATTAGGCAAAATAATAGCAAAATGCATTTGAAAAAAGAACAAACCGATAAAAAAGGGAGAATTATGGGGAATAAAGCTTTTAGATTTCATGCTATACTGTAAAGCAGTCAGGATTCTTTGGTACTTGTTAAACAACAGATGAATAGAAGAGACTAGATTGATTAAGAGGAATCAGAAACAAACTAAAAAATGTAGTGTTTAATAAGATGGAGAACATAAATTAACTGGGCTAGAGCACCTATGTGGCAAGAATTCCTACGAAAACTGGAAAGCAGTTTAGCAGAAATAAGGATTAGGCTCATAACTTATATGATACCCTACAATAAGCTAAAAATTGATGTGTAAATTAAATATTAATGTTACACCATTAAAAATATAACCAGATCAGGGTAGCTTTCATAGATATGGCAAAAGGGAGAGTTTTTAACCAATAAGAGATAGATGTGATCACAAAAGATAAAATAGAGAATTTCAATTCAATGA
>CM053585.1:101666890-101677447 GCA_028646515.1 Pseudochirops corinnae | reverse complement strand
AATATACCCAGAATCACTTTCCAAAGGAAAAGTGGTCATCTCAAAATTAGAAATCCAGACTTGCAACCATATGAATGAATTATCCAAATTATCAATAGTAAGAAAAATTCAAATCAAAATAGCTTTAGCTTTCACCTTACACCCAGAAAATTAGTAAAGAGAACAACTGATGGTACTAAACAATTTCTGTGGAAAGTATGACCAAATTAATAACACTGGTTGGAGTTGTGAGTTGGTCCAACTTTCTAGAAAGCAAAATATAGTTGTGCTAAGAGTGACTGAAATATCCGTATCTGTTGATACAGAGACCTTCCTGCTAGATACATACCCAAGGAAATAAAAGAGAAAAAGAAAGGTTATATATTTACAAAAATATACATAGTGGTACTTTTATATTAGCAAAGAATTGTAAACAAACTAGATTCTCATCATTTGGGGAATTACTAAAGAAATGTGGTTCATGAATGTAAAGGAATATTTAGTATGCCATAAGAAATGAAAATTGTGAATAATTTAGAGAAGCATAGGAAGACTTAAATGAGCTGATGATATATGAAGAACAAGGAAAATATCTATAGTAACTAAAACAATGTAAAGGAAAGAATAAAAATAACAATAAAAGATGAAAATAAAAGTCATGCAAATTTAATGCCCAAGCTTGGACCCCAAGAAAAAAAGATGAGAAAATACATCTTGATTCCTTCTTTGAAAAGGGGAAGTCTATTATTGTATAACATAATACTGTCAGACTTCATCTGTATATTCCTTATTTTTGCTCAATTTCTTTTTTTTCTCTACTTTTATTCTTTGTGTCAAAAAATAACACGTCTGGTAGGTAAGAGAGAAGGTTATGGCTGGAAATGACAGTAATTTAAACATTTTTTAAAAGTATCAATAAAGCTTCAAACTTCAACAAACAAAGTCAGAATTTAGATTTGGGACAGAACTTTAGGAGTCATCTAGTCTAGTTTCATTATTTTGCACCGGACATCATAAATGTCAAAAGAGATTAAGTAACTCCCTTGATGTTACACACAAATTTAAACCCAGATGTTCTGATTGTAAATCCACTATTCTTTTTGCCATCTCATGTTGTCCCTCTGAAAAGAAATAGTTAAAAAGATTTTCAAAATGCATCGGAAATATTCAGATAGTCTTCCCAATTTTCAAGCTTTTGCTTTCCAGACCCACTTTGACACCACATCTCATAACATACAACTCAGATGCTTCCTACCAGGGAGATTGATATTATGTTTCCTATTCTCAAGACCAGAAACAGATGCTTAACTACAAAGCAAACTGTGCTTTGTCACAGGCTTCACTGAAGCAAAACTTCATTGTTAACGAAATAAATGCAGGAATACGAGCAAATGCTCACAGCTTTATTATACACAGAATGATGCTGGGGGCCCCCAATGCCCAATGCTCAGTGTCCTGTAGTAGCTGACTGTTGGTTAGGGGCAAAATTCTTTTTAAAAGTTGTCACTCCCTTCCTGCTTTGGGTTTTCAGTATGGAAGATCAAGTTCCTCTTAAAAATAATCAGGGCCTTTTCCTTTGACCTGTTCCATGATCTCTGTCTGTCTGTCTGTCTGTTGAGCAAGCTGATTTCTCTGGACTTAACCACCATCCCACAAACTGGCTCCTGATTGCTCATGTGGGTCTTTTCTGCCACTGAAGAAGTTCTTTCCAGAACCTCCCTTCTGGAGAAGATTCACAGCTCAGCCATTCCTGATTCTTTGGACGAAGCTACCATCCTCCTTTCTGGGTAGCACTTCCCCCTCCTTTTCAGCTGTCATTTTGCATCTTATCTTCACTCACTGGAACAGAAGTTCCTTGAAAGCAGGAACTGTCTCCTATATTTGCTTATATTTATATCCCCAAGGCTTAGCACAGTGCCAAACACATAGAGAACACTTTAAAAAAGCTCATCAATTTGTGACTATCTTGCTATCATCTCAACTTACTTATGCAAGTGCTTATCTATCGATTTATCCCAAAACATCTATTCACTTATCTATCTCTATTAGTCTATATAATTGTATAGCTCTGAATTTCTTATTAAAAATGCTCATGTTTAATTCGCCAGTTTAAGGTAGGGATGAGTGTTCTTTTCAAGTCACAGTGGCTGAACTGTGTATTTTTATAAGTGTGCTTCAGTCACATGAATTTAATTATTCAGTGTTTATCTTCTTTATCAGTTAAAACTTGGGCAAGCTCTTTTTGCTATTAGAACATTGAGAAGAATAGTACAATAAATGATAGAAAATTTAAAAAACAAAAGCATAAAAATTGTGCAACACACATGTGGACCTATGGAACAAATCCAGGGCTGACATTTTCTGGTATTTTGAATTTCCATAACCTTTTTTTCATATATGATTACCATTATAAACAAGTATCCTCTTGTGCATGATGATTCATGGTAATTTTGTGACCTAAATTCACCGCCACTCTCAGATATCCCTAATTATGCTGCGATTACAATCCACATACGTGGCTGGAGTGTTCAGGCTCTATTTTCTATTTCTCGATATGGAATTTTTATCACAACACCACCACTGGCAAGACAAACACCTTTCAAAGTTGTTAGAACTATAATCAATACACTGCCCATCGATTATTCCAGAAGACTGATGTGGAAACACATTATGTATTTCATGACTGACAGGTGATAGATTTAGGGGGCAAAATGAGACATATATTTTTGTATATAACCAATGAGGAAATTTGTCTTGCTTGACTTCATATTTCTTACATGGATATGAAGGAGAGGGTAGGAGGGAACGTAAAGAGGGAGAAAGGGGAGGGAGAACAGAGACAGAGAGAGAGAGAGAGAATAAATTTCTGTTTTTTTCTTTTTTTTTAATAGAGAAGTCAGTTACTACACATGTGGTATGTGTGCATATATTTTCGGATAAAGTCACTGTATTCTTAGTTTTATTTAGTTTGTTTTGTTATGTGAGACCTCATGGGGAGAGGAAGATTTGTAAATGGTTTGTAATATATAAACAAAACACATCAGTGAAACTTTTTTTTATTCCAATAGCCATACCTTTCTAAGAACTGAGAATTAATGGTTTAAGATGACTTTGATCAATATGGCTGAGACTTGATGCTCTTGTCTCTTTGTTGGGATGGAATAAAGGAAAGAAAATAGAGATGTGAAGCTAAACCAGGGAATAACAGGTTTACTGAACACTTAAGAGATCTGGTCAGTGTCAAGAAAAGAATATTTGCCAGAAATGGAATGTGAACCCAAATCATTCTGCCTCTTGAGATCAACTATTTATCAAGATTCTACATTGTTTCTCATTGTTAAATTTAATTAGGAGAAGGAAATTAATTACAAAACTTTTTTTATGGTGGTTCAGTGAAAACAATTTTGGAAATATAGGTAATAGCCACATACAATTACTGAAGAAACAGCTTAAATCTAAGACAAAATAATCACAGAAGAGATATAACAACCAAATAAAAGTAAATGACCAACTTAATGTTCCTATGTATTCCAGATATGGACTAAGGCAAGCAATGATGGGAAAGAATTTATGTGGGAGCTAGACTAAGTGTGGACAAATGATAACTATGTTGGAGACAACAGAATTCTGAAGATATGATGGAGAAGAATAAGGTACCAAATGCTTGGAAAAATCATGGAGATCATTATTCATTTCCCAAAAGACCAAGAAAATATAAAATAATTGACCAATATGCTGACTTTCGCAGTTTTACAAAATATTTATGAAATAATCCACATACATATTGAATATATTCTTGTTGAAGTTTAAAGAAAGCATCAGACTTATCTCAAATAATACTTTAAAGCAAACATCATCTTTAAAGTCACAATATAGACTGAAAAGTATAGCACTAATTATATTGGTTTACAATTTGTTGACCATTAAAAACAAAAACAAAAAAAGCTCATTTTATTTAAAGAAAACAAAATACTCCCTTCAGCTTTTAGAGATCTCAAGAAGCTATCTCCTATGCATATATTAAAATCATAAAAAGATTCTCCGTAAGTTGTAACAACAGAGACAACTTTTTAGTCATTCTTTCATGATTAATAATAAGGGACAGATAAAAAAAAATCTACATACACCAAAGCTGCATGCCACTAGTCATATTTAATGCCTAGCAAAACTCCAAATTAAAAAAAAAAAAAGATTACCTATAGATGATGAGGTCCTGTGTTAAGAGTATGGTATAAGTGTTGGATAGCTCATTTACTCCCTTCATATTCATTGAATTTCAAGAGAAGCTAAGTCTCTAGCATGCCAGAGGAGTAAGTACTGGAGGATTTACTAGAAGATGTGAACAATTATCACAAGATATGAGAATGGATAGACAAATTCTCATCTGCAGTGTTGGAAGGAATACCTGTGTCAATGAGATCACAGATCGACCAAAGCAACAAAACACTGAAAAAAAATGCCTATTACTGTAAGATTGGAGATACAACCAACTCTTCAACTGGGACTAGTTTGTCTGTTTTTTACTTCAATACATGTTATTTCTTTATATGACATGGAATTTTATGTAAATTACCTATGCCATGGATGAAGACAAGAAAAAAAAGAAGTTTGAGCATTAGGAAAAGATACTGAAGGGACATGACAGAATTTCAGGGAACATTTTATTTCTAACAGAAAACAGTCCACAGATTGTTATTGACAGTGGGCCTCTGATGCTAATCTGGGACTGACAGAGTGGTGAAAGCTTGTTCTTATCCTTACAACACTATTGCTTTTGCCAACCACAAAGAGATAGAAAGATAGCAGCTGTTCTTTCAAAAGAAAGAGGAGTAGAGAAGACTGGGTAGGAAGGATATCATATCCAATCCTAAGAACAGTAGGAACCTCAGAGTTGACCTAGTCATAGGTGTCACATCCAGAATGTTTGTCCATGGTCCCAAACCAAATGGCCTTAGACATTCACTGTGCAGAGTTGAAATCTGTGACTTACAACAGGTGTGTCTTTTACCCCAGCTCATGAGATAGCTACAGGTAATTAGATGCAATCTTGCAATTCTAGTAATCCAGAGGATCTATAAGAGCTCAATGAAAAGTACACTATGGAGTCAAACACTTTCCAAGTTTAAGAGATGATTATTGTCTTCTAGTCTTGTGTTAATTCAGGCATGTATCTTATAAAATAGCCCTGAGTTACAGCTTTATCCAAACATAATGTCATAAATGCCATTTATGATGGTAAAACTTGAATCATTAACAAAAATTTAAATTAGATTTAAAATGTTTTCTTTAAGAAGGTAGAGATGTAGCTGGTGCACTTTAGAAAGATCTCCATCTAAATTCCTTTTATTTTTAAATTTAGTGTACAAAAAATCAACTGCCCAAGTATAATGTGGGGGAGGCATGGCTGCCATAGCAGTTGTCCTGAAAACAATCTGAGGGCTCCAGTGGAATACCAACTTATTATGAGTCAATGGAGCAGTCAAACAAACAACCAAAACAAAAACCCTAACGTGATCTCAAAGTAAATTAAGAGAGGCATAGGGAGGTAACAGAGCCTCAGTTATACCTTGCTTTTCCCACACCTCATCTGGATGATTGTGTTCATTTCTGGACTTCTGAGTATCATTATTTAAAAAGGATACTGATAATTTGTAGAACACCCAGAGGGGAGCAATGAAGATGATAAAGTGCCATGTGTCCATGGGTTGAAGATGAATTGAAAGAACTGAGCACGTTTAGCCTGGAGAAGGAAAGACTTAGAGAAAACACAATCACTGCCAAAACCAAGAACAATGGGTGAAAGGTACAGAGAGGAAAATCTTGACTTGAAGTTAGGGAGAAAATAAACCTTCTGAACAATCAAAGCTAGCCAAAAGTGGAATGGGCTTGCCTTAGGAGATAATGAATTTCTGCTCCTTAGAGGACTTCAGGTAGAGGCTAAAAGACCACTTGTTGGGTATGTTACAGTGGGTATTCCTTCATGTGTTTGTTGGATTAGATGGCTGCTAAGATTCTTTACATCACTAAATTCTGTGGTTTTCTTGCATAGGGGAACATGCTGAAGAATTCACTTATTTGAAACTTTCTATTCCCTGAGAATGAGATGAATGAGAAATGTTTTACTTGTGTTTCAGAGAGTTTCCAGGCAAAAGGATAGATCTTATGATTCAAAAACAAAATTGTTTGTCATAAAGAATCAATAAATTAATCCATGAGTGTTTGGACAAATTTAGAAATGCAGTATGCTGTTAAATTTACAATACAATACTTTGATGTAAGGTATTTCTTTTTACTTCATGGTATATTTAAGGATTTGGGGATTATTGAATGTACTAGATAATGATTTTTGCCTCAAACACATCTGTTCTTCTTGTACCATCTATTGAATATCACTAGTGAAGCTGAAGCTTAAATACTTTGGCTGCATAATAAGAAGACGGGGCTCATTGGAAAAGACCCTGATGCTGAGAAAGATGGAAGGCAAAGGAAAAGGGGATGGGAGAGGATGAAATAATGTCACAGAAACAATGAGCATGAACTTGGACAGACTTTGAGAGATAGTGGAGGATAGAAGGAGCTGGTTCATGGGATCATGAAGAGTTGAACATAACTGAGCAAGTGGACAATAACAAGTCTCACTTTCTTTCACTGGATCCTCAACAATGCTTTATCCCGGAACTCTGGGTGTCTCCAAAGGATCTGTTCTGGACCTTTAACTCTTCTCCCTCCTTCCTCTAGTTCATCTCACTAACTCCCAAAGGGTTCAATAATGCAGATTACTCCAAGACCTATATATCCAGCCCCAGACTTTCTTGGGGACTCCTGCTAAATCAATCAACAATCATTTATTAACAACCCACTTCATGCCACATACTTTGTTAGACACTGCGTATATAAATAAAGGGAGAGGAGGCAGGGCAATAGGGATTGCAATACTCCAGGCGTGTGCTAAGTGCTTTACAAATACATCACTTGATCTTCACAATAACCCTGCGAGGTAGGTGCTAATTGTTATCTCATTTTACAGTCGATGAAACTGAAGCAGACAGGGATTAAGTAATTTACCCAGTGTCACAGAGAGTAAATGTTTGCAGTCAGACTTGAACTCAGGTATACCTAACTCCAGGCCCAGGACTCTATCTAATGTACCACTCTACTAATTCAAATACATAAATAATGAAACAAACCCTACTCACAAGGACCTTAAGATATCATGGGGGAGACAAGTGCATGTATAATTGTACACAGAATAAATATGAAAGAACGCTCTCATTATATCTCACAGACACGTCAAAATGAACACATCCATAACAGAATTTCACCCAAGCTCCCCACCACTTCAAATACCCCTATTTCAATGAAGGGCATTAACACCCATCTAGTCACTCAGACTCACAACCTCGAAGTTATTTCTGGTCTCTTCTTTGACTTATTCCCTATATCTAGTAAGTTGCCAAGTCTGTTTTTTCTACTTGGCGCAACATCTTCTGCATGTGCTCTGAATTTACACGGCCACCAATACTGATCACCTACACTTCCTAACTAGACTCCAGCTCTTCCCTCCTTAGTCCACCTAATATGCTGCTGCCAAAAGCCTCATCCCAAAGAACAAATCTCTGTCTGTATATCTATCTATCCATCTATCTTCTATCCTCCTTAAAGAAAGCATACTTTAGAGGCTTCTTATTTCCTCTAGGATAAAAATACAAATTGTTTAATGTTGCTTTTAAAGACTTAAATAACTAATTCCAAATTCCCTTTCCAAGGTTATTCCATGACTCCTCTTCATGCACTCTATATGTTCCAGCTGAACTTGCCTCCTTATGGTTTCCTGAACTGGATCTTGCCTCTCTTGCTTCACGGTTGTAGAGGAAGACCTTGATCCTGGAATGTAGTATTCCCACCCTTTTGCCTTTTTGAATCCTTAGCTTCCTTCAGATTGAATTCATATTCTCTATCCTATATGAGTTTTCATTATCCTCCTAGCTGTTTATACTCTCTTGTTCCTCAAATTATCAGGAATAGATTTATTTTTAATATGTCTTTGTAGCAGAATATAAACTTGAGGTGAGGGGCAATTTTTCCTTTTGATTTTGTAGCCACGACAATTTTGCAGAGGGCAAATCATAAATGCTTATTGGATTTTATTCAACTGAACAATGACTTCAAAATTATATAATTATTTTTGTGGTTGCTAAAAATCAATGTTTACATGCAAAGCACATGTTCTCTCTCCTTTATTAAAGCCCATTAAAGCCCATTTTTTTCTCCTCTCTTTTTTTTACCCTTGTCTATTAAAAAATTGAAGCCTATTTACTGACTCTTGAAGCTACAAAACATTTACATCTTCAACAAAGCATTTACTGAAACAATCATGCTAGATTTAATTGCCACTGAATGTAAATGCATTATGAAATCTGCCTGGGGTCATATCATCACTCATTGTGATGCTAAAGTAGGCCAGAGGACAAGGGGATGATCAAGGACTGTCATTTACACTTTAGCCACCCAATCTCAAACAGGAAGCTTATGTAAGCTAGCAGAAAGGACCTGAAAGGAAAAGTCATTAAATATTAGAGCTCTTCTATCATCATGATGCACATGTATTACTGGATGGAAAGGGGATCTTTTGTTTCCATTGTATTACCAACACCTAATGACTAGATTCCAAAATCTCTGAGCTCAAGTTAGATTGTCTGTAATTCCCTGAGAGCTGAATGAATTGTATTTTGACTGCTGAGTTCCTGGGTATAGGAATAGTTATCCAGTCCTGTGATTTCACTGATGTGGGGAATTCCCAGTGTGATATAAATAATTGTATCATAGATTTAGAGCTTGCAGAAACCATCAAAGGCCATCAAGTAGAGATGAGAAAACTCAGGCAAAAGGTTTAGCCTCTTATTTGCAATTTATGACTCCAGAGACTTGCAAAAGGTGACCAGCCACAGTGACATAGTATTTCTCAGAGGTGGAACTTTAGCCCAGGGCTTCCTAACTTAAATCTAGAACTCAAAGCTCTTCAGTATGTCATAATATGCTGTCTCTCAATAATTGTGTTTTTATAAAAATATTTATTTTATTTTTGTTCTAGACCTGTGATTTTTTTTTTGACTCAGGAAAGTTTCAATTGTTCAGCAATCTAATCTTAGAGCATTGTTTAGGGAATAGAAAAATTAAGTGACTTGCCCATGATCATATAATCTCTATGTGTCAGAGGCAGGACCTCAAGTCTCCTTTCTTCCTTGTTTATATATATTACCTCTCAACAGTCATCTAGGAGATTTTAATTTCAACACCTTGACACAGGACAGCATGAAGCAGGAGGTTGGATTAATGTGCCCTCCAGCCACCACTGGGAAATATTGCCTAACGTGATAGCCACAAAAGGATATTTTCTTGGATTAGGCTTTATGGTGAAGCAAATCATTCTTATTCTCTTTCTTATTCTCCTGGAACTGCTCTGTGCAGACTTTCACTGCTTTAGTTGCCATTGTCTCAAACTCAGACTTCATCTCTCTGCCTGTTCTTCTGGATCAAGTATAAGATGGATTGTTGTGCAGTCATTTTTCAGTCATATCCAAGTCTTAGCGATGCCATTTGGGGTTTTCTTGGTGAAGATAGTGGAATGGTTTGCCATTTCCTTCAGTAACTCATTTTACAGATGAGGAAACTGAGGCAAACAGGGTTAAGTGACTTGCCCAGGGTCACATAGCTAATGAGTGTCTAAGGCCAGATTTGAAATCAGGAAGATGAGTCTTCCTGACTCTGGGCCCAGGGTTCTGTCTATGGTGCCACTGAGTTGCCCCCATCTCATATATTATTACTTACTTTAAATTTTGAATTGAGTTATTCATGACCTGGTCAATCCTCCAAAATCGGCTTTGAGTTTAGACTGTATCTTTCTCATTTTCCTAGTCTTATTGATTATGTCCTATTATTGACCTGTTGATCAAAGTAATACATTTTATCCTTTATTCTGACAGGGGCTATGAATAGAATATGATAGGCAGGAATATAGGATATATTTTGAGCATTTTCCCCCTCATGTTCAATAGGTTTAGTTCAATAAACATTTATTAAGCATTGATTATGTCCAGGCAATGTGCTATGCTGGTGATATATTTTATCTATTTTCACTCTTTCATCAAGTTGCTATTGTGACCAATAGTACATAGTTATGAAATAAAATTATAATATGGGACCTTCAAACAGTAAAGTTTGAGAGTGTATAAAGGAATAGAACCTACAGCCTTGTCTTATTCTCATTTTTCTAAGTAACAACAAAATTGTAAGAGATAAGAATAAAAATAAATTAATAGTACTAATTGCAGATATTACTTATCTTTCAAAGCATTATCAATGTATCTATTCTGCCCCCCTGTCTAGATTACAAGAGAATATTTCATAGAATGTTATCAATGCATGGTATAAAAGAAAGAGAAGATAGTTTTGATCAAGTGGAAAGAGTGACGATGACAGGCAGATGGCCAGAGCGCTTGATTGGTGTACTTATATTATTGGGAGAAACTGAAGGAGGCCTTCAGCTTGTTGGATTGATCCCAGTGGCAAACGTTTCAG
>CM053585.1:101631537-101666790 GCA_028646515.1 Pseudochirops corinnae | reverse complement strand
TTTTTTTCTTTTCCCAGTGATCACTCTTTGGTTACAGCCCTTCTATCTGACCAAACTCTTGTACAATGTGAAAGTATTTGCAGATCCTATACGTGATTGCACACCACCATGGGGGGGGGGAAAGGGAGCGGAGAAAATCTGAAACCCAAGTGATTGTGGAACTGAATCTTGTAAATTAAAAGTAAATGAGTAAATAAAAAATATATTTTAATAAAAAAAAATTGAAAAAAAAAAAAAAAAAGAAAGAAGAGCTCCTGAACTGAAAGACTCAGGTACATTGGAGTATTTGAGGGATGGTCTCATAAGCTAAAGTAAACAAAGAGAGTCATCTTTGCACCTAGGAAAGTCACGTAGAAGCCAGTATCTAAGCTGGAATGGTCTTCAGAAAACTGTCTGGAATGTTTTAATCAGTTTCTACTTTTCAGAAAGCTACAAGAACTTATACTCAGTATAACCTCTCAGATGTCAGGATCATTTTCAGCCCATTTTGAGTTATTGAAATATTATCTGAGTAGGTAAAATTTTTTTTTATGTTGATTTGTTCACATTTAGTATTGTTTAGATAATAAACAGATTACTTTATAGACCCTTGGTCTACTTACACTAAGACACACAGACTTCAGAAGGCCCTAAAGGAATTTGCATGTTGCAGTCCAGGATAAAAGTTAATATTTATGTGGAAAAGCTTGACTCATCCAGAACATTTTGAATGAGATCTAGTATATTCTTTTAAAGAAGATAGAGGGGGGGAGGCTAGGTGGCACAGTGAATAGAGCACCAGCCCTGGAGTCAGGAGGACCTGAGTTCAAACCCAGCCTCAGACACTTAATACTGACTAACCTTGTGACCTTGGGCAAGTCACTTAACCCAATTACCCTGCCCTCATCCCTCCAAAAAGATAGAGGAATATATGTGTCTTATGTTACAAAGGAAATACAAGTATTTTAAATCTATTTGGCTTATGGGATTGATAGTTTGAAGGTACTTCAGAGAATTTATATTTCAAACCCCTCATTCCTTGCTTGCTGAGTCAGTTTACAAGGTCACATCACATTCATCTGGAAGAGAGAAAGGCCATCTAGTTCAATACCCTCAACCTGAAGTCAAGGGAAAAATCACAGCAGTAGTAAATTATGGAGGATGGATTTGAACCTTTGTCCCGAGTTCAAATTCACTTTTATTTCCCCTGTTCCATGATAGTTTATGCTCAAGGTCAAGAAGACAGTAAATATAACCAATGAGAGACATGTCTCTGTAGTATCTAAGTTGTATGTATTTTTTCCACTATATGATAATCGCTTTCTAATCCACAGGAGTGCTATTTTGATTTCCTTCTGATGAGGTGCGGGCTCTGGGAGCCCCCTTGAGCTCCTTGAATCTTTGAGGTACAGGCTCTGGGAAACCCCTTGAAGTCTGACTGAATCTTCCCACTTTATGAGGCATTTGTAGAGGCCATAAGTATTTCATTGTGGCTGGGTCCAAACCTCTGTTACTAGCCTGGCCCTCCATTGTCCATCTGCTTCCCACCCTGGAGCCTTTCAAAATATCATTCCACTCATGCATTGACCTCATTGACTCATCCTGAAGACCCTCCCCAAACTCATTACTGGAGTCTGACCTCATTGATTCCTCCTGAAGACCCTCCCCAAACTCATTACTGGAGTCTGACCTCATTGACTCCTCCTGAAGACCCTCCCCAAACGCCTCCTCTAGACCACCCCTAGATTCCTCTATATAAGAATCCCATATCCCTTCCATGTGGCATGAGAGCACCACAGAATACCCTAGCACAGACATCGTGTGATAGACTTCTCTGTCCAGCTTGCCCGATACAAACATCACAGATACCTAGACTCCTTAAGAGTCTACACAATATGGCGAACTTTCAATAAACTTTACTTTTCTTTGGCTGAGAAGACTTGAGTTGAATTCCTTCAGCAGGACCTGGCATGTTGGTTTTTTGGGGTCTCAGGCAACCCTAACCCTCTTAGTGGGAAAACCTCTTCACTTCCAATGAATAGAAAGGACCATCAATGCCCCTCCCCCTTTAATTGAATATCATGAATGAAACATAGAGGGTTCACATGTCTTTCTATAGGGTACATTGGGAGTTGCTGGCAGATTTCTAATTTCTGTTCATGGTTCTTCTGACTAGATTATCCCATTTGGTACCAATTAATAGATAAAGCACCACTGATATCCACATTGACTGGCAGAGAGATTTCAGCTGCATGTACTCATAATGAGTGTTAGAATACATCACTCACTGAGTACTGAAATGGCTTTTATACCTATACATGCTAATTAGGAAATTACTGAAAATATTTCCCATATTTAAAACACCAGAGCTCCTCATTGGTATGCCATACTCTCCTTATATGGAAGCCCTGCTATGAATCAAAGCAGAATAAAAGTCAATCACTGTCAAATATAAACTGCCTCCTGGAAAAGAAGTAATACAGTATTTAAAATATTGGGAAATATCAAAATATTCCCTCGTACAACTCCAGAGCCACAGGAAATTAGTGGACTTTGACACTACAAATGAACTAGAGATACGTAAAGTCACATCAATATTCCACTTGAAAGATAAACCTCATATTAGAGACTGAAAGACCCTTGAATTTCAAAGCAATTTCTTTGGGTGGCATCATGTGATAGCAAAGGATGGAAATGGAAGACAATCCAGGAGACAATCTAATGCTTCTATTAGACTATAAATTTTGGAAGGTCAGATACTATGCCAGTATCTGCTGGTGCTAAGCATATGTGGCACACATTGGGTCCTTAACAAATGTTTGTCACATTGAATTGTTGTTGAATCGAATATCTCTTCCTTTCTACAATATTTCTCCTCAAATAACATAAAAGCTGATAATTACTACACTACCATCAAAAAGTGATAGGAACTTCTGCCACTACCACAACCACCACCACCATCATCATTATCATTAGTGTGATTAAAGGTAGAACTGATCTTAGACCAAATTATGAAGAAATCACTGGTTTTCAACATTCTTCATCAATCCATCTCTTTCTGCTTGTTGTCTTTTTTTTGGAATTATGTCCCTTCACTCCCAGATGGCAAACTCTCTGAGGGCAAGGACCATGTGTTATTTAATTTTGGCACCCTCCTGAGTACTTAAGGGAGTGCTTTGAACAGAGTAGGTGCTTAATAAATATCTATTCAAGAGGAATTTTTTCTTCACAAGCATGTAGTATTCCCAAGGTGCCCCAGCTCCCCACCCCCATCATAGAGAAAAGTCTCCTGATAAATTCACTGGTACCTTTGTGTTAGTGACAAAATATTGCTAACATAGCCATTCAATGATAAACTATATATATTTTTAAATGCTGAGTTGCTGTATCCTGGCAAGAAAGAAATGCAGAGAAGTTGTGTTTCTGAATAAATTACATATGAAACCACTATAGGAGTATGAGCTGATCTATGATGAGGCTTCTGGTGTTTTTTTGTTAGCACTTCAGCTCAAAAATTAAAATTTTCTCTTTCCCCCCCTCATTCCCTTTTCCTTTCTCTTCTCCTGTCTTTTCCTCTCTTTTCCTCTCCTTTCCTTTTTCTCATCTCCCCTGTATGTCTCTCTCCCTTTCTCTCTCTTCCTCCCTCTTTCTCTTCTTGACTGATGGAATACAAATGTGCTTAATTTATTGCATGCAGAGATGAAGAAAATCAGTCCCTATTTGAGAGTCATTATCCAGATATGATTATATCATAAATTGAAGCTAGGTCTCTGGAGGCAGTTGATCGATTAATCAGACCAAAAGAGCTTTTTCAATCATCAGAGTGTTTATATGCAGCAGTTGTTTCCTGCCTACAAGTTAAGGTCAGCAAACTGGGTGTTTAAGCTGCTTCCCAGGCCTCTGAAAGTCAAAGAGGCATTCTAACTGAATGCCTAAAGAAAAATAATTAAAATGTTATTATCTGTCCCTGATTCTCCTCTTAAGCTAATGCAATCATTTCCCCTTTGTGCCTGAGATCCTGCCTCTGAATCATTACGTCCCCATGCCTGAGGGGAAAGGAAGAAGTCACTCTACCCTTACATGTGCCTTGTTATTGACAAAGAAGGTCCAGATAAACTTAATGTTGCTGTCCAAGCAGAATTGTAGAAGAATCATTGTATCTCAGAGTTAGAAGGGAACAGAGGACAGCTATTCTGATGAGGAATCACTCTTAACCCACGCCCTCACTCAAACAAAGTCGTCCAGCCTCTGTTCAAGGACTTCCAGAAGAGGGAGATACCATGTGTACTGAGGCAACACATTCTACTTTTTGGGTGCCTCTAATTATTAGAAACTTTCATCTGTATATATGGTTGACATATGACTTTCCACCATTCAAAAACATCACTCCCAGGTCTGATTCCCTGGGACGAAAATGACAGCTCTTTTGTCTATCTGTTATATCTACTTTTACAAATACATGTTATTCCTTCCAATACACTGGCAGCTGGAGGTAGACATTGTTTAATTTCCCTCTGTACCCAGTGTCTAGTACAGTGTTTAGAACAAAGCAGACATCTAATGCATGCTTGTTGATTGATTCTCCCAAAAAACCATCACATCCTTGAAGGCAACTGGATCATTTCATGTACCTGTCCCACCCACCAGTCTTCTCTATTCCAATAGAATATGTCCATTTCTACTTTTAAGGGGAAAGGTCAAACTTGCCAAATGGCTTTATCTTCTGACTCAGTTTTTACCTTCCAATCAAATCCTTTTCTACAAATCCCACTTATGGAAAAGTAATTCTGGGCATATAGTAAGTGTCATACTTTCCAGCTTCATTTACTTTTTTTGTTTCCAGTTCTCAAAAAAAGAGGGTCCTAGGAGAAGCGATAATTTCAGACAGACAAAAGATGATGATTCCACTTTGAGACATGTTGCGTTTGAGATGATGAGGACCTTTAAAATTAGAAGGCTATCCTTTAAGCTGTTAAATGGGTGCGAATGCAGTTTAAGAGAAAGGTGGGAGTGGAAGGCAGCATGGCACAGTTTGATGAATAGTGGATCATTTGGAGAATTTGGGTTCATATCTGAGATTCACATTTAATCATCTATCTCATGTAGCTTATAGAGTCATCTACATAAAGGGAGAGAGAGAGAGAGAAAAAGAGAGAGAGAGAGAGACAGAGAAGGAGGAGGAGAGAGGTAGGTTTGAGAACTGGGTACTGAGACATAAAACATTTATGTTTTAAAGAAAAAAAAGGCAAATGGTGAAATGAGAGGGAAAGTACAGTCAAACAACAAGAAAGAGTACTATAGTGTAACAAAATCCAAGATATGGAAGTGTTTCAAGGATGACAGACTGTGACAAATGCTAGAAAGAGATGTCAGAGTGACTTTTGATTGGAGAGAGAATGAAAGGGGCAAGGGGTGTGATGGGGGATTAAGGTAGAATGATACAGACTGTTAGAGTATGAATTATTATTTACAGAATTTTTTTTTCAATGAAAGAGGCAGAATGGCATCTCAAAAGGATACTAGAGTTAAATAAAGAGGGGCAATGTAGTTTAAGGGAAAGACACCAACCTTGGAGTAAGAAGATCTGAGTTGGACACCTCACAATAATATTAATTAGCTTCGTACCTTGAGAAAATGACATATATATGAAAACAAAACATTTTATCCAAATATTGCTAAAATATTAGAACTTTTCTTTTTTGTTGGTGATGCTTCCTCCCTCACTCTCTAACTCTTTCCCTTCCCTTCCCTTTCCTCCCCTTCCCTTCTCTTCCTTTCCCTTCCCTCCCCTTCCCTTCTTTTCCCTTCCCTTCTTCCTACTCTCCTTTCTTCCCTCCTTTTTAGTTGCATACACATTTTCTTAGCACTGTGTTTCTCATTCATCAGAAGCATAGAGAATTATTACTACTGCATGCCCATGACATAAATAAGGAAAAATTTTGTGTTATCCAGGATATTTGAGGGCTCAGGGTATTTCAATTAATCACATAGATTGGTTAAGAAAATAATCATGTATAACTCACTTGGATTATCATCAAAATGAGAAAATATACTTACTACTAAAGCTCTACTGAACATAGTTGAATCTTTGATGATTTATTTAGAATGTTCTTCAGAATTTTACAGTGCCTCATGGGTGATCAGCACTATTCAATTCAATGATCATTTATTAAGTGACTACTACTATATGCAATGAATCAGGGTAGACATTGGGGACACAAACGTGAATCAATAAACTGATTCTACTATAAAGGATACGGCAAATACTCATTTTTTTTATGTTGTAGCAAAAGTATATACATGGAGAGCTCTAAACAGAATTATTTGAAAGATTTGAGGAGGAAGAATTTCTCTGTAGTTAGAGAGATCAAATGAGGATTCATGGAGGCAGGGCAGCTGAGATGTAGTCCTTGAAGAAAGGTGCATTTCTGTTACACAACCTGGACGAAGGTGTGGTGGCAAGAATATCTAATAAGGTACAGAACTAAGCTCTGGGCAGTAGAATAAAAGGGATATTTCTGAGGGGTCTTGGGAAAGTAGAATTTATGAAGTTCAACAATTTTTCTTCAGAGATGAGAGATGAAGGAAACTAAACAAAGTTGACCCCAAGGTTCCAAGGTGCGAGTTAATAGATACTCTGTTAATGGAATGTAAGGCAAAGCAACTATTAATGTATTGTTAATTTTTGGAGGTTCATTCAACTAATATTTCTGAATATCTATGCTAGGTACTGTTGGGGTTGCAATGATGGATAAGGCATAGTCTCAACCTTCATGTCATTTGCACTATTTACTCAATCACCCAATATAGAGAAAAATGACCTAACATCCAATTTATTATATTAAGGTCATTAAAAGAACTTCCAGCTGCAATTCCATGTCTCATGAGACTTTTGATGACTTTTTTCTTATCTGATGGTGTCCAAGGACTCTATCAGAGCACATCAACATATAATAAACCATATTCAAGTGTCTGGTGACTATGGGAACTGAGGCAAAATGTCCTCTTTGGTATCATCCCACAAAGATACTCAGTGATGACCTGTTTAGAAATCTAAACGTTCAAAGAGGATATTGCAGACAGACAAAAACAGTGTCAACCCAAAATTCCAAAAGGAGGATGTTCTTTCTCAATGTAATCATGTCCCCAAGGTCCTTGCATAAATACAATCCATTCTCTAATGCTCTCAAGCTAAAGACATCAAACTCTCCTAAAAGATGCCCTTTATTTTCATGTCAATAATTTCCTTAAGCTCTTCTCAGTAATGCACAGTTGGAAATATTATTTAAATAAACTCACTAGTGGAGAGTGAGATGCTCCAATGAAAATTCGACCAACAGAGCCTAAAATCCCTAATGTTCTAATTAAAAGTAGGCTAAATAATGCTGTGCTTCACTTTTTTTTAACTTCAGGTACCTCGCGCTGGATCAAAAAACAAAGAGTGTTTAATGTTTTTTTCACACATTTTCCACACATTTCAATGGCTTTGCTTCCTGGGGTGATCTATAGACGCATTTAGAAATTAAATCCAAATGAAGAATCTCTACACAGGCAGCCAGGTTTGAATTGATGTTGAGATAGACTTAGAATCAGGAGGTCTTATTTAAAAAACTGGCTCGAACATTTATCAGTTGATATATTTCATTCCATCTCTCCTGGCTTCACTTTCCTCATCTGCAAAATGAAGATGCTCCTCTTTGTACTGCTTACTCCACAGGGCTATTGTGAGCACAGCCCTTAATAAACCCTAAAGCATTACAGAAATGAGAAATATTAGTTCTCACAAAAGAAAGAATGTCTTTGGTTTCTGGCAAAGGGAGGATGTAATCTTCCAACAATCACTATACTAATTAAACACTGTCTTACACTTGATATCTGGAAGTATAGCTAGGCTAAAAAGTAGAACTTCATAAAATCTTGCTTGAAATAAAAGCAGCACATTTGACAAGTTTATAGGAAATTCAAATAACATTTCACATTACATTATAAAAAGGAGAAAAGATGTAATACTTAGGGAGGTTATTATGAAAATATGCCTCTGTGTGTGTGTGTGTGTGTGTGTGTGTGTGTGTGTGTGTGTCTGATTATGGAGGAAGGAGCAATGCCCTATTTATGTGCCTGTGTTTATCTTGTTTGCTAGTAGTTATTTGCATATCCCTCTGATTAGAATATGAACTCCTTGAGAGCAGGGACTGTGTCTTGCCTTTCTTTGGATTCCTAACACTTAGTACTGTGCCTGGCACATATTAAGTGCTTAATTAATGGTTACTGTCTGACATTGAGGAGCTGGTGTATGCTCAGATGATGACAAGGATGAAGAGTGCATGGAATGATACCAGACTGGAACCAAATTGACCAGTCTTGGTTCACTTCTGTCTTTGCTCCATTCCTGACTTTTCTATCTCAGTCCCGTCCCACCCCAATTTTTGGGTTCCCTATTATGTGTTGTTTTTCCCATTATAATGTAAACTCCTTGAGCCTGGGGGCTGTTCTTTCTTTTGCTTATAGTTGTTTCTAGAATCCTTAGTACAGAACCTGGTACACAGGGTACACTTAATAAATATTCTATCTATCTATCTATCTATCATAATAGCATTTATATACTGCTTTAAGGCTTGCAAAGCACTTTATAATTATTGTCTTATTTGATCCTCACAAGAATCCTGTTGGATAGATGCTACTATAATCCCCATTTTATTGGTGAAGAAACTGAGGCAGAAAGAGGTTAAATGACCTGCTCAGGGTCACAGACCTAGTTAATGTCTGAAGTCAGGTTTGAACTTAAGTCACCCAACTCCAAAGTCATGGCTCTATTCTATGTGCCACCTGGATGCAGATGTAGTAACTGGGTATGTTTAGCCTATAGAATTAAATACTTTAAGGAAGCCATATTTCCTGTCTTCTGGCTTTTGAAGTTTTATTTAGAAGAGTGATTCCATTTCCCTCCCCTGGCTTTGAGGGAAAATAGGAATAAAGTTGGGCTGAGGAGATTCTACAGATAAATTTAAGGGAAAAACTAACAAACCAAAAAAAAGCTTCTTTATCATTAGAGTTGCCCACAAGCAGAATGGGCTATCTTAGAACAACTTCCTGAAAACATTCATGTGTCAGGTGTGCTTTAGAACCTGCCTAAGCCAAGTTTCTGGACTCATCAAATTAATACATTTTACAACTGGAATGTATCTCAGAAATCTCCCACTGATACCAGAAACGGGGCCATCTCCAGTCATCCTGACATGTGTCTTGCCATGGACTTTGATGCCTCTGGAGAAGAAAGTGAGGCTGATGACTTTGCACAGCCCTGACTCACTTAAATCGAATTCACTTGCAAGTCAACACATCACCCTCTTGATATCATTGGTCTTCAAGAACAAAAGACAACAACCAACAGGAAACAGAATATACACTACAATATACCTGATGTATATTGTAACTTCAAATTGAATACCTTTCATGAGAGGAAGCCCAGTACTTCCCAAGTCAGGCAGTCTTTGGAATTGCTCTAATTACTACAATTTTTTTTCTCATATCAAACCTAAATATGCATCTTTATAAATTTCATTCATTAGTCTTTGTTAAAATCAAATCAGAAAACATTTATTAAGCATGTACTATGTGTAATGAATTAGAAGTCACACAAAAACAAACTATTCTCTGTCCTCAAGGAGATTACTTTCTATTGAGTTATATGTAAATTGGACCAGATGACCTCTGACCTCTGAGATGTTCCAAATCAAGTACACTTTCTTCTTGTAATTCTAAGTCCAAAAATTTCAATGGTGGTAGCCATATTTTTGTATATCAGATGCAACACAAATCATCTTTTGAAGAGAGGCAAACTGATTTTAAGCAATGTACCTTGAAAAGAGATAGATGAAAACTTAACTGAGATAGATTGAGGAGAAAAATCTGAGGGGAAAGGGAACACACAGGTAAACACATGTACACTTACAAAAAAGAAAGGGAAATGAAATAAATAGTGTGACAAAATGAGGACATTGGGACTCATTTTAGAAGAAGAATGTAAAGGAAAATCTTAAAGCTAATCAAGAACAAGGGGAGGGAGAAAAAAGCAAGTAGCCAGTGCAGAATGCATGATCATACTACAAATAGGCCTTCAGATGACTACAGAATTTGGAGAGAAGGACTAAAAGGGGGGAAAAGAGCATGTGAAGTAAAATATAACATACAAAGAAAATGATATAAGAGGATTTAAAAAAGCATATCTTTTCAAGCGCAGCACATCAGAAACATGAGAAGGTGGAGGAAGGGGAGCTGCTTGCTGTGGACTTGGCTAACTATCTAAATGAGTGTCGTGGCATAATGATCAGAGAAAGGAAGGAGATACAAACACTGGAGTTGTTGACAGACTTCCAGAAAACTTGGGAGGGGGGAGGGAGTTTGGAGGGAATAAGAAGCAGAATGGAAATTATATCAATGCCAGAAATGTTGATCAAAGCATTCTAACAAATGGCCAAACCACGGGGCTGTGATGCTTTAAAGAAGAGATGACATGCATGCAGAAGCATTCATTTGTGTTTTTAACTTGAAGAAGAATTAATAAAGGAAAAGCCAAGGATGCTGCCTGTTGATAGATCTTGCCTTGGTTTTCACCTGAGGCCTAAATCTCACCAGAGGCCAATCCAGAAGATCAGATATGCATAGAAACTGGACAGGGCAAAAGGTAATGTACAAAATGGCATATCGGGTTTGGGAATAAACCAACAGAAGATACTTGTCAGCGGCAGCTGTTCAGGGTGGGCACTGTGGCAGAATACCTTGAGTATCCAAATGAAGGCCAATCTGTCTCTTCCTATTTAGTGTCTTTAATATTTAGTATCCAAAAAAAAAATACTTTTCTGATAAAATCCTTTGCGGAAACAGGGGGAGAGGGAAAGATAAACAGTCCTATTTCACCTAAGATAAAGCATGGCAAAAATACATTGAAATGTAACAGGAGGAGCGTGTGATTATAGGAGATTCATTATACCTCACAGCCTCAGTTTCATCATCTATAAAATCAGAATAAGAAGTAGACTGAAATAGCAGATAAAGGGATAGTTTTGGAGAGAGGAAGTTCTAGGTTCAAATCCTGTTTCTGCAACCTATTAGCTGGCCAGTCATGGGCCAGTCACATATCTCAGTACCCCCCAGACTGAAGTGGCCAGGAACTAGTTAAGTAGAAACTTCATGGACTTAAGATTGGAGTCAAGAAACTGGCCTGGAATAATTTGCCTATTTTTCATTTGCTTCTTGGTCAGTATGCCCTGTGTCCCTCTCTGCTTACCCTACAGACCCCAGCCTGCAGATGGTATCACAAACTCCCCCCTTGCCTATTTTTCATTCTTCTTCTTCGTTCCGTCATCATGCTTTGTAATCACAAACCCCCTGGCTCAGTAACTTACCTGTACCCCTAAACAATGGAGTTATGCTGTATAAATGATTCTGCATTTCTGAGCTAGCTGCTGTTCCCCATTTTGAATTGGCATGGAGTAGCCCCAGCTGGTAAACTAAAGCTCCTTAAAACTTTTTAATTCGGACTCTGTGGTCACTTTATTAAGACTCGTCATGTCATGTCATTTCAAGACCATTGGCTAAGAATAGAATTCGATGTGTGTTGCCTATCTTCATACATGAGTGGAGGTTCCATTTTTAAAGTTGCTGACCTACAGAAAATTACAGATACAGCTGGTCACCTCCACCTGCCCCTATTGCACAAGAAAAGAAAGACAAATCAGTGAAATTGTTTGTAATTGCTACCTGTCAAGGTTTTGAGATAAGGACTTGTAAACATTAATGTGTCATACAAATTGGACTTGTTAGTGAGAGTGGCTATAGCTATGACATGCCCAGAACTACTAGACCAGACCAGTGGCCCTTGCACATCGACTAGCTTATAATGGCAATGTTAAAGCATTGTAAACTGTTGCTCAGTACATGTTCAATAAGAGATGGAAATAATGCTACCTTTTCAGGTACAGTCTGGTTTGTAAAATTCCAACAGATACACAGGGCAGAGCTTCCGTGTCATAAGTATAAATAAGAAAAATGTGGGTCCTGGCTTGATTTTATTTTATTTTTTGAGAATTTGGTGTCAAGAGGTGGTTAGGTGGTACAGTGAATAGAGCCCCGGCCTTGGAGTCAGGAGGATGTGAGTTCAAATCTGGCCTCAGATACCTAACATTTACTAGCCATGTGATCTTGGGCAAGTCACTTAACCCCAATTGCTCTACCTTTCTCCTCCAAAAAGCAGCAAAAAAAAAAAAAAAAGAATTTGGTAATTTAGTGTCATCCTTACTCCCTTCTCTATGAGTGTAGAGCGGTTCATACATTGTCAGGCTCAGTTAATATGTTAGTTTTGTTGAATTGTTTCTCCCCTCTTTTTTATTGTTATAAAGATGGATCTTTGGGGAGAGAAAAAAAAGAGAGATGTGTTGGAAAATAAAGCAAAAAAGAAACAGACATTGGGGCCTCCTAAGTTCTTCACCACCTCCATCCTTTAGCTGTGAGTATCTTTATGATGGAGAGGCAACCAAACCTCCTTGTTTTTCTGACCAAGACTCCAGGGCTGACACTTCTGGATATGAAGTGCCCTTGAAGAAAGCCTTTCAAGAAAAGTTTGTAAACCCAGAGGGAGCTGCTTTTCTCCTTTGTACAAAACTAAAATGCAGCAATAACAACCAACTCATAAACCGGAGGAGCAGGGATTAAGCAAAAGAATGAAGGCGAATGAAAGGGAGTCATCAAACTTAAGTAGGAGAGGGTGAGGGTAAAGAGCATGACCATCCACATGTCACAAATTAACATATCAACTTAATATGTTTCTGAATATACCTGTTAAGATGTGTGTGCAATTGACAAAAAAATCTCTCAAAAATATCTCTCCCTACTTCCCCCACCCCCAAAAAAGGGATTTTCTGCAAGCATTTCTGTTATACGGCCAGTTCTCTGGACATCTGGCAGGTTCTGTGTCAGCACCTGAAAACTCAAGGAGGCTAATTATCATCCTGGTGCTTTTAACCCTCCACCAATTTGAATTCTCAACTGATTATACCAATTTAATAAGGAGGTGAAAGATCACATTTACCTCCCTTCATTTTTGGAATCAGGGTGTCAAGAGAGGGAAATCTGTCAGCCCAGGATTAAAAAAAAGCTTTAAAAAATATAGCAACTTTCAATCCTAGATGGTCAATTAATGGGCTGCTGATTGGAAAGGGTAGATAAGAGAGACACCATGGGAGTCCTTGTATCAACCAATTCCCATATAATTTTGATCTTTCAGAAATATCCTTTGACTTTTTTGTCTTCTTTTCTCTTCTTTCTTCTCTTCTCTTGTCTTCTCTTGTCTTCTCTTCTCGTCTCTTCTCTTCTCTTCTCTTCTCTTCTCTTCTCTTCTCTTCCACTTCCCTCCTCTTCTCTCTCTTCCTCTTTTCTCTTCTCTTCCCTTCCTTTCTTTCTCTGTCACAAAAGTCATGGAAATATAAAACTCTGGAGTCAGAAATAACTTTAGAGAACATCTAATCTAGCATTCATGAAAAATAAATTTGCTCAATGGGAGAATCCATGTTAATATCATCATCAACACGAGATCTTCAAACCTCTCTGCCTGGAGGTTATTGGTGATGGGTGTGTTCACTAATTTATGAGGCAGATTATTCCATTTTGAAACAATTCTAAGAATTAGAAACTTCTATCTTATGTTGTACTGAAATTTGCTTCACTACAACTTCCCTTTCAAGATAATTATGTCTTTCAACAGGCATATATCCTTTTCTCCAGGATCAAACATCCCTAGAACAAATGCTCAGCTCACACTCATATGACATGTTTTTAAATCTCCTCACTTGCGAACGTACTTACTCCTTCTCTTAGAGTTAAGTAGTATCCCCTCAGAGATGAACTCTAAGACTAAAGACAAACAAGGCTAATTTAAGACTAATCTTCATCATCACAATTCCCTGATCACCAAGACAGTTTCCTATTTCCTTGAAGATACTATTCCACAAAGAAAAAGGCAAACTAATTATTCCTCTTTTATATTCCAGAAGCCAAGATGGTGGAGTAAACAGCAAATTGCTGTAACTCTCCCATATTCACCTCCAAACAGTCATAAAAGCACCCCAGAACAAATCCTGAAAGAGCAGAGAGATAGGGTGGAACAGTCTTTTAGCCTAAGAGACTCAGAGGATAAGCAAGAAAGGTCCATCTCACTTGATCTTCATAACATCCTGTAGAGTAGGTGATGTTATTATCCCTATTTGCAGATTTGAAGAAAGGAGCAAAAGAACCACCATAGCTGCACCAACATTCTATAATGGCCTCTAACTGAATGAACTGAAAAGCCAAATAAAGCCCCCACTGCACTTTCCCCTTCTTTTCCTTTCCGAGAACTTTAGGTGAAAGGAAGAAACCAATAAGGAGAAACATATCCTTAACCATGGGGTAGCTTTGAGGAAACAACTTATTACATCTGGCTATAGCATTAGTCTGATCCTGGGGTTTGCCCTTGCTTGAACAAGTTTGGACTTACTTGAATAGAGATTTTGTTTTTCAGGTGTTTCAGTCATGTCCAAATCTTCATGACCCATTTTGGCTTTACTTGGCACTCAAGTGGTTTGCCATTTCCTTCTCCAGCTCATTTTATAGATGACGAAACCAAGGCAAAGAGGGTTAAGTGACTTGCCCAGAGTCACACAGCTAGTAAATGTCAAAGGCCAGATATGAACTCTGGCCTTCTTGACTCCAGGTCTGGAGCTCTATCTATTGAGCCACTTAGCTACCCAGAATAGAGATGGTACTATTACACGGGCAATGGCACCTGGTCAGGTTGCCTTGGTGAAAAAATAATCTGTTGCCTCTAGATCTCTAACAAGAATATGAAATTTTGCTTTGTGCAAGACAGTTTAATAGGTACTGCCAGAATTTGCTTTACAGCCGATACAACATATCCTGTATTAAAACATAACAAGAATAATTTGAAACAACAGATTGCAGAAATTTTAAGTTCTCTGTCAACTTTAAAGCCATTTTCTAATACTATGAACCTGAAGCCATCACTGCAAATGTGAAAGATGAGATTGAAGCTTAACAATTATGTTCAGCCTCATAGCTGCTAAATATTCAGTTGGATAGAACACTGGACCTGGTGTGAGGAACAAAGTGAGTTCAAACCTGACCCCAGTCACTTAACTACTTGTGTGATCCTGGGCAAATCACTTAATCTGAACTTCATTTTCCTCATCTATACAATGAGGATGATAATAATAGTGCCTACCTTTCAGGCTGGTTTTGGGGATAAAAAGATAATATTTCTAAAATATTTTGCAAACCTTAAAGTGATATATAAATTGTAGCTGTAATTTATTAAGGTTCTATGTGCCTAGAGCTGTGCTTTCAATATCATACACTAAAAAAGGTAAAAATAAGAAAAGAAAATCAAAGAAGAAAAGAAGTATTACTGATTTGATAGAACACTAGATTTGTAATTAAGGCGTAACTGGATTTGAATCTTTTCTCTGATTCTTATAGTATAATTTTAATCAAGTCACTTAATTTTGCAAGCCTTAGTTTCCATGTATGCAAATTAATTCATACATTGACAGTCTCAGGAAGTTACGATGATCAACATGAGATAATGTGTGTTTGACTAAGCAAAATAAAGGCAGAATTTGTAATCAGAGGGCTTGAGTTTGAATCTCAGTTCTGTAAGAACAATGTGAACCCAGGAAAGTGATTTTACCACCCTGGGCCTTAGTTTGTTCATCTATAAAATGAAGGCCAGTGTAGAGAACAACTAAAGTTCCTTCCAGTTCCAAATCTATGACACTGTGACAGTATGGTAGTATGGAAGTATCAGTTTTTCTTATTATGTTAAAGTATTAACCTATGAACCTATTGATTTAAATGATATAGGAAGGAAAATTAAGAGAACAGACAACGAAAATGACATTGGCACCAGCTATCAAGGCAACAAACTAAAAAGTCTGGTCAAGTAAATAAATAGCCTTAAAGAGAATAAAAGAGCCCAGACAAATGTCTTCTTTAGCAAACATCTAACTTATTTGCCAACCAGAGAGATATGGCCCTGACAATAAGACTTGGCTAGAATAAATATAAAATTATTTATAAAATCTTAAGAATAAAGATGATGGATAATTATGAACAGTAATGTCTCATAAAGCAAGAGAGAAGTAGTGAAGGAGAATAAGAGTTTAAAGAAAGCTTGGCAAGATATTCAATTAAGCAAAGTCACACCAGGGCATTAAGGATGAAAATGGAAGGACTACAAAAAGAAGAAAAGTAGAAAAGATTTGGCCAAAAAATAATAATAACCTGGTTTCTCCATCAAGAATTGTAAAGTAGGGGGCAGCCAGGTGGCACAGTGAGTAGAGCATGATCCTGGAGTCAGGAGGATCAGAGTCCAAATCCAACCTCAGACACTTAACACTAGTTGCATGACCTTGGGCAAGTCACTTAACCCCAATTGCCTTGCCGACCCCCTCCAAAAAGCAAAAGAAAAAAAAATTGTAAAAGCACTGCACTTGACCTGAACATAACAATCTCAAATTTGTTTATTGAGAAGATAGAAATGGCACTAAACAAAATAAAGTTATGAATAACAGCCAATATAGACGAAGTGCTTTACAGGTCCTCTGTACTGGAGGCAATAGCATTGTGATGGCATTGTAGGACCACTATACAAGGTGTCCAAAGCAAGACAAAACACCAAAACTGTGTAAAAAATAATCAAAAATAGCGACTGAGAAAATTAGTGACTTATGCCTAATCTCTCTTCTAGATAAAATCTTTTGAGAGTCATTTATGCATGACTCAAGAGCATGCTCAATGAAGATTTTATTAGAGAATGAAGAAGCTCCCACAAGCAATGTTCAACAAAATAATGTATCCTTACAATCCTGGCAGAGATTAAAATCCTTTTTTTCTCCATTTTTAGAGATAATAATTGAGGCAGCCAGGGGGCACAGTGAATAGGGGAAGGAAAGGGAAGGGAATAAACATTTAGTTAATACTTATTATGGGCCAGACACTGTGCTAAGTGCTTTACAAATATTATCTCATTTGATTGAGTGCTGGATACAGTGCTGGGCCTGGAGTCAAAAAGACCTGAATTCAAATCTAGGTTCAGACATTTATTAGTGGTGTGATCCTGGAAAAGTTACTTTATTTCTTTTAGCCTCAGTTTCTTCATCTGTATAATGGAAATAATTAGCCTACCTCATAGAGTTGTGAGTTGTTGTGTATAAAAAATACACACACACATATGTGTATGTATATACACATACATATATGTGTACATATACACATCGTATAATTTGTCTATGTATATATTATATATATGTATAATATAATATATCTTTACATATAATATACATATGTGTACAATTCCTTGAAAGTTTAAAGCTCTATATAAATGCCATATATATAAATTATCATTATTTGTTGTTTTTACTCTTGTTGCTGTGTTTTCACTGGGCTATACCAAAAGCTAGGTAGTAGGTAGGAACTGACAGATCTTTCACTGAGTTGTGACTGCTTACAGGAACCAATAATCAGTTCTAAGCCAAGATAATATTTTGGGGTAGGACTGCATTTGATGGACTTGATAGATGTTAGGCAACAATACAATAAAAGAAAGAAAGAAATCTGACTCTAAACTGAATCTTGGTGCTGATTAATCAGTGTGTTTCGGGAAAACACATTATGGTATCTTTGATGTGTCCTTCAACTAAATGAAACAAAATGTAAAAAAAAAAAACAAACCTCATTTGTCTCAAAAACATCATTGTGAAATAGAAGAAAACATAATAATTTTAACCCCATTTTGAGAGTGGGAAATTGAGGTATATGCTGTGTCCAATGAGCTAATTTGGAAATTAGTTAACAAAGCTAATGATGGATCCATAAGCCAAGGTTGTGTTTGTGTTTCTCTCCTAGAAACGTGGAGTGGTCATTAAGAACCGTAGGAAGGTTTTCTACCCAGAAACAGGATGAACCCTGTTTTCCTACCACTTTAGGCACTGAATCTGACCAACTAAGTGGCTTTAGAATGTGATTCCTAGCTTTGTGGCTACATTATTAAAGAATATTATTCATGCCAACACCATGTTCAATGAATGAATGATTATAAACAAATTTGTCTTATTTTTCAAAGTGTGAGCATAACTTTTCTCGCATTATCAGCATGATGACCTATTGGCCAAAGTCCACCTTGATGATGAAAAATGCAATGATTAAAAAAATGTCATATTCTATTATTCATTCTATGCCCCCATTCCTATTTCATTCAACTAGTCTTTCTTATAAGCCTACTATATGCCAGGTATAATGCTTAGAACTGGAGATATAGAGATAAAAAACTGAAACAGTAACCTGAAGGAGTCTGCTTCCTATTTTTTAATTTTTAAACTTAATTTTTATTTATTATCTAAATTGCAAAAATTTCTCCTTCCCTTTACTGTTTCCTCCCCCCCCCCCCCCACTGTGAAGGCAAGAAACACAATGCCCCATATACATATGGAGGTGTGCAAAACATTTCCAAATTACTCATGTTGTGGGTAAACATACACACACACACACACACACAATAAAAATGAAGTAGAAATAAACATGCTTCAAACTGCACTCAGATTCCATCAGTTCTGATGTGGGAAAATAGGGAGACAAATGTACTATTAGGGCAGCTGAGTGGTGCAATAGATAGAATGTCAGGTCTAAAGTCAGGAAGATTCATCATACTGAGTTCAAATCTGGCCTCAAACACTTACTAGCTATGTGACCCTTGGCAAGTCACTTAAACCTGTTTGCCTCAGTTTCCTCATATGTAAAATAAGATAAGGAAATGGCAAACCACTTTAGTATCTTTACCAAGGAAATCGCAAATGGGAGGGGGCAGAGCCAAGATGGCAGAGTAAAAGCAGGAACTTGCTTGAGCTCCTGCTCCAACCACCCCCAATACCTGTAAAAAGTGACTCTACACAAATTTTAGAGCTACAGAATCCACAAAGTGACAGAGACAAACAAATCTCCTACTGAGGGCAGTCTGGCAGGCTGACAGGCAGGGTCTATCACACTAAGCTGGCAATGGAGAGAATTCCTGAGTGAGTCATGCAGGCATAGATCTGGGAGGCCCAGACCCAAGGTACAGATTGGCTGGAACAGACTTCAGCAGAGTGAATCATTGGCAGCTATCATGGTTTCCAGACTTCTCAGCCCATAAATGCCAAAGAGAAAATAAAAGGTCAGTGGGGAACTCCCTTGGAACTGGGTAAAAGAAGAGTGTGTTATAGCCCCTGCCCCAGGGTGGCAGAGGTGGTGGTGGCTGCAGCTACTGTTGCATGGCTGCCTCCTGAGCTCCAGGCCTACAGAGCATAGAGGGACCAAGCCACCATGTTCTTGCTTTCCGATGCTTGAATCTGGGTCACAGTCTTGGGTGGTGGTCCTGGGTTGAGGAGCACTAGCGTGGAAGAGCTTGGGGTGGCTGTAGGGAAAGCACCCTCCTCATAGTTCTGACAAAAGCTCTGACAATAGCTGCACAAAACCCCAGAAATTTGGGACATAGCATTCTCTACTCTGGAAACAGTTCTACTGTGGCAGAGTTCAAAAGTCATGTGATTGGCTAGCAAGATGAGCAAGCAGAGAAAGCGCAATCAGAATACAGAATCCTTTTTTGAGAGACAAAGAGGATCAAAACAGAACCAGAAGAAGACCACAAAGTCAAAACTCCTACATCAAAAACCTCCAAGAAAAATATGAACTGGTTGCAGGTCATGGAGGCGCTCAAGAAAGATTTGGAAAATCAAGTAAGAGAAGAAGAGGAATAATTGGGAAGAGAAATGATAATGATGCAAGAAAATCATGAAAAACAAGTCAACAGCCTGACTGAAGAATATAAAACCTTAAAAAATAGACTAATTCAAATGGCAAAATAGGTTCAATGGTTCAAAAAGTCAATGAGGAGAAGAATGCCTTAAAAAGTAGAATTGACCAGATGGAAAAGGAATATCAAAAGTTCATTGAAGAAAATAATTCCTTCAAAATTAGATTGGAACAAATAGAAGCTAATGACTTTATTAGAAATCAAGATACTATAAAACAGATCCAATGAATGAAAATCCCAAATAGGGTCACAAAGAATGGAACATGACTCAAACATCTAAAAATGAAATGTTGGTGGAGCTGTGAACCATTCTGGAGAACTATTTGGAACTATGCCCAAAGGTCTATAAAATTGTTCTTACCCTCTAACTCATGGGTCTATACCCTAGAGAGATCAAAGAAAAAGGAACTAATATGTACAAAAATGGTTATAAGAGTTTGCATTTTAATGAGGACAACTATATATATATTCAAGTATGCAAATGTAAACTATACACACATTACTCTAATTACAAAGTGATTCTTGGAAGGAATGCTAGCAACTGAGGATTCTGAATCAGCTAATCATTTCCACTACCATTCTTTAAGTCTTCTTCTTCTTCTTCTTCTTCTTCTTCTTCTTTTTTAATCTATTTTTTTTGGGGGGAAGGTAGGGCAATTGGCATTAAGTAACTTGCCCAAGGTCACACAACTAGTGAATGTTAAGTGTCTGAAGCTGAATTTGAACTCAGGTTCTCCTGACTCCAGGGCTGGTGATCTATTCACTGTGTCACCTAGCTGCTCCAAGTCTTCATTTTCTAACAATGGGATTGATTGGAAAGAGTGCTGCTCTTTTGGTCAAGAGACCTGAATTCAAGTCCTTCCTTCAACATTTTTCTAGTTATGTTAGCTTGGACAAATCATGTATCTCTAAGTTGACTTAAAGTGCTTTATAAACCTTTAAACATTATTAAATAGTCAGCTATTGCTGGAGGTAGCAGGGTGTGAGGTATTGCATACATGACTTGGAGTCACAAAGTCCTGAGTTGATTTTTTTATTTGAAATTTACATTTAAAACCCTGGGCAAGAAATTGAACCTCTATATTCCTAGGTAGACTCCCTAGGATTTTGCATGTTATTATTTGTTGTTCAGTCATTTTAATCATGTCTGACTCATTATTCTCCTATTTGGGGTTTTCTTGGCAAAGATGCTATACAGTTTGTCATTTCCTTCTCTGGCTCATCTTACACATAAGGAAAATGAGGCAAACTGGGTTAAAGTGACTTGTCCAGGGTCACTCAGCTATTAGGTATCTATGGTCAGATTTGAATGCAGGAAGATGAATCTTCCTGATGCTAGACCCTAGTACCTTATCCACTGAGCTGTTTCAAGACTAGTCATAGACAATCAATTAAGTTGGAATGGAAGGAGTAAGAGAAGACACTTTTATTAAGCACCTACTATGTGCCAGACATTATACTCCATGCTTTATAAATATTATCTCATTTGAGTCTCATACTATCCCTAGCAAATAGGTGCTACTATTATCCCCATTTTACAATTGAAGAAACTAAGACAGCCAAGGATAAATGACTTGCCCAGGTTAACAGAGTTAATAAGTATATGGGACTACATTTGAACTCAGGTCTACCTGAGTATGAGACATGTGCTATCCACTGAGGCAATTAGCAACAAATGGATGGATGAAGAAGCCCCTACTCCAGGATGTCCCTATGATGTCAAACTTACTGACCATCTGTGAGTCATTAGTATTGCTTCAGGGGCAGAAAGATTGAAGGCAAAAGGAAAAGGGGAGGGCAGAGGATGAGATGGATAGATGATGTCATGGAAACAACAAACATGAACTTGGACAGACTTTGAGAGATAATGGAGGATAGAAAGACTTGGTCTGCTATAGTGCATGGGGTCAAGAAGAGTTGAATGTGATTGAATGACTGAACCACAGGAGCAAATATTACTTCCTTCTCTGAAAAATGAGATAAGAATCCATAGACTTCTTGCCTCACAAATTTATTAGAAGGAGAGACTTTGGAATGTCAGTTATGATCCGTTTGTTGTTCCCTACACCATTTTTTTTTTTGGTAAGATCATTTTAAGGCAAGGGGTTGGGGGATACATCAGAGAATGACTAGAATGCAAAAAATGTGAAAATAAAGGTATTATTTTAAGAATGTTTTGTAAAAATGAAAGTGTTATACAATGTTCTCTTACTGATATCATTGTTAAGTGGTAACTAAGCACTCTGATGCCTCAACCACTATATACAATCAGATTTAAGTATTCAAAATTAAGTAAATTAAAAGATACTTTATATTCCCAGCATGTGTCTTTAAGACAATCATCATCAAATGGTATTTACTCAGTGCTGCCTTGCTCTTGAAAGAGGCATCAGAGCCTGAACCTTGAGTAAATCTCAGATATTAAGAAGCTATAACATGACATTCTGTAGCCCCATTTCTGCTTCTCATATAACTCATTTTTAAGCTATTAAAATGCAATCACTAATAGACTTACTCCATGAGACTAATAGTTCCAGCCCCAGCAGGAAGTGGTGATGTCTATATCCACTAGGTACCCTATACAAACTGACAGCACTCACTTTGCTCCCCTCCACCAAAAAAAATGTAGCTTTGAGAGTCGGCCTTAAGAATTAAGTTGGTACATATTCCCACTGTCAAAAAGCAAAATACTTCACAAAAATTAACTGAGGGTGAAATTGAAATTGGAGAAAGCCATATCTCTCAATAGACAATTCATATCTTTGAGGAAGAAAGAACAACAGAGGTCATAGGATTATAGATTTGGACCAGGAAGGAACTTGAAAGGTAATCTAGTCCAGAATCTTCATTTTACAAATGGGGAAACTGAGGCTAAGAGAGGTTAAGAGGCTTGCCCAGTGCCTCAAGCAATAGAGGTATTTCTTTGCTCAGTGGATAGAAAGCTGAACATGGAGTCATGAAAACCTGATTTCCAATTCAGTCTCAGTCACTTACTGGCTTTGTGATTGTGGGCAAATATTTTTTGTTTCAGTTTCCTCATCTGTAAAGTGGGGATAATAATAGTACTTTCTACCTGGGTTGCTGTAACGATAAAGTGAGATAGTATTTGTAAAACACTTCGCAAACCTTAAAGTTACATATAAACTTTTGATCTCTTTTGTTACAACTTTAACAGGTGATAATCTAGCACCCCCAATAATGGTGAACTTACTGCCTCATGAGGTAGCCTGTCATATTATGGGGCAGATGCATTGGGCAAAAATGTACAAAGACAATATGATATAATGGAAAGAATATTGCATCTGGAAATAAGAAACTTGAGTCCATGCTGCTTCATTGGTGATCCATGGAACCTTTACATAAGGCATTTTATCCCTCTAGGTCTCGATTTTCCATATCTGTAAATGAGAAACTTAAACTGGATAATCTTAGAAGTATCTTCCAGAACTCCATCTATGATCCTATATCACTGAATGACTCAAAGGGGTTTTGTAAACCAATTTTTATCGTTATGCAGAAGAAATCAAGCTCATTGTTTACAACATGGCCCTCTAATTCTCTCTTGAAAAGGAAGGAGGAAGATGAGAAGGATGGCCCAAAAATATTTGCCATGCTATACCATAGAGAGTGACTGGTGCAATACACAAAGAATAGAAGAAAGGACCCATAACATGAAGAACTAAACAGTCAATTAGTAAGAGGTGTAGCCACAAAACTCGTGATCTCAGATGTCTAAACTAAAATGTACAAAACAGTGAAATAACTCCTAACTCAAGGACAAAATTTGACCTAAAAGGTAGTATTAAGACTTTACGATAAAATTCATGATAGGAATATGGTTATGAAGACAGAGAAGGTTATATTATACTCAAAATAAAAAATAACATGCAAAAATGATGGAAGAGCATGACTAACTTAAGAAGAGTCATTGATGCTAAAGCAACTGAGGAACTGGTAGGAAAGTATGATGGAGAACAGCAGTGTGAGAATCAACACTGGTAGAAAGAAAAATAATATTGTCATGGAAGGATATTAAAGAACAGATGATAGAAAACAGAATATTCAGAAGATGGAATTGGAGAATAGATTGAAAATATTACAAGAAGATCTGATAATAGAAGGAATAGTAGACTTTGATTATCCACACATCTCTTCAATCTCGGCTGTGTGTGTCTCTCTCTGCCTGTCTCTGTCTATCTCCCTTTTATGAAAGCAGTGGGCAAATCCTTGACTGGCCCTAATGAAAATTTCATTTTTCAACAGATGGAGGAAGCAATTCAGGGAAATACTAGTCAAGACATAATTCTGACCAAGAAGGGGAACTGGTTGCTGAAGTAGAAATGATGGGAACCTTGGGGAAAGCGGCCACTGCATCTTAGAACTTGTGATAGGAAGTGGAAGAAAAATCAGATATATTATGATGTGAATATAGGGTGCTTTAGGCAGAACAAACCTTAAATTATTTAGAGAATGAATGAGTTTAATTCCATGACCAAAAGTGCTATAGCAGATGACCCACAGAAAGCCCTCAAGAATCAAGACACAAGCTAACAATTCTGAAGATGAAAAGAGATGAGGATGACTGTACACGTAACTAATAATCCAGCTTTGTTTTGACAAAGGTGTGCACAACAATAAAAACTGGTGTTTACATAGTGGTCGAAGGTTTGCAAAATATTTCATGTGAATGTATTATTTAGGCTTTGAAATTACTCTGACAATTCACTATTTCTAGCCCCACTTTACAGATGAAAAAACTGAGGACTAGAGAGATAAAGTAGTCTCCTTATTGTCAAATGAGTAACTAGTATGCTAGAGGCAGCAATTGAAACCTGTTTCCTGGACTTAGGGCTGGCACTCTACTCACTATGCCACGATACACTTCCTCCACACCAAGGCGAAAGCACGGCCAGACCTTGGAGGATGAGTATAAAGCATGATTCTTTAGGAAGAATAATACCACTCTTGTGTATGCCCTCATCACCCCATGACTAGATTATTGCAATAACTTGCTTAGTCTCTCTCTTTCAATTTGCTCCTCATTCCAATCCATTCTACATTTGGCTTCAAAAGTGGTCTTCTAAAAGTGCTGTTTTCATGTTAACCTCCTACTCAATAAAATTTAGTTGTTCTCTATAACCTCCACAATCAAATATCAAAGCTCCTTTTTGACTTTTAAAGCCCTTCACTATCTGGCCTTTTTCTGGCATTCCAGTTCTCTCATACTTTATTTCCCTTCCTGTACTCTACAATCCAGAAGCATTGGACTTCTTGCTGTTTATTGAAGAAAATATTCCATCCCCTGACTGATTTTTATTTCCTATCCCCCGTGCCTAGAATATTCTCTCCTCTCACCTCCATCTCTTAGTTTTCTTTAGCACTGAGCCCAGATTCTACCTTCTGAGAGAGTCCTTTCTCTCCTCTCTCTCCAAGATGCTTGATTGCTTGTCTGGCATTACATATCATTTACACTGTATATATCTTGTATGTACACAGCTGTTTACAACTTATCTCATATTAGAAAGTTATTTTCTAGATGCTATAAAAAACCTAGAGAGATTTACATGAACTGATGCAAAGTGAAACGAGTAATATCAGTAAAACACTGCACACAATTAAAGCAATGTTGTAAGATGGTTGACTAAATAACTTAACTATTCTCAGAAATATAATGATCCAAGACAACAGTAAAAGACTTACCATGAAAAAGGCTATACATTCCCCAAAAGAGAACTGACAGAGTCTAAATAGAGATTGAAGCATATATTTTTTACTACATTTTTCTTGGGTTTTTATTTTGGTCTGTATTTTCTTTCACAACATAACTAATATGGAAATATATTTTGCATTATTGCACATGTATAAACTATATCAAATTGTTTGCTTTCTCAGAGAATTTGGAACTTCATTTTTGAAATGAATGTTGAAAAATGTTTTTACATGTTATTAGGGAAAATAAAATATTCAATAAAAAAAGTTGACTACAAAAAAGAAGCTTAACTCCTTGAGGACAGGGACCATATATCTTTGTATCCCTGGTCCTTAGCACAGTGTCTAGAACATAGTATAGTATTAATTAATATTGATTAATTGCTAGATTAATTAATGTGCAAATTCTTGGAACAGAAGTTGATAAGGAAAGCAACAATGAAAATGATTTAAAGTTACATTTAGTGGTAAGAGAAAAATCAAATAATGAGTAGGACTTCTGTGTAGGGCAAATGGGACTATGATCTTAGAAAAAATGGAAGAAAAAAAGGAGAACTATCCAACTTTAACTTTCCTTTTATTATCTCCATTACAGCGTATGACTTTTAATCTGAGGATGGCAGAATATAAGATGGTTTAATTGAGAATTCATTCCAAGCTAATTGAGATTGATAGTAAGGGCACAAAACTACCCTCAAATAGTTCAAGTCACCAGGTGTGGTGAAAATGTTCCCAAGGAGTTCATAGACTGTGAGCCAGGTGTGCTAGCACATCTAGGACATGCTCTACATGCCCATTGGAGTCCAACATTCTGAAAGAATGGGGAAAATATAACTTCTGTTTCACTTTCAGTTATCTTTTTTAAGCTTAAAATGTATTTATTTTTAACATCCATTTAAAAAAATGAATTCTGAATTCTCTCCCTTTTACCCATCCTCCACCCATTTTGAAAGCAAAACATGTGACATCAATTGACTCTGACCCTGATGGCTGACTAAGCCCCCTCAGGTGAAGGGCTTGCTGCCAGGCCTGGATTGGTTCCTCATACCCCAGGTGTAAGGATTGTATCCTCAAGATAAGAATGGTGTCCTTCCCTCCTCCCCCCCAAGCCTAGGAACATTGTAGTGCACAATGTCCACAGGGGAAAGCCATTAGGGAGCTTCCTATAAAAGGATTAAACTTAAAAACAATAAAGGAGACTTTATTTTCCACCACTCTTTGAATCCCTGTCTCTCTTTTAACTCACCGTCTTTCATAGCATCTGGGTAGATAAGTCTCTCAGCCCTGTTGGGTGATAGCAGGGCTCCCCACATTCTCTTAGCTCTGCCATGGAAGACAGGGTTCCCTGCCTTGGCCCACAACACAATTATATATGTGAAATCATGCAAAACATATTTCCATATATGAGTGATCCTTGGAAGATGAAGAAGAAATAAGAAAATGAATAAGAGAAGGTTAAATATTGTTGTAATTTCCAGAAGATATAAAATTATGAAGTCCATGAATTTTGGGCAATGAACTTAACTTCAGTATATGACAAAATTCTGGCATGTTTGATTATAAGGATCACTAATGAGCATTTTAAAAAGGACCAGGTGATCATTCAGAGTTTTAACAGCATCAACAAGAGCAGGTTATGTCAGACTAATCTCATTTCCTTTTTTCTTTTTTTGCTTCAAAGCCCTTTAAAAAAAATAAAATTTAACATTTGTTTTTAAGACTTTGATTTCCAGATTCTTTCCTTTCTTTGCTCCTCACCCACCCCCACTGGGAAGATAAGCAATTCAACATAGGTTGTACATGTGTAGTTTTGCAAAATATTTCCATAGTAGTTATATTGTGAAAGACTAACTATATTTCCCTCCACCCTATCCCACTTCTCACTTATTCTGTTTTCTACTTTGACCCTGTCCCTTTTCAAAAGTGTGTGTTTCTAACTACACTCTCCCCCAATCTGTCCCCCTTCTATTATCTCCCCTCTTATCTCCTTTCCCCTACTCACCTGTAGGGTAAGCTACACAATTTAGTGTATGTTATTCCCTCCTTAAGCCAAATTCAATGACAGTAAGGTTGACCCATTCCATTTCAACTTCCTGCTCTTCCCCTCCATTGTAACAGTTTTTTCTTGCCTCTTTTATATGAGAAAATTTACCCTATTCTATCTCTCCCTTTATTCTTCTCCCATTGTATTCCTCTCTCACATCTTGATTTTATTTTTTAGATATCATCCCTTCCTATACAACTGATCCTGTGCCCTCTGTCTATGTATACATGTACACACATATATACACACTTATACATGTTTTATACACATATAAACCCTCTTATAATACATATATGTATACATACATACATACATACATATATACTGAGGAAAATCTCATGAGTTACAATTATTGTTTTTCCATATAGGAATGTAAATAGTTCAACTTCAATAAGTTCCTTATGATTTCTTTTTCCTGTTTGCCTTCTTATGCTTCTCTTGCTTCTTGTACTTGAAAATCAAATTTTCTGTTCAGCTCTTTTTCATCAAGAATACTTGAAAGTCCTCTATTTCATTGACTGTCCATATTTTCCCCTGAAGCATTATACTTAGTTTTGCTGGGTAGGTGATTCTTGGTTTTAATTCTAGATCCTTTGACCTCTGGAATATCATATTCCCAAGCCCTTCACTCCCTTAATGTAGAAGCTGCTAGATCTTGTATTATCCTGATTGTGTTTCCACAATACTCAAATTGTTTCTTCCTCACAGCTTGTAATATTTTCTCCTTGACCTGGGAACTCTGGAATTTGGCTGTGATATTCCTAGGAGTTTTCTTTTGGGGATCTTTTTCAAGAGGCAACTGGTAAATTCTTTCAATTTCTATTTTGCCCTTCACATTTTAGAATATCAGGGCAATTTTCATTGAGAATTTCTTGAAGTAGGATTTCTAGGCTCTTTTTTTGATCATGGCTTTCAGGTAGTCCAATAATTTAAAAATTATCTCCCCTGGATCTATTTTCCAGGTCAGTGGTTTTTTCCAATGAGATGTTTCACATTGCCTTCTATTTTTTCATTTGTTTGGATCTGTTTAATAGTATCTTTATTTCTCATAAAGTCATTATCTTCCATTTGCTCCAGTATAATTTTCAAGGAATTATTCTCTTCAGTGAGTTTTTGAAGTTCTTCTTCCATCTGGCCAATTGATCTTTGTAAGGCATTCTTCTCCTCATTGGCTTTTTGGGTGTCTTTTGTCTTTTGAGTTAGTCTATTTTTTAAGGTATTATTTTCTTCACTATTTTGTTGGGTCTCCTTTGGCAGGCTGTTGACTCACTTTTTATGATTTCCTTGCATCATTCTCATTTCCCTTTCCAATTTTTCCTCCACTTCTCTTACTTGATTTTCAAAATCCTTCTTGAGCTCCTCCATGGCCTTTAAACAATTCATATTTTTCTTGGAAGCTTTTGATGCAGGAGTTCTGACTTTGTTGTCTTGCTCCTGTTCCATGCTTTGATCCTTTTTTGTCCCCAAATAAGGATTCTATGCTCTGCACTTCCTCTGCTTGCTCATCTTGCCAGCCAATTATTTGACTTTTGAGCTCTTTGCCAAGGTAGAACTCTCCTTCAAGGGTGGAGAGAGTTGTGTCCCAAATTGCTGGGGTTTTTGCAGCTACTAGAACTATGAGGAGGGTACCCTATATACAGGCACCAAAAGATCTGGCACACTGGCCACACATCCCAGGACCACCATCCAAGACTGAGACCCTGATTCAAGCAGGTCAAAGCAAGAGCAATTACCCTCTGAATGATTGCTTGGTCCCCCTACAATCTGCAGGCCAGGAGCTCTGGAGACAGCCACATGGCAGCAGCTACAGCCACCACACTTCCACCACCCTCACCCTGGGGCCAGGGGCCAGATGGTGCTCTTCTGTCACTCAGTTCCAACAGAGTTCCCTACTGATCTTTTACTTTCTCTTTGGCATTTATGGTTTGAGAAGTCTAGAAACAACCACAGATAGCAGTGATTCACACTCCTGAAGTCTGCTCTGGCTGTTCTGTGCCACTGGTTGGGGCCGTGTTGAGTCTGGGTCCATGGTTTACAAGGGGAATTGCTCAGCCCCCAGCCCAGTGTGATATACCCTTCCTGTTGGCCTTCCAGGCTGCCTTCAACCAGAGATTTGTTTCTCTCTGTCATTTTGTGGGTTCCATAGCTCTAAAATGTCTTTAGAGACATATTTTACAAGTATTAGAGGTGGTTGTTGTAGAGCTCAGTTAAGTTCCTGCTTTCATTCCACCATCTCTGCTCTGCCCCCCTCATTTCCTTTTTTGACAGGATTATTGGATGGGTAGATTAACATAAATGTTAGCAACAAATTATACCCACATTTCAGGATGACCTATGACAAAGTCATTCATACTAACCACCTGCGCAACTTAAAAGATGTTGACTATGTGATAGTATATTTTAGGTTGATTTTAGACTTGTTTAATAAAAGGTCCATTGGAATAGTCACCAGTAGGTTGGTCTTCATAAAGGTTGCCTTCCATACCTGCATTTTATTGCCATCTCTCAGAATCCCAAGCTCCTTTCAGTTCTTACCGTCATGTGAAGGCTCTCCTGGTACCCTTAGTTGGTAGGGCTCACTCTTTCATCAGACTATATACTTTCCATTTATTTGTATACATATTTTGTCCTACAGCACAATATAAAATCCTTGAAGATTAAAATATATATTCCCAGTACCTCATCATAATATTTGGTGCATATGAGGCACTTTATGAATTCTTTCTGAATTCTGATGTGATATAGTATTCTGATTAATTTTGCATATGACATGAAGGAAAAGATGACATGTAGCAAAGAGAGCTAGTGAATGGACTGAGAGTTAGGAAAGAAAATAACTTCAGTAGCCTAGAGAAACATGCTAAATCTAATAACCAATTTTCCTAGGGCTAATGACAAAAACAGAAGGAAGAAGCACAAGTAGAAAATAGCTCCAGCAGGAAAAATCTGAATGTTATTATTAGTAAGCAGTGTGACATGGTAGAATTAAGAGAGGCATGATATTCATGATAAAGGAAATAAGAGTCCCTAGTCCCTCCTGTACTGCTCTCTGGTCAAATCACAATGGTAGTATTTGTGTTCTGTACACCATTTCTTTTAAAAATGAAGGACAGAGAATAACTATAACATGCCAAGAAAATGTAAATATATTCATGAAACAACTGGTGACAATGCCATCTAAAAAAGCCTGGGGAAGTTCAGTCCCCAAAGAACAGCCTTAGTGGAGGTTATACTAATCATCACCAAGTGTTTGAAGGACTGTCATATGGCAGAGGGATTATACTGGTGCTGCTTGGCCCACAAGGTTAAAACTAGGAACAGAAGGTACAATTTATAGAGGCATATTTAGACTTAATGTTGGGGATAGGCAGACATCTGTAAGATCTCCCACAAAAGTAGGGGGTGCTCCTGTGGTTGGTAGTGGGTTCCTCTTCTATGGAGCTCTGATAACAGAGGCTTGATGGCCCCTGATAAGATATTTTATAGAAGAAATATTTATTTGGTTATAAGTTGGACTATTTGGCTTCCAAGTGTTCTTCAAACTTATTATCTGTGATTTTGTTTAATAACAGAATACAATTAATGAACCAGAGTATCAATCAATGGGAAAATAATTCTTTTAAACATTATGTTCCTATATAATCATTTTTTCTACAATGCTAATACTAACAAGATGAGTCCTGCATTTCAAAGATCTTTTTTTTCACAATTTAGATTAATTCAACTTTGGTTACACAATCTACTTTATGCTTTCCAAGTTATGATGAATTCACTTATGGCCCAACTAGCTCTTTGTATTCACTGAGATGCTTCTCCTTATCTTTCCAAGACAAAGAATTCCACAAAAGAATTGAGTATTGAGATGGAGTATAAAATGCGATCCTTAGAAATCATCATGGTTTACAAAGAAATAATATTTTAATGTTGTTGATTTCCATTGTTGATTAAATTAGTAGTTTGTTAGGTCAGGTCAATGCTGCAGACACAACACACAGAGATTTTAACAAGGCATTTGATATAGTCTTTAATATTGTCTTTGTGGACAAGGTGGAGATCTATAAACTGGATGACAATACTGTTAAGTATACTCAATGATGGAAAAGTCATACCCCACAAGTGGTGATTCATTGATTGATTTTATCTACATGCAAACTTATTCTGTTATTGGCCATATTGATTTAAAAACTTTTAACAGTGACTTGAATGAGTATATAGATGGTACACTTATCAAGTTTGTGCATGACTTGTCTGCTGTCTCCTCATTTTTTTTTGCCTTTACTCCTATAATCATTGTCACATACATCATCTAATCTCTACTTCCCCACAGGGTTCCCTGGTTTTAATAAGTGAGGTTTTAACTTGCTTTGGACCGGGTACCTACACAACTTCGATGCCATCTCAACAACATGAATCATGCTCTCCCTCTTCACATATCAAATTCCCTTTTATGTGCTGTTTTCCCTATTAGAATGTAAGATCTGTGAGGACGAGCACTGTCTTATATTGCAACTTGAGCCTTTAGTACCATGCCTGGGATACCCAGCAAGAGCTTAATAGAAAGTTGTTTGTTTGTTTGTTTTTAATATATCTATATATGACACAAAGCTGTGAGGGCTTTATTGGGTGACAAAAATCAGTATTCAAAAAAAATCTCAACAATTTTTAAAAAAGGAATAAATGTAGCAACTTATTCTCACTTTCAAAAAAAAAATGATACAATATATTTTTAAGCCTGTTTAAAAGAATGCAACCCTCAGTAAATTGGTAAAGCATTATCATTATTTATTATAGGAAATGCCAAGATTGTATCTTTTGAAATTGTTGGCTCTGAGTTAGGGAAATATTGTCTTGTCTTCAGATTTAAATAGAGAAAAGAAAAATACAACCAAAAAGCCTTCCTGTGCTGGGAAAGCAGAGAAGAGATACAATCATTTTGTAGCACTGGATTATTTACTTTCCAAGAGAAACATTCCCATCTTGTGGACATTTATGGCACTGCTATTCAAGACCATATTGACTCTGTTGCATTTTCACAACTACAGACATTCACAGCCCTTTGCAACTATCTATTTCAAATAAATTTCAATTAAGTAATGGCAATAGTACTTGAACATTATGATAAAGCTTGATTTACTGTGAAAATACTTGAACCTGTCAACTAACCAACTCTCTCTCTCTCTTTCTCTCTCTCTCTCTCTCTCTATATATACACACACACACACACACACACACACACACACACATATGTATATATACATATACATATACATATATCCACATACATATATATATACATACACACAGATATGAAGTTTCAAAAGCCAAGTATAAAACTTTCTTTTTCATCATATCTAAATCCTTTCTTCTTACCACTATTAATATTAATCTGAAATGAATTAAAAATCATATATATCTATATATGAAAATGGAATATAATTAATTTGGTCTTGAATATATATGTGTGTGCATATTCAGAACAACTTTTGTAAAGGTCTGGACATAGGATATGTAGCATACTGTGGGAGGGCCAACAAGTAGGCCTGTATGGATAGCCTGTAGAACAAGAGCTTCTAACTTGGGTCTTGGAATTTTTTTTTAATACTCTGATAAATATATTTCAATATAGTTTGTTTCTGAAGATAACAGAATAAAAGCAGGGACTTGCTTGGGCTTTCCCCTAAACCCCTCCAAATTTCTGTAAAAAATGACCCTAAACAAATTCTAGAGCTACAAGACTCACAAAATGACCCAGTTAAGCCCATATCTAGCCCAAGACAGCCTGGAAGACTGACAGGAAGTGTCTATTGCACAGGGCTGGTAGCAAAGCACAGTCTAGCTTAGCCCGCACTGGCACAGAACAGCCAGAGCAGACCTCAGGTGATTGAGTCACTGGCAGCCGTGGCAGTTCCCAGACTTCTCAACCCCAAAACATCCAGATACAAAGTAGAAGGTCATAGGGAAACTCTGATGGACATGGATGAGAGAAGAGCTTGATCTAGCTTCAGCCTTGGGGCAGTGGAGGTGGGGAGCAGCAACAGCAACAGCAATGGCTGCTTTCAAAGCTCTAAACCAACAGATGATGGAGGGGTCAAGTGACTAATCAGAGGGTGATTGAAGGGATTTCTTTGCTGGTGCTGAGGCAGGATTCTCTTGTTTTGCCCTCTTTGGATCTTGGTGACAGTCATGGGTATTGCTCCTGGGGTGAGGAGGAGTGCTGGTGAGGCAGAGCTTGTGGCAACTGTGGAGAAGGAATCCTCTTCACAGTTCCAAGGTTGAAAAGAGTGCTTGTAGTCACTCTCCAAGCAGAGCACAGGCCAGGAGAGGAGAATATACTTCTCATTTGATCATACCACCTTAGAAGAACTGAAAATTTACAGGTGCCTAGAAGTGGCTCTGACAAGAGCTATGCAAAGCCCTGAAAATTGGGACAGAGCACTTTGAAAGCAAAGTCCTACCTTGAAAAAGAGTTCAAAAGTCAAGTAAATGACTGGGAATATTAGTAAACAATATAAAAAAATCAGACTGTAGAATCTTACTTTGGTGACAAAGAGGATCAAAACATATAACCAGAAGAAGACAACAAGGTCAAATCTCCTAAATCTAAAGCCTTGAAGAAAAATATAAATTGTTCTTAGGTCATGAAGGAGCTCAAAAAGGAATCTGAAAATCAAGTAAGAGAAACAGAGGAAAAATTGGGAAGACAAATGATAGTGATGCAAAAAAATCATGAAAACAAATCAATAGCTTTGCTAAAGGAGACTCCCCAAAATACTGAAGAAAAAACACTGTAAAAAATAGACTAACCCAAGTGGCAAAAGAGGTCCAAAAAGCCACTGAGAAGAATGCCTTAAAAAACAGTGTCGACCAATTTGAAAAGGAGGTTCAAAATCTCAGTGAAGAAAATAATTCTTTCAAAATTAGAATGTAGCAAATGGAAGCTAATGACTTTATGAGAAATCAATAAACTTTCAAACAGAATCAAAAGAATGAAAAAATACAAGACAATGAAATATCTCATTGGAAAAAATATTGACCTGGAAAACAGATGGAAGAGAGATAATTTAAAAATTATTGAACTACTTGAAAATAATGATCAAAAGAAGTCTAGACATCATCTTTCAAGAAATTATCAAGGAACACTGCCCAGATATCCTAGAACCATAGAGGAAAACAGAAATTTAAAGAATCCACCAATCACCTCTTGAAAAATGATTCCAAAAAGAAAACTCCTAGCAATATTGTAGCCAAATTCCATACTTCCCAAGTAAGGGAGAAAATATTGCAAGCAGCCAGAAAGAAATAATTTGAGTATTGTGGAAACACAATCAGGATAACACAAGATTTAGCAACTTCTACATTAAGGTATCGAAGGACTTGGAATATGATATTCTGGAGGTCAAAGGAGTTAGGATTAAAACCAAGAATCAACTACCCAGCAAAACTGAGCACATCACTTCAGTGGAAAAAATGAAATAGAGGACTTTCAAGCATTCTTGATGAAAAGATCAGAACTGAACAGAAAATTTGATTTTCAAATACAAGAATCTAGAGAAGCATGAAAAGGTGAACAGGAAAGAGAAATAATAATAGGCTTATTCAAGTTGAACTGTTTACATTCCTACAT
>CM053585.1:101595940-101631037 GCA_028646515.1 Pseudochirops corinnae | reverse complement strand
AGTTGAATATGAAGGAATGATGTCTAAAAAATAAAAGTAAGGGATGAGAGGAATATATTGAGAGAAGGAGAAAGGGAGAGAGAAAATAGGGTAAATTATCTCACATGAAAACTGTTACAATGGAGGGCAAAATGGGGGAGGGGAAAGGGAATGAGTCAACCTTACTCTCATTGGATTTGGCTTTAGGAGGAAATAACGTCCACATTCAATTGAATATCTTACCCTACAAGATAATAGGGGGGAAGGGAATAAAAGGGGAGATGATAGAAGGGAGGACAGATTGGGGGAGGGGGTAGTCATAAGCAAACACTTTTGAAAAGGTACAGGGTCAAAAGAGAAAATAGAATAGGTAGAGGGTGGGATAGGATGGAGGGAAATATAGTTAGTCTTTTCCAATATGACTTATTATGGAGATGTTTTGCATAAATACACATGTATAATCTATATTGAATTGCTTGTTTTCTCAATGGGGGTGGGTGAGGAGGGATGAAGGAAGAGAATATGGAACTCAAAGTTTTTTAAAAAATGTAAAAAGATGTTTTTACATGCAACTGGTTAATAAGATATACAGGCAATGGGGTATAGAAATCTATCTTGCGCTACAAGAAAGTAAGGGGGAGGGGATAAGGGGGACAGGATTGATAGAAGGTAAGCCAGACTGCTGGAGGGGGGTAATCACAATGCATGCCATCTTGGGATGGGGGGTAGGGGAAAAATCTGGAACTCAAAATCTTGTGGAAATGAATGTTGAAAACTAAAAATAAATGAATTCTGACTAGAAATGGAAAAAAAGAAAGAAAAGAAAAAAATATTATTTGTTTCCTTTCTAATCTTAGGCATTTTGTTTCATGCATTTGAAAGCATGATTCTTAGAAGGGCTTCACCAGATTGTGGAAAGAGTCCATGACATAGGGAAAAAAAATGTGAAGAATCCCTCCTATAGAGACTGTGGAGTGGGGTAAAGCATAAGAAAACTGGAAAGGAAAGGGACCAGGTTGTGAAAGGCTTTAAATGACCGTTGAGTCAAGATTTAATAATGAACCATTGGCATTTACTGATTAATGAAGTGTCATACTCTGACCTATACTTCAGACTTGAGGGATGGTCCCTGGTTAGTAGGCTATTGCCATAGAGCAGATGAGTAGCAATGAGAGAGTGGACTAGGGTTATACTGACAAAGTCATATAACCTAAGTGGTCCTCGGTTTTGTCTTCTGTAAAATTATAGGGTTGAAATAGATGATTTCTAAGGTCCCAGGTTGTCAACATCTTACTATAGGCCATATTACTGTACTAAGCACTGGAGAGAAAAAGGAAGAAAAAAAAAAGTTCCTGTTCTCATATAGCTAACAGTCCAGTGATGAAGACAACATGCAAACAACTATGTACAAACAAAACATATAGCATAAATTACAAGCAATCTCCCAAAGAGAGAAGCTAGTATTAAGGGCTACCAGGAAAGAATTCTTACAGAGGCTGAAGTTAAAGTAAAGAGAAGATTCCAGGCATAAGGGACAGACAATGAATATACCGAGTTGGAAGACAGAGGGACCTTTTTACAGCAGCAGCAAGGAAACCTTTGTCACTGGATTGTGAACTATATGGTGAGGAGTAAGGTATAAGAAGACAAGAAAGGTAGGAAAGGATCAAGTTATGAAGTGTTAATATCCAAGCATAGATCTTTGTCTTTTATCATATCTAAATCCTTTGATCTTAGTGCTATTCATATTAATTTGGCATAAATTAAAATTTAATCTTTGCTACTGTATTGCCCTAATGCTTTGACACGGAGCTGAACTGTATTCTTGAAGGCTGTGCTAGTGGGATTTCCCAAGCTGAAAGATTTTGAGTAGCAACTTCATGATATTCTATGTCTCTTCCCCTAAAGACCAGCCTAGCTAATTATGGATCTGCTTATTACCAAAAAGTAAGGATTCAAGTGATGGAATTTAAAAAAAAAATTTATTTATTTGCCACTGCAATTCATGAAGACAACATGCTATGAACATGCACCAATGAAATTAGAGATTCCTTGAAGTATTAAAATAAGTAAGTTAACAGTGTGAGGCTTATTACTCAATCATTTTACAATGAATTATTGTTGGGTTAGAAATCTTCAAGGGATATGGCCTTTGGAGCTGCCTTGTGAACTGCTCCTAAAACATGATAGCTCTCCAGTCCCCTATTGCTATGATAATAACTGGCTTTGCTTTGATGTTCTTAAGTTTTCATATTCCCTTTAGCTTCTCAGCTGGAGATAAATATGTATTAATTTCTTTTTTCTGCCTCAAATTTTTTCTTTAAAAACATTTTCCATGAGGGACAGCTTTATAAAGAAATGATATAGTAGAATGAGCATTAGATTTAGAAATGTTTGGAATCCGGGTTCTACTACATGCTTCCTTTGTGACTTCAGGCAAGTTACTTAATTTCTCTTGTCCTAAAAGTTCATCTATTAAATGAAATATTAGGCTCAAAGTTCCCATTGAGCTGCAAACACCCTGCAACCTAAATTCTACCATCTAATGATCTTCGTCCTATATAGAGGATGCTTCACTCTGTTAGATTTCTAGTCCTTGGTGTCAGTGGTAGTAGTCAACATAGTTTCCTGGAGGAAGCAACTAGATCTAATTTTAATTCCTGTCACAGACCTGGCTCTGTGACCTTAGGCATGTTATTTCCCTTGTAACACCATTCTCTCTCCCCAGAGAAAAAGTCTTGCCACCACCTGGCTCACAGTGGTGCCTTGAGGATTAATGAAGCAGTGTTTATAAACTGCAGGCTCTAAGAGATGAGCTCTTAACATCCTTGTGTTCTTTTGCTTGTTTCTACAATGCTAAAAGGTACGTGTAAACAATGTTTAAAGGTGGGATGGATGCACCTCTTCTCCAACAGGAATGGAATTGCTATTATTATTTGTTACGATCCATTAATGGTTCTGTATATTGGATTTTATCAGCCTCCTCCAGGTGATGAATGGGCTTCCTAACACCGCACACTGCTCTCCCTTCTTCTGTTGGAGCATTTCCAAGCTCAGCAGTGAACATTTCCCTATAACCCATGCAGCGGAATGGGGTTAAGTCTCTGGCTTTATAGCATGAATTAGAATGGGACTTTAGCTGGAGCATGATACTACTAGTCTTCAACTCATGGAATGAAAGCAATAGACATCGTAATCTAAGTCTGTGTTCCATGTACAGAGTTAACTTTGAGCTTCCCAAAGTCATTTGCAGAGCACACTCAGCATCTTCCTAACAGCAAAATATTGTTGAGTGAGCAGGGGCTACAGACACAGAAAAAGCAGCTTAAGAACACAACACTATGCATTGTGTTGACACAGAGAATTCTAATCTGCTTCACTTACACTTCTAAAATGTAGATAAGATAGTGGCAGGTGGGTATAAGGGGCAGGCTGCTGAGCATGGATTTAGGAAGAACTAGGCTTGAATGCTACTTCTTTTGACGTTGGGGAACTCATTGATCCTCCCTGAGTTTTTTCATCTATAAAACAGAGATAATGAAAGCCCCAATCACATAGGATTTATGAGAGGATCAAATGAAATAATATGTGTAATAGTTTTGCTAACTTACATAGTTTTATAAATGTATCCTATTTACGGTAGTAGTAATAATAATAATAGTAAACAATTATCTAATTGAAAAAAAAACCAACTTTTGTGTTCTATTAACTCAGCTTAATATTCCTAGACATAGTTTTCATAGAAAGGGCATATGATAGGCTTCCAAATTGAAAGGTCTGAAACAATTGTACAAAAAAACTTGAAATGTATATTATGGGAGTAGAATAGATGGTTTGTGTGTTTCTGTGTATATGTGTGTGTGTGCCTGTAAACATATACACAAGACAGAGGCAGAGAGGTGTCAGAGAGAGATAAAAACAGTAAAAGACACAGAGCGATACAAAGGAAGAGAGGAAGAGGGAAAAGGGTGGGTGGAGAGACAGAGATAGAGAGACAGTGACACACACAGAAACATACACTGAGACAGAGAGAGACAGATACATAGAAAGAGGTAGAGAGACACAGAGAGAAACAAAGAAACAGAGGGAAATACAGGAAAAAGGGAAGAGAGAGAGAGAGACAGAGGCAGAGAGACAGAGAGAGACAGAGAAAGAGAGAGAAAGGGACAGACAGAGAGAGAAAAATAGAGAGAGATACACATACAGAAAGACAGACAGAACGAGAGAGACAGAGGGAGAGACAGAGAGAGAGAGACAGAGAGAGAGACAGAGGCAGAGAGACAGAGAGAGAGAGAAAGAGAGAGACAGGGACAGACAGAGAGAGAAAAATAGAGAGAGAGATACACATACAGAGACAGACAGAACCAGAGGGACAGAGAGAGAGACAAAAAGAGAGAGACAGAGAGAGAGAGAGAGAGAGAGAGAGAGAGAAGTCCAACTCTGTACAAAAGCTCTATCTAGTTGGCTTGGAGACTTATAGAAATAACAGAATCTTGCAGAAAAAAAAAAATAAGAGGCAAAAGAGGTGTGGGTGATAAATAAAACATATTCCTCAGATCAATGAATAAATAGTAACTTGAGCTAGGGTTTAGTATTGTAGCCATTCATTGCATTTCCATGGTTTAAACTTTATCTACCCTAGAGATTTGGAGTAATTTGATGAAGTTTTGTGTATTTCTGGTTGTTGTGGTCTTGTGTAATTTCAGAGAGTGGTAAAGTTAACAATAACCAGCTTTGCATTTCAATTTGCTACATCTGGAATAGTGCCTTATGTGAAATCTGTTTTAACCTATATTTCAATGGTGAATCTTGAGTCCGTCAACCCTGGTGTCTCTCAAGCTGTCAAGCCAGACTCCCTGGGGAGATTATAACCTCTTCCAGGGGAGGCTCATGCAAGTCTCGGGAACATTCTTTAAAAGGAATATTTTTACTCTGTTTCTCAGAAATTGGCAGGACCCTGCTGCCCAATTAAGATTCTCCCTGCCTTCCCCTGCATAGATGCAATCTGATAAGCCTAGCTCAACAATCAAACTTGGGGGTTGTAAAAATAAAATGGAATTTCCTTTCTGTCCTCCTCTTAAAGACTTCTAAATCATTTAGGAAAGGACTCACCAGCTTAGATGCTGACATGCACTGGCTTCTGTCATTTCCAGTGTTTTCCAAAAAGGGACCTGAGACCTCCAGACTGGGGAAAACTCTAACTAGCTAAGTGTGTCTAAAGGACATGGCAAACCTAAAAATATATAATGAGAAACATTAATGCAAATGTTTGTCAGTTACAGAAGGATGGTCCAATGGCACTAAATTGAGCTAAAAATATATGAAACAACATGTTAGAAACCAAAACAAGAGGCTAATTAGTGCAACATGAAAGGTCTGGATTTGGGGAAAAGATACTTCTCCATTTAATAGTCTGTTCCCTAAAATACACATACATACATACATACGTACATACATACATACATACATACATACACTGCTACACACCCCAAAATAATACATTTCCTTTATATATTCTGATGAATAATGCATTTGGGAATGGTGTCAGGCTTAGCATGAGCTTTGGATCTGAGATTGTAGGGGGTCCATGTCTCCTTAATGCTGACCTGGCTAATACATGGAACAACCTTCAGTTTTGTTATGTGAACATCTGGCCTAAAATGTGAAAAAGGTTTATACACTCAGTCCAACAAATTCAGCTAGGTATGATTGGATTTGCTATGAATTCTAGAATTAATGTATACTCAACAAGCAGTTATACTCCAATAACATTCCAGCAAGAAAGAAAAACAGGTCCAAGAATTATGGAATGGACATGTTCACATCCTGCTTTCCTTCATTATTGACCCCAGGTTCATTTCTGACTGAGGGCTTGGCACTACTGATGAAATTCCTGTGTCCTACCTTTTTTCACTAGACTACAGCTACTCAAATGACTGGATGCACCTATCTCTTGTCTTCATTATTAAGGAAGCCAATCCTGACGTCTGTAGGAGACCAAGGCCACCTTCAACACTGACAGGCTTTTAAATGAAGCAAGGAATAATCCTATCACAATTACGGAGAATGGTAACAGCTGCAGGACCACCTGGGGGAAAAATGACTCAAGACTCCAAAGATTAAAATAAAGAAAGTAAACATAAGATGAAATGCACAATGAAAGTTAAATTCATTCTCAGTGTGGGATAGCAGAGAGAGTGCACTTGGACTCAGGAAGAGCCCAGTTCTTGAGCACTCTTGCCTCTGACATTTACTAGCTATAGAGTCAAGTAACTCCATTAGTTTGCGAGTTCCTTCAGGGCATGGAGTGTTTCTTTTGCCTTTCTTTGTATCCTCAGTGTTAGCGTGGTGCCTGACATACAGTAGATGCATAATAAATGCTTGTTAGTTGACTTTACTATGACTCATTGTTCTGAGCTATGAAATAAAGATGATAATATTCTGACTGTGTAGTATATGGGTTTATAGTTTGACCCAGATGAGATAGTGTTATCTATAAATGCTAGGTATTAGCATTATTATGTTGTTGTTTAGTCATTTTTAGTTGTGCACAACTCTTCATGAGCACATTTGGAGTTTTCCTGTCAAAGATACTGTAGTGATTTGGCATTTTCTTCTCCAGTTCATTTTACAGATGGGGAAACCGAGGCAAACAGGATGGAAGTGACTTACCCAGGGTAACACAGCTCGTAAATATTTGAGACCACATTTGAATTCAGGTCTTCAGGCTGGGCACTCTATCCACTGAACTACCTATCTGCCCATCACTATAGTAATGCTTATTATTAAAGGTAGGGTGAATATGTGGATAGAGCCCTACAGAATTGTTGTCAGGAAGACATGATTTAAAATCCTGACACTAGTAGTATGACTATAGGAATACAACTTTGCCTTTCTCAGACTCATTTTCTTCATCTGTAAAATCTTGATAATGGTAGGGCTTACCCCAAAGATTTGTCCTAAAGATCACAATGCTGATTCATGTAAAGTGCTTCACCTAATTTAAAGCACCATATAAATGGCAACTATTATCAGCATACTATCATCTTCCTCATCAGTAACTTCTTTAAAAATCTTATATTTGGGGTTGCTAAGTGATGCAGTGAATAGAGTACCAGTCCTGGAGTCAGGAGGACCTGAGTTCAAATATGACCTCAGACACTTGACATGATCTGTGTGATTGGGCAAATCACTTAAACCCAATTTCCCGGGCTTCCCTCCTCCAAAAAGGAAAAAAAATCTTATTCCCAAAGTAGTTCATAGAGAAATCATCCTAGGACAAGTTGCTGTCTTCACTAGACTTTCAATTCCATGTAGAACAGGAGTCATAAGCATTTGGAATGATCATATCTATTAAAACACTATTCCTAAATATATCATCATCATCATCATCATCACTAATCTAATTCTTCTCACCTTTTCTTCTGTTTGGAAAGAAGCTTCCAAAAAAGTATCTGTCCTGGTATTATTCTTTTACATTCAATAATCTCCAGACTCCTATGTAGGTGAACCTCATGCCAGGCTTAGAACACTATTCAGAAACATGCCTTAAAAAAATTTTTAAATCTCTTGAGAGCCAAAAGCAACTCCATCCACCTCTGTAATGAGAAGGTCTCAGTGGATTTTTTTTTTTCACTTTAGGAATATGTTATAAAAGACAAATAGATATAGGTGGGTTATGTACACTATCAGTGCATGCTGTGGTATTTCATTTTCCCTAGTGGATTTGGTGGCTTCAGAGAAAACTAGAAGAAAAATACATATTCTTTATAAAGTACCAAGGCATATGAAATTGAATTAGGACCCTGCTAGGCCAAGATCCATACCATAAACCACGTTTACCATCTATCCTTTATTTGACAAGTCAGAGCAAATTACCAAGGAGTATGGCATTAAAACCCATCTTCCTGATTCAGTCCCTCCTCTGAAAAGAAGTGAAGAGGCTTTATTAGGTGTAACAAATGCCAACTTTCACATGGTGCTTTGACAGATAAGGTCAATTATATAGATAGCCTTTTCTCCTGCTCCCTAGAGTACCGTGGTTGGTCCTGCCTCACTTAGTCCACTTTTCATTAGTGGATCAAGAGTTGCTCCAGAGTGTGACAGAAAAATCAAAGATTTTTGAGGGTTTCCCTTCCTGTCATTTCTTCACTGTCTTACAGAAGCAGACCAGGATTCCAGGCAGTCATTGCCTGAAACTAGACATCATAGCAAAGCAAGGCAAAGCAGCTAATTTTCAAGCATCCACTCTTAGTCTTCTTTTGCTTATCTGGAGAGAATAATAGACCTGATCAATAAAAATTGAGAATGAGAGATGAAGAAACATATGAGTTAATGCTGTCTTGAGTTATGATCTCTTAACTTTGGTCTTTCAGAATGCACTTCTTCAGTGGGATATGGTCGTAGCAGCATATACATAGTGCTATAACATTTTCAAAGTGTTATACACATCATGGTATCTCATTTGAGTCTCACAACAACCCTGCATTGTAGGTGCTGAGATTATCCTCATTTCACATAAGGAAACGAAGCGTGATTGAGGTTAAGTAACTTGCCCAACTTCAGGCAGCTAATAGTATCTGATGCAGGAATTCAAATTAGGCCTTTATGACTCAAAGTCAGATGCTCCATTCTTTGAACCATATGCATTTCCTTGACTTTTTGTACTTTTAGCTCTGGAATAAGTCACTTAAAACTCTCTTGACCTCAATGGTCTCATCTATCAAATGGTGATAATAAATATGTCTACTACCTTCCTCACAAGGCTGTTGGGAATAACAAATGATATAAGATAGATAATATCTATAGAGGATTAAGTAAACGCCAATTACTATAAAGGATTTAAAATGCTACATATAGTAGAATGCATCTCATTTTTTAATTAATCAATGAAAATGAATGAATGAGTGAATAAAGAATGTATTAATTGCTTGCTACATGTAAAGCAGTACTCTAAGTGCTGGGGACAGAAACAGAAAAGGAAGACAGACCCTCCTTTAAGAAGCTCACATTCTAACAGAGCAGGCACTATATAAAGAAGGCTTCAGATGCAGGTCAGATGGAAAAGTCCCATGATCCTTAGGAAAGAATTGCAAAGTATATATTAAGACCTCTTAATTCAACTTCATAGAACCTTTGCAAAAGTGCTCTTCAATCTGGAGGTTGGGATCTTTAAAGGCAATTTTGAAAGAGTCAGGAGATGAGGGGGTGGGGCTCCAAAATGTTCTTTGACAGTAACTGTGACTGGAGACTTTGATGTGCTCTGAATAGTTATCCTTGTCTCTAGCTATCCTCTTCCAATCTCATCCAAGACAACAAGCATCTCCTCCCTTTTAGACTATTTGCTGTTGACGGCAAACCTTTTGCATTCCAAATAACTGTGAGCGGCATCCATGCTTTTTTTTTTTTTTATTTTAAGAACAGCAATAAGATGTTCTGGGAAGAGTTGTAAGACTCAGAGTAAAGATATTTGAGTTAAAATATGAGCACCAACCTGTGGCCATGGGCAAGATACTTTTCCTTTCCGAAGTTCAGTACCTTCATTTATTAAATAGGACATAGTTAAAATTTCACTAACTAGCTCAGAGTCCTGTTTGGGAGAAACACTTAGTAAAACTAAAATACTATGTTTGTAAACTATTCTTAGTGGGCAGTACTAGAGAATGGAAAGGTTATAGAACTGTGGTCTAGAAGGAACTAAGGGGGAACAACTATTGTACCTCCAGCCAATATTACAGAAGGCTGACATAATATAAAACTGATGTAAGAGGAAAATCTTTTCTAATTCAATAAGCAATTGGCTCAAAATCTATGACTCCTTCCTAGTTCAGTGCTTAGCAGACCACATAAAAAAGAAAGAGATCAGTTTTAACAAAAGTCTCCCATAAAACTCTATTTTCCCTCAATGTTACATTTTTCTGATGTTACCAAAACACTTGGTAGAGACAAAGTCAGACTAGTCTGCTGTGTGTGGGCTGGAGGTTAATTTTACACTTAAACTAAAGGAAGATGAGGAATGTCCTTGTGGGTGGGAGAGTGGGTGGGTGGCAGATGTCTTACTCTGCCTTTTAGAAACCCAAGTTCCCAAGTAGAGGCCCAAGCATGTTCTATCCTTGAGAGAGATGGCACGGAAGAAGTCTGCAAGGAAAGACTGTAGACAAAAAAGGAACTAGGCCAAACAGCAATTAAGAGAAGAAATTAACTGAGAAAATGCCAGAGGGCTTTACTCTCCCTTCTTTCTGTTCCCTCGACACAATTCTTAAATTAAATGTTGAAGGAATAGAATTGCTCAGTTCCTTGCTATGCTCTTCTCTTAATTGCTCCAGAGTTTAGATGACACCGGATGATGATGTACTCACCATTTACTAGAGTTTCCACTTCAAAAGAGCTAGTCTTGGAAAAAGTGATACCAGCATTCCTGATAGGTAATGCTTTATACTCAATAGCACAAAAAGAGGAGTTTTATTAACACAGCTTTGTGAATCTCTTTTTTTTTTAAATTCTTTTTCTTATCAGTTGTCTGTATTTCCCTCTCTAAAATTACTTTAGATTAATTTCATATTTGCATACAAACACATAGATATGCATATATTTGAACATATCAACATGCCGATATACAAATATACACGTATGAATGTAAGCACACACATGTATATATGTACGTGTGTGGATAGATAGATAGATAGATAGATGATAGACAGAAAGACAGACAGACAGATAGATGGTAGATTTGACTGTTATATGTCAATAGATTGTAAGGGTTTGAAGGGTTAAGGTGGTTTCATTTTTCTCTTTGTCTCCCTAGTGTTACCGTATACTGTGCATTTGATGTGTGGCAAATTCACTTCATAACCCAGAGCCAACTATTCTCACTTTATAAGACTTTCCTTTATAATTTGATGAAATAAAGAGAAGTGTGCTGTTAAGCCCCAAGTCTAAGTATTGTCATGTTAGAGACTGGAAAAACACCTTGCACTTCTTCAACCTCTACTTTTTTGTTCTTTTGACTGAGCAAACAGCTGTTAACTTGAACAAAAAGTTCAAATGTAGAAATACACACTCTCCTTTCAGTCTCAAAAGCTCAATCATTAAGCAGACCACGTAGCTTTAAAATGAAGATGTATAGCCTCCCAAAAGAGACAAGTGGGCATTCTAGTGATTTTTTGGATAAGCGTTGGAGCCCAAAGCCTGGGGGACAAATGCAGTATTTATTTTTCTTTTCTTCCTTCCTTCTTTCCTTCCTTCCTTCCTTCCTTCCCTCCTTCCTTCCTTCCTTCCTTCCTTCCTTCCTTCCTTCCTTCCTTCTTTTCTTCCTACCTTATTTTCTCTAAAACATCTTGGGAGGGGGGGTGATTTCTGATATTAACATATTCCAATACATAAAGGCCCAGTGGTTAAAAAAAAAGAGATGAATATTTTCAAGCTTAAAAAATAGTTGGACCTCCTTCCCTGTAGATAATAAATACCCACAGTTTGTGGAAAGCTAAATAGTTAGTCCTGGTAACAAATTTTCCTTCTCAATGCTCCTTCTTTGTATGTACTTCCAACATACGTTCATCACTGCAAAACTGCAGGGAGCAGGTCATTAAATGAAATTTGTATGGCACCCCACACAGTTTTCATATGTAACTAGGTGGTGTTTTTTTTTTTAAATGATGGTGATGAGGATCAGCTCTCCTCTTACTGAAATAGCAAAATTAAGTCAAATTTCTCTTGAAGATTTACAAAGTCCTTGCCTCCTTAGTAGCCCTGTTATCACCATCTGATTAAAAAATAAGTCAGGCCTTAGTGTGGAAACCAAGTTCCAGCAACTCAATATGAATTGAGACACAAATCATGGGGGCATCTAGGTGGTGCAGTGAATAGAGCACAGGACCTGGAGTCGGGAGGACCTGAGTTCAAATATGACCTCAGACACTTGACACACTTACTAGCCATGTGACTTTGGGCAAGTCACTTAACCCCAATTGCCCTCCAAAAAGAAATCAAACAAACAAACAAAAACCCCAAAGTGGTGGTCATTTGTTCAAGGTCATAGAAGTAGATCTCTCAGTGGGGATTCAATTTTAGGTCCTATGTCTCTAAATTCAGCCCTTCCTCCATGGTGCCATAATTCCTCCCTCTACCACATATTTAGCCTTAAGAAAAGAAGACTAGGAAGAGATAAACGGTAGCTATCTTCTATTGGAAAAATTCTTATGAAGTCCTCCCCCAATTTATTCAGTGTATATCTTGATTGTACATTATTGTTTTCATGTTGTCTTCCACATTAGATTGTGGGACTCTTGATGGTAGAGTCTTTGTTTTGCCTGTGGGGTGTGTGTGTGTGTGTGTGTGTGTGTGTGTGTGTGTGTGTGTATGTGTGTGTGGTTGTATCTAGTGCTTGGCATGAAGTAGATAATAAATGGTGGTCTTCTGACTGAAGAACAGGGAGTAAACTTGTTTAATTTGACCCCTGGGGCAGAATTAGTAGGAAAGGAAGAGTCTTTGAAGAGACAAATTTAGGGTACTTAATAATTAGAGGCACCCAAAAGTCAACTTGGCTACTAGGGAGTTTGAGGGCTCCCCCATCACTAGAGGCCTTTTATTGAAGGATGTATGATGAAGATTTGAGGTCAGTACAAGTTAGATTAGATGCCCTCTAAAATCCCTTCCAGCTCTGAGATTCTGTGGTTCTGATTTTTATCCTATATGTAATATATAGTACATGCACACACACATATGTAAGTACGTATGTATGTATTTCATACTTATCATGTATGTTGTCTCCCCTGATAGAATGTGAGCTCCTTGAGGACAGAGATTGTTTCTTTCTGGTTTTTCTCTAGCACTTAACACAGTACCTGGTATACAGTCGCTTAATACATAGTTGCTGATTATGGGATTTGTTAATTATGAATAAATCTACTTCTTTCTCTAATTTTAGATGAGCAAATTGTTTCCTGGGGTCACACAACAAGTAAATTTCATAGCTGGAGCTTAACTCTGATCTGTCTGAATTCAAATCCATGCTGCTTTCCACTATACCATAACGCAAGGGGGAATTAAGCACAATCAAATGAATACAATCCATGTAGGTCACATGTACTATATTGTGCAAGACAAAAGGCTTAAAAGCAAGGAAGAATCAGAAATGAGAGCTGTGGATTTTATTTAGGCCTAAACATAAAACCTCTTGTAGTATGATGCTCAATCAATCAATATGTTAATTGAATCCCTACAATGTGCAGGCAGGGATGGGGAACCTGTAGCCTTGAGGCCACATATGGCCATCTGGGTCCTCAACTGCCATGTTTTGACTGAAGCCAAATTTCATAGAACAATTCAGTTAAAGAACTGCACTTAAGAACTTAAAGGGCCATATGTGGCCTCGAGGCTGCACTTTCACATCCCACCCCCCCCCCCCCGCCCCCCCATGCTACATGGCAAGCTGGACCTTGTGGAGGCAATAGAGACATGACTAAGTTACAGTCTCTACAATCAAGGATCATGTAATCTCCTAATTATAGGACAGACATATAAAAAGTTTAATAACAAAGCAATAAATTATATTTCAGTGCTATACTCAAAGAAATGTCATGAGGCCAAGGGAATGAATGGCATGGATAGCAAGCAGGTGATAGTATAGCTCAAAGAAGAAAGAAATCACAGTGGACTCCAAGGGATGTCATGGAAGACTTCACTGAAGAGGAGGGAATCAATATTAGTTTGGGAGGATGTAAGGATTTGGAGAGAGTTATTCACCTCTCTATTGCCTCCACAGTGCCAAAGATTTGGAGAGACATTAGGGAGGTGGAGGGAATCTAGGTTCAAGGTAAAATGTCAATAGCAATAAAAATACAGAGACTAGACAGGCATGTTGTGGGTACCAGCCTACCATATAACTATGCCATTTTGTGGATAGTCAAGGGGCCAGGAGTCAGGAAACTGAGCAATTAGCTATTTCTCTAACTTCAAATACACTTAAGTTTTCTACCAATATGTCCATTACATCTTCTTGTATTCTTTCAAAAAATCCTCTCCATCTTTCTGCTGAACTGGTGAAGCCACCAAACTTTGTGGGTTCTAGAACAAGAATCAAAGGGACAAGTTTTTGAATCAAAAGACAAGAATCAAAAACTTTTAGGAAATGGAAATTCTCCTACGAGGCGGTCTGTAGGTCACATGTACTATAAGTAACAGTTCCAAATTGCAACAGAATAGAGATGAGTGAAAGGAAAAGATAGTAATAATCCTGTCCTCTTAGCCATTTAAAGGGAGTTTCGAAACAGTTAAGAAAGAGCTAGAAAAGAATTCACATTTTCTGGGGAAAGTTCAGACAAATAATTATAGCTGACATTTATTTAATGCTTTGCAGTTTACAAAAAGGCTTGCATACATTATCTTTTTTGAATAAAAAAAAACAACTATATGAAGTAGGTAACACATATTTTTTTGTTCATAATTTAGAGATAAGGATATTGAGGTTAAAAGGTTAAGAATCGGGCTTGAGGTTACAAAGTTAGTAAGTGGCAAAGAAAGGAACAAAATTCAGGGATTTTAAACTCAAAATTTGTGCTCCTATTATACCACAATTGCCGAAAAATGTTCATAAGAAGATAGCATTTGAAGTTCCTTACCTTTGGCATTTCTTCCACTGTCAAATCATATTCAAAATAATCAATGGAAAAGAAAGAAAATAATTGTAGCACTGACTCAGCTAGAAAGTAAAAGAAGGAAAAACCTGGGATAAAAAAAATAAATCTCTTTAAGTAGAGAGAAAATAAAATACTTGATCAAAGCTTAATTTGAGCTTTCTTTCCACACTTTGTTATATCTCAGTAACCTAGAGTAACCACTATTCTGCTGAAGATCAGTGGGGATAAAACAGTCTTATCTTGTCTTGTTATATATGCAACAGAGGCTGAATCCAGATTAGTGTGTATAACAGATCCTCCTTTCTGGTGAATTGGGCCCCCATGCAAGAAAGGTACAAAACAGCAAAAATGCACCATGTGCTAGAAGAATGGGCGAGTATAGGTCCAAGGGCTGCAGTCCTTGTTTCTAAATTTCTGGTGGGTTGGTGTCTCAAGGAAGCCCAAGGAGCACACCTGAGAGAAAAGTATCCAGGAGACCCACATAGCTACACAGATACTTTTTTGGTCCTTGAAGACACATTTGGAGAACTAATCTAAAATAGAACATAAGCAAGGAGGGATGGGTGGGCATGATCAGTGATGTCCAATAGTTCTTATAAAATATCCTAGCTAAACACTATCCTTTAACATTACAAATGGTGACATTATTTACAAAGCAGCTTCATCAAGCACCTCACCTCTCCCCCCCCCAACTGCTCTGCTCAATTATCAGTAGCCTCTGCATAAAAATTTTGCTACATGTTAATTAAAGAAATATCAGGATTCCTTTTCACAAACAAATTCTGACTCTGCCATCAACCACTCAATTTACCAGAAATATTGGAATAAAGAAAGCCTGGGGAAAATTTTGAGAATAGAAAGGTTGATTTTGTCTAGCACAGAATGCCACACTCTGTTTCCCTTAGGCTACAGCCTAGGAAGAGGTTGGTCTCCCTTATCTAGCACCGCAGGAAATTGAAGGAACAACTATTTGAAGTTCTTATTCCCTTGCCTTTTTATTTTATTTTATTTTTTAACAAGCTATTCCAAGGAAGTTTATGTGATGACAATGATTCTCATGGGGTTGACCTGATAATTCTACTCTGTACTTTTGCAAACTGTCAGAAAGTTTTTTGTTCATCTGATGTTCCGAAGGTCAGCAACAGTTTAGAATAAACTATTCTCCTTCCACATGATAAGATTTGACAACAGAGGATGAATAAGAAAGGAGAATTTGTGATTGTGTGTGTGTGTATGTGTATGTATTTGCCTGAATGCATGTGTTTCCTTGTGTATTCATCCCTCCTCTTTAGCAACAAGGGGAAAAAAGTATCTGGACATTGCCAAAAGCAAAAATAAAAAAGGAATGAAAATGAATTCAAATTAATGGATAAACTTACATGGAAAATGCATTCCTTAACACATTCGGAGCACACAGAGCTGAAAAATTAAAATAAACAAGTTCTTTGAAGTGCTCATTACAGAGTTAGCTAAGACTGTGTCTAGAATGAGGAATTCCCCAATATCCACAAAAGAGGAAGATATAGTCCTACAATTGCTTACTGTTATGGGAGCATTTTCTATGCTGTATTTAGCCTTAGGATCTCCATTTCAGGAAATAAATTGATAAGCCTGAAAGCATCCATAGGATAGTGACCAGGATCATGAGTAGAACAGAGATGACAACATGTGAATTTTTGTCCAAGAAATGGAAGACATTTAACATGGAGAAGAGAATACTTAGGTCATGAGATATGTCTTCAGATATCTGAAGAGTTATTAAAAGCAGATCAAGGGTATTCTGTTTGGCCTCAGGGCAGAAATAGGACTAATAGGCAATATTTTAGAGGGGTAGATATTGAGTCAATATAAGGAAAATGCTCTCCTAATTCTATCTGTCCACAAGTGAAACAGCACATTATGGAATGAGTTTTATATTACTAGAGGCCTCCAAGATGAATCTGAAGGTTCCTTTTTGAGGGATGTTATAAGAGAATTACTGCTGAAGGGGAGGCTGGACTGGGTGACCTTCAAGGTACCCTCCCAACTCTGAAAGTCTGTCTTTCTATGGCAAATTATAACTTCATGGACTATTTTTATTAAAAATAATACTTGCTGTTATGTATGTGGCATTATATGGGTTGTAAATCTTTAAAAAAAATTCTAATTTGATTTTTTTCAACAACACATGAAAGTAGAAACATGATGTTGTAAAACTGTATTTTTCATATTGCAAAATTGTACTCCCTTCAGTTGAAATGGACAAGCAATAGACTGTCCTTAGACTCAGGTAACCAGAGCAAATGCCTTGAAGGACACATTTAAACAAGCCCCACTCACTCCTTTTGACAGATGTGGCAGTAAAGACCCACTGCTTATGGAGCCAAGTTTATCATAGACACAGAGTTGGCTGCTAACTTATACTTTACTAGGAAGTGGTAATGTGTTCACAGATGAGTAAAGATAGAGATAGGAATGTGATATAGGGGGAATAGCAAATATGGCTGAAACATTTAATGTATGAGGAAAGATCGCATGTAGAAGCTAAAAACTTTCTAAACCTCAGTACTGATTATCTCCAATTTATCTTTCTTATATCTTGTTTATACATAATTGTTTTCATGTTATGTCTCCCCTATGAGTGTCTGAGATTATGACACTTAAGGCCAGGGAATTTCTTTTGTCTTCCTTCATATCCTAAACTCTTAGTAGTGTTGGACACATAGTAGGTCTTGAAAGTGCTTACTGATTAGAATACAATAGAAATCCTAATACAGACAGTGATTTCAGCTCTATGGTTCAATGCTTGAAATTACAATACTTATGAAAAGGTGAATGTTACAATTATTCTAAACCTTCATAGACAAATCAGTAAATCTCATATAGATCATGAATCTTGTAATATATTTTAAAAATATTCCTCATATTTACAAATAGCTCTTCCCCCTCAAAATTTTTTTCTTAGAGGTCCTCACACCATTGGGGCAGCCCTGAGGATAAGAGTATGGAATGCCATTAGCTCCAAATGCTAACATTACTATATTTGATGGTGTCTTGGGGGAAAAAAAAAATAAAAACTGAAAATAAATGATAGGGGATAGTAAAAGCAAAAGCTCAACTATTTCCTTTTGTTTTACATAGAAAAGGTAGAACTGGTGCCCAACAAAATCACATCCCTTTGTCTAGTAAAAGTTCTAATTAGCTCAGGTTTTATCACTGATCCTAGGCCACTTTGTCAAAAACAAAACAAAACAAAAACCTCTCAGAATAGGGAAGGAATTCTGAGGTCATCTAGCTTAACCATATCTGTACTTGAATATTCCCACAACATTCTTGAGTGGCTATCTATTCCTCTAGAAGATCATCAGTGATGGACAGCCCATTCCACTATGACAGTCTATTTAATTCATTTATTTATTTTCTTTTTTGAGGGAGGAAGGTAGGGTAATTGGGGTTAAGTGACTTGCCCAAGGTCACACGGCTAGTTTGTGTGTGTATGTGTGTGCATGTGTGTATGTTAATTGTCTGAGGCCAGATTTGAACTCAGGTCTCCTGACTCCAGGGCTGGTGCTCTATTCACTTGGCCACCTAGCCACCCCGAGTCTATTTTATTTTGAGACAATATTTGAAGGACACTTTGTTTACATCTAACTTAGCTCCTCTACAACTTCTACAATGATTCCTAGTTTGGGGCCCCCAAAGAAGATCAATAAATTCAAGTCTTATTTCTTCATGATAGCCTTTTCAAAAAAAAAATTGAAGGCAACTATTACGTTGTCTCTTAGTCTTTTCTTAATCAGGATAAAATTTCAAGCTGATTCAACACCTTCTCATTACAGCAGGGTTTGCAGTTCTTTGCCCATCTTATTTGAATTCCCAGGGACCAACTGCAGTATATTAGTATGCTTTCCAAAACATGGAACTAAATATAATGCTGGAGATATGAACTGACTAGTAGACAGTGGTAGTACCACTTCCCTCACTCTAGACCCTAGTGCTTCTATCAAAAGTGGCTATCAAAGTGCTACTTTGATGCTTCACTCTTGTATGGAAATGAAACTAGGTCCTTAATGACTGTGCCAAAATCTAACTCTGGTTGTCAACATGGAAAACTTTGAGTATGGAGGTGGTAAAGTACTTTATGACTGTTAACTACAGGGAAGTTTAGCCACTTGCTATTGGTCACCAAAACTCTTGAAGGCCATCTACTAAGTTATAGAATGATTACAGTTGGCTTGGGGGAAGAAGAACTATAGAACCATGACTTCTTGAAATACCAAATGAAAACTGTTAGCTTTTATTTTTTTAGCTGCCTATCACACAGTTGACTCATATTGAGTTGGCAGTCCACTAAACTGCCAAAAACATTTTTTTTTGGCATAAACTATTATCAAGCCACTCTTATCCCATTCTCTTTTTGTACTCTTGATTTTTAAAATTCAGTTTTAGAACTCTACACTTAGGCCTATTACATTCAATTGTTATTAGTTTGAATCCAACATTCTTATCTTCAAAATCTTTTTGGATATTGAGTGTCATGCAATATGTTAACTCTTCATTCCACTATTGTTTCATCTTCAGATGACATAAATGGGCTATCCAAATGTAATATTCATATATCTATATCTATAGATATAGATATATATATATATACATATATATCTCCATATATAAAAGTCACTGATAAAAATTTGCAACATCAGAAGGTTAAGAATTGGTTGCATTGTCTTTTGGCCTTTTGATTATGACCAAGTGGCTGATCCCTGTCTTCTCAGAAAAAAAAAAAAGTTAGAGCAGCTATAGAACTTAAAAGAAAAAAATAAAATGAATAAGTAAAAATAATAATTTTCTTAATTAAAAGAAAACTTCCATTTGATATATGACTTTTTCTTAAAAAACAATTAAAATTAAGGTACAGATAAAAGCAATATTTCTAAAATTAAAAGAAATATTGTGGAGTGTATATCTCAAATAAGGGACTAATATTGAGAAGCTATAACAGACCAATACAAAATTGCTAGACTGATAGTACATACCCTTCAGTGAAGCGATGGTCAAAGGACATGGACAAACAACTTACAAAGAACAGATATAATCTCTTTAAAAGCACAGGAAAACTGCACAAATACTCTATTAATCATATTAATATGAATCAAAACAACTTTAAAATATTACCTTGTACTTAATAAAATGGCAAGGATAGAAGAGAAAACAAAAACAAACAAATGAAAACAAAATCCTAAAACTAAAATTCAATGGGACTGCAGGGAAATAGAAACATGCATTATTGGTGACATTGCAGATTACTGGAAATATTTTAGAAAATAAGGTAGCATTATTGCCGAATGAGTTACAAAACTGATCATATTTCTAAGCCCTGCTATTATACGGCTTGGACTTTTCTCTAAAAAAATGTGAAGGGAAAAATGATCTGTCAGTATGAAAAAATTCAAAGCTAGTTTATTTTTCTTAACACAGATTGGAAAAAATCCAATTCAACTCAGTTTAGCAAGCAATTATAGGTAAAACTTTATGCTAAGCCTTGAGAATACAAAGCCAAATACCCTTGTCTTCAAAAAGCTTATTTTCTTTAGGAATATATATATATATATACCTTTAAAAAAGTAAATACAAAGTGCTTACATAGCAATTTCAAGAAGGAAGGTAGCAAAGAAAGGAAAGAAAAGGTCTTAGGAAGTGGCATCTGAGATATAATTTTTAGGAAAGTCATGATTATATGAGGCATATAAATATGTATATAGACATATATGTTATAGTTGGACAATGACTAAATAAATTATTTGATAACATATTGGGATCTTGTTATTAAAATAAATATTAAGCATACAATAAATGACACATACCAATATGGCAGAAGGACATGTAATGTCAAAAACACTGAATTTAGAAACAGGGAACCTGAGTTCCTGTTCTGGTTCCTCCACTTAATTAGTGATCATGAGCAAGACACTTAACTTTTTTGTGTGAAACCATTTCATCATCTCTAAGTAAAGGTTAAATTAGATGAACACTTAGGTCCCTTCCAGTTCTGAACCTGTAATTATATGTGATACATAGAAAGATCTTCAGAAACCTAATAGCATGCACAAAAGGGTAAAATGAAAAAAAAGAAGAAAAATAAAAAGAAAGGGAAGGGGAGGGAGAAAAAAATGATTGGAAAAGAAGTTCAGGAGAACAAAATTATAGAAAAAAGGAAGGGAAGAAAGGAAAGAGTGCAAGGGAAGCCTAGGGAGAGGTAGAGAATAGTGATGTGAAAGAAGGACGTATAGTGCCATACCAATCAATCTACCAAAAAATTACTTTATAGAGCTAGAAAAAATAGTGAAAAAAATTCATTTGGAAGAACAAAAGGTCCAGAATATCCAGGCAATTAATGAAAAGAAATGCTAGGGAAGGTGGCCTAGCCATACCAGATTTTAATCTGTATTATAAAGCAACAGTCATCAGAGCTACTTGGTACTGGCTGAGGAATAGAGTAGTGTATCAATGGAATAGATTGGGTACAAAAGACTCAGGAGTCAACAATTATGTTTGATAAGCCCAAAGACCCCAGTTTCTAGGATAAGAACTCACTATTTGACCAAAACTGCTGGGAAAATTGGAATATAGTATGGCAGAAACTGGGCACAGACCATCATCTAATGCCATACACCAAAATCAAGTCTAAATGGGTACGTGATCTAGGTATAAATGCTGATACTGTAGGCAATCTGGGGAAGCAAGAGATAGTTTACCTGTCAGATTTATGGAGTAGGGAAGACTTTATGACCACAGAAGAATTATAGAATATTACAAAATGCAAAATGGATAATCTTGATTACATTAAACTGAAAACTTTCTGTGCAAACAAAGCCAATGTAAGCAAGATTAAGAGGGAAGTAGGAAATTGGGAAAGAATTTTTACAACCAGCATTTCTGATGAAGGCCTCATTTCTAAAATATACAGGGAATTGAGTCAAATCTATAAGAATGCAAGTCATTCCCCAATTGATAAATGGTCAAAGGATATGAACAGGCAATTTTCAGAGGTAGAAATCAAAGATATCTATAAGCATATGAAAAAATGCTCTAAATCACTACTGATTCAAGAAATGCAAATCAAAACAATTTTGAGGTACCACATCTCACCAGCCAGACTGGCTAAGATGACAAAACAGGAAAATGACAAATGCTAAAGAGGATGTGGAAAAATTGGAACACTAACACATTGTTGGTGGAGCTGCGAACTAATCCAACCATTCTGGAGAGCAATCTGAAACTATGCCCAAAGGGCTATACATAATTGCATACCCTTTGATCCAGTAACATCACTTCTTGGTTGTATCCCAAAGAGATCATAGAAGTGGAAGGAAGACCCATATGTACAAAAGTATTTATTACAACTCTCTTTGTGGTGGCAAAAAACTGGAAATTAAGGGGATGCCCATCAATTGGGGAATGGCTAAACAAGTTGTGGTCTATAAATGTAATGGAATATTATTGTGCTATAAGAAATGAGGAGCAGATGGACTTCACGTTTACCTGGAGAGGCGTATACAGACTGATGCTAAGTGAAAAGAGCAGAACAAGGAAAAAATTGTACCCAATCACAGACACATCGTATGTGTGATGACCAACTTTGATAAACTGGACTCTTCTCGGTAATTCACAGCTATAAAACAACTCTACAAGTCTCAGGATGGAAGGAGATGTCTACATTCAGAGAAAGATCTAGAAAGAACAGAGTTTAAATGGAGACTGAAGCCATCTACATGTTCTCATTCTTTTCCATGTTTGGTTTTGTTTCTTCTTTCCCATTGTCCACTTCATTGGTTACATCCCTTCTATACAAACAGACTATGGTACAATGTGAAAGTATTCGCAGATCCTATACATGCCTGCACGCCGCCATGGGGGAGGGGGGAGAAGGAGGGGAGAAAATCTGAAACTCAAGTGATTGTGGAACTGAATCTTGTAAACTAAAAGTAAATAAACAAATCAATTAATAAAAAATAAAAAAGAAAGAAGGAAGAAAGTGAAAGAGGGAGAAAAAGGAAGGAAAATGAGAGAGAAAAAAGAGAAGGAGAGAGAAAGGTGGAAAAGAATAAACAGAAGGATAGTTTAACATATGATAGACAAGGAAAGGGGTACAGACCATATGGCTTGCTTTGTGTACATTTGTTTGCGTGTTGTCTCTCCCATTAATGTGTAAGCTCCTTGAGGGCAAGAACTGTCTTTTGCCAGCTTTTGTATTCTCAGCAGTTAGCACAGTGCACAGCACGTAATAGGTGCTTAAAAAATGTTTACTGATTGATTGTTGACTGTTTTCTAACTAATTTCAAACCACTTTTTTAATGCTAACGGTTTTATGTAAGATTTTATTCCTATATTTTGTATGTTTGTTTGATTATTTTTGTTAAGGATCATTGTGTATAACTTAAAAGAAGGAACAGTTGGTACCTAACTCCTATTACATTTTACACATGGATGGTCTTGGGCAAGTTCAATTCTAGATTCCTTTCCTAGGATTGCTGTAATACAATAATCCTAGCTGTAGGGAATAACTCAAACCATTCCATAAGTATAGTTCCGTCTCATAAATGTAACCACATTTGATAGCAAAAGCATTCATCCTAGTATGCTTTTATTCCAATCAGCAAACAGAGAGAAACATAGCGAATAATCACCCACCCCAATACTGTCCTTTTGTAATGTAACTAAATATTCACAAGTTTTTCACATGTATTTGATGAACATAAAATTTAGTATCAGTTTCATGCTTCCAAGGAGCCAACCTCACTAACTGCATGAAGACTGAGTGCTAGTAAATCCTCCCCAGGTCTGCTGCTTCCTGAGGCATCTTGACTATTGGCTTCTATTGATTGCCTATGGAAGAAGAACAGCCACCACATATGGAAGTCACATTATTACTTCTAGGTATGTGACTGCAGACCCCTGAACAAATTACTGCTGCCAAAGCCCAGCCAGTTTAATTTGGCCTGCTTAATTCTTAAACAAGCTCTTATTCTGAACTACTACAATTATGGCAGATCAGTGGGGACAGGGATATTCTGGGGTCAGTGGGAAGTCACAGGCTGCATTTGGTAGTGGAGGGAGTTGGGCTGTGAAGAGCTGGATAAGATTTTTTTTTTACTTCAATATTAGAACTGAGTAACATGAACAATTTAATGGTGACCTACATTTAAAATAATGGATAATTTCCAAACTCAAGAACCTTCACTCAAGCCTCAGATGGGTTACAACAAACCAAGCAAAGTTTTTTTTTTTTTTTTTTTTTTTTTTTTTTACTCCCTGTGTCTGATTGTGTGCACATACTTTGGTTTCATAAGTAGTCAAATATTACTGTGTCAACTCTCGTATCTGACTTCCTTCAGATAGTGTGGCTTGCTTATTGGGATCATGACTTCTGCTGAATCATCTACCCATTATCACCCATGATATAATGGCCCACTGACATTCAGAATTGAAGAGATAGCTATGGTCAGAACATATTTTCTTATTCTTACCTGAAGATGCCTTTACCTTTTTTGCTAGCAGTAACATAAAAAGAAACAGAACTGATTTCTAAGCAGAATTGATTAAGGCTTTTTAAAGATAATCACAAAAATAAAGTTTTGTTACTGGTCTATACAAAATAGAACCTCTAGTGTGAGTACTAAAGCAGAAGAGAAGATTATGTGGGCCAGTTTCAACCATAATGTCACCTTCCTATGTACACTTGGAATAAGGTATAAAAGTGAAAAAAGTATATAGGGGATTATTAATGACTGTCTAAGCCTCCTCTGGGAATTGGAATCTGATCTGTGATCAGCATTTCTCCATCTCTACTCAGAAATCAGATAATGCATTTCATGTCCTGCCCTGTTTCCCTTCCCTCCTTTATAAATAACTATTTGATCTGTCCCCAAAGGAGAATAGAAATTTAGAGGAGCATTGTGAATCCCTGACATATAGATGCATCTCTTAGCTCAAGTTTCAGCCTTATAACTAGATATTATTATTAATAATGCCACAAAAATATGAGAATAAAATAACTAAAACAATGCATAATAATAGCAGTGCCAACAAAAACTTCAATAAATGAAGATATATGGAGGATGTTGTCAGAAAACTCACAGAAGATGAGATTATATACTGATACTTTTTCTCAACTACAAAAACGTTATTTTATCTATTTGCGTGATAGTAAAAATAACATCAAATATATACAAAAAAAGATAATAGCAGGGTAGCAACTTGTCCTAGTTATGATTTTATCTGAACTCCAAATAACAAGATTTTTTTCAATAACAACAAACAGTAAGGATGATTTCAAAGCCCAAAACATCGACAATGTTATGGGGGTTTGGGGAGTGGTAAAATAAGAGAATGCCAGTAAGGGTGATTCACACTGGGGACTCTGTGTGTTCTGTGAGAAGTAGGTAGGAGCCCTGAAACACTGGCCATTTGGGTTCTGGTGTTACTGGTGATTCAGTGTATCCTTCAGATAGTGTGATAAAAGTGTTCTTATGAACCTAAGAAATAGAAGAGATGGCATAGTGCTACATTTTGGCCCTACTCAAAATCATTGTGCTGAACAGTCTATTCAGAAGACAGCTGAGTGGGTAACAAAGTAAATGTGAATAGGAAATCCAAATAAGAAAAGCATATGAGGGATCCTAAGTTCACTTTCTCACAATGAATAAAAATTTTCATGGCAGCACATTTAGAAAAAAAAAGTCAAGATTAATTAAAATCTTAACTATAGAAGATTGAGAGAAATAATAAAAGTAGAGAAAAGAACTCCTAAAAAAAAAAAAAGAAATCTCTTCTACAGCTGCAAGAAGTCTACCATAAAAATGCAAGATGGATGAAACAATAAACAGAAAGCTGAAACACCATTAATACAATGAATACCAGAATAATTAACATCAATTCCAGTTTTTCTGCAAGATTGGAAAGTATGTGAGGGGATTAGAAGGGGATAGGTAAGATCGAAAACTATTGGCTTAAATGTTTCATAGTAGATATGAATTAAAAACAAGGCATTTTATCACTTTCTTTATTAACAGAAAGTAACTCATATACACTATCAAAGGATGAATATGCTACCAAGTCCTCCAAAGTTGGGCCAGTTTTGTTCATATACTTTATATGAAGTATTCATAGTGGCCACCACTTTACAAAATCAATAAAGACATATAAACATTAATTAAGGAATAAAAATAGGTGAGTCTAAAAGTCACAGAATATATGAATAGCAATTTATTGATTTGACATTTGTTGAACAAGTTGTCCAAAACTGCTATAACATATACACTGCTTTTGTTGATTATCATAAAACATTTGGCTTAGTTCTATACTCATAGATGTTTCATGTGCTGCATGAATACAGTAATATATACATACATATATATATATATTCATGTGGACATGTGATATACTAGCATTCTCTTTGTATATGCATATACACAGAGCCAAATACATATGTGTGCTACATATGTATATTACATATATGTGTATAAATATATAAATAGGACTGTTCTCTAAAACATGTCAACAACAAGAATAATTAAATGCAGAATTTTCCAGGGATACAGTTTAAACCCATTATAGTTTTCTCTAGGCTTACAGAGATTATTATTTCTCTTAAAAATAACTAAGAATGGTTTCTAAGTTCAAGAAGGAGTCAAACCAGAATATAATGATGGATGATCTTAATTATTACAGAGACTAAAAAAAAAGTACATTAAACAGCTCCTTCATTTCATGGAATCATTCTCCACTGATATTGAATTGTTGCTTGAGCTTGTTAAGTATAAAATTCTTAATATATTTCAAGGGAAGGTATTGATTGAACACTTCTATCTTTAATACTGAGGTCAATTTGAACTAACAGATAAAGACAATACATAAAATCCCCTCGGCCTCCTCCAGACTCATTGAGTATAAAGGTATTAGGAAGATTGACTCAATATGTTAAGTAACATATTGGCATCCTGGGAAGGGGAAGTACATATTTAAAACCACTGACATCTATATAATGACAATCTTAATGTAAATTTTAGAATTATAAAAGAGACAGTAGTATATGTAGTATATTTAGAAAGTATTCTTCTCAAAACCCCTATAATATTAATGAAATGAATGGCCCCTTACTCTAAGGCAGCTCTATAAATATTGACATTGATTCACCAAAAATGAGGAAGAGGATTCATAGACTTGTTAGGGTGTAAAATGAACAGATGAAAAACCTACAAAAATATTAGGAACAAGGAGACATCATTTCAGTAAATGTTAGTAAAAGCTGGTAACAGGTACATCCTTTGGATCTAACGAATATAACCAAAAGTCTATACCCTCCAGATGAAACTTAAGAAATGGCTAAGATCCAAGATGACAATCAGAAGACATCCCATGGACAACAGTAATATGAATTCAGTCAACAATATGCTAACAAAGAAACTTTGAAACAAATGATGACTATGTTGTTTGTGGTAATAGGAATGGTGGTGGAGGTTCTTAGGCTACTTCAGCAGCAAGTCATTATGAAGAAATTACAGAAGGACAACCTTTAAGGATTTAGTGATAAGTATATATTATGACCATAAACTGGGGAAAACTTGTAAGGAATGGAAACAGCAATATTATAGGTTGTAAAAAAAGTTAGTACTTACCAAATATCTAGTGAGACATGAAGTGGAAGCAAGAATTATATGTTGGGAATTAGAATTCTACATTACAGACTAATAGTTGACACAGTAAACACCAAATACACACTTCAACTATTCTAGCAAATTCAATCAATAAACCACATTAGAACTGGACCATTATCACAGAGGAAACCATTAACATCAATCACCTGAATGATGAAAAATTAAAGATAATTTTAATAGATATTCCTTTATTAAATACTCAGAATTTCTAAGTTACACACAAAAAATGATACAGATACCTAGGAGAAAAGATCAAAATTCTGTTGGAAAGAGGTACATATAATTCCAGTTATTTTGTATTCTGTTGAACTTGTACTAAGGATTCTTTCAGTAATCCTAGAGAAGATATTTCTTTCCTAATTTTCACATCAAACTATAAAACACAGTTATTTTATCTGCTTATGCAATAGTCTATAAAGCATTAAGTATAAAAGAACAATAGCAGAATAGTTACTTGCTCCAGGACTCTTTCTATTTGAACCCCACAAAAGGTGAGAAAAATAAATCATACTAATGACAAATAGCTGGTACCTATATTATTTTATAAACACTTTACACATATTATCCCATGATCAATCTGCCTCATGGGTTCTTCTATCTTCTAGCTATTTCTATTGACACAGTTGGGTGTTACCGATCTCTCATCATATCCAAAATGGAACTCATTTCCTTTTCTACAAAATGTGTCCCTCTCCAAAACTTCCCTATTTTTCATGAACCAGCAAACCTCTAATCCTCCAGGTTCATGATATCAGAGTTATTCTCACCTCCATATTCTCCCTATTTCACAATAGGCTAGTTCATTGCTAAATTCTGTTACTCTTATGTCCACAACATCTCTTAATATATTCCCTTCTCTTCAATCACATGATACCCAAATTAATTTTGGCCTTTTTCACTTCTCACAAAGCCTATCCCAATAGCTGAAGGGATATAGTATATATGTATAAGTCCAAAATATGTACAAAGAAAATACAAATAGTAGGTCTCTCTCTCTCTCTCTCTCTCTCTCTCTCTCTCTCTCTCTCTCTCTTTCTCTCTCTTTTTCTCCCCCTGTCCCTCTCTCTCTCTCCCAGGAACCTCTGGGTTCAAAATCTAGTAAGTCATTCTTTACTTACGCCTTAAAAGGGCAAGGTCTTAACCCTATCCTATATAGTTGCTCTAGGAAGAAAAAGTCTCATAGAAAAGAGATGTCAACCACTTAGTCTATTGGCTTTTATACTCTTAATTAATTATTCAGCTAACCCTTTATGTTTATTTAACTGAAAGGTTTAATTACTAGAGATTTTGTTGCCGGCCATGAAGAAGATAAGTAATTTTTTATGATTCATATTCAAGTGGCTTAGATGACTGTATGTAGTACCAAACCAGTTCAGAAAGCGGTCTTTACACCCCCTCTCTATATTTCTATAAAATCTAATCTAGTGAAGATGCTAGATGGAGATTGACATGAAAATCCCAATAAAACCTATTTATATAATATTTTAGAGGGGGCAGTGCACTTTCAGATCCATTATCTTATTTAATCCCCATAATCTCTATGAGAAACTCAGGGAAGCATTACTATTACCATCTTGAGGAAGAAGAAACTAAGATTCAGACCAATGAAATGATTTACCTAAAGTAAAATAACAACTAAGTGATAAAATTAGGATGAAAACCAGCATCTCCTTTCTCCCATCTGTGGAAAAGGATCCTTGATGTTGTTAGACTGTATATCTGGGAGAAAGCTTTAGATACTGAAAAGGGATTTTCCCCATCTCATTTAAAATGGGGAAAGGAATGAATGTTTGTATGTAACCCATGCCTCAAGCTTAGGTTTGAGTGGGTTAAACTTATAAAGTTTTTTCAAGGGATGACCAAGAAAATTGAACCTACCATACATAAAGAAAGGAAAAGTTAATTTCAAATTAGATCCTTCCTTTTTTCTTATTTTTTTTTCAATTTGTATTTATTTTGTCTTTTGAATGCCCCCTCCACTACCAAAAGAATTGCTATTTGCATTCTTGCATATTTATGGCCTTTTCTTCTTTAAAAAAAAAAATCTCTTTGCAGTACAAGCCTAGTAGTAGTATCTTTCAGTCAAGTTTAGTGATTTGGAGGGACCAACATGCCTGAATAGTTCCTTCTTAACTCAAACATTCTAATTTAACATTAATCATTAATACTGGAGAAAAATCTCCATTTAAAAAACTATTTATTGAGAAGTGTCTATATATTCCCAATGAAAGAGTCTCTAGGAAGAGTACCATGATAAGAATGAGGAATTTAAAGTCAAAAGGTTTGGTTTTAAGTTCCATCTTAACCATTTAATACTTTTGTGAATTCAGACAAGAACCAAATTTTTGTCAGCCTCACTTTAGGTTTTATAATGAAGAGGCTGGACTGAACAACCTCTAAGATCCTTTCCAACTCTAGAATCTATCATACTAAATAAAGATATGATTCTCACCCTCAGGCCCTCACAAGCATCTTATATCCACTGAGGGAATAGGAAAGTATATGAAAGAAATTTTACATATAACAACTCATTAAACACTCACAAAACCATGTGAGATTGGTTTTGATATTATCATGTCAATTGTACTGATGAAGAAAGTATGGCTGAGAGATGGTAAGTGACTAACTCAAGCTTACACAGCCAGTAAGTGTATGAGAGAGGATTACAACTCATGTTTTTTTTTTGTTTTTTAATTTAAAATTGAACATGCTATCAGCCACTATTCCAATGAGCTGCTTAGTTGAACCAGACAGTATCTAACGGTCCATCTCACTCTAAATTCTATAATGCAATGCTGAATGTCACGAGGATTCAACAACAGCATTATGTCACTCACTGAACCATAGGTCTGGGTAGATCAAATTTCAGACATTTTGAACTGCTATTTGATTTAAAGCAAATATGAGTCTATTCCTTTTCACTCCATGTCTGGAATTTTCTTCTTCCTCATCTCTGCCTCTTGGCTTTCCTAGTTCTTTCAAGTTCCAGCCAAAATTCAAGCTCCTTCATTCATGCCTTTCCCAATCCCCTTTAATGCTAGTGACTTCCCCCTGCAATTATCTCTGACTGATCCTGTATTTATCTTGTTTGTACATAGTTATTTTCACAATGTCTTCCTCATTAGGTTCTTGAAGGTAAGGGTTGGTATTTTCTTGCCTATCTTTATATTCCCAGTGATTAACACAGAGTCTGGCACATAGTAGGCACTTGATAGATGCATGTTGTCTTGGATTGAATTGAATGTAGTCTAGCAAAAGCAGTTTGAAAATAAATGTAGTTTCAAAATCACTTGGCCTGACTGGAGTAGAAAGAACATACCTCTTAACAGTGATTTGTGCTCCTGTGACATGCTAGAATAGGGACCTAGGGATTTCAAATTAAGATCATAAACACATACTCAGAAGACATTTTGGCTGCTAGAGAAGTGCAAATGGACATGGTTCTTTTTCTTGCCTAGGAGGAAGAGTGTCTCCATAATTAAAACAAAGACAAAATCAAAGTTACTCCCATCCATCTGGGAACTATTGCTATTCAGTTGAAATATAGGTCACCAGACATGGTCAGAGAGTAGTCTACCTGGACTATTCTGGTGGGAAAAGCAAAAAGGATTAGATTAAGGCCAGGCCAGCATAGAAGGAAATCAATGCATCTAAGAAAACTCTGATAATGATGTAATGATCCCTAGAACTTGGAAACCTTTTCCTAACACATCTTGTTTACCTTAAAGATTTTTTTGTGTGCCAAACCGAGAAGACACTGCTTTGTTTTCAGTCAGGAAAGACATTTGGACTTCTTTCCTCCAGTTGGCAACATGTGCCAAGAAAGAATATTCTCCTTCACTAAGAAAGAGAATAAAATAGACTCAGGAAAGACTATTGGTTGACAAGTTCTGTGGCCTGCAGTGGATAGGTAACAGCAATGGCCACCTATTGGCTTGGTCTAAGTGGTCAAATCATTCAAGGTCAGAATGTATTTTATTGTCAACTAAGCAATACAGTGAGTGAGAAGAAATCCAGGACATTAAAATCAGAGCAATGTGTAGTAACTGCTGAAATAAAACACTTTCAATCTTTTCAGTTTTCTTAAGTGTTACTCTCTTCTACAGAGTCTACATATAGTTTAGCTGTAGCTGTACTAGCTTACTTACTGTCTCATCCCTTTCACAAACTCCTAGAATTGTCATTCTAAACTTGTTGCCTCATTTACTTTCTTTTCTCTCACTCTTCAACAGTTTGCAATCTGGATTACAGCCTGATCAGTCTACTGAAACCCCTCTCTTTGAAACTGGCAATAATCAATTAATTTAACAAAAGATTCTGGTCTATTTTCCAGTCTTCACTATTATTTAACTATTTGCTCAATTTGAAACTATAGATCACCATCTTTCTTCTCTGAGTTGTTTGTGACACTACTATCTCCTAGTTCTCCTCTTAAACATAGAACCAATCCCCTCTATCTCTTCTGCTCGTCCATCATAACATCATGCCCTTAATTACAGATATATTTTAAAGTACTGTCTTAGACCTTCTCTCTCTCCAGGTTTTCTTTTGGTAAACTCATCAGCACCAATGTGTTTAACTATCATCCCCTTGTAGATGACTCTCAGATCTACATCTCCATTCCCATGGTCTCCTCCAACTTCAATCCTGAATCCCAAAGGATATGGGAAGAAATTGCATAAAGTATACAGATGGAAGATTTGGCCTTGGCAAGGGGAGCTTGTAGTACTGATAGAGAAAATGAGAGATGATAAATCTAGAGATGATGTATCTCTCATGGTAGGTGGCCTAAATTTTTTGCAGTATTTTTTGTATTATATTTGAGCTAAGTTCCTTTGCTAAGAGGGAGCAAGAAGGGAGGTATATGAAATATTAGGGGAAAAGGCATTTATTTGGAGAAAGTACTGTATAAAGTCAATCAGAAAAAAATAAAAGGAGTGTCATGTAGCAGTGAAGACTGAATTGAAATTGGAAAGTATAAATTTGTAGTGGGACCAGTCAGCAGGATTGTGTGACTTCCTCTAGAACAGGTCAAAGGTAGAATAATAAGAATAGATAAGATAGATGGTGGAACTAGCAAAGGGTTAAGGATAGAAAAGTGATTAGTCCTGATAGTAAAATGGGGTAATGCATTCAAGGTAAAGGGCAGTGTACATTTGAGCTGGTTCAATATTTCAAAAGAATTAAGAGGACTGACAAGGGCTGATGAAATAGGAGAATAGGGAGGGAGGTAGGGCTGAATAGGGATTGGTGAGGACAAATAATAAATTTGAAGGAATAATGCACAAGGAGAAATTGAAGGGTATGAAGTTAGAGAGAGGAATTTCAGAGTTCTAGATCTTGGAGGTGATATTGTTGCATTTGATACTTAGAACAAAGGAATGATAATGATAACAGAATCATAGAATCACAGAATCTGAGAGTTGTAAGAGATCTCAGAGGCTAACTAGTCCAACCTATAAATGAAAGGAAGTAATACTATAGAGGATGTAAGAACCTTATTAATTAGAGAAGAGTCCTCAAACTATGTTCCCAATAAAACTGAGCAGGGGTTCTGCAGGTACTCCTGCAAGACTTGGCACATGGGTATGATTTCCTTTAAGAACTCTAGCTTCTGCAGTATGAGGTAATATCCTCTTCCCCAATGAATGTGTCTCTCGACTAGGCCCTCTATAACAACATCAACAGTAATGATCATTGTCATCATCATCGTTGTCATCATTATCATCATCATCATCATCATAATTACAATATCCCACATTTATGTAGTTGTTGAACTTTTGCAGAATTCTTCCATAACAAGATAGCCATTAAAAATATCTCTGTTCTCTACTTTACAAGTCACAAAGTCATGGATCATCATGGGACTGAAAATAGAGAGTTGGACAGGACCTCAGAGGCCAATCATTCCAATTCCTCACTTTAAGTTTGAAGAAACTGAAGCCAAAATACCTGAGGAAGATTAAGTTACATGGTTTCAGTGCCAAAGATAAGATAGGAATCCAAGGTCTTTGCATGTACTACACAAAAAAATATGAAGGTCAGACAGGTGTAAAGTGACACATTATAGTCCCTTTGATAGTAAGTGTTGAAGATAGTATTTGAATCCAGATATCATGACTTTAAGTCCAGAATATTGCACAATATATTTCCAGATAATAAGTTGGATGTATGATGCTGAAACTTTGCTTATTTAAGCTTCTGTATAGATAAGGTTTAGTATAGACCTGAAACCATCATTTTTCATCTTCAGATGGCACTCCTAGATCATTAAGGCAAGATGCTGACCACATTTATAGAGGGAGTACACTGAGTTCATTTTCAGAGATAGGAGGAATCAATGAATCAACAGATTCATCAATATGGGGAAATGAAATGGAAGTGGTTTTTAGAACCAGATGAGAGAATCAATTAAATTCAAAGATGTGAGAAGTGATGATTGCCTATATAGTCAACAAAACCATTGAGAAGTTCTTCCTTGGGTCTGAACTAAATCTCTTTTGCTATAATTGAAGTCCTATTTGGATTGTGCTCAGTTGGACGAATTACCTGGTCAGCATTGCTTTAAAACCACTTAATACCTAAAGCTCATGAATTTCTGTTCAGCAGTAAAACATTTCCTCCAACCACTCAGTCGATTCATTTCCTGGAAAACACAAACTTGACCATTGAAAATAGAGAAATCACTAAAGATCCCTCTTTAATAAGTCTGTAATGTTCTGGTTAAATGTTTTTTAAAATGTAATATCTACTACTACAATTACTACTACTACTACTACTATTACTACTACTACTACTACTACTATTATTACTACTACTACTATTACTACTACTACTACTACTACTACTACTACTACTACTACTACTACTACACACACACACACACACACACACACACACACACATTTTAAATAAGGCTAATGTTTGTCCTCTACACCAACTTCAACCTCAGTCTTCAAGGACTTGTTCCAGTAATAATCTAATCTTCAATCTCTGACTTTCTACCAGTTCTTACATGCCTACAAACACACTTAGCTTTCTTTAATCCTTCTCCTCCAAAAACAACATCAACAACAAAGGCAACAATAACAAAATCCCTATCTCATACCATCTCTCTTTGCCAAAATTTGTGAAGTTATCCAACCTACTTTCACTGAAAATGAAGGGGCCTCAGAAGAAATGTTTGAGGAAATAACAACAAAAACAATAACAGCAACAAAAAAAACCAACATAGCATTTTTTCAACAAAATAAGTGTGGCTAAACAAAGTATACTATCTGATTATAATGGAATATTATTGTACCATAAAGAAAAAATGAATATGAAGGAATTCACTGAAACATGAAAAGATTCATATGAACTGATGCTGTGACAAATAATCATATTTGGGAGACAAAATTTACCTAATGACTACAATATTACAAATGGAAAAAAAAAACTGAAACTGAACAATGTATTATTATACTGAACAATCATGGACTTGGAGAAAAAAAATGAAAAAAAGCACCTTGCTCCCTTCATTGTAGAAGATAGTAACAATTAGACAGGGTGCAGGGTGTAGAATATGGTATATGCCAGAGTATGTATTATATTATCACTAGATTGATAGATCGATAGATATAATCTTTTTTAAAAAAAAAATTTTTTTATTTACTCATTTACTTTTAATTTACAAGATTCAGTTCCACAATCATTTGAGTTTCAGATTTTCTCCCCTCCCTTCCCCTATCCCCCATGGTAGCATGCAATCATGTATAGGATCTGCAAATACTTTCACATTGTACAAT
>CM053585.1:101554054-101595440 GCA_028646515.1 Pseudochirops corinnae | reverse complement strand
AGGTGGGAGAAGATTAGAACGAGAGGAGACAGGGAGAGACAGAATGGGGTTAGTCATCTCATAGAAGAGGCAAAGGATAATTGTTACAGTGGAGGGGAAAAACAGGAAGGCAAAAGGGAGTCAACCTTACTCTCATTGAACTTGGCTTAGGGAAGGAATGACATAAACTCTAAACTGTGTATCATGGCACACAGGAGAGTAGGGGGGATGGAGATGAGAGGTGGGATGATGGAGGGGAGGGCAGAGTTGGGAGGGACGGTTGACAGAAGTACACATGTCTGTAAAGGGACAGGGACAGGGTAGAGAATAGAAGGGGGGGCAGGATAGGAAGGAGGGACACATATAATCAGTCTCTCACAATATGCCCACTGTGGAGAGGTTCTGCATAATTACACATGTACAGCCTGTATTTAATTGCTTGTCCTTCCAGTGGGGGTGGGTGATGAGGGAGGAAGAGAAATAATCTAGAATTTAAAGTTCTATAATCAAATATTAAAAATATAAATGTATATATATATATAATTATCATTAATATTATTATTAACTACATCCAACTGGGACTTAAGATACGCAGGCACTGTGGTAGGGAGAAAGTCAGAGGGTTGATGGGGGAGGACATAGGAGAGAATAGATTGGGGGAGGGGTTATACAATGGGATGGCTGTTTTGGGGTGGTGGGTAGGGGAAATATGGGGGGAAAATTTGTAACTCAAAATCTCATGGAAATGAATGATGTAAACTAAAATAAATAAAAGTTTAAAAAAAAAAGAAGGAAAACATAATGAAAGAAAAAAAAAGAATGTTTCTATATTAAAGGGATAGTGCCAGGGTGGAGGGAGGGAAGGGGAGGAGGAGACCAACACTGATTAATTTATCATAGATTTACACTTTTTCCCTAAACAAAGCAAAAATGAATGAAAATGATACAAAAAAAAGGAAGGAAGGAAGGAAGGAAGGAAGGAAGGAAGGAAGGAAGGAACAAAGGAACGAAGGAACAAATGAAGGAAAGAAAGAAGGAAGGAAGGAAGTAGGAAGGAAAGGAGGAAAAGGGAAGGTAGGGAGGGAGAGAAGGAAGGAAAGAAATACAAATATAAGAAAACAGGTAACATTTCCAATGTTTTTTAAATCAGATCTCTGTCTTAGGATCAGAAAATTTTTAGGAATAAGAGATATTAGACATCATTAAATCTGCCGCTATCATTTGACTAAAACTAAGAGAGATTAAACAATGTGTCACAAAGTCCCACAGATAACAGGCAGCAGAACTGGACTTGAAATCTAGGTCTTTAGAGACCAAATCTAGTAATCTTTTCGTGACACAACAGATTTATGACCTTCTCCATTGAAAAATGCAAATCTAACTTCACTACCAACTTGTCTTTTGGAAACACAACACAGGCTAGACATAGAAAATAAAAACCAACTTGAGAAATGCATGTCCTCCGCCTCTCATTCTGGAATAAATAAATAAAACATTATGTCTATAGACATGACAAAAGTTAATGTGTCCATGATCTTCACTTATGAACTAATATTAATGATCAGAGTATTTGAGCTCCTAATGTTCACTTTTTAAACAACTCATATTAAACTCATTTTTCCCCCTGTCACTGTTAAAATAGCAATTCTTTGCAGGAATGTTTTCCAAGAAGTAATTTGCTGGCACTTAATTACTAGTATTTAACCAGTTCAACATTTCCCTTTCTTTCAAGTCCATTAGGTTTCTATTACAATATTATACATTCTAGGCAAATGTGGCTTTCTGCAAAGGTCCTCATTGTCAGTCTCCTCAGTGCAAAGTTTATCTGGACTATTAGACATCCTCTCTGGTTTGACTTCACCAAATTAGATTCGTTATTTATATGTTAGGTCCATTGCCTTAGTACTTGGGCACTTCACGTAACTTTTCTCTAGTGAATTGTTATTAAAAATCACATAATATCAGGGCTCACAAGTTCTCAGAGGTCACTTTTTCCTCTCAATGCCTAGGTGATATAGTGGACAGAGTACTGGGTCTGAAGTGAGGAAGACACATCTTTCTGAGTTCAAATCTGGCCTCAGATACTTACTAGCTGTGAGACCCTGGGCAAGTCATTTAACCCTCTTTACGTCACTTTACTTATCATTCAAATGAACTGGAGAAGGAAATGGCAAACTATTCCAGTATCTTTGCAAAGAAAACCCCAAATGGGGTCACAAATTGTCAAATACAACTGGAAAATACTGAACAACAAGAAAAACTCTGTTCTATAGCATCCTTGACAACTGAACATCCAGCTTCTGATTAAAGACCTTCTAGTAATGTGAAATTCACAATTTTCCTAGGTACCCATTCAACTTTTTGATGACTCTAATTGTTAGGAATCTTTATTTTTCTTATAAGAAGTCAAAATCCACCTCCTTTTATAACTTTCACTCATTGGTTATAGTTCTACTCTCTAGGGTCAGACAGAGTAAGACTAATCCCTTGTAATCATGATATCCTTTTATACATCAATAAGTAACCAATACCTCATCTTCTATGAGCTAACCATCTCCTAATTGCCTCCTCTAATTCTCATTTAATATGGCCTCCTTTCCTCTTATCATCGCTATTACCTTCATCTGGATGTGCTTGAGCTTGTCAATATCCCTCCTATATTGGCCAGAAATTAATACAAGATTTCAAACAGCTCAGTGGTGTACTATATAGAATGCTGAACTAGGAGTAAAGAAGATCTGAGTTTGAATTCTGCCTCAAACATTAGATGTATGACGTTGGGTGAAATGGGAATAATAATCTCACAGTGGCGATGTGACAGCCATAGGAGATAGTACATGCCAAGCATTTTGACAAGCCTCAAAATCCTATATAAATGCCAGATGGTAGTGATGATAGTAGTAGTAGTAGTAGTAGTAGTAGTAGTAGTAGTGCTAGCAGTAACCAGGGTAGAGTACACTGAAATAATCCTTTGCCTCATTCTGGGCTGGTATGCCTAGCAATATAATCTAAGATAACTTCAGTTGTTTTTGTTTGTTTTGTTTTATTTTTCAGTGACATCAAATTCCTAACTCATGTTGAATTTCTTAATTCACTAAAATTCCCAGCTCTTTCTCATATAAAGTATTTTTTAGCCATACTCCCCTTCTACCATCTTGTTTTTCTGCAGTTTAATTTTTGAACCCAAATAAGGATTTTTCCTATGAAATTTAAATAGCATCTTTTTGTATGAAGCCAATGACTATTTATATCTTTTGGCATCTCAAATGCATTCTCTCAGATGTTACCTATTTTCCTAGCTTCATGAAATCCTCAAGTGAAATTGAAGTGCCCAAGGGGCAGATAGATGGCATAGTGGATAGAGTACCATCCTTGGAGTCAAGAGGACCTGAGTTCAAATATGGCCCAAGATACTTAACACTTACTAGCTCTGTGACCTTGGACAAGTCACTTAACCCTGATTGCCACACACACAAAGAAACAGGAATGCCTTCTATGCTTTTGTCCAAGCTATTGATTTTCCAAATCCTATTTAAAAAGTCTTATCTCATATTCATTCCAAATGCAGTTAAAATTCCAGACTTTTTGGTTCTTTTAATTAATTTAATTAAATTAATTTTGATTCAATCAAATTTTCCTATAATAGGTTTTGATGGGTTATAACATATAGATGTTCTAATAATAATGTTGATCAAACAAACAAAAAAAGCATCAAACAAGATTGAAGGTATGGAAATGGAACTAGATCTTAGTAGTATAGAGGGACCACCATGGTACAGTAGAAAGAATATTAAATGCCTCCTCTGGAGTCAGAAGTCCTGGGCCCTGTCACTAACTATGTAACCTTAGGTAAATCACTTTCTGCTAATTATCTCAGTTTCTACATCTGTAAAAAGGTATAGTTTAGTGTTGATAACCTCTAAAGTCTTTTCCAATTCGAAATCTATGGTGCATTTCCAGGTCATAGCACCTCACTATTCTTCCAACATCACTTTTGGATAGTTTTCTAATGTATCTACTGAAAGAATCTATTTCAATTTCAATCAGTCAACAAGTATTTATGGAGTATTGCATGCTTAGTTGTAGAGATTTTAAAAAATGGGGGAGGAGATCAGTATCTATCTGCCTTCATAGAGCTTGCATTCTCTCAGAGGAGACAGTACATACACAAATAATAACTGTGTGTGTGTGTGTGTATGTGTGTGTGTAAGATATATGCAAGAGAGAGACCATTGATAAGAATAAAGTTCCCATATACATCAAAATATTTATAGCAGTACTTTTGGAGAGAAAAAAAATGGAAAGTAGATACCCTACTGTTGGGGAATTATTAAACAAATTGTAGCAGATAGGAAATTGTTGTACTATAAGAAATGATGAATTTGACGAGTACAAAAAAGCATAGAAAGAGCTACATGAACTGATACAGAGTGAGATAAGCAGAGCCAAGAAAATAATATACATAATGACTACAACAATGTAAATGGAAAGACCCACCACCAAAAACAAAAAATAAAAAGTTAATATAAAATTATAAAAAAAGAAGCATGACTCAAAAGAAGATATATGAGAAGGCCACCTTACCCCTTTTGCAGAGGTGGGAGGTTACCAAATATATCACATTGTACATATTTTAGATTTTTTGTAATGTATTGATCAGTTATATTGATTTTTTTCTCCTCTTTTCTTTTGACTTTAAAAATGTTACTTGTTATTTGAGATGACTCTGTTGAAGGGAAAGAGGACAACTAGGGAAAACTACAATGATATAAAAACAGAAAAGCAATGAAATCATTTAAAATAACATATATATATATATATATATATATATATATATATATATATATATATATATATATATAAATTTCTTTAGAGTTTTTAAAAACCATACTACTCCTCAGTCTCCACTTTGGTGTTTGGGTAGGGGGAGGTAGGAAAAGTCCTCAGATTCATTTCATTATTCTAAAACTTCACTCTGTTGAAAACAAATCATGGTTGCCTTTGGCAAATGCCCATTTTGTCACAGACATTCAAAATTGTTGTACAGTTTGTGGTAGAGGCAGTGATTTGGTGCTTAGTATTGAAAGAGGAACCTCCTCTCTCAGTCAACTTCGACGAAGAAACTTTCTTTTCCTGAGTAGTATTTCTTTGGAGGGCCAGGCTTGTCTCCTTGGTGAGGTCATATTCAAACAGAACCAGGCATACTATTGCCCGCGGCTAGAATCTGTCAATTGTTCAGCTTTGGGCACCCTAATTCCCAAAGACATTGAATTATTTTGAGTAGGCTGTTTACCTTGATGTGAACAGAATTAGCCTTAGACACTAAGCCTTTATGGCAAGTTTTATTGTCCAAGGCAAATATAACCTGTTAAGATTTACAGTCTTTATTAACAGCAATAACCATTTTACAACCAACATCAGTAAATCAGGGTTTATTGAGAACTCTACAATTTTAATCTGTGGAAAACCATTAAAATGTCGGATTTTCATTGGACATAATTCCTAACTTTTATGAAAGATAGATTTTCCATTTAATTGGCGAGTATAAAAAAAGTGTAGTCCAGAATAATGAATTGTTTTGAAAACAGAAAATTGGTTTTGGCTAAACAACAAGTGTCAAGCATTGAAGCTGTTATCTTTAGTTAGAAGTGTTCCCAAAGTTAAGGTTAAAAGTAATTTCAATGACAAATAGGTCCTTACATGCTCTGCCTATAGGATGAGCTCATGTCTTTTGGCAGAGTTTGAACCATCAAACTCCCAGGCCTTGAGACGGTTTAGGAAGAACTTAATTGACCTATTAGCTCATCCAAAACACTTTCTTGCCAAGCATCTTGTTTGCAATGTCTGTGGACCTAGCGTATTGTTTATGAATGCAAAACTGCATACTTTTTAGTATACCATACCCAACAGACTTGCTAAATGATGTCATCAGGTCTTAGTTGGCAAATGTATATGTTATTTATATGATGAATACTTAGAATGGAATTGGTGGCATTTGATGAATGACATCTGATTCCAAGTAAAGTAACAGGGCTATTTTATGTTGCTGTCTCTTCCTGGTTCTGTAGCCATTATTTTGTTTTTGGGGATTGAGAGGCCTGGCCAAGATAGGCCATGCTGACTCATGTGGAAAGGTTAAAAAAAAAAAGCCTTGACTCCAGAAGAGCTAGATTACTTTAGGGAGAAATTGAAAAAATGTTCATTTGGAATTTATGACCACATCATGGTGCAATATACTTCAAAATGATTGAATGGTTCATTCAATCATAGAGAATGGACAAATTATGATAATGGTATACTGTGTTCTCTGTATCACTGTTCCCTCCTCTGCCCCAGTTCTGGGGTGGTTAGAGCAAACTATGGGGCAAAAACTTTCAAGGTTTACCCACATAAATAACTTTTGGGGTAGTTCTTCAAATCTAGCTGTCATCTCTCTCATTACTATCCACTTAATAGTATCTCCACCACCATGTCCAACTCTGGATCTTGATATCCTTTCCAATATGGAATTTCTGTTCAGTAAGTAGCAAATTTCCTCTCCTCTTCTTTTACTTCTTCACTCTTTTGGCACTCAACTGATACCTGCTCCTCCCTGATGACACTTTACTCCTTGCTAACCTTTCCAGAATTCTCTGTCCTTTCATTCCCATTCCCAACTTATTTAAATACAAAATGCTCCTGAATCTCCCCACTGCTACTTCCTGACTCTCTCTGTATTTCTATCACTCAGTAACCTCTCCTTTTTTTTTTAGGTTAAGTGACTTGCCCAAGGTCACATGGCTAGTAAGTGTTAAGTGTCTGAGGACAAATTTGAACTCAGGTCCTCTTGACTCCAGGGCTAGTGCTCCATTCACTGCTCCACCTAGATGCCCTGTAATCTCTTTTTTTTTATGTTAATGCAATATAATTTATCAACCAATTCAGAAATTGGTAACCATTGCCCTCTCTCCCCAATACTTTCTTCCCCCTTTCAAAGTGAATTCAGTGCCTGACTTATACTCTTCTACTCTTATTCTAAGGGGTTTTAACATACATGGTGATGTTCTCTTGACTATTTTAACTTTTCAGTTACTAAATCTGCTCATTTCCCATGACCTTCTACTCTGACTTAGTTATTATTTAGTTAGCTAGAAATAACAGAATACCCTTGATCTTGCCCTATGTTAATTTCATTATCTGATCAGATAATGAAATATCTGATCATAATCTTTCAACTTCGTCTGTCTCCCCATTCCTTTTTCATCCTAAATCTAGTCTTTACCCTAACAATGATCTCCAGTCTCCCCTTCTCTTAGTATAACACAAGGTTCTAGATCTCTCCTCCCTATTTACCCTTTCTACCAATATATTCTCCTCTCTTCAAATGACTGACCCTTTGGTGAAGCATTTCTACTCCATATTATTCTCTATTATGGAATTCATAAGCTATCACTCATCATGTTTTGAGAAACCTGAACCATAGGTTATTTCCACAACTTGTACCCTTTGAGGTTTGTGTGTGTGTGTGTGTGTGTCTCTTTTTTTGCTTTTGTTTGTTTGTTTTCTCTTTTAAATGGAACTGGAATAAATCATGAAACCATACTGACTTTGTCAGTTAATAAATACTTTTTAAGCACCTAGTGTGATCCAGGCATGGGCAGCTAAGTGGCACAGTGAATAGCGTAAAAGACCTGGAGAAAGGAAAGTTGATCTTCCTGAGTTCATATCTGACCTCAGATACTTACTAGCTGTGTGACCCTGGGCAAATAACTTTAACCCTGTTTGCCTCAGTTTCTACATCGTCAAATTGAGTTGAAAAAGGATACAGCAAACCACTCCAGTATCTTTGCCAAGAAAAACCCCAGATGGGGTCATGAAAAGTCAAGCGTACTGAAACAATGACAACAACAACAACTACAGTTGCCAGGTACTGTGTTAAGTGAAAGAATACGAAGAAATGCAAAAGATAGTCCCTGCTCACAAGGAGCTCACAGTCCAATAATCAGCTACAAATTTGTGCTCCTTTATCTCAATGGGGGCCCCACTGCATCAAGGCAAACTTATTACTCCTCCCTAATTGATGGTCTATTCCACTCATCACAGTGACTTTTCTAAATCTTCAGTCCTTTCTTTACCCTCTCCCCACACACCAAACCTTCCCTGTACTCTTAGCTGAGCACCTGCCTTCATATTTAACTGAAAAAGAAAAAAACCTAAATCATTTGTAGAGTTTTCTCATGCTCATTTCATGTCCCTCAGAATAATTTCCTATCATCTCCTCCTTCACTACATCCTGTGATGATGAGGTACCATTATGCTCATGATCAACACATCTACATATACCTTTGATGCTGTCCCCTCCTGTTTCCTCCAGATATTGATTCCATCATCATCCCTACTCACTCGAATATTTTACAAACACATCCAAGTCTCCCCAAACATCAAAACGATCCCTAACTAAATTTTATTATAAATGCTAGCTCTCACCTTCCTTCACCTTTTCAGCTAATCTTGTTAGAAAAGCCATCTTTATTTCTGTCCTCTACTTATGCTACTTTCATTCTTTTTAAACGTTGTTAACATGCCCTAGGTCAAGAACAGTTCCGCTTCCAACCTCCTCACTCACGTGTAACTTTTGTCTCTGAAGTTGCCAATGATTTTAAATCCAATGGCCCTTTCTCAGTCTTTATTCTTCTAGACTTCTGTGCTGCATTTAATACTACTGACCACCTTCTAGACGTTCTTTCCTCTCTGAATTTTGATTATTTTCTCTCTTGCTTCTCCTATCTATCTGACCACTCCTTTTCAATTTCTGTTGCTGGATTTTTGTTAGTCATGCCAACCTAACCCTAACCCTAACCCCTGTGGATATCCTCCAAGAACGTCTCTAAATTCCCTCACTTGGTGATCTCATCAGTTCCCAATGATCAAGGCTTAATTTGGTAGAGGGAAAGAAGGCCATCCAAGCAGAAATTTCAAAACTACCAATAATGTAAATCAAAGAAAATGCCCCCCAGCTCTTTCAATGGGTGAGGGATAAACCAGAAGTATCAAACACTTCTCTACCCAAAACATGTAGCACATAGTACTCTTGAGTGCAGACAGAACCAGATTAAAATATAATTGGCAAATATTTTATAAAAAAACATTAAAAATAAAATAAAACATTTATAATATTATATTTTAAAACTAAGTCAATAGGCAGCTGCAGAGATCCTTATGCATGGTTTAGTGTCCCTCCACACCCACCTTTCTATTGAAGTTTGATGCCACTGGTCTGGACAATAGTACAATTAGTTGATTTTAGAACTGATTAACTAGTCTAAAAGTATAGTAATTGGATCATTAACTCATAGCTCTAGTAGTAGAAGGGACTTTAGGAGGCACTTAATCATTTCACTCATTTTAGGATCTGTGTCCACAGAAGGCTATCTTGCCTAAGATGCTATGTGTAATAAGGATCAGAAGACAGTTAAAACCCAAGTCCTCTATGAGGAAATAAATTGATGGTATTATAGAAAGAGGTGTCCCAGGAAATCTGTCCATGGTATTGTGCTATTTTATATGTTTTTAATTATTTGGATAGAGGCATAAATAATACAGATATTAAACTTTCAGATGGCAAAAGGCTATGGATATAGCGAACACATTAAATGACAGAGGCAGTAAAAACAGTTATGTGACAAATTAGAATATTAGTCAGAATCTAGTTATATATAATTTAATATGAATAAATATAAAGTCTTATACTTGTGTTTAAAAAAAATACCTACACAAGTGCAAGGAGAAGGGGAATAAACATTTATATATCCTGGCACTGTGCTGAGTGCTTTACAAAATATTACCTGTACAAGATGGGGAGGTATAACTAGGGAGCAGTTTATTGGAAAAAGTTGTATGGGTTTTACTGAACTGTCAAGATGACAGAACAATATGCTGGGCAATAGTATGAGATGCTGATCAGTAATACATTGTAGTCTTAGGCTGTATTATAGACAGCATGGTACCCAGAACTAAGAATGTAATTGTGCCAATGTAATTCCTCAGATTAGTATACATCTGTAGTATGGTTTCCAATTCTACTGCAAGTGCCACATGTTAGGAGAGCATCAGTAACCTAGAGAATATCCAAAGGAGATAGATTAAAATGGTCACGTTGTAATATGAGGATAAGTTGAAAGAAATGGGATATTTAGTATGGGTGTGTAATAATTGTCTTCAAATATTCAAAGTCCTGTTCTGACAAAGAGAAATTACACACACACACACACAGACACACACACGTGTATGGATAGATGTGTAAATGTGTGTATATACATGCATATATATACACACATACATACACACATAATACATACATACATATGTGTGTATGTAGATAATACAGAGGGCAGGAATAGCAGCAGTTCAAAGCAACAAATAGAAATTGAATAGAGGCAGGTTTGGTTGCATGTAAGGAAATTTTTCCTAACAATTAGACCTATCCTGGGTAGAATGAACCATCATAGTAAGTAGTAGTTAGTCAACTAGCCAGTCAGTCAGCTAGTATTTCTTAAGTGACTCCTATGTGCCAATGATGTTCCCTTCATTATAAGTCTTCAAATAAGTAAGAGTGGGATGACATTATTCTAGTATGTGTTTGAAGGGATTATTGCATCAAGTGGTCACCGAGGTCCTTTGAAACTCTGCATTTTTGTGATTAGTGGGATCAACTTTAAGAAAACAGATTATTTGAATTTGAGATCACAGCTCTAAATCATAAGTAGCAAGCAATCATGCCCTGATTTCACATGTCAAAGAGAAATTAGACCTGTGGTTTCTGAGCCTTATACTTTCCTCCTTTTTTCTGTATGTCTTTTCCCAGTCTTATCTCCCTCTTAAAGTATTGAGGTCACAGGTTTTGCTCCCATATCAGTTTGGATGTGGCTTCTTTGAGTGACAACATCTGTCCTGCTGACCCTATGCAGTCTATCAAATAGGTGTCCCTTTTCCCTGACACAGCAAGACAGAAGTAGCTGAAGTGTTAAGTCAAAGAGTCTAATGTCATTAGATTCCATGCTCCCCCAACAGACACATCTTCCACCCATTCATTCAGTCTTGTATTCAGCTTGAACTTAGTAAGAATCACTTGAGGTAGCTTTTGAATGCTTCTCTTTCATTCTTTCTGTATGGCTTCATATTATCCTTGAACCCTGCTGAGATATATCTATTTACTAGAGGCTTTGATCCCATTAAAAGCCTGTGTAGGGCCAAGAAGTCAAATGCAGCTCTCTGCACCATCTCAGCTCTTTCTATCTAACTGGCTCAGATTTTCTCCAAAACCTACTCACAAGGCAGACAAAGGCTAGGGGAGTTTGTATTGTTTCAATGTGCCGGGCTCCTTTCAGGCGTGTAATGTAGATATTCTATCAAAAGGTTCCTTGAGGTTGCTTTCTACTTGAAGAGCTGTTTTGACTCCCCTCACCTCAGAGTTATGGTTCATGCTGTGACCTTTCCCTGTTGTCTCAATGACCCTGTGCTTCCCTTGCAGTTTGTATGCATTGCTTTGGTCAGACTTCTTTCCATTACATTGCCAACTCTAGCATGGTTTTCCTTTGCTGTACAATTGAAAGAACTAGGGGGTATTTTTCTCTTTCATTTGCTTGCCTTAAGGTCTTAAAATTTCTGCTTGAATGGTCTTCTTTCTCTCTATCAAATTCACCTCTGATCATTGGTCCTGGGTTCTCACAATTTTCTCTGGCTTCCCCATTGTTCCCAAATGCAATGAAAGATATTCAGTACAGTTTAATTCAATCCAATCGAATCCCATTGAGTTGAATGACTATTTGTGGAGCTTCTACTATGAAGAAAGTAATGGGCGAGTTGCAAAAGGTGGTGGGATGCTCCAGTGGAAAACACACTGGTTCTGGAGTCAGAAGGTTCAAGTCCTACTTCTATTGTTTACTGTTGTATGATCTTAGCCAAGTCACTTGACCAAATGAATGAGAAAACTGAAGTCTTAGTTTTTAATTCCTTGTTTGTTAAACAAGGGGTTAGACATCTGAAGTCCCTTGTAGATATATATCTATGATACTATGAATGAGATCTAAAGATTATAACATTTATAAATGCTAGTGCAGGAAGAATTTTTAATAATAATTTATTCTAGTAATCTAATTTTACAGGCAATGGAATGTAAAGAGCAATGAATCTGGAGCAAGAAGACCTGGGTTCAAATGCTAGTTTTGCCATTTGCTATTATCTATAGGATATTAGGCAAGTCATTGCTTATCTCCAGGCCTCAGCTTCCTCACCTGTCAAATGAAAGGATCCAATGAGAGGATTTCTAAGGTCCTTTTTGACTGGGAAAATTGTGGAATGGATCAAGAAAGAAATATTGTTGGACATCTAGAAAGAGAAGTGATAACTTCTTAAAGCCAGATTGGCCTCATCAAGAGCAGTCATGGAAGACTTCCATTGTTTTCTATTTTGGCACAATTACTAAAACAGTTGAAATGAATGCTGTGAATAAAATTTGCCTAGACTTTTAACTATGTTTTTTTTTACAAAGTATCTCATACTGTCCTTGTAGAGAAAATGGAGATGTGAGACTAGATGCTTAAACAAGTAGATGGATTCAGGACTGGTTAGATGGATGGACTCAAAGAGTAGTTCATGTTGATGGCTCAGTATCAGCATGGCACAAAGTTTCTAATGGAATATCCTAAAGATCTATGCTATGCCTTGTACTGCTTAGTAATTTATCCAAGACTTGGATAAAAGCATAGATTATATTCTCAACAAATTTGAAAATGCCATAAAGCTGAGAGGCAGAGCTAATATACTAGATTAATTCTGTGGATACCAAAAAAGGGGATCTTGATAGGCTAGAACATTGAGTTGAACTGAATAAAATGACATTCAGTAGGAATAAATATAAAGTTTTGGAGTTAGGCACAAAAAATCAACTTCACAATTATAATATGGAGGATGTATTTTTTTCCAGCAGTTCTGAAAATGATCTGGTGATTGTAGTAGACTGAAATCAGTAAAATCAGCATTTTTATGTGGAAGTCAACAAAGATAATTTGATTTCAGAGGTTGGGGGTGGGGGTGGGCATTAAGAGAGCTGTAGCTTCCAGGAATAGTAAGGGGTATTCCCACTGTCCATAGCTTTCATCACATCTCATCTGAAGTACTGTGTTCAGCTCTGATTTAAGAAGGATGTTAATAAGTCAGTGACCAAAAGAGAGCACCTAGGATAGTGAAGGCCCTTGAATCCTTATCATATAAAGATTGGATGAAAAAACTGGAGATGTGTAGCCTGGCAAAGAAAAGACTCAGAGGGCACAAGAGCTGCCTTTGAGTATTTGAAGCTCTGGGTGGGATATGAAGGAGGGATTATACTTATTCTTTTTTTTCACAGAGGGCAGGATTAGAATAAATGGGTAGAAAATTATGAAGAAGCAAATCTGCGAGAAGCATAGGGTTAAACCTCCTTGAAGAACTTCAAACACAGTGATTGGTTGACTACTTGTAGGGTATATGTGTGTATGAGTTAGACTAGATGGTCACTGAGATCCCTTCGGACTCTCAAATTCTATGATTCCTTCCTAGTTCCACATATATGATATCATGATCCTTTGAAGACCAAAAGTTACTAATCTCAGTAATTGAAACTGGAATTCAAATCTTTCAACTGAGTCTAATATATGCATGCATACATATATATGTATGTGTATAGGTATATATGTGTATTTATACCTATGCACACATAAAAACACACACATATATGTACACATATAGTTGTCAGTTTATTGAAATAGAGATTCTATATTTAAGATACCCATACTGTTTGAGAGGAGATAAATACATGTACTCAAATAATTATAACACAAAATATATTACATGTACAGGACTGCTGTAAATGAAGAAAATGTTTGATAAGATAATCTCCGATGTTCTTTTCAACTATGAAATGATATGATTCTTCTATTTTAAGCAAATGTGAGATTATACCCCTTTCCATCACCTTTCTCAAAACAAATCCTTTTCCCTATTTTGACATCAGCAAATCCCTCCGTCAGCCAACATTCAACCATCATCATAGTAGGTGCATTGAGCACCTATCATGTTCCAAATAAAAGCAGAATATGATAGTGGTTAGAGTGTTGTACAGGACTTGGAGTAAAAAAATAAACAAACAAAAACCTCTTCTTACTTAGTAACCATGTGACAATGATCAATTCATTCAATCTCTTTGTGCTTCAAGTAGCAACTTGAGATGTTTCTACTGAGTCCTAGATAGATTGTAATATGTGTTAGTAAGATTACCCTGAATAAGGAACTGACCACAATGAAAAGTTTCAGATTATTTGCATATCTATATAAGGTATTGCAAGTACTGCTATAATTTCTATGGATGATATAAATCCCTTACCCTCTAAAAGCATACTGTCACTTACCTTCAGTAAGTCACCAATACAGGGCAGTAAGAAGAAAAGGAACAAGAATTTAAGTGTCTACTATGTTTCAGACTACTATGTCTACTATGTGTCCGAAGAGCTGTATGTACAAATATCATCTCTTTAGATCTTCATAACAATCCTGGGACATGTGCTATAGTTGAGGAAATTTACACAGATGTTAAACAACTTGCACAGAATCACACAATTACTAAGTGTCTAAGGCTGGATTTAAACTCAGGTCTCTCTGACTCCAGACCCAGCTGTCCATTCATTGCACTACCTAGCTGTCTCAGAAAATGATTAAATGCTAAATGAGTCTCTTTGCATCCTCTTTGGATTCTTAATGTTGATATTTCTGTGTCCTAGGCTCTCTTTTCATCTTTTTTTCTACTTTTTCTGCCTTTTATCTTTTTTGGTAGTCCCTGTATTTTATTGGAAAACGTTGATCTATATTTTTCCTCACAACTTGAACTGAACACATTATTGCCCCGTTTAAAAATAGAACAAAACAAAATCAAACCATTCCCCAAATAGCCACTCCCCAAATAGCCACATCCCACCTTGCTTTCCCGCCATGACCTTTGGCTGTGTTTCCACCTCCCCTTTCCCTGGGAGGAAGGCACTAGAGGTTAGGTCAGAAGAGAGAAATCTCTTGTGCCAGGTGGCCTTCCTCCTTTCCAGGGCCAGGAAAGGTTAATTTGATCCACCTGGTCATTGGGGGCTGGGAGGTGGGAGAGGGAGAGAGAGGGAAAGAAGAAAGAACTTAAGGAGGAAAAAAGACCTCCCTGCCCATGGATCCTTGCTCATCCCAAGTGTTAAGGTAAGAGAGAAATGGCTTTTGGTAAGAAGAGAGTTTACTGACCATGCTATCTGGCAGAGGGAGGGGCAAGTAGAGGGAGAAGATGACAAAAGGAGACACAGCACAAAGAACCACAGACTTACAACCACAGCAAGTCACTACAGAGACATGAGGTAGGCCAGAGGCAGAGAGTACAGACCGGCACAGATGGGGTCTTCTACATTGCTCTTATTATAGTTATGATCAATAATACTAGTTGAGTCAACCATCCCCATCCCCACCTCCACCCCCACCCCCAAGCTATATATGGATTTTCCCTGAAAAAAAAATCAAAGAAATGACCACATTGCCAAGCAACCATTGACACATTCACTCAAGCTGTGGGACTGGAATAGTGGAAGCTGGCTGCAGTGGGGAGAATTGTGCAAATATTAGCTCCAGATATTTACAGAACAGCTCAAGAAATTACTTTAGGAGTACAGACATTTACGGTTTATACAAGATGCCAAGGTAACAAGGACTTTTCTCCTGTCCTCTCCCACAAGCCAAAACTTGGTAGAGCCAATTGCTGATCATTTGGCAATAAAGCCAATGGATTTTGTAATGTTGTTCATCCCCATCTCACTTCCTTCGTCTGTCCTACCCCCAAGCAGTGTCTAGAATCCCCTTCTCCTCAATTTCAAAGGCCACATTAGGTGGTATCACATTTTCCTCATGCCTACCTACCACCCATGCCAACATGTCATGTTGGAACTCCTCTAGACCTTTCACCATGAGCCCCCCAAAGGTTTCAGAGAATCACAATGCCAGATGCACGTAAACATTTAAAGGGTTTGACTTCCCTACCCCAAGGAACTCTCTTCCCATTCCTCTGCAGTTTAACTCATAGTTTAAAGTATCAGCTCTACAAAGCTCTACTCTCAAATCCATATTTCTATCCTTGGCCTTTCCCCCAAATTCCAGACACACAATTGTAAGTGCCTACTGTAAATATGCACCTGTGTTGTTACACTATCACCTCAAACTCTCCTCTTCTTCAAATGTAGAGCTTTTCTTTTTCTAATGCTATCAGAGGCACCATCCTGTCTTTCATGTTCAAAAACTTGATGCTGCCTTTGACTTTTCCCTCTCTTTGACCTCCCTATCTAGTGAGTTACAATACCCTTGTCCCCTTGTCTTTCTATCTCCATGAAATGCTCCTCTTTCCTTCTTGGCTTCCTTATCCCTGCTCTTACTTTCAGGTCTCGGGCAAAGTTTCAAAATCAGACCACCATGTGTTCCCAAACCAGAGGTTTAGAAACTTTAATATATGTGACCTGATTTTGTGAAAAATAAATCTATCAACTTGCCTAAGAGGATGGGGTTTTCTAGAATTACAATTATGTTCATTAAATAAAAGGTAATTTTAAAGGTTCTTCTCTATACTCTTTCCAACAATCTTCCTCCTTCCCTTATCCCTATTCTCCTTAGCTTGTGCTACATCCTAGCTTGATGTCTAACTGATGCCTGAATACAGACTCTACTTACCTTGTGCTTACAGTATCACAATAGCCTTTTAATCAACGTGTCAATTGCAGGCTTTCCCCACTGAAGTAGATAAATAAAATTAATCTCTTTGCACAGATCTGGCCATCTTTTCCCACAGAACAGAAATTCCTTCAAGTCTTCCTCATTGACTGGGGAATAACGTCCAAACTCCTTAATCTGGCATTGTTACAATGAACCCACTTAACACATTCTCCAGCATGAACATTCTGACTCTGTTGGCTTTTCCTTGTGCCCCAGAAGACAGAATAAGTATGAGGGGTGGAAGTTGTAGAGAAGCTATATCAGGCCAAGTGTTAGGTAAAGTGATTTTCAGGACAAATGAGGAAAAGAAAAGGGCTTTGTTGGATGACTTCCTCATTGTTACTGTGTTGTTGTTCAGTCATTTTTCAGTTATGCCAGATCCTTTGTGACCCCATTCGGAGCCCTCCTGAAAAAAAAATACTGACATTACTTAATGAAAAGAATTTTCCAAAAGTGGGAGAGACTGCTTCTATAGTGGGTACATTCACCACCATTGGAGGTCCTTAAACAAAAGCTGAAGTACTTACTTATTGAAAATGTTTCAGAGATAATCTCTTTTCTTCATTCCTCATCTGGTTGTGCTCCTATTGGACTTCTCAATAACCTCTTCTTCCTTTGAGATCACATCATGTCAGAACTCAAACCTTTTCAGCACACTCTGCCCCAAGGGCCTCACTGATTAGAGGGAGGAACAGAGAACATCTCCTAGAATGTCCATTGAAGGAGGGCACCCAGACAATCCATCTCTTCATTTCCCAATAGCATGACTCCTTTCTATGGTGACCTATTCTCCCTCAGGCCCTTTTCAGCTTCATTTTGTGTGATGTCTTACCCCCATTAAATTGCAAACTTCTTGAGAGTACAGATTGTCCTTATTTTTAATATTTGTATCCCCAGGACTTAGCACAGAGCCTAGCACAGAGTAGGTGCTGAATAAATACTGACTGACTGACTGACTAGTTTTCCCTTATCCTTTGTCATCTGCTGGTGCCTCAGAACTGAGCTGACTTAAATATCCTATCAGTGAAGACTTTCTTTAACATCGTCCTTTCCAATGTTGCCACTGTGCTGTTGGCTCCAGAGAGAGGCTTCTTGGTTGCTTGGCTCCTTGTACAGGTAGGGTTCACCTGACCCCAGACTGCCTTGATCCACACTTACTCCCAAGTGTCTGAAAAGCCACACTCAGTGTCCCACTTTAGGACCTTTTGTACTGTCCGACATTAATAAAATTGACCTGTAGCATAGAGGCCTGCAAATAAGACCATTTACACATAAACACACATATTCACATTATATCCCTAACCCTCTGGTGTACTGGAAGATTGAATCATTACCTAAACTTGCCCAAGGTTTGACTGGCACTTGGATATCTTCACACAGCCATGTATGCTAACTTCCTACTCATACCAATGCACACATTCTCAGGCAAATACTCTGACTCATAATGTCTGCATTGGCAAAAATATCCACTGACAGATCATACCAGAGTCATACAATTTGATTTAATAAACATCAATTAAACACCTACTATGTGCCAAGCACTGTACTAAGCATTGGGGAAATATGTTTTTTAAAAAGAGGCAAAAGACAGTCCCTGCCCTCAAGGAACTTACAGTCTAACGAGGGAGACAACATGCAAACAAATAAATACAAAGCAAGTTATATACAGGATAAATAGGAAGCCATTAAGAGAGGGAGTGCACTGGAATTAAGTGTTCTCATGAAGTTGTCTACACTCTTCCAGTCTACACTGTGAAATTTACCTGATTCGGTAACAAACACCAATATCAAGCATATTCCTTTATAGTATGGTACTTGGGAGGAGGGACATGGATCACTCATGTCACTGGGTCCTCTTCCAGCTCTGCTGAGAATTATTCATCCTTCTACTTGGCATTCAAAGTCCTTACAAAAATGGCATGTATCTGTGTCAAAGCAGACTAGTCACTCTCTCTAGTAGACTTTCCCCAATTTCTTGCTTTTGTGACTTACAATCCCTGACTTTAGTTGGGTCATAAAATTAATCAACAAGAATGTGTTAAACACCTATGTTCTAGACTAGCTGTTCTCAACCTATGGGTTGCAGCCCCTTTGGGGGTCAAATGACCCTTTTACAGGGGTTACAGGGGTCGCCTAAGACCATTGGAAAACACATATTTCCGATAGTCTTAGGAACTGAGACACTGCTCCTCTATCCAGGCGAGTCTGCTCACATGCAGATACACCTATATACAAGTATTAAAGAGTCGCAGCATTAGGAAGGTTGAGAACTACTGTTCTAGACTGTGCTTAGGGTGCTGGGTCAAAATTGAAACATTCCTTGATCTCAAGAGATTTTCATTCTGTCAGCAAACACAATATCAGTTAATCAACAAACATTTAGTAAGCACATATTATTCTCTGGGAACTGTGTTAGGCACTAGGAATAAAAATAAAGATAAAAGACAGACCCTGCCCTCAATGAGCTTACAATATAACATGTATGTATTTAAACTTAGCATAAAGGCCAACACATAGTGGGGGCTTAATAATTGTTTATTAAATTATATATATACAGATATGCATATTATATATATATACACATATATATTCACACATATGTATATGTGGTATATATGTCTGTGCATATATAAGTATATATACTTATAAGTATATATACACACAATTAAGTACATAAATAATTAAGTAGAAGTTGGGACTTGAGTTGCATTTTGAAGGATGTGACAAGTGAGTATATTCCAGGTATCAAAAATGACTGTCCAGGTTAGGAGACAGAAGATAGAAGGCCCTGTGTAAGGAAAAAGGAGGGAAATTTAACTAGACAATGGAGTACAGGATAGGGAATGTTACTCCTAACCCCAACCCTAACCTCTTACACACACACGCACACACACACACACACACACACACACACTTTTGTTGGTTTAATTCCTACCCATCCTTTAAGGTAGAGACTCTTAAGTGGGGTTCTCTGTACTGCTTTTCTTCATAATCCTATATATTTTATGCAGTGAGAAAAAATATATTCTTAGGTGTCCATAAGCTTCAGTAGAGTGCCAAAGGTGCCACAAAAAGGTAAAGAGTTCCTGTTTTAAGGTCTAGCTCAAATTCCTCCTTCTGGATGAAGTTCTCCAGAGAGCTAAAGTTATGAATGATATCTTCTTCCAAAACACTTCTTCTGAGTGCCATTAGGTTCTTTCCATGCTCCATTTAGTATTATAGCTATTTGGGTATGTATCAAATCTCCTGTATTCTCCCAACCCAACTACTGAAGATAAGATCTTAGAGGGCAAAGACAGGATTCAAGAGGACTTCTGTATTTTTTCCTTTGTCTAGTACAGTTCTTTGCACATAAAAGATGCAAAGAAATGCTTGTCAATTTGAAGTTTTTTGGAGTTTAGATTAAGGAAAGTTCCATTCCTTCTCGAAACTTTGTATGTGGAAAAACGATTAGACTTGGTTAGCTTGATCACAGAAGATAGAATGAAGGGCAGGGGGCAGAAGTTGCAAAGAGGCCAATTAAGACTTGATAGTAGAAAATTGTTCCTAAAAAGAGAATCTTTCCAAAAGTAGAACAGAGCACTTGCTTCCATTGCCAGTGGGTTCACCCTCATTGGAGGTCTTCAAGCACAAGCTAAAGTGCTTTTTGCCTGTGTCGTAGGGAAGATTCTTTTTTCAGGTCTTAGTTGTCCCAGATGACCTCAGAGGTTTCCTCACCCTCCAGAATTCTGCGGTTATGTAATTGTGAGTAATCAAAGGTTTTATAGAGGAGATAAACCCTAGGTTGAGCCCTGCTAGAGTCAAAGAAGTAGGGAACAGGACATTCCACATAAGAGGGAAAATTAGGAGAACACAGATGAGTTCTAGGCATTGTGAGGGGATGACTCTAGTGCAGTGGTTCTCAACCTTCCTAATACCATGACCCTTTAATACTTGTATGTGAGTGTATCTGCATGTGGGCAGACCTGCCTGGAGACGGATAGAGGAGTGGTGTCTCGATTCTTAAGACTATCGGAAATACATGTTTTCCAATGGTCTTAGGTGACCCCTATGACCCCTGTGAAAGGGTCGTTCAACCCCCAAAGGGGCTGCGACCCACAGGTTGAGAACCACTACTCTAGTAGGAACAGAATGTCGAGATCACCTGAAAACAAGAGTTCTTAACTTTTTCATGTGTTTCATGAATCCTTTTGGCAGTCTGGTGAAATCTAAGTACCCCTTCTCTGAATTAAAAATAAATAGACTTATACAGAAAAGTATATTCAAATACAGATATCAAATTTAAAAAAATGTATGGACCTCCTGAAATCTATCAATGGATCCCCCAAAAGAGGATCCTAGGATAAGGAACCCTTTTCTAGGTGGTCAGCTAGCTAGCATAGGGTTATCATGATTGTAGTGATGTCCACTAGAATTCAACTCCAAGTGACAATAAAGTTTTCTGACTAAGCTGCCAGAACTCACATTTATCAGGGTCCCCTATCTTCTGCTATAGAAAGGTCCTAGGAAAAAGGAGAAATTTTACAACTAACTACTGAGGAAGCAGCTGTTGCTGACTATGTGACCCAGATGCATCACCATTCTGCTCACAACATTAAGACTCCACCAAGTAAATATGCAAAACAGGATAAACTTGTCCACAGAAACAGGGACATCCAGGGTTACCTGGATCCTACAGCCATTGTGCTCTGCTGGGACAAGAAAGTCCACTTGCTTCCTATTTCAATATTATAAAGCTCTATGGAAATAATGTCATGGCCACCAATTTTAAACACTAGCAATAGAAGTCCTTTTTTCTTTTTTTTTTTTTTCTTCAGCCCCTACAGGCAGCCTCTATAAAGAGCAGGTGTCTTGATTAAAGCCATGGCTAAAACTAATTTGGAGTGAACAGGGCTTTGCCTCTAGGCCACCGGCATCCAGGGAGGGATATTTCCTCCTTCCAGTGACTATGCTCCCTAAGCTTCTGTTCAGTAATCCAATTGCTTCCACTGCCATGTTCTGCAAGGATACCATTTCCTAGGGTCCTGTTAACATCTTTCTTACATAACTGCACTCTGGAATGTCATTCCACACCACCATTGTACTCCCCCACCCACATTTCTGCTCAACTGTTTTTGCCCCAAGTGAAAAAATTTCTAATTACAACTGTGATTGGAGTCCCTACCTTACAACCCCTACAGCTCATCTGCTCTGGCTTCTTTGCTGTTCTTACAACCGTACTACCACACATACTTTCTTTTCTCTATATGGTTTCCAGGGATCAGGTATATGAATATTGCAGTAGGGGTGTATTTAGTTTGCTTAGTGCCTTTGGTTAGAATACCAAGATAATGAGGCCAAGGTTTCTAGATTTCATCCTGCCCTTGTCATCTCTTAGCTTCTCACAGAGAAAACAAACAAAATAAACAATTTCATTGCACAACTATCGATAACAAAGCAACTTGTGACAATTCTCAAAAATGTGTACCATTAGGAGGTTCACAGGAACTCATTCTAACTATTAGAAAAAAATGATAAAGGCACGTGCAGTATATCGTGCACTGTACATTTTGCAGGGAGAGTGCAAGGGAAGAGGAGGTAACAACGAAGTATTACCTCAAAAGTGTTTTTTTTTTAATATTTACACATATTTTTTTTTGCCAGATAATTCCACTCTCTATGGAATAATGAATCCCCACTATTTCTACTGGGAAATAACCTAACTAGGAGCAATTATCCAACATTTCCTGGGATTTACATTGCCTAGTCCCTGTTCTCATATGACCTTATCTTACTGAAGGAATGGGGGTGGATGATCTCTTGAAGTAACTTGGAGTTGTTAGATCAATGACTATGCATGTTCAAGCTTCTGAATTTTCCCTATTTCTTCTGAGTGCCTGCCCCATGGTCTTTGGAATAAGGCTGAATTGGAATCTGTGCCACCTCTGAATCGCCTCTGCCTGCCTACTTTGAGTAGCTTGGTTGGGATTGTTACGCAGAACCGAATATTTAGGAGGAGGGGAATGTCATTGTATTTGAGTCAGTGCAGATTCATTCTTTCCAGAGCCTCTTGTCTCTGCTTTTTAGGGATGTAGCAAATGTGGGAACTGTGGTTTCTCAGCGACAAACTCATTTACTTTCAAAGCAAAACAATGAAGAATGTGACCGATTTGATTTTGTCATTGGGTGTCCTCAGTACCAGCCAGTGTGGTATATCCAGGATCAATATGACTAATGGACACTGGCTCCTGGTGATAGAGTCAGTAAGCAGGACAAATTATCACATCCCTTCTGTTTCATTGATGATAATTTCTTCTTACTGTCTGATCCATGGTAGCCAAGATGTTGTTCTCAGTAGCGGCTGTCAAACCAATTTCTAGCCACCAGCTAGGAAACACTTGGTCAATATATCTAGAGTGTCAAATTCTGAGTTATCCTTAAGCCACTTTGTTTTCCCATATTGTTTTCTTTGGCTGCATAAAATCTCTATTATTTTGGGCACAGAGACAGAAAATGTACTATGAACCATCCATGTGTTTTTTAATTTGATTTTTATTATGTTTTTGTAGTGATATCCCTCAGGACCGTTTTTTATCCAAATGATTTCTTACATCACTCTCTCATTCTCTTGCACCTGCCTAAATACCTTGCCATATTTCTCTAGTTACCTATCCAAGTTAAAATTAATTCACTCATGAATTAATTTAACAAACATTTAATGGCCCCTAGGTTATATAGCAACTTATTTGCCTGGAATTCAAGGCCCTCTATCACCCCTCATTCCCAATCATATTATTGCCCTCCACACATGATATACTCCAGCTAAACTTAGCAACACTCTTCCCTCTAAACCTGGCCTTCATTTTCCCTGCTGCGTATTATTTTTTTACACTGTGTCTTTAGTTGTTCTAGAATGTCCTTGGCTGTTGTTTTCACTTGTGGAATTATATCCATCCTTTTTATTCTAACTCAAATGCCATTTCATTCATGAAGACTTTCCTGATTTTGCCACCTTCCTCATTGGGCTTCACATGGCTCTTTATTTTGTATTTTTCTGATCCATTTATGATATAATGTTATATATGGTAGTATAAAGAACATTTATAACAAACCCTCAGAAGTGCTGGCTTTACACTAGCACTTAGAGAGAATGACAGAGTAACTACTTGGGGGTATTATATTGGGGTAGTCATCAGATGGTGGGGTGAGCCCAGAACTACCAGCTTCAGTAACTGCACAAGTGCTAAGTCCTGAATGTATTTCCATTATTTCTATACCTGTATAGATGGGATCTATATTTTTTTTCCACCTTTAGTGTATTCCTGGGCTCTTATCTACTCTATGATGTGATTATTCCTACTAAAAATTCATGATTTATCAAATGTCTCTAACCTCCAATTCCCACAGATTCTAATCTCTTTCCCAATTTCAAATGATTAAAAAGAATTACTCACTGACATACTATAGTTCGTATAATGAATTAAATCAAAAGTAAAAGGTACGGGGTCAAAAGCTTTAGTAGCTTGAGTAACCTACAGCCATTGTTATGAATTTGAGCTACCCCAGGTGTGGGGAACCTGCAGCTTTGAAGAAATCCTTTAATAGGTGAATTTCTTCTGTGAAGTTTGGATTCAGTCAAAGGGCCGCACTATAGGACTTAGAGGGCCTCATGCGGCCTCGAAGTCTCAAGTTCCCCACCCCTGCATTAAACTTATACCCTTCTTTTCTTTCTCTTTGGCTCTCACTGCAGTAAAAGAACTCCAAAGACTTTTACAGTTCCAGGATTTGGAGGAAGAGGTTGTTGCCTCATCCATATCCCACTCGCCCACTAACAAGGATTCACTCCAAATCTCTAGTGACATTATTTGTATCCTGCCCCGTATTTTGAGGGAACCTTTGGACCGATGTTTCTGTAGATTGGTCATTAGTGGTTCTGAAACCATGTGCCATTTCCACATCTTCTCAGGGTCTGCTCCTTCATCCCCTCCCAGGATGCCTCATTTTTAGTTTAAGTATAATGCCAAGTGTTGGTTTTGTCTTCTCCTTGGCTTCTGGAGTCTTTGGTCTCTCCCTCTTGTGACCAAGCTGGCAGAGAGCAGGTCCTCAGTAAAACAAAGAGCAATCAACCACTGCAAACAAGACCGTAGCTTCAAAACTCTGGATAATGTGACGTCTGGAACCTCTGGGATCTTTTTTGTAAAACAAGGTGATACCTCATGACATGAGACAACTCTACTTTAGTCTCCTGAGGGTACTCAGCCCCAGCTTTAAAAATGGGGATTGGTCATGGGAAGTATGTATTTTTGCATAGCAGAAGATTGCCAGAACAGGTTTTAATGGCAGTCATTTCTATTTGTCTTTTCTCTCTCCTAGAATATTAGAACCATGAGGTTAGAGAATGTATCTCATCTAAATTAACTTGATAACTCTATTAGCGCCTAGGACAGTGCTTTATACGTAATGGGGAATTTAATGAATACATCTTGAATGAATGAAGAAATAAACAGATTGTCTGAAATGCGAGGAGTAGAAGGGAAAAGGCATGCTCTCTTTCATCAGGAAGCTTACAATCCAATAGTATTATTGGTTTTCCTTCGTTTTTGAAGAGTACCAATGACATAATGGTAAGGGGATGGGGGGAAAGGAAGATGTTTGACTCTCTTATGAATTGGATTTAAGTGAAACAGGGTTGCACAAAGTCACTAGGCTCACTCTCTCTTCCAAAGTCATCAAAAGTCAAGACTACTGTTGATGGATCAGAATGTAGGGAATGCAGTAGAAGACCCTGGCATCTTTAATGTCTGATCTAACTCTAAGTGTTCCACAGAGCCTGATACAGTCACCTTCATGATTGTTGGGATAAATTGTCTTCACATTCTTGGAGTACTAATCCCCCAACTAACTGATAGGTTTGAGAACTGTCAGTTACCCTGAACCTGGTTTTTAGACTGTCTGCCAAGATGGCTTACCAGGGTGTGGCTGATGAATATGTTATAAATTTCTTGGAGCCACCGGTAAGAGTTGAATGACTGGTTGGACAGCAAAGGTCAATGAACATCCTGATAAAAGGCTAAGCAAGCCCTCATGCCAGAGGTGCTAGACCTCTCTTAACACCCCGTGCACCCTAATACAATAAAATAGAAGATCTTAGGGACAATCTCAATACAACTTTGTCATAGGATTGGTTGCAGATGTCGAAGTGCATATTTGAAAACATAAAAAAACTTCACACAGCAGAAATTGTTTTAGCAATGAAAATCACCTTTATTTGATCCCATGTTCATGTTGTTTTCCTTGTTTTCTATTCTGAAAATAATAGGCATAGAAACATTTGAGAGACTATGTGTACACATGATCCCAGAGCATTGGTGGTTTCCAAACTCCTAGAGATTCCTTTCTAGGACATATTTCATCTGCAGGCTTATTATATGTGTGAGGTTTCTCTACATTCTAAAATGCCAGTCTAAATAGGCTGGCCTAATAAAGGTTGGCAGCTTCTTTTCTAATTAACAAAAAAACTGATGTAACATTTCTCCACATGGCAAGATTTATGCTGTCCCTTCTAGTGGAAATATTTAGCTACCTAAACCTCCTTGCCCTTCATAAAACTGAATACTAGTTATTCTGTAATCTTGTCCTGACCCGAATCTCTACTATGCCTTCATATAGCCTTCTCTCTCTTCCATGATTGGAATGTACTCTCTCTCTCTACTGGCTGAAATATTTCTCTTCTTCTTTTTTCTTTTTGCAGGGGGGAGGGCAGGGCAATTGGGGTTAAGTGACTTGCCCAAGGTCACACAACTAGTAAGTGTTAAGTATCTGAGGTCACATTTGAACTCAGGTGCTCCTGACTCTAGGGCCGGTGCTCTATTCACCATGCCACCTAGTCACCGCTATATTTCTCTTCTCAAGGGACAACTCAGGTGCCACCTCCTCTACGAGGCCTCTCTCGCTCCCCTCCCCCATTCACCATTACCACTACCACATAGAAATGAAATTTCTGCCATCATGTTTTTTTAGAGAAATTTGACTGAATCTCTTTTGTCCCTATCACATTCTATATTGTATTGTCATTAGTTGCACACACACATCAAAACTCCGTTAGTTGATAAACACCTTGAAGCCAAGGGCTATACCCTTTTCCATCATTGGATCTCTACCAATGGAGAATAGGGCCTATCCGTAGTGAGCTTTTAATAAATGTTTACTGAATTGAATTGAATGTTTAAATTAGAACCTTTCTAATTTTTGCACTTATTTATCAGCTCCAAATTATTGTAGTTTTTAGTACTTACTTCAAAAATCTCTCACTCTTTCTCTCTCTCTCTCCCCCTCTCCTCTCCTCTTCCATTTCTCCTGCTCCCCCAGCAGTCTATGAACTTCAGCAGTCTCTAGTTGCCATGTATTCAGGCATCCAACGTCACAGTTTAAGCTTTGACTATGAAAGGGCATCTGGCAGTGATGAGCTCTATAGCTACATTACAGGCAAACATAAACTTGCGTTGATTTTTGAGTGTTCTGCAGTGGCTGGAGCAGTATTATAAAATATCTTTAAAACTCTATCACTTGGAAAAAAATATTTGAAATGTGCCTTATAGGTCCTCTTTTATCAAATGTTTAACACTGGGTTTGGCACTTTAATAGGCCGCCCTAGATGTTTGAGTGGGTATCTACATAAACTCTGATGGTTTATTTACAACTGTAGCTTTTAATGGAAATGTAAAATAATTTCTCTTCTGGGCAGTCCACATTTCATTGCAAGCACATCAACAAAATGTGAAATTCACATAAAACGCCAAGTCGCAAGTATCATGAAAGCTGGGAGAGGCATTGCTGCATATTTTAGATGGGCCCATGTATTTATGGTGTGGGTAGGCATACTGTAAAGCCTAATATGGTAGTATTGCTCTATTGTAATAAAACAATGTGGTGTTTGAGAGGAGGGGGAAAAAAGGTTGGTGAATTATGGCAGTCATTGTACCTTGTTTCCCATTATTGAAAATGGAATATGATTATCAAATGTGAGCAGTGTGCATTTTACACGCTTAGTTATAGATCTCACTTTTTATGTGTGCCTAGAATATCAATATTTGTTTTACTTTTTAAGGAGCATTAGTTACAAATACAATAAGTGTGTTTCATTTTTCATCTAGGATATGCTGTCTTCAGTTCTTGAGTCAGGGCAAGCAATATATGTCTCAATGATTATTGATCTAAAAGCCAGTTGATAGTAAGCAAGACCGGTTTGCAGTAAGCCAGTACATGAGCTGCTCCTGCTCTCTGAAACCCATGGAACTGGAGTGAGTAGCAATAAATAAGAGCTTAATTAAATTGCTCCTTGGCAGGTTGCTGGACCGTCTTTCAGACTGGGCTTGGAACCCGTGGGGTCTCCTTTTCCCCTTGATGTATGCATAGAGTTCTCATTAATGCTAATGGGAGCTATGTGCAGTAAGAGGAGGCTGACCCCACATTCTACTGTGTCAATGAAATACCAAAAAGGATTTTTGTTTCTCCCTTGGGCTATTCGGGCATGGATTAAAAAAAAGAAAAATCCAGGCTGAGGCACAAGAATGTGAGGCATATGGCACCTAGCCTCTCAGTGCTCTCAACACATGTTTAATAGAAGCAATAATGGTAATAATAATAGCAATATTCCTAAAAAATATATAAAAATGCTGCGGTGTATTTTCTGTGCTAGTTAGTTATAGATCGTGACTGTGGACCAAGAGATTAGACTGTTAGCTCCCCTTGGAAATATCCTCACTCTCTGTTTAGCTCCATGTACATTTGATTATGGTGCTTAGTAAACCATAGAAACTGTGCTCCTAGGCTAGAAATGAATGAAAATGATTAATTAGATCTTTTAAGGTATTGCATTTATAGGAGGGCACATATAGCCTTCAGCTCATTTGGGTTCAAAGCCATCTGAAAGATAGCAATGCTTGAAAATGAGGAAAGACAAGACTGCTAGGCACAATTTCAGCTTGTACGCTGCTATTGCTTTCTCCACTATGTGTATTGCAGAGGAATTGTCGGTCTCATCTCTCAGACATTCAATGTAATTTAATAGAAAAGCATTTATATTTAATATATATTAAAATATATTTATATATCATATCATATCATATATTATATTATATATATATTAAATTTGGTATTTATTATGTGCTAGGAAGTATGTGAGGCACAGGAAATAAAAAGACAATGTCAAACAGTCCTGTCCTCAAGGAGCTTCACATGTGTTGGGGGAAGGGAAGTGAGGAGGATACATGCACGTGGATCAATAAATTCAAGGTAAAATTAGTAAGGAGAAAATACTGACAATGAGGAGAGACCAGGGTATGCTTCATCAAAGATGTAATGCCTATCCTGCACCTTGAAAGAACATGGGCATTCTAAGAAGCAGAGGTGAAGAGGAAGTACTTTCTAAACATGGAGTGCAAGGGCTCAGAGATAAGAGACGTACTATAGAGTTATGAGATAGCTTGTCTGTAATGTAAAGTGTGTCAGAGGGTGCAATATGAAATGACCCTGAAATGATGGACGGGCAGCAGGATTGAAGAAAGTTTTAAAAGTCAGACTGATAAGCATATAATTTGTCCAAGATAATAGGGAGTCACTTAAGACTTTTGAGTGAGCTGTGACACAGAGAGACCTATGTTTTACAAATGCTAAGTAAGCTGAAAAGTTCTTACAAAGGAATGGTTTTCTTATCTCTAAGTGTGAATGCATATTTTCTGGAAGCATATTGATGTAATGATAGGAAAAAATAGGCATGTATTCCTTTATCTGTTTGTTCAGTTTTTAACAGTTGTTTTTGACTTTGTAATCCCATTTTTTGAGGTTTTCTTGGCAAAGATACTAGAGTGTTTTGTCATTTCCTTCTCCAGATCATTTTAGAGATGAGGAAACTGATGCAAACAGGGTTAAGTGATTTTTTCCCAGGGTCACACAGCTAGTAAGTTTCTGAGATCAGATTTTTAACTCAGGAAGATAGGTTTTCCTGTAGTGGCAGCCATCTCCAGTCATCCTGATTTATATCTTGCCACTGGACCCAGATGGCTCCAGATGAAAGAGGGAGGCTGGTGACTCTGCACAGCCCTTCCTCACCTGAATCAAATTCACTTGCAAGTCATGACATCACCTTCCCAATGGCATAGTCCTCTCACCAATCTGTGAGTATTAGTAGCTGCCCCAAAGTTGACCCAAATAGCCAATTCCAGTTGGATAACATAGCTCTATCCTTCTTTCTTTCCTTCCTTCCCTCTTTCTCTTTTCTCCTTCCTTTTCTCTTTCCCTCCTCTCCCTCCCTTCTATCCCTCTGTCTACATAGGGAATCATATCTTTACCTGCAGATACTCTGCCCAAAGAAATATAAATTTTGGTAGCTGAAATCATGCAAGATATCTTGGGGTTTATGGGCTAGCTTTCTTTTTTAAGGACCATGCTTTAAACCCAAAGCATTCTGGCTCTCATTGATTTACCAAGAGTATGTCCCAGCCCAAGCCTCCTTCGTTATTGTTTGGGCTCTGTTGATTCAAAGTGTAAATAGCAATTATTTCTGTTTTCGCCAAAAACCCTGAGTGAGAGTCTTCCACTCCCAGATTGATTTTTTTTCACTAGGTAATAGAAGCCATTCTTTGCCTCATGTCTTAGCCTTATTACTAAAAGGGCATTGCCTCAGTAAAACTGAAACTCAAGAAAGACCTTACTTTTTAAAGGCCAAGGTCTTCAACTGCATCCAGAGCCTTCTCTACTGATCCTGATCTGTGCCTTGCCAGAGCACCCAGATGACTCCAGAGAAAAGAAAGAGGCTGGTGACTTTGCACTTAGATCCAATTCACTTTCAAGTCATGCCATCACCTTCCTGGTGTTGTGATCCTCTTCAAGAGCAAAGGGCAAGCAACAACAACAATAGAAGCGGTGGTGGTGGTAACAGCAGCAGTAGTTGTAATAATATATATGTTTATACAGTACTTTAAGAGTTACAAAACAGCATGCCTACAATATTCTTGGGAAGTAGGTGTCTTAAATATTATTATATTCCTTTGGCTGATGAGACTAAAACTTACATAGTTTAAGTGACTTGTCTGGAATTTCTAGGACCACATAAATATAAGTGACAGAACTGTTATTTGAAATAAGTTTATATTAAGATCCATGTTCAAGCATGGCTACAATTCTCTAATTCTAGACTATCTCCCCTTGAATTCATCTTTCAGGAGGTTTTTTTGATTGTTTGAATTTTTGTTTTGTTTCTGATTCATTAGCTTTTTATTTTTTCCCACTTAATAGTATTTTTTCAAATTACATGTAAAGATAGTTGTCAGCATTCACTTTTATAATATTTTGAATTCCAGATTTTTTCTTCCCTCTCTCCCCTTTCCCTCTCCTGAAGATAGCATGTAATCTGATATAGGTTATATATGCATTTTAATATGATTATTAAACACATTTCCACAGTAGTCATGTTATGAAAGAAGAATCAGAACAAAAGGGAGAAACCACAAGAAAAAAAAGTGAAAATAGTATGCTTTGATCTGCATTCAGTTTCCATACTTCTTTCTCTGGATATGGACAGTATGTTCTGTCAGAATTCTTTTGGAATTATCTAAGATCACATACTACTGAGAAGAGCCACGTCTATCAAAGTCAATCATTGCACAATTTGGCTGTTACCATGTTATAATGTTCTCCTGGTTCTGCTCATTTCACTCAGTATCAATTCATATAAGTCTTTGCAGGTTTTTTTTTTTTTTTTAGTCAACTCACTCATCATTTCTTACAGCATAAAGTATTCCATTACCTTCATATACCTCAACTTGTTCAGCCATTCCCCATTTGATGGGCATCCCCTCAATTTCCAATTCTTTGCCACCGCAAAAAAGAGCTGCTATGAATATTTTGTACATATGCGTCCTTTTCCCTTTTTTATGATCTCTTTGGGATACAGACCTAGTAGTGGTATTGCTGGATCAAAGGATATGCACAGTTTTATAGCCCTTTGGGCATAGTTCTCCAGAATGTTTGGATCAGTTCACAACTCTATCAGCTTTGTATTAGTGTCCCAATTTTCCCACATTTTCTCCCACATTTATGGAAAATATGGAATGCTTCATGAATTTGCATGTCATTCTTGTGCAGGGACTATATTAATCTTCTCTATTTCATTCCAATTTTAGCATATGTGCTGCCAAAGCAAGTACTGCATTTTTTGATTTTTTTTAACAAATCATGTATTTTAGAGCTAGAAAGGATCCAGAAGATCAGCCAATCAGTTTTCTCATTTTGCAGATGGTGAAACTGAGATATATAGAGGTGATGTGTCTGTACTGACAAGGGTCACAAACAAATAGGAAATGACGGATTCAAACTTAGGTTCACTAAATACAAAATCTTCTATATCACTCCACCATCACCATTTGTCAATCAGTCAATAAGCATTTATGAAGCACCTACTGTAGGTCACTCAGGATAATACATATATGTATAACCAGTCTTATGTCCCACCCATACATCTGATTTGTCAGATCCAAAAGAAAAAAAACATCAATTGAAGTTAAAATTCAGTAAGTTTCCTTGCCACAGAGGAAGTAAGAAGCAATTATTGATTCTAAAGAAGAGTCTCTCTAACGTAAGAATGCCCAGAGAAATAACTTGAAATTTTAGTGCCTAGGCATACCTTTGCAACACATCCCAGGGCTAGCTAATAGCAGGAAAATAAATCTCAAGTCATTTTTTTTTCATACAAATTTAATTTGTGGGAGGTGACACTTCATACTGTAGGACTCAAGATTTAAAAGGTTAGACATCATAGAGTCCCAAGGAATCACTAATGGAGAAGCAACTGACTGCCTAGGGAGGGAGTAGGGCAGGGCACAACCAGGGAGGAGCTTCCAAGGTGTAAGGGGTTAAAGCTTCCTATTGGAAATAATCATTCTTGCTAACTAGTTGACAAACTTAGGTGTTATTAACTGCCAAAGAAGTTAAGTGCTTATTGCACTCTCTAAATTGCAGCATCCAGATAAAGGTCTCCATTGCCCACCCTAGTAACAGCCAGGGGCAAACCATCATTGTTATTAATCATTTACACTATGCACTTGTTATACATTACTGTATTTCTATACTGTATATTCCTGTATTTCTGACATATCCTAAGAAGTTCATTTTCTTCTCATACACCTTCCAGGAGACAGACAGTTTGAAAACAACAGCGACTTAATTCTTTCTAAATTGACCATACATATGTATAAACAAAACCTTTTGCCAGATTTCAGACTCAGAGTTCAAACTTAGAGCAGGAACCAGTAAAAAGGTCTTTCAACAGGAGCCATCAAATTAGCCTTTTCTTCCTTAATTCCTTTTATCAGCTGCATACACATCCTGCAGAGTAAAATGTGATGACCTTTGAGGCAGTGGGCAAGCTCAATACAATAATGTCCCAACAGAAATACCTGCTTTAATTATTCTAGTAATTTCTGCTCTAATTTGTTTGATTCCTCCTCTTGACATGACAAAGAAGCAAGGCACCACAGGTCCTGCACATACTCAAGGCTTCTTTATCTTGTTAATTTGCTGGTATCTCCAGCATGGTATATCTCTACTCTTTTGCCAGAGTGAATTATTTCCTGCCTGTTGATTTTTGAAGATGTTAGTAATAATAAGTGACATTTATTTTTACTATTAGCTACATCATCTCATTTGAACCTAACAGCCACCTTATAAAGTAGGTAATCCTGAGAATATAGTCTCCATTTTAGAGATCATGAAGCTGAAATTTCAAGAGAATGAGTTATACGCCAATGGTCAGTCATCTAGTAAGTAGATTTTGAGCCTTCATCTTGCTGGTTTCACATAGTTCACTCTGTCTTCTATGTAGCTGGGTGAGTGGAGCCCTGGATCTGGAATTAAGAAGGCCTGAGGTCCAATCCAGCCTCAGACATTTATTTTTTTTGCTTTTGACCCTGGATGCAGGACAGCTAGGTGGCACAGTAGTTAGAGTGCCAGGCTCGGAATGAGGAAGATATCTTCCTGCATTCAAATCTGGCCTCAGATCCTTACTAGCTATGTGATCCTGGACAAGTCATTTAACCCTGTTTGTCTCAGTTTCTCAATCTGTAAAATGAGCTGGAGAAAGAAATGGCAGACCACTAGAATATCTTTGCCAGGAAAATTCTAAATTGGGTCACAAAAAGTTGAACGTGACTGAAAACAACTAAACAGTGACAAGACCCTGGATAAATTATTTAATCTCTATCTGGCTTAGTTTCCTCACCTGCAAAATGGGAATAACAGCAACTACCTCCCGGGATTATCATAAGGATAAAATGAGATAATATTTGTAAAGCACTTTGAAAACCTTAAAGCACTTTATAAATGTTAGTTGTCATCATTATCATTCCCATTATTATCATATGACACTACCTTTCTACTTTCTCCCAAGATAATGGTTAAAAGCTGGAAAAATCCATACTTTCAAAACATTCCAAAGGTTCTTCTCCTAGCAAGGACACTCATATAGTTGCAATGAGGAGTCATGGATTCAGATCTAAGCCCTGACAACTCCTAGCTTTGTGACTCTGAACAAGGATTTTCACTTTTCAGGGCCTTGGGCACTTCCATCCCTAAAACTAAGGTGATTGTGAGACTCAGGAAACCTACATCAAAGAGCTGTTGGAATGCAAGTGTGTAAAGTCCTAGAGAAATGTAAATGGAATATGTTTTGTTTTGTTTTGTTTTTCTCCTAGGATATCACAACTCTTGACATGTCTGTTTTCTTGGGTTTTTTCTTTTTCTTTCTTTCTTTTTTTTTTTTTTACCCTAAAACAATCTAAATATATTGCTCTCAGCTCACGGATTAGCTGTAACAACCCCTAACATTGTATGAGTCCTAGAGTGATCATTTCTTGATGTTCAAGCAGAAGGTGGCTTTAAAAAGAAAATAGCTTATGGTCATTGGCACTTATGGAAGCTGTTTTAATTCTGCATCACCATATGATGAAATACCAAGTCTGAGATTTGCAATGAAGATCAAATTGTCAAGAATTTGTCGGATGTCTTGAGTGGTGTTATGTTTCACATATCTGAAGGTCTTCAAATAAAGATTTGATCATCTCTTGCCAATGCTTTGTGAGAATGCTTTAGGTATGCTTTGGATATGGATTGGAGGGGCAGCTAGGTAGTACAGTGGAGAGAGTGCCAGACCTGTAGTCAGGAAAACTCATCTCCCTGTGTTCAAATCTAGCCTCAGACACTAACTAGTTGTGCAGACATGGACAAGTAATTTAACCCTATTTGCCTCAGTTTCCTCATCTGTAAAATGAACTGCAGGAGGAAATGACAAACAACTTCATTATCTTTGCCAAGAAAACCCCAGATGAGGTCATAAAGAGTTAGACATGACTGAAACAAATTGATCGGCAAAATGCTGGTCTCTAAGACACCATGAAAATATTTGTTTTAGAGTCAGAAAACCCCTGTGTTCAAATACCAGCTCTGACAAATACTAGCTGTGTGACCAAGGGCAAGTTATTATACATTCTCTTAGAGCTTCAGCTTCCTCATTGGTAAATTAGGGTTAATAATACCAAGTAGTACTTACAGGTGAGGACTCAAAGAATTAATGTGTATAAAGTGTATTGTTAAAGGTAAAGCACTATGTAAATGTTAAGATTTATTATTGTTGTGAGCCCTTCCATCTCTAAATTCTATAGATGATTGTAATTACAAGATCATAGGTTCAGACACTAAGATTTGGAAGGGGCTTTCATGACAGCATGGAGGCAGTGTTTTAGAACAACAGCAATAACACAACCACTGGCTCTATAACCAGGGAAACTGGGTTCAGATCCTTCCTCTGAAACTCCCTGTTTCACCTGGGCCTTGACGACTTGTGAAATCCCTTTTAGCTCTAATAGATGTGGTAGCAGGTTACTATAGCCCAATCCTACCAGAGGACAGAGCACTGAGCTAGGGGTCAGGAAGACTTGAGTTCAATTCTGGGCTCAGAGACTTAATAGCCATGTGACCCTGGGCAAGTCACTTATCCCTGTTTGCCTCATTTTACTCACCTGTAAAATGAGCTCAACAAGGAAATGGCAAACCACTCCAGTATCTTTGCCAAGAAAACCCCAAATGGGGTCACAAAGAGTCAGACATGACTGATACAACTGAACAACAACAAAAACTAGGTCAAAAGAGCTGATTGTTAAAATTTCATTGTGAGCATTTACACCCAGACAATCAGCAAGCACTATAATTTAGGGTTTGATTTAGAGTTTTGTTGAATTTTTTAGACTTCAGAAAGTTATTGAGAGAATATTAATAATTCAGATTAAACTTATAAGTGTTTCAGGTATACATTTGTTTTTAATCACAGAACTAGTTATTCATTTCCCAAAATATTTCTGCTACAAGTCTATGTAGTCCAATCCTCTCATTTTATAGCTGGACAAATTGAAACCTAAAAGGTTAAGAGAATTGTCCAAGATGTAACATGTAATGAGTGACAGAACCAAGATCTAAACACAGTTTTTCTGACTCCAAACTGGGTGCTATGTCTGAAGTACAGTTGTCAAGAACCTTTACTACATACGCTTATTTTACACAAGGAAACTAAGATCCAGGGAAATCAATTAGTAAAACCAGGAGTCAATCAAAGGCTACACAACTCCAGGTCCAAAATTCTTTTCATTTTGTAAAGGTGGGTGTAAAGAACTCACAGTCCTAACACCATTGTGATAGTTTTTTTCCCTGTCCATACATAAACACCCAATACATAGATACCAAAGCAGCTTTTTTGTTATTTTTCTTCATGTCTTTGCTCAAAAATCTTCCCTTGGTTCTCTCAACTGATAGTTAAGAGAAACAGACAGAGGGAGAGGGAGAGAGATAGACAGAGGGAGGGAGGGAGAGAGAAAAAGAGAAACACAGAGAGAGAGAGAGAGAGAGAGAGAGAGAGAGAGAGAGGGAGACAGATATAGAAAGAGACAGAGATGGAGATGGAGAGAGAGAGACAGAGAGATAGAGAGACAGAAAGAGAAAGAAAGAAGGAGGGAGGGAGAGAGGGAGATGGAGAGGAAGAGGGAGATGGAGAGACAGAGAGAGAGAGAGAGAGAGAGAGAATAATTTCTCCATTGCATTACATTTTTGTCCCAAAAAGAACATGGTATATTCAGTCTCTTACAACTTCTGGGAAAAAAATAGGAGAATCTAGACAATCATTAGTAAATATAACTCCCAGAACCATAGATTAAAGTATTACTTCTGGGAATTGTGAATTAAATTTTAGGATTCTGATCTGCCTATCAACTACAGAGATGATTGTTTCGAGTTATCTTGAGTTGGCAGCATTATTTACCAACAAATGTCAAGTATTTGAGTCTTTTCTTTGTCATTAATCATGTGATCATTTGAGTCTCTAACTTTTCCTGAACTTCAATTTCCTCATCTATAAAGTGGAAACAATAATGCTTGCATTGCCCACCTCACAGTGTCTTTGGGAAGGAAGTGTTTTGAAAACCACAAATTGTTTTTTTTTTTAGTGTTTTTTTTCTTGAAACTTAAATATGTTGCTTGTGTTTAGATACGGTACACAATTACATAAAAATAGATATTCCTTTCAATAAGGAAGGCTTGAAGGGTTTTGTTCAATGGCAACTGATGAATGTAGTCAAAAGTTGGCTGTACTGGAGTATAAGTACCCTGAGGTTATGGGCATTTTTCTGTTTTGGTTTAATTTACTTTATTTTGTTTTGTTTTGATTAACATCCCTATACCTTAGCACAGTACCTAACACATAGTAGAAATTTAATAAATGCTTGTTGATTGATTTATTAGTATAGGCCTTGCCAGATGCAAATGACAAATAATTTCTGTGGTCAGAGAGAGCTTCTAGACATTGTATCCCCAACTTTGAGGGGTTTTGTTTTGTTTTGTTTTTGTCTTGTCAAAAACTCTACTATAACAGATGGGGCCAATAGAGAAAGCTATGATGAAATTTCATTGAATATAAAATATTATTCACATGTATCCAGAGATTATGCTACTAGATAGTTGCAGGAATGCCAACCTATGTTTGTATTTATTGAAAATAACAGGGATGAAAGAAAACTCTCCCAGGAAAAGCCCCATTTGATAGGAATAAACCCAAGTCAGATCTCATTATGAGGTAGAATTTCTTCTTTGGAATACCAAAGTCCAAAGTGTAAGGGAATGATAGCAATTGGGGACAAATTGGAGAGTCCCATCCAGGGAAGACTGCACAGAATCAAGAGGCACAGGTATTAGTGAAATGACTACCAGATATATTCTTCCAAGACATGGTACTATCTTTTTGTGGTGGCAAGGAAGCATTCCTTACACCATTCTGGCTCTGTCATGCAGAAGAAACTATGGGAGTGAATGCCTGCCCCTTTCTCTGATCCTGATTTATATTCTCACTATCTCTTAAAACCTCAGTCAATATCTACAGTAACACTAAGAAAGTCAAACTACAGAAATACAGGCTGCTTGAAAAGTTTACCAGGACATCACCAAACAGTGTCATGATGGTGATTAGACTGGCCACAACAGAGACAGGGAGGTAGAAGTAGGGAAGTCACTGAAACTGAAATATTAGAATGTTATTGGGAAGGTGACTTAAAGCACAATCAATCTAATCAAACCTGCCCCACAATCCAACGTATGTAACCCCTCTAGGATATTTTAAACAGTATGGCTTGACAAAGGGCAAGTAACATAACCTCTCTGGACCTCAGTTTCCTCATCTGAAAAGTTAAAGGGTTGGACTAACATAGCCTCTTCTAGCTCCAGATCCATGATTCCATGAGCATCCAACTTTCTCTTGAACATCTCTAATGATAAGAAATTCAATGTGCCCCCGCACACACACCATGAAGCTTGTTTCATTTTTGAATGGGGCTAATTGCTAGAAAATTCTTTTTATTGAATTGAAATCTGTCTCCCTGAAACTAAGTATCATGACTCGGAAGACCATCTAGTTAATAGTTCAGCAGCCCAGCATACACCATGGGGTCATATTGGGCATTTCTATTATAAAATGTTATTTCAAAAAAAATTTTTTTTCTGGCAAGGCCTTAGCTGTCACATCCAAACCTCTTTCATCCCACAGATTATGACTCTCAACCCAGTTAGCTCATTGACTGTTTTATCCAAGTCTCAACATCAAATTTATTTTGTCAGAGAAGGATACTAATGATAATCTCAAAATCCTAGATTCAATCCTAAATTAGCTTAGCAAAGTAAATAATAATAATAATAATACAAAGTCAAAATTAAGAAAAAATAAAAAGCCCACCAAAGGAACAAACAAAAGCCTCTCTGCTCTATTGCCATGAATTATATACTTAACCAGTCAGAACCTATAAATATAGACTGTAACACACACGTAATATAAAGTATTTACAGTTTAAGGAGTGGTTTCCCCAAGTAAGGTAATGTATCTAAAGTGCTTCCCAAATATTAAAGTACTATACAAATGTCAGTTCTTCTTCTTCTTCTTATTATTATTATTATTATTATCATTTCATTCCTCTCATTTTTATGTTCAATATAGTTCCAATAGAAATGGTACTAGGAAAAATCACTTTCCTGCAGTAATGTCCTTTTATGTTCAGTGTTAGTTCAACTCTTGAAAAAATAATTTATTTTGGGGGGAGTAATCGAATGAAAGTATTTAGTTATATGCTCATCCTCTATTTACTTAATGAAAGCATCTTTGAAACAACTCCAACAATATTCAAGGAAATGGGGATGATATCTACAGCCTCATATTCCAACATAGTTTTACCTCTTTTTGTATCCCTAGCACTTGGCACAGTGCCTATCACATTGTAAATGCTTAATAAATTTTTATTAATTGATTCTTTGGTTACATCTCTATATTTTGAAAGTCTTTTTTTAAAATTACAAATAACTTGGAGATTATGAGTATTTGGTATGGTAATATCTAATAAAAACATTGTTTTTGGATTGTATAGATTAATGTTATGTCTAGAGGATTGTTGGCAACAGTTTTGTAGATAATGATTCTCTGGTTCCAGGACAGTTTATTGTTTGAATTTTCAGAGATAATTTTGTGGTCTGTATTTCTAGTTCAAGAGTTTCTTCTCTATTAATTTATGAAAAAGAAAGCTGTCAGTGTATAATTCCAGCTACCAGATTATGTCTTTCTACGTTCAATAAGTGCAAAATATTGGCTCCCTGAAATGATATATTATACAGTCTGCTCTTTTATGCATAATTCAGGTTGATTAATAAATTAAGGTTCCTTAAGGATAAACTTTCTGTAATATCCAGTGGCAATGACTTGGTCTTATGTCAGTGATAAACATTGATCAAATTCACACAACTAAGCCATTTATTTGACTCATGCCCACATTTTGTTGGTTGAGTTCATGTGGAGGTCACACTTTTAGGGCCTCCTTATTCCACTCTTGGATCTTAGTTTTTTTTATTTTTTTCATAGGCTCTATCCAAAGGTAAATCACCTTCAATTGCATTCAGTAAATCAAGTGAAGCATTCCTAATGTCAGTCTTCATGATTAGTCTGTGAAATGATGTCTATTTATTCCAGACATATTTCTGTAAGTTTTTACTCTGTCATTTTTTCTCTGATTATGACAAAGAACATCTATCAATCATCTTCTTGTTTTTTGACAAGAAAATATTAATCTTTCCACTGTTGCCTTAAGGGGGAGTAGCCCTAAATTTGTTGTTATTGTTGTTGTTATCTCACAAAATTGTGGGGAAATAACTCTATTTTAGAGATGAAATAACCAAGTTATTAAGACTGTACGACCTTTCCAGGAGTCACAAAGTAAGTAGCAGAAAGGAGACTCAAATCCCTAATTTCAAAGTCAACATGCTGTCAGTTATACTGAACAAGATAAATGATCATCAGTGGCTCAATGGAAGTTCATTAGTAGTAATAATTCAGGGTCCAAGGCCATGATGAAGGGTCAGTGCTATCATCTACTGGCTATGTAACCTAGAATACACTACTGTGAAGAAAGTGCTGACTTGGTCACATATCTTGTAAGGTTTGGAGTCAGAGTCTGTTACTGCAACTGTGAAAGAACTAGAGCTATGACATGTTCTCTACAAATTATTATAATATTCACCTTGAACAAAATTCAGTAAAATTCAGATACTTAATCTGATTCTCTCCATGCCTGATCACGCATGAATGTCATGAATCAAAAATTATGCTTATGTTACTATGATTTCTGTTTATCTGATCTCCTCAATCCAGTATCACTGAACTCCTTGCTGTTCCTCAAACCAGAAACTTCATCTGGTGGCTCTGGGCATTTTGTGTGGCTGTCTCCCCATGCCTGGAATGCTCTCCCTCTTTATCTCTGCCAACTACCTCCCCCAGTTTCCTTTAAGTCACAACTAAAATTTCATCTTCTACAGGAACCTTTCCCAAACTCTTAATTCAAATGCATTGCCTCTCTTAATTACTTCCTATTTATTATTTATGTGGTTTCTTTGTATATATTTGCTTGCTTATTGTCTTGTTGTGAGCTCTTTAAAGGCAGCAACTGTCTTTTGTTTCTTTTTGTATTCTGTGTGCTTCGCACAGTGCCCAGCTTTCTTTTTTTTTTTTTTT
>CM053585.1:101510158-101553554 GCA_028646515.1 Pseudochirops corinnae | reverse complement strand
ATCCGGATCCAGGCCGCTCAACACGAGAGCCCTGGCCTGAAAACAATCGCTCAGTCTCCCTGCTGTCTGCAGACCGCGGGCGGGAAGCTACAACGCGGAGGCAGGTGCAAAACCTCTGCCTTTCGCTTTTCTGCTCTGGAGACCTTTCCGCCGGAAGCTTATCTCCCCCTTTCACAATCCCCACTTGCACAGCTGGTGCTAATCCCTCACCTGAGAGCTTTCTCTGCACCTCCCGCCCAGCCGCCCCTGGGGCACAGCCGGGGCTTCAGGCCAGGCTGGTTTCGGTTTGGTTCGCAGTGCTGATATGGTTCCTCTTTAGTGGGAAGTAACCTTGTGTGCGTTTTGGAGTTGTAGGTTTGGTTTAGAGTCCTATTTTATGGGTATTTTGGGGTGGCTATGTGAGAACTGCAATGTGTTGTTGCTGGTACGCCGCCATCTTGGCTCCGCAACACCCCCCCCTCCCCAGCACTTTCTTTTGAGTTAGAAAAGCCCAAGTAAAATCTTTCTGACTTTTACCACTTTGAGCAGTTAGCCCCATTAAGCCTCAGGTTTTTCATTTGTAAAATGAGATTGCTGAGTAATTGATAACCACCAGCACCAGCCCCAGCACGACTACCAATATCGTTAGTATTTACATAGTTTTTTAAAGTATGCAAAGTGCTCTGTATAATTTGATCCTCACAACAACCCTAGGTATTAGGTGCTAGTTCTAATTTGGAAACTGAGGACCAGAAAGTTTAAATTATTTGTTCAGGGTCACACAACTACACACTCTCTTCTTCTTGGCTCTGTATTTTGTCCTCTATCCTTTATGGCACTGATTTTGTAGCATCAACATTATGTGGATTACCAGTGACTCCACTATGCTGCCAATTCTACGATCTCTCAGATTTCTTTTAAATCTTTGAAGGATGAGCGAAAGGCTGACAAGGTGTGGTGAATCTTGAGGAATAAAAGGAGGGTGGGTGAGTGGGGGAACACAATGGTATTGAAAGTAAGAAGATGGAACAATTAATCCATAGGATTAAGTTGAGGTGCAAATGAATAGTATTGAACAAAATCATAAAGAATATGCAGAGTCTCAATAAAAGGATCAGGGCTAATGCCCAGATATCCAAACCAAGCAGAAGCACAATCAGAAAATATGGGTAGGCTTCAAGATGAGCATAAGAGAGGAAATAGAAAAGTAGGATGGAGTCTGTCTGGGTATTTCCATACTGCTGAAGAGTCAAGGAACGATTCATGATCTCAGTTCATGGACATTCCTGTTCTCTGTTCACTGCCCTGTTTTTAAGTACTTTCTTAGCATGGGCAGACAAAGTAGGGAAAATAGGTGCTATTCTCCTAAGCCAGGAAGGGACCTGCAAGTGCTGATATTTAAACAGGCCAAAGGTTGAATCCACACAGTTCTAATACAAACTCAGGTTTTGGAATGAGTTAGCACACTGTGTAATAAAAACGAAAAATGGGGTTTTCTATTACAGTAGCCAATGATGTTCAGAGTATTCTTCACAGCTAAAAGCCAATGAATCCTGGGAGCATCTCAAAAACCAAGTCATAGGCAATGTGAGGTCACGTTAAAAAGAATGGAAAGTTATTGCCATGTGTATACTAGAAGCACAGATCTAGAATGAAAGGCAGAAAAATTATGACAGTTTGAGGAAGAACAAGCAGGCAATGTATATCTTGAGAACAGAAGAAAGAATTAGTTGACAATACTTAATGAGCATACATGGGGAGCAATATTACTGAAAAATACATACATAGTGTCATGAGGGATAAGATATGCAAGGAGAGATGATAAAATTCCTACCTCCTGGATACTTTTTTACATAACAAGAAATATCCACACACGTGAGGCAGGTGATGGAAAAGTGAATAGAGCACTGGAGCTGTTAAGTCAAGAAGACCTGATTTCAAATCAAGCCTCAAACACTTATGAGCTGTGTGACCCCAGGCAAATCACTTAACCTTCGTTAACCTCAGTTTTCTCAACTGCAAAATTGGAAAAATAATAGCAACTACCTTCCTGGGTTGTAAGAATGAAACATTTGTAAAAGCACTTTGTGCAGTGTCTTGCAAATAGTAGGTGCTTTATAAATGCTTATTCCCTTCCTCTTTTCCCACTTTAAAAAAGGCACATAGGAACAGAAAGTATCATAGAAACTTGGGGCTGAAAGGGAATTCAAGTATTTAATCAGTTCTGGGTGCCACATTTTAGCAAAGACCTTAATGACAAATTGAAGCATGCTCAGAGGAGGGTGATAAGGATAATATGGTAAATGCCTCAAAGGCTATGTCATACAAAGACTTGCTGAAAGAAATGGAGATATTTAACCAAAGGAAGAAAAGACTTGGAGGCTTGGGGGAGGAGAAATATACAACAACTGTTTCTGATTGGCCTATAAAGTAAGAAATAACCCTGTTTTACAGTTCTCCTATGGGCTGCAATAGGAATAGTGGGCAAAAGCTATGAAAGATCAACAAGTTGTAGTGAAAAAAAGTTCCTCATCATTAGAGCATCCTACTAGTCTTGAAGCAGAAATTGGATAAAAACTGGTCACTTCTGTTGAAATTCTGTCCAGTAATGCTTAGCGTAAAGGAAATCCTAGATCCCTTTCAAATCTCATCCAATCACTTCCCTTTAAATGACAAAACTGCTAGTGGAATTTAAACTGGGGGAGGGAAGGGAGAAGAGGTAGGAATAAAAGGGGAAAAAAAAGGTTTTTGGGTTCTGACTTTTCTTAATGTCTCTAGAAAAGTATTCATTTTGTTTGCGTTGTCGTTGTTGTGCTTTCCCATCTATCAGTATAGACACAAAGCAACACTCCCCTGACAGTGAATCACTTTGGGACCTTCGCATATATACCTTGAAAAGAAAAGAAACAAGAGTAACAGGAAATTGAATCTGTCCTTGAAATTCCATAGCAGAGAACTATTACTCTCCTCCAGTGGGGGTGTCAGGATCAGTGGTTCAGAACCCAGATGTGGACATTTCTCCCATGGTGTCACAATTATAGAAACAATTCTCTTCCACAACCCCAAGCTAAAGTTTTGCAGAGATACATTGATCACTTCTTGCTTTGTGGTTAGCTGACTCAGCAGGGAACAAGCTCCACAGGAAATGCACCCAAAGGAAAACAGTCTACAGATGTTTACTTATGTTGCCACAGTCCACACAAGTGAAAGTGGACAACTTCCTACAAATGGTTCTACCTTTTACTTCATGAGGCAATGAATACCAATGTGCCACTAGTAGAACTTGATCCTGGAGGTTTTTTGTTTGTTTTCCCATTGACAGTTCATTGTAAGCAATACTCCAATAAAATCCTCTCCCCTGATGTTTCATCTCAGCATGGCATCGAACCTAGATTTTCAAAAGTAAAAGCAATGCCAATTAAGCACAAACTTTGACAATTCTTGGCAAGCAGGAAAGGCTGTGAGTACGGGCATATTCCTAAACTGTGCATCTACTGTCTGAAGAGCAGTCTAGCTAAGCTCAGAGATATCCATGTGGAAATTGATCACAGAGCAATGAATTTTTTAGTCACCACAACTCTGGAAAGTACCTTGAAGAATTGTAATCTGTTTGGGTGAAGGGACAAAATCACAGGTCAAGTGAAATGCTACAGATTCTTAGAGATGAAAAAGGCTACAGAAAAGGCATTTTGGATCTAGTCCAACCAAAATTCTGTGAACTAATGTGGTCACCCCAATTCTCTGTGACCCTATTTGGGTTTTCTTGGCAAAGATACTGGAGTGTTTTGCCATTTATTTCTTCAATTCATTTACAGATGAGAAACTGAGGCAAACAGGGTTAAGTGACTTGCCCAGCATCACACAGCTAATAAGTTTCTGGGGCCAGATTTGAACTCAGGAAGTTGAGTCTTCTTAATTCCAAGCACAGTGCATGATTCACTTGGAGACCACAAAAGTCCCTACATCTTTTTTTTTTTAATTAGTTGCCACCTAGCTATAATTCCCCTCTTGTTCTACTTAGGAAGTTTATTTTTCACTTATAATCATATATCTATTCACCAAGTTTTATATCATCTAATTATGTTTATTTTATACCCGGTAGTCAGTAAGTCATGTCCTATGGGCCAAATCTAGATCACTGTCTGTTTTTGTATGGCAAGTAATCCATTTTTTCCTGATATATAAAAATCAGGTGGTGGTTCATATTTGGCTCACTGGTTATAGTTTGCCAAGCTCTGTTGGCTGGTCAAGATTTATATAAATTCTGATTCTGTTATCTAATATGTTAAATATTCCTCCAACTTTCATATCATCTGAAAATGTCAAAAGTATACCACTTATGTTTTTATTCCAGAAACTGAAAAAATATTAAACAACATAGGACCAAACATAGACCCAGGGGACCATTGAGAAGTGTTTCTTTCATATTTATAATAAGTCATTTTTCAGAAGAAGAAATCAAAGCTATCTAGAGTCATGAGAAAAATGTTCAAAATCATTATTGATTAGAGAAATGCAAGTTAAAACAACTCTGAGGTACCACCTCACACCTGTCAGATTGGTTAATATGACAGAAAAGAAAATGATGAATGTTGGAGGGGATGTGGAAAAAGTGGTATGCTAATGCATTGTTGGTGGAATTGTGAACTTATCCATCCAACCATTTTGGAGAACAATTTGATCCAGTAATATCACTACTAGGTTTATATCCTTAAGAAAGAAAAAAAAGAGGAAAAGGACTATAGGTACAAATATTTATTGCAGCTTTGTGTGATGGCAAAGAAGTGGAAATTGAGGGGACGCTCATCAATTGGGGAATGGCTGAGTAAGTTATGTTACATAAATGTGATGTAATACTATCATGATGTTTTCAGTAAAAACCTGGGAAGACTTGTATGAACTTATGCTAATTAAAGTGAACAGAACCAGGAGAACATTGTACACAATAACAGCAATATTATATGATGATCAACTGTGAATGACTTAGCTATTGTCAGCAATGATCAATTCCAAAAGTCTTGTGATGAAAAAATGATAAAATCTTAAAAAAAGGCCTTTAAAGAGGGTGTAGTTTGGTCCCAAGGCAGTGACTGATGCCTCCCCTCCTCACAACACACATACAGATATGAACCCCATTAACCTATAGGTTTCTTTCTGTCTGTACACTAAACATAGCCAGAGTTTTCAGGATAAGAACTCCACAATTTTTTTAGAAACCCAACCTTGTCCCTTTCAGATTCAAGGACATTTACAAAGTCCTATGGTGCAGCATCAGAGAAGAAGGATAAAATTGCCTTAGGAATTAGCCATCCCCTGTAGTCTATACCCATTCCCAGGTCTAGGAAGCAATACACCTCCCATCTGGGACCTGCCCAGTTAAAAATCATCTCCAAGAACTTTGCCTTGTTTGGCAACAACTGTCCTGCACCCAAGGTTTAGCACTGGTGAGTAGCCTGACTCTTTGGGCTGGGTCTTCTCCTTGAAATTGCTAGAGATGGAAGAAAAAAGGGAAAATCCCTCAGACTAAAATGAAGCTTTGACAAGAAGGGTCTGGAGGACTGGTTGCAGCCCCAGAAAAGCACAATATAGTCCAGAAAAAGCACCAATAGAGAGAATTGAAGCATACTTTTTACTTTATTTTTCTTGGGTTTTGTATTTGTGTGTGTGTTTTCTTTCACAACATAGATAATATGGAAATTGTTTTTAATGACTGCACCTGTGTAATCTAAATCAAATTGTCTTTTCAAGGAGAGGGAAGCAGAAGGAGGAAGAGAATTTGGAACTCAAAATTAAAATAAAAAATGTCAACATTGTTTTTACATGTAATTGAAAGAGAAAAATATAAAAAATTTCACTTGGAAAAAGAAAACAATTAAGTGTCTGCTACATATGAAGGGTTAGAAATACCAAAAAAAAGAAAAAAGAAAAGAAAGGAAGAAAAGAAACACTGCTTTCTCTCAAAGGGCTTACATTCACCAAAGGGAATACATAATGTACAAAATTAAGTAAAATACAGAGGTATAGGAAAATGATTAACTGGAACAGTCCTGACAGAAATTGTGAAATCAGATATCTTGCAGACAGTTGATGATGATAATTTAAAATTCTAAAGGGAGATCTCAAGTTGAAGGCAAGATTTGAAGTACAGACTTGAATGGAAGCGTGAAAAGAGGTCAAGGCCACATCAAAGATGTCCACATTAAGGAGTTAGGAACTAAGCAAAGAGGAGACAGAATTTAAATATGTAGAAAAAGAAATTACAAAGTTTTGACATTAACCCATTCTTCTTTGAGTTCCTCTATTCCTTTGATTCTGAGTACATCTAACTATTGTCATCAAGCTCATATTGTCCTATCTTCTAAATCAAAAGTGATGGCATTACATGCTTTGTTAAAACCTGGGTATAATCACACCAGTTCCGTTTTCTATTAGTCTGATCATCTTATCAAAAGAGGAAATAAGCTTAGTCTGGCATGACCCTGCTCTTGATGAAACAATGCTGGCTCTTAAATGATCACTGCTTCTTCTTCTAGGTATTCATTAACCATACCATTAATAATAGACTACAATTATACATTGTACAATAATACATTTTTGTTGGTAAGTCAAGCTCATAGACCTATAATTTGCACATTCCATTCTCTTCCTTTTCATGAAAATAGGAACCTTTGTCACTCTCAGATCCAGTTCTTCCTCTCTCATTCTTCATGACCTCTTATTGATCAGTGACAGGACTTCAACAAACACATGGAATAAAAAAGAAAAAGAATAAAATTGGGAGAAAAGGGGAAGAACCAGTTATTAAGTGTTTACTATATGCCAAGCACTCTACTAAGCACCACGTGCTAATTCTTAATGTGCACCATCTGAGCCAGATGACCTGAATTCATCATGAGGAACGTGCTAACTCAATATCTCCTCAAGTATTTTTAGGGATCAACTCTTTCTTAGCCATGTTTGTTCATGTTGTCCAGTCTAATGCTCATGCATCCTCTTCAGCAGAGAAAACAGAAGGAAAATTAGAGTTGAACAACTTAATCTTCCCTTTATTGTCCTCCTTTTCCTATCTATGTCAGCAGTGTTTTATTTTTGCCTTCATCCATCTTCTTTCTTCCAGAATATATTCAACAACAACATCAACCATGACCACCACAATCACTACCATTCTGATTATTGTCCTTAGCTTTAATAGATAGTCAGTTCACAAGAAGCTTTAGCCTGACTAAAGTTATTCTTACAGGACCATGCCACACTTTTTAAAAATTCATCTCCTTTCATTTTCCTGTGCTTCTGTCTTTAGAAATGACTTAGTTATTAAGTTCCCTATGTGCCCACATAAGTCTGTGTAGATAACTTCCACCTCCTACCCTTGCTGAAATTGTTTCTCTTTCCATCTTCAGGCTTTAATTCTTGAATGCTTCTGAATCCTCCTGGGTTAACTTTTCTTTGCAGATTCTTACTGTACAGGATCTGATCTATTCTTTTTCTGAACCTTCTCAAACGAAAGCAACAACCCTCTAGGGGGTCACATAGCTATTATTAAAGGGAAACCTTAATGGAACCCCTGACTGGATCAAATCTGATATACTATCAAGGGAATATAATTCTCAGGGTTCCCTACCTCAGACTTAAATTAAGTCTATTTATTGATTGCCATCTCCCATTTACTTACATGCACTTGGTTTTCCCGGAAATATAGAGGGCAAGGTTTTTCACAGCATCAGCATACAGTTGACACCATGATAGCACACAAGCTTGTGGTACTTTAAAATTACAAAGCACTTGAGTAACAATTATTGAGTGAGTTAAATAGTTCAGGAATACTCTCACCATCTTATAAATAAGAATATTGTTACTCAAGGGGATGAAGAAACTTAACAAATCTCAGATTGGTAACCATTAGCCAAACTGGGTTTCAAACTCAAGTCTCCAAACACCAAGCCCAGTTCTCTTCCCATTATAAAATCAAGCTTCTCAACCAGAGATATTCAACAGTAGTTGGTCCAACCTAACATTTCAAGATATCACCTATAGATAAAAATCTACAGGACTGACAATGAGGCCCAATTCAATTAAATGTTTTGTTCCTTGAAACATCATATTGAAAGGAAAAAATATAATAATGACCAAGACAGGGATTCATAACCTGGTGTCCAGTTTAAATCTGTCTGAGAACAGATTTTAAAGGGTCTTGAATTTAGATGGAGGGAAAAATGCACCTTTATTTTCATTAACCTCTACATGAAATTTTCATTTCTTTTAATTGTGAATATAGGCAACAAAAATGATTCTGAGAAGGAGGTCATAGGCAAAACAAGACTGCCAAAGGGGTCCATGAAATAAAAATAGTGAAAAATTCCTGAGTTTGGGGGTTCTTTTTAATATTGTTTCAAACACTGTACTGGGGTTTCTATTTTTAAAGAGATGAAAACAAATAAGTTCTGCTTTCAAAAGTACACCTCAACAGGACAGATTCAATTGTTCAGTAATTCTTCTATAGCTTAGGAATTGTAGGCTCCAAGGAGTACAGTACCATCAACAGCTTGGATTGGAGAAGGTGCAGGTGAGGAATGGATGAGGCGGAGACAGGAAACTTAGTGACCTTTTCTTTATTCTATTGCTTTCTAAAATGAAAAAAAAAATGGTGCTTTTCTAACAAATGGAATTCCCACTGTTAAAATTGAATATAGATCGCAAAGCCAACTCCATTAATCTTGTTTGCTACTATTGTATTGAATGAAGGATATGTTATTCCCTTTAAACATAGGTTGAACCATAACAACAGAATCCCAAACAAGAAATGTGTAATTTACTAGATATGCTGTTTCCTTGTGTTGTTTATACCGTACACAGCAAGTGTGGACATTAGCAGTGTATTTAACACCAGGAAGCACTTCCTACTAGTGACCTGGGTTTCCCTTACCGAGTGTCTATGACTGAAAGTTATATATGCTTCCCAAAGGACATGATGCTGCTGCATCTGGAGCACAGTGAAAGAAAATACAGTCAGAGACACAAGGTTGCTTTATTTTTTTCCTCCAAACTGGAAAAGCATACTCATTAGCAAACTTTCTAACTGAGATCTTGCCCATCCCCTTGGTTTGTTCTTACAGTATTTTATCCTGCAGAGAAACTAATTTAATTTGTTCTGTGTCTCTAAAGAAACTGTACTAATATTGTCAAAGGTTAGGCTAAAGTTTATATTTGCATTATTGAAAAGAGGAAGCTCTTGTAAAAAGAAAAATAATAAAAGGTAAAAATAAGATTTCTTTAAAGGATCTTTTTTGCATCATAGTAATTTTTGTATTCATCTCTCATCCCTCCTTGAGCCATGTAACAAAAAATAAAATAAAATAAACAAGCCCAACCGAAACATAGAGCATCTCTGGCAGTATATGCAAAATTCCATGCCTCAAGTCCACCACCTTTCCAATCAAAGTAGGGAGCATTCATTTTAATTCTACTGTCCCAGGGCCAACTCTGTTGATCATAATTGCACAGGCATAAGTTTCATTTTTATTATTTCTTATTTACATAGTTGTATTCATCATGTATACCACTTTCCTGGTTGTACTTCCTTTACTCTGTGGTATATAAGATTGACAGAGAAATGTTTATTTACTCAAAAGAACAGATCTTGAGACCTGAAGAACCATCATTTATGTACAACTGATATTCTAATTACAAATTATTGTACTTAATAATTGAGATATTAGAAACAAATCATATTCTGCAAGCACATTTTAAAGGTCTTAAAATTTTTATGAAATACATTGCTTGTATTTGAATAATTAAAATGGGTATTTAAAAAAATGTTCTAAACTTTCGTTATTTCACTCAGTATGAATTTTTAGTCTATATATCATTGTAATCAATGGAGGGTAGATGAGAAGAATGAGTAAAAAGTTGGCATCATTCTAAGTTATGTATTGCTCCATTTCCTATTTCAAAGTATTCCTCTGTAAAAAGGGAGTCAAACAGCTGACATTCTATTCTAGACCTTCAAACTCTTTTGCTTTGCATTCAAATCTCTCCACAATGGAGCCATTCACGGGGTTTGGCATGAGCTTAATAAATTCTTGTTAACTGGCAATATCTTCCCTTCCACACACTTTAGGCTACAACCACCCTCTCACCAACATACATGTATATTTTCCTTTCAAAATACTTTTGCCCATTTTTTTTTCCTCTAATACCAGGCACTTTGACTATAGAATGTCAAAATTTCTCCCCACCCTTACTATCACATCATCATGAACAGACACCTGGCTGGGAACACTCATTGAATTGTGTTGGACACTTTCTGTCATCATTTAAGTGAATTACTTCGAGTACCAAAAAGCAAAAGAGCCATTTACGCTAAAAAACAAAATGAGCAGTGATGGCAATTTCTCTGAATTGGAGTGCAACATCATTAATACATATTTAAGACTGGTGCTAAACTGCCAGTATGTCACCCCAAAATGTATTATTTCTCTACAGAGTTTACAATATTTTTTGAAGCATATCAAACCTGTAAAAAATTAGTCTTTTAAATCCACATTGCTCATTCCCCAGCTTGGTTTGTCCTTAAGAAAAAAAATAAAATACAACCCATTTAGAAAAATAAAACACACTGGAAGATGAAAGATCATCTGGGTCCGTGTAATCTTGGTACATAGCCAAGATAAGAAAATGCCAGTGTTGTGGAATCCATCATCATTTTTTTTTTTCCATGATGATAACACAAAATTGAAGATGTGTTCAAACTCAGGAACTTTGAGATAATTCATGGATTTCAAATTCCAGGAAGTATGCAGCTGCATATATTTAAAACCTGCCTCCTCCCTCAGTAGGCAGGTAGGTGGTGAAGTAGATAGAACACTGATCCTGGAATCAAGAACACTTATCTCCCTGGGTTCAAATCCAGACTCAGACACTGACTAGCTGTGTCATCCAGGGCAAGTCACTTAACCCTGTTTGCTTCAATTTCCGCATATGGAAAAGAAAATGACAAATCACTCCAGTTTCTTTGCCAAAAAAATCTCAAATGAGATCACCAAGAGTAGGAATTTACTAAAACAATTGAACAACAACTCTTCCCTGAGTAGAGAGAGGAGATGGCAAACCGCTCCAGTATTTCTGCCAAGAAAACACCAAATGGAGTCATGAAGAATCAGACATGAATCAGCAACTGCTCCCTCACGTCTTTATCCTTTTTCAGGGTAAGCCCAAGCCCAAGCTTCAATGCATTTTTTTAATATACTTTCAAGGTAGGTAAAATTTAGGATCAGAGCATTTCCTGAGTTGTCCAAGTGCTCTTGGATGCATCATTTCTCTGCCTTATTGTACTAGAATTATTAAGTAAAACCTTCACAAATTCATAAATAAATCCAAGTCAAGCAGAACAGAACTGCTATGTGTTATGTGATGATGACAATCATAGTGATGATCACTAGATAGAGCTTTAAGGTTTGGAAATTATAGTGCATATGGTATTCTCACTGGATCCTATTAGCAACCCTAAGAGGTGGGTGCTATTACTACCCCCATTTTACAGATAAGACAACTGAGGGTTAGAGACATGTCTGACTTGCCAAGGGTCATACAGTCAGTAAGTGCGTGAGGTGGATTTGAACTCAGGTTTACCTGACACCAAATCCAGCATAAATTAACATAACACACCACCAAACTAACTCATTAAAAGAAAAGCTGACTTATTAACCAAAAAAAACTGTGTTTAAAATGTGCTTGGCAGGGGAAGAAAAAGATAAATAAACTCCCCATTTTCCTGCTACATATTTTTGAAAGTAAAGCCTATTGTACTGTACAGTAGGTAACATTTCCCAGTATGTTTGAAATCATTCAGTGCTATACCATATGGTGCTATAATGTCATTGAACAGTGGGGTACAAATAAATCTGAATTCCTTTCACTTTGTACTCCTGTTTGTTTAAATAGCAAAAAGAGTCTGTCATTTCATTTGCAAGAGGCAAGATTGGGTGAACATGGGTGATTCCGTTCACTTTCACCAAGGATGACACAAAGCAGGGAGTAGGTAGATTGCCCTCTGGAGTGCCAAGTGAGGCAATGTCAAATATGGCAGCAGATGCCAGCAAGTGTAAGTCACAGGCCGGCACCTTCTTTATCTTTCCATTTTCTTTAATCACACAACCAAAGAATTTTAAAATTAGAAGGGAACTCAGCAGCCATGTAGTCCAAGGCATAACTGAAAAAGTATCTCTTCGATAGCAAAACCAGCAGGTTACAATCTGGACTACACTTGGAATGAAGCCAAATACCCAAGGATGTTCATTTCAATTTAGAAAAATTCTGATTTTTAGGAAGTATGTTTTGTGTCAAGCCTATTTTTTGTCTTTTTTTGTAACTTCTTCCCATTGCTCCTAATTCTGGGTTGAGAAGGCCGAGCAGAATAAGGCTCATAATGCTTTCTTCATTTGACAATCTTTTGAATATTTTAAAATAGGCATCAAGTCTCTCCTAAGAAACTTAACTTAAGCAATAAGGAAAATGGAGCTTAACCCCCACACAGACATTAGGAACCTGGTCTTTCTGATACTTCATCTTGAGTGATCCATCCATACTTAAAATATTGTTTTGTGTCTGTTGGTTGGCTCAAGGTTTAGATGACTGGGTTAAACATATTGGTGGTTAGATGAAGGGAGATGAAGTCACACAAATTACTTGTGCTATAGAAGATGAATAAGAGAAGTACAAAGGTAAAGCCATTTAAAGGAGAGAGGGGGGCATCCCTAATTGGAGATATCAAAATAAACCTCATGGAGGGAGATAACTTTGAATATGGTCTCAGAAGAACTGGACAAGTGGATGTATGAAGGAGGAGTATTGTAGGCAGAGGGCATACTGGGATAAAGAAGACAGAACGTGGCAAATAAAGAGAATGTACAAGCAATGGCTAGAATGCCAGGTTTATGAAGCTGAGTGGTAATGAGGTTAGAAGGGTAGATTGGAGAAAGATCACAGTAGGTTTATAATCTTGCTTTTGTTCTTTCTGAGGTTGCAGCAATAGGAAGGGGAAAGAAACAGGAGGAATCAAAAAGGGAAGGGAAGAGAGAAGAGGGAAGTGGGAGACAAAGTGAAGGCAGAACAGAGAAGAAAAGGAAACAAAGCAAAAAAAGGAAGAAAGGAAAAAGGAAGAGAAGAAGAAATGGATGAAGGAAGGAGGGATCGAAGGATAGAAAGAAGGAAAGATAGAAAGAAGACAGTCAAAAGCCTTTTAAATATATCCACCATCATTAAGAAGGAACTAGGAATAGCATGTCAGTCAAATAAAAAAAAAAAAAACATGAGGTCATTATCAATTAAATTGTAAATTGTGACAGAAAAACATGAGTGCTTCACAGCATTTAATCATCATGCCTTGTGCCCAGCCTATCTGGCCATGTTCCCAGTGCTAAGCTATAAAGGAATCATAGAAATCATCTAGCCCAAAGCTCAGATTCTAGAAATGAGCGAACTGTGTTTTATAAAGGGGAAGTGACCTGACTAAGGTCACACAGCTAGGTAGTGTGTCACACAGCTAGTGTGGCTGGAGCTAGGACCCAGATCTTGATTTTGCAAGCTCACATTTACATCACATATCATAGTTCACGTCACAAAATGTTTTCCTCATAAAAAAGCTGTGAATTAGGAAATATAAGAATTCATATTCCCATTTTCTTGTAGAGGAAAATGAGTTCGTAAGAGAAGGTGACTTGTCTAGCTATACAAAGCTAGAATCACATGAATGGGCCTCAAATGTAGGCATTCAGACAACATCCAGGTGTGTCTCTACTCTACTACATGAGTTCCCATGGTTTTCATTGGATGGTTTATTTAGAGTCACTTAGATGAAGTCATGGACAAACTGCTACAATTTGTATGATGCTGTGGGACTGAGTTGTATGAGAAATTCTTTTTGTTCAGTCATTTCAGTTGTGTCCTGCTCTTCATGACCCCATTTGTGGTGTTCTGGGTCAAGATACTGGCGTGGTTTGCCATTTCGTTCCCCAGATCATTTTACAGGAACAAACAGAGTTAAGTGATTTGCCCAAAGGCATGCAACTATAGTAAGTGTCTGAGGCCAGATTTGAACTCTAGATGAGTCTTCCTGACTTCAGACCTGGCACTCTATTTACTGCATAAGGACTGGACACAAAGCCACATCCCTAAACAAAGGCAAATAGACAGGTAAAAGAACACTGTGTACAGGGAACAGCAGGCAGGCCAGTTTTGGTGGTATATGTGAAAGAAAAGTATGTGATAATAGAAAGGAAAATAGGAGAGAGACAGATATAGAATGGTATTAAAAGAGAAACAAAGGAATTTGTCTTTTATTTTGAACCAAAAGGGAGAAACTGAGACTTCTTGAGTGGGGCAGAACTTGACCATACCTAAGCAAAATACTTTCACCCTATGACCTTAAGCAATTAAGCATTTATCCAGTACCTACTATATTCCAGGAACTATGCTGGTGCTGGGGACATGAAGACAAAAAATGGGATGGCCTCTGTCCTCAAGAAGTTTACATTCTATTAGGAAGACAACATGTCTACACATAATTAAGTACACAATATGCTCAAAATATGGATAGTTCTGCCATCTGAAAATTCCTCTAATCCCTTCTAGCTGTCTAACCAAAATCGACCCTCACAGAGGACAATTTTTTAGATGTTTTGCTTTTTCTCCATATTCAGGAAAGCTACATTTTCCTAAATCAATCTCCTGCTTTTCATTCTAGGATTCTATTTCAACAGAGATTTAGATTTTACCACAGGTTTCATAACAAGACCACACATGTTCCATAATATTCTAATATTTAAAAAGAACATGCTAGCCCTACCCCCAGCCAAAATAAAGAGCATTATCAGATGCAAGAGAGAATGTCATTTAATAAGCTTTGGCCTAGAAGAAACACACGCTGTTTTAAATTCCTCTCTTCCTTTGCCACATTAATGGGACCCAGGTGTTACCATCATGATTAAGATATAGCAATCCAATGGCAAAGCGGCATGAGGTATGAATCAAAACACAGCTTCAATTGCCGATTCTCAGTCACTCCTGTTTAATACTTGGCTTAAAAAATTAAAAATAAACTTTGTATGAAATGTTTTAACAAGTGCCTTGTAAGTAATTCCATGGAAATTATGCATGGGTTTCTTCAGATGTGATTGACGAGGATGCTTTAATGCTTACTGAGTGACTTTATTTATGCACTAGATCTCCACCATGGATAGCTACTATGATTATGATCCAACCATCATTTCTGACATCGTGTTAAAACTATTGTTGCACTTGGCTACAGACCAACAAACACAATTAGTTCAACAACCTAAATGTGGCTTTTTTCCCCCTCTTTGCTGCATTTTCAGAGCTCCAAGTTACTTTCAGTGATCCATTCTCTCTTTTCCCCCCCTCAAACTTACAAAAAACAAAGAAGAGGCTGACAGACTGTTAAAAAAATATACAACATTCTAAATGGCACAAATGTAAGTGAACCATAAAAATTTCAAGGAAATTATATTTTTTTCCCGATGACGGTTTTAATTTTAGCCACTCAATATTCATATGCTCTTCTAGACACAATTACATTGAAAAAAAGCTTCATACATTTAAAAAGAATATGACAGAACACTTAGTTAAATGTTATATTAAAGATTCATTGTAAATTAAATATTAAAAAGTGTTCAACAGACCCAAGTATAGTTCAAATCCATCTGTTACTATAAACTATATTTTTTCTTTATCCTCATTTAACCATATGCCATGGAGCAATCATCAAACTTGTCTCAGCATTCAAATTCGTAATTTTCCCTTAGAAATGAATGGTCACTGTTAACAGATACATAAAGAATTCTTCTTCTTTAACACAGAGCATCCATTCTGCAAAATGTGTGTCAATGCACATTTTTTTTCTTTCCATTTGATTCAAGCTAAAAAGGTCAAAGCTTCAATGAGATTTTAAAAGAATTTAAAAAATCAAGATAGAGTAGCCAAAGAAGCTGGATGTATAGAGTTGGAACACCTGAATTTAAATCTAAGCTCAGGAACCTATAATATATGTGACCTTGGCAAATCGCTTTTCCCTTTCTGAACTGCCCTTTCCTTATCTATAAAATAGGTGTTGTGTTAGGTTATCTCTAAGGTCCTTTCCTTGTATTAATCCTATGATCCTATAAGAGACTGATTATATCTTGGTTGAAGTAGGGACTACATGGGGAAAATATGGCATGTGTATGTCTGCATGTATGTATGTGTGCATATATACACATATACAAATAAAATCATATACCACCAACTTTCCCCTGACTTCCTCCTCATTCTTAGACTTGATATGAATGCAACTGTAAGGCTTGCCATGAGTTTGGCTGGCTAGGCTGCTATATCTCAGCCTTCTAGAATGTGTTTTTGAGTCTATGGGTATGGAGTCTAAGAAGTAGTCAGTCACATTCCTCCACTACTCCTGTTCTTTTCTATACACTCAGAGGTAAGAGACAAAGCAAGTCAAGACTATTAGAGTCTAATATTTTCATCTTAGATTCATCCATAGAATGTTCAGGGGTGAAAGGTATAGACAACATCATCCATTGTGGTTCAAATTTACTCTCAAGCGAGAATTGCTTCTACAATATTTTTCCTTCAATAAATGTGGTCCCCTCATGACTAAGTGACATAAGAGATATAAAAGCAACTGCCCTAGAAATTTATTTTGATCAGTGATGCCACCCTTTATCCCATCTAAATTACTCTGAATTTTAAGAAATCTGAAGAACATAGCATTTTCAGAGGAGCCCTTAAAATGACTTAGATTAGTTAGCACTATTTTACATGTTAAAACAAAAAGAAAGAAACAAGGAAACATTAAGTGGTTCAAATTTTCCTAATAGTTACATAAGTGCGTACAAACCTCTAGAAAACAGGATTAATGGCCTTCATGATTTTTATTTTTCTTCCCATTATAAATGGTACCTCAAATTTTTATCTCAAGCACTTCTTACAAAAATCTCATAATTTCAATGCCTTTTAATTACCAAATAAAAAAGATTTTCCCCAGCACTTTAAAAAGACTGATATATCAGGTTTTGACTCTTTTCCCCTGAGTCTTTTCATTTTAAATCTCTGTGCTCTAGTATTTACCACTAATCAGCAATATTACAAAATTTAGGCTTGAAAGAGAAGTTAAAAGTCATCTAGTTCAAATATTCACCTAGTGAAAAAGTACCTTCTAGATTGGGCATCACTGAAAGACAGCTGCTCAATTTGAGCTAGAATACCTTAGTGATAGGGAGCTTACTCCCATAATTCAATGCAGCCTACTCTTTTCTTAGGCAGGGAAGAGTTAGAAGAAGGGGGAGGGTCAACTTAGAATAATTTCATGGTCTTTTCCAATTCTATGTCTATTTCATCAAACTCAACATCTTTACTAGTCATCTCTGTGTTATGACCCTTGACTAGACCTGAATTCTACTTGTGGTAATCTAGCCCAGTGTCAGAAACACAAGTCCCAGGGTTTTCATTCAATAAACATTTATATGAAAATGTATTTCCATTCAATAAATATTATATGAAATTTAATGACCCTGGTTAGGCCTAGTCTATAGTAGAAGAGCAAGAAAACCAGGAAGAGCAAACACAAAAAAGAAAGGGGAACAAAATTAATTGGGAACATAAATTCCAATCTTCCTAAAAGGCCTTTTTTTGTGGGGGGGAGGGAGGAAGGAGCAGAGAAAGGGGGTAGTGATTTAATGCAGAAAGTTGTACCCTTGCAGATCAGCAAAAATGCATCAAGTTAAGTTCTTAGACAAGGAGTAGTTATATACCTTATCTAATGTCACATAGCTACTATACACTGGTAGTACCTGAACTTATATCTTCTTAACTTTGAAATGAAATACTGGTGAAAGCATATGTGGTTAAAACCTATTTTTAATTCTGTGTAGGTACCTAACCACTGGAGCCTCACGTTTGTGTAGGAGAGATATGTCATACTTGAAACCTACAACACTCCTTAGTACAACTGAACCAGATTAAAATATATTTGAGAAATATTTAACAAAATAAATAAAAATATAATAAATAGAGATAACATATCACATTTTAAATTTAAGTCAATATGCAGATAGCAGGGACAATTATGTATAGTTGATACCACTGGTATAAGAGATTTCAACTTTATTCCACATTAGCATGTCTATAACAGGGCTACTTACTGGGTCAGGTCCACTCATCATCATGGCACAGGATGTGGTAAAAGAACCACAGAATGTTAGAGCTAGAAAGGATCTGAAACATTATACAAGCAGATATTTAGAGTTTGAAGGCAACTCTTAGAATATCTAGTCCATCTCCCTCTCATTACAGATGAGAAAAGGGAGACCTAGAGAATTTGGGCAGCGGGGTGGCACAATGGATAGAGTGCCAAGCCTGCAATCATGAAGACATATCTTCCTGAGATCAAATCTTGCCTCAGACTTATTAGTGACCCTAGGCAAGTCACTTAACTGTTTACTTTAGTTTCCTCATCTGTCAAATGAACAGGAGAAAGAAATGGCAAACCACTCCAGTATCTTTGCCAAGAAAACCCCAAATGGGGTCATGAAGAGTTGGATATGACTAAAAAACAACTAAATAACAACAGAGAGTTTATGTCCTAGGGTAAAGAGATATTAAGTGGCCTAGACAAAATTCAAAACCAGGTCCTTTGAGGCCAAATCCACTATTCTTCCACTCTATGACCAGCCCTTTCATTTGCAAGTGTATTAGCAGAGACAAAATACTTTCCAACAAAATCTCCCAAGCAGAGAGTGTTAAGTCTGATCCTCAGATCAGGGCTGTTCCATTATGTCTGATATTCTGTAAGAACTCTAACTTCTCTGGGAACAGGAAGAGATCCAGTAAATCTTCAATTGGAATATGAGGCACTGGGGGTTTTCCCAACTGAACGCAAAAGTTCATCAAATGTTCTATTGATATAGTTAGTGTAAGTGGCCATTTACTGAGATATCGTGCTCAGAGGTGCTCATGGTGCCTTCTGATCACTATCAAGCTCTCTTCTCTTTCACCTTAGGTTGCTTAATTAGTATATCATGACTTGAGTTCAGCATCCTTTTATTATTAACCAAAAATGACTTTTCTGTTTGGGAATAACCTCTTTCTCATTGGAGATAATTAATTATCAGAGTCTGGTCATGATAAAAACTCTCTGACTAACTTTTGGGAAAAGAAGGGAAAATCCTGATGGCTTTTGGACCCCTAAAATTATCTTATAAAACCAAATCCCTGGTGCCAGTCTCTGAGGACAAATCATCCTATGGTACACCAGGATCATTTACCATGTTCATTAGTATGACCTGAATAAAAACCTGTTTGCTTCACCTGGATGCCTGGTATGTACTTGTAGTAAAGGTCTTCTTTTAAGGTTTCATGTGAATTCCACTTTGACATTTCCAATTTCTGGCACTATTATCAGGACACGCATCTAACCTCCCCAAACAAACACACACACACCTATTTCCCAACTTTCATTTTAAGGAATATAGAAAGCAAGGGCTGGGAATGTCATCCGTATGTCTCAAAGAAAGGCATTCCTTGGTTCCCTAAATAGTAGGTGGAATGGAACTAGTGGTTTGTCCTGAACCTCAGATCCTTTGATCCCTATGTTCCCCATTCTCATGAGCAGAGACAATGGGATTGGGAAAAATGGGTAGCAGAAAGCCTGGGGCACTACAGAATACATATGCCTACTGAACCAAATCTTCTCTGAGGTTCTTGACAACTATAAATCCTTTGACCTTCAGCTGTCATATTTTCCCTATATCCTGCCTCTCCCCATTCCCAACTCAAAAGGAACAAATTCCGCAAAGGTTATTTTCACCTCCCAGTGATTAAGTTCTACTTTAAGAAAGAATTTGATAAACTCATTCACTCCAGGTGTAAAAAATCAGGTAAGGCATATAGTGTTAACCAGGGAGTATTTATGGTGTTTGCATTTTAACAGGAGATAAACTACTTGGTTTGACTCTATCTAAGTAAATGAAGGCGTAAATGTTGGGTTTCAAAATCAGCAACTTTAGGGAGTGATGTACTTTGAGGTAAGGGAGCCTTCTAGGTCAAGGGTTCATAACTGCTTTTGTCTGTATCATGAACCACTTGTGAAGCCTATGGACTCCTTTGCAGAAGAATGCTTGTTGCCTACATTCATAATTCAAGGGAATAATTTTCAGTTAGAAATTAATGAACATAAAGACACACATATTAAATATACATTTTGTTTGTCTGATCCAACTTCATGCATTCCCTATAACCTAGGTGAATAATTCTAGTTCTAGGTCCTGAAATAACATTTGCTTACGAAAATAATTGTGACTATTGTACTTGGTTTTATTAGAAAGTTTCATAGAATCCTGGGATTTTTCACAGAAAGACCTTAAGCAGTTGTGTAGTCCAACAGTCTTTTAAAAGATGAGGAAAGGGGGTGGCTAGGTGATGCAGTGAATAAAGCACTGACTCTGGAATCAGGATGACCCAAGTTCAAATCCATCCTCAGACACTAAACACTTACTAGCTGTGTGGCCTTGGGCAAGTCACTTAGCTCCAATTGCTCTGCCCTCCCTGGTCCAAAAAGACCAAAAAAAAAAAAAAAAAAAGATGAGGAAAGTAGGTCCCAGAAATGAAGGGAAGTGACCTCAAGATCATACAGCAAAGCAGAATTCAAATTCATATCCTTTGGTAGTAAATATAATGTTCATTCTCATTTCTATTCAGTAAACATTTATTAAGCACCTACTGTATGGCAGGCACTTTGCAAAGCAATGGGAATACAAAAAGAGGCAAAGGACAGTCCCAGCTCTCAAGAGGGTCAAATGAAAGAGTAACTTTTGTCATTTAAGATTTACTTTAATTTCAGTAGCAGCTCATTCCTAATTTATAAAATGTTGTTGTTTTGAGCATATGAATCCCGAGTTCCTTCAAGGTTTAATGGTCTATGACATTTTGAAAGGAGTTCTAACTATATCAAGCATTTTTGTAAAGTTAAAAAGCTCTTCAATGTGAATAATCATCTTTTAGTCTAGTGCAGGAAAACCAAATGACTCAGAATTGCAAAAGAGTTTTAAAGCCATCTAGTATGAAGCACCCATTTGATAATTGAATAAATTGAGGCCTAAGAAAAAAGTTGAGTTGTCCAAAGTCAAGAAGAAATATGTTTCAAACTCGTGTTTTCTTATTCTCAATGCAGGTTTTTTCCTATACACCAACTTCTTACTTTATCTTTCTATTAATACAAGTGTTCAAAATATTTGCTTGAAATGCAGTGGTCACTATTTCTTGAGGATTTGTTCTTTGAAGGCAGTTCTCGGATTAATGAATCAAATATGCAAGAAAAGGATTTTTAAAAACATGAAAAGAAGAAAGAGGTCACTGAAGGAAAAAGTTGCAGGGGAGGTAGAAGGATGTTCATGCCAAAAATCAACTCACATAAATACCATATAGACATGGCAGCCTTTCTATTCCAACTCATGTAGCATGGTAGTGCAAGCAAAGTCAATATCCCAAGCTACTGGGCTTTCATTTGTGTAAAGTAAGGACACCAATGAGAGCTGGGAGGGACTACTTCCTTCATCAATGCAGCATAAAAAACCTTGTCATAAAACAATCCTCTTGCCTTGGAGAATGTAAGATATCAAGTAACTAGAACCTTGGAAATAAGAAGACCTAAGGCCCTTTGTCATTGCTTTCTGTTTTGGTAAATTAGAGTTACTACAGGCATGTCAAATACCTACAGATTTGAAATTATTTCCTTAAACTTAACCCTCTAGTAATTGCATGAGAGAAGATTGCATGAGGCTGATGATTTCTGTTATGACATAAGCTGAGAAAATAATTTCCATTAATCTCAAGTGATTATTAGGGATTTATCAACCTGTCTACCCCACCACATTGGAGAATATGTAATAGATCCGAAATGATGCTAATAGGCATTAATATACCTATTTTCTCTTTCAATTGTTTTCCAATACATTCTCATCCTAAATGTTTGTTTGCCATCAAACACCAAATTAGATTCCAACCTGTAGATTTTCTGGGCTCCTGGTTTTTCTCAGAATTCCCTCCTCCCTCTAGCTACTGGTTTATTTTTCCTAGAACAAGAATCATGAGCACCTTTACCCAGGGATAGCCAATGGCACAGAGATTAAAAAAAACAAACAAACACAATCAGAAGGATTGGAGCATCTTTATACCTGCCAGGACCTCAAACACAGTTCAAATGGAATGATCCTGCTGCCCTTGCAGTCACCTGGTCAAATTTTGACTAGGATAGATAGATAGATAGATAGATAGATAGATAGATAGATAGATAGATAGACAGATAGATAGATAGATACACATATATACATATATGTGAGGGTATTCATATGTGGGGGCATTTATATATGTATTCTATGTTATCTAGAAAGCCTATTTGTGTATACACAAGCATATTTGTATGTATGTAAATATGTATACATATATCTATATATGTGTGTATATATCTATATCTATATCTAGCTAGCTAGCTATGATACAGAAATATAGCTATTCGGGTGGTAGAAAGAGTAAAAAATTAGAACTGTGTTAGAGCCACATCTTTCCTACTTAGTACCTGTGTGATACTGGCAAATTTCCTTATCTACAAAATGAAGAGGTTGAGGAAATTTAGGTACCTTGCAGCTCAAAAAAATTAAATAATTCTATAGCTTAAGTTACTCTTAGAAACTTGAGAGTCCATGAAAGGAGAATTCCTCTTCTTCCTCTCTGCATTTGCCACAGTAAAGACATCGTAGATGTGGGGGACAATAGGGACAATATGTTTTCCCCCTTTTCAGTTTCCTTTTATGTGTTTTCTTCCCCCATTAGAATGTAATTTTTTTGAACTAAGAGACTTTTTCTTTCTACTTGTGTATGCATTCAAAGTGATTAGTATCTGGCACATAGTAAGAATTTAACTAATGCTTCTTGACTGATTAACTATTCCTTGTTCCTAGTTCTATAGTACGCTGAAGCTAGAGAGACCAAGATGAGTATCTTTTGTAAACGATATGTCTTCAAATGCTTAAAGCTATCTTTCTTGAAGGCCATATCTCCACTAATTTAAATTTGCATAGTTCTTTCAAGAAGCCATAATGTATGGCATGAACTACAGACCCTACAGCATCCTAGATGCCTTTCTCCATATGCTTATTCATATTTTTCCTAAAATGTGGTTTTCAGAACTAAATATCATACCCTAGCTTTGAAAGAACCAGAACAGGACGCTGGCAGCAAGACTACAATTTAGATACTATGCCTCATTTAATGTAGTCTGTTGTTATTGATTGATGGGAAAGGGAGGTTTATAAGTTTATACACATATTCATGAATGGGGAAAGGAAAGGAAGGGAAAGGAGGGGGAGGAAGGAAATAAACATTTATTAAGTATGAATTATATGTCAGGCACTCTGCTAAACACTTTATAAATATTATAAAACTTTATAAATATTATATGTGGTACAAACTGATATTAAGTGATTTGCCCAGGATTAGCAAGCATCCGATCATACTTGAACTCAGGTCTTTCTGATTCCAAGTCCAGCGCTCTGTTCGCTGCAATCACTCAGTTGACTCAAAAATATTAACATATATAATAGTGTGGCCACTCAAGGTTTGGGAACATAAATTAAGCAAAGAAGGTCAAAAGTTATTACTCAAAACATCTCTGCTACTCTTGAAAAGTTTGCTTTAATTTAGATTTTTAGGGAAAAAATCAAACCACTACAGATAAGAATGAGATAGAAGGTGATTTTAGTCTATATCATTTTGTGAACTGCAGTTCAAAAGATAATGGGATACACCTGAACACAATGAAGAGATGTTTTCCATCTCTACCTTATTCAGAATATCAGTTAGATTAAATTATTTCTGTCACCAATAATATTAATGTCAGAGTCAAGAATGGAACTTAGAGTGGAAACCAGTGGAATGAAACCAGTGCAAACAAAAAAGAGCAGAAACCAGTCATCTCAATTGACCATTGTTCCATTCCATATCATCATCCCTCTTACATTTTTCCAAAATAAAAAAAAAATTAAAACTCTAAAGAACTAAAAATAATACTTGCATTGTCTGCTAGACAATGAGGGTGTTTATAGGAAAACCAACAGTTGGAATGATTTTGAATTGAATATACAAAATATTGAGATTCGTAACTGAATGCTTCTACCTTTTTGATATAGAGTTTTGCTGTTTTGTAGACATAGCCAGTCTGGTAACTTCAAGGCAGAACATACAGTGTTCAGAATATTACAAAATCAAGCATGGCCTCAGAATTTTAAAACTAGATATTAGATACCAATTTAAGACCTGTTATTTTACCGGCACCAAAATTTGAGCTCAGAGAGAGATTATAACCATCTTGGATTTGCAGTCTAAGTCTAGAAGGGACCTCAGAGATAATTCAGTCTAACCCCCTCATTTTACAGAGGTTGTGACCTCTCCAAATCTCACAGTATATCACAGGGATAGAAATAACACTAAATCCCCCGTCTCTCAAGTTCTTTTTATGATATCATGTTTAAATGGAATGTCTGCTGAGTATAGTTTTCCTTTTCCCAACCAATCATATACATTTATAACTGTTTCTAGAATCTTTGTTATTCATTGCATTTATTTTTCTTTTAAAAACATCAGCCCAGAGGTGGTTTTTGATTCAAAATCTACATTATTAAAAAAAATTAAGTCCTTGTGTGAAAATAAAATCCTCCAAAGCAATAACAACTCAGAAGACAATTTCCAGTGAAAAACTGGACAGGACAGGCAGGGCAAAGAGGCATTTTATGCTATATGTTTTGAATAGCTATAGTTTATCATTTATTATATTTCAATCTTCATATATAGATGCATGTATATATAAATGTATATATGGGGTTGCCTCTTCTCATATACTAGGAGACTGTATAGTCACTTTATTATTGTCATTCATGGCAATGCCCACACATACTTTCTATAGCATCTCATGCTAGTGAAATACTCTATGATTCATAAGAAATTAATAAATACAATCCAGGGTTGTACATACTATACATATCACGCAGTTGTGGTTAAAATGCAGATCCATTGAGTAGAAAGAACCATTTTCTTTCCTAGAAATGACTGCTAACCTATAGACACCACATTAAACAAGACAGATTAGAGAAGTCTGGAACATACTCAGCATTCTAGAGAATGTGGAGTGAGCTGATTAGTCCAATCAATGATTCCAATGAAGTCCAGACTCAGAGACTGAATCCACCATAACTCTAATTTAATATGGTTCACACACACACACACACACACACACACACACACACACACCACTTTTAAAGAAAGAAATATTTTAGCCAAATGTAGAGCCCAGAGATTCACTAGTTAAAAGCATTTGCTGCAAAAGTAAAAGCTTTCCATGCTAGGTAGAGTCATTCAACAAATGTTTTTGCTTAGTCAGACAAGGATAGTTATCCTCATATATGGAAAGGCAACCAACTATAAAGCAAACAAATAAACAAAAAACCAGGAGATATATGCTGCTGTGCCGATGCAGGTGAGAACCATAGTGGCTCACTAGAGGTGAGATCAATGTGTTGGAGAGAGAAACTTCGTGGACAGGCAAAGAAAGTCTATAGAACCACACTAGGGAAACCAATAAAGCATCTAAATCAAAAGACAAACTTTCAGTGTATTATATGAATTCTAGATGATTACAATAACTTCAGGCTGTTTGCAAACTTGAGCATATGACGGCTATGTTATGTTTGTGTATGTGTGTGCATCTATGTTTGCCTATTATTTATCTGTCAGTTGAATCAAATAGAAGTCCCAAATGCTGTACCAGGAGACCTGAGTTAGTCCCATCTCTGATAAGTAGCAGATATAGTTGTAACCTCAGTTTATGCATTTCTAAAATTGGACCTGGTCTTATCTTTCTAACTTTACCATGAATTACTTCCCTTCCTGTACTCTGTGATCCAACAAAATTTGTTTTTTCTCTGTTTCTCACACAGGATCCTGCATCCCTTACCTCATGACTTTCCTTTGGATGTTCAGGTGGTAGACCTGCCCTGAATGAAGAAGCAAGAAATTTCACCAATGTGGGTTACCTACTTGCTTGTTCCCCCACCCCCTTTCTCTAGTCCTTGCCTGGGCTACTTGACAGCTCATAGGCCTTTAATGAGAAGGAAGTGAATAACTCCCTTCCTTCAGATGACATAGAGGATCACCAAGCCTTACCATCTGCCCTGTCTCTGTGCCATTTAATCACTTTGAACTGTCATCTCAACTAATTAAGTAATCTAAAGCCTTTTGGGCCTTTCCATCCACCCTGCCAATGTACCCTTAGCATTTCAAGGAATGTCATCTGCCCTAAAACTAAACTTCCTTTTATGTATTATCCTTTTCTCCCCAATTGGTGTATGAAATCCTTGAAAGAAGAGAATGTTTAAACTTTTATCTTTATATAGAAGACCTTATCACAGGTCTTGGCATATAGTAATTGTGTAATAAAAACATTTTTTTATTCATTCAGTCAATGTATTCCACCTCTGCCTCAAGTCTCTTTCTAACTTTAAAATGTCATCTGCAGGAAGCCCTTCCCAATCCCTTTAACTACTAGCTACCTCTTCGCCAGACTAATTTATGTTTAAATATTTTGCATTCATTCATTTTACATTTATGCTGCATATACTTATGTACTGACTTGATATTTCCCCCATTAGAATTAAAACTTCTTATACAGTAGAGGTATTTTTTTTCATTCTTTCTTGTCTGGATTAATTTGGCTGCTGGGCACATACTGGGTTCTCAATGAATGCTGGTGATTGGGTGGTTGATAATAATACATGTGACAACAACCTTTCAATATTGGAGTGAGGTAGCCACTTAGTAAAAATGTTTGCTTACCTCATCTCATGTCTTTGTTACTACCCTTGGAAAAGAGTAGGGATTGTTTGAAGGGACAAAAGCCATCGTTGTATATTAACTTTCCATGATACAGCAAACATACCATTTAGCATTCTTCATTCTAATCCTACCCTCTCTACCTTAGTGCTCACATTGTCCTCCCTACCTAACTGAGACTCTTCCTCCCTCTCTGATAACGAAAATGTCTTCCTTCCTTTTAGACTCAATTCATGTGCCAAAGCGAATCTTTCCTTGGCACTTTGCCCATCTCATCCATAAGTGAAAATGATCTGTCCTCATATTTCCTTAAGTACTTTTTTCTTTTTTTTTAAACTTATGTCACTCTCTCCTGTGTTAGAGTTATCACACATATGCATATATGTTCTCTCTCCCTTATATCATTAATACCTTGAGCATGCCATCTTTATATTAATGGAACAGAATACAAGGTATTTGTTTTGTAAAGTCTAGTATTTCATTTCATTGGTCTAGGGAACTACCAATGTAGAGATTTCCTTTACCTGTACAAATTGGAACTTCTCCATAACTTACACTTTTAGTGCATTTCCTGTGGCACCAAGAGATTAACTGATTGGCCATGGTTAAACTGTTGGTATATATCTGAGACTCCTATCTTCCCAAACATGTTTTCCTGTCACAGAAGCCTGCCTTCCATCCACTGTGGCATATTGCTTTTCCTCGTAAGTTGTTCATGTTTAATACACGTATATTTAATTGAAATGAGTCAAACTGAATTGCTTCTACATTTTCTGTTTTCCAGGATGGGTCATGGTGCATTTGGGGTAGTTAAATATTCTAGTTAGTGTAGTTTTCATGTAAACTACTTGTAAATGGCAACTTTAGAAATTAAAAGGCAAGGAAATACGTACTAGATTATTTTTTGCTGCTGATGCTGATTCTGAAGTATAAAGTACCAGCAATGAAAAGGAAAAAGTGTTAGGAGAAGGCTGGCAGTTCATATGCAAAGTGCTCCCCTCTACCTACACTCAGGCCTCTGTCCACATTTACACACATGACACATGTGCATGTGCACACATGTGCACACATACACACTGCGCGCGCACATACACACACATGCACACATAATTTTCTGCCCTTAAGGAGCTTACATTCTAAATGGCATTGTAGTTAAAATGCTAGACTTGGAGTCAAGCAGACCTGTGTTTGAATTCTGCTTCAGTCACTGAGTATGTGATCAGGGGTAAGTGGCAGAAAGTCTCTCAACCTCATCTGTAAAATTTTCCTCAGTTTTCTCATCTGACTTCTAATTTCCCTTCCATCTCTAAATCCATAATCCCATGAGTAGCAACTATGGTCTTTTGCTTGGAACTTGTAATGGTAATTAATTGGAATTTTAAGACCCCTTTTTGTATTGGCAAGTAAGCAGGTACTTAGCACCTTATTTCAAGTTAATCAAAGGTAGCAGGTACTTAGCAATTGGTAATTGATCAAGCCACTGTTGGGGAAACAGAAGGTATGAACTCCTGTCTCCTTTTGCTGACATAACAGGAAGGGGTTGGCTGAAACAGGAAGCTTATGCTGTGTGTATTTAAGAAAAACCCCAGAGAGGGAGAATTCAGAATTTCTTGGGACAAGAATCTGGTGGCAGAAGCTGAATTTCCTGAGAACTTGTGGTGGCTTCTTCTGAAGAGGAGCCCAGAAGTCTAGGAGTCCAAGAGTCTAGGAGACCAGGAGGCCAGGGGGCCAGAAGCCCAGGAGCCCAGGAGCCAAGGAGGCTGAAAAGGAAAGGCCCCCTCCCCCAGGCAAGAGAGAATGATTTTGATTTTGAAAACCTGGATGGAGTGACTTTGATCCTGGGAGCCAGCTGAAATTTCTTCTGGTTCCAAGGGCCAGCCACACTGCCCAAGGACTGAGGAAGTATGACTGGGATGTAGGGACTTTGTCTGTTTGTGGCTTGGTTGAGCCAAGAATTCCCAGGAACAGAAACTGTGGAGGATTTGAGATGGACTGGACCCTGTGAACTCCAGTGTGGAGCAGGACCTACCCGGAGAACTGGACAAGGACCTGGGAGCTATCTGCCTCTGAATCCAGGTGACTGGTGGATTCAGGTAGGAGCTGGGACCACAGAAGGGGATCCAGGGAATCTGAGAGACCACCCCAGTCAAGCTAAAAGAAGACTTTATTTGGATACTATATACTGACAGGAATTATACATTTACTAGTGACCTGGGGTAGGGCGTCAGTGTATTTTCTAATGATTGTACTTAGTGATTAATGATACTTAGTAATTGATTGCTGAATAAGTGACTGATTGAGTTAACTTAGTTCCCCCATGAGTGGAAGACTTTGACTATTGTACTTTGAGATGACTGTATGACTGAGTAAGGAGGCAAACCTCCTTAGGGATACCAGATGATTGTTCTTTGTTCAAAACTTTTGTGGCCACTATGGTGGAAACTATGTGGCCATTTTAATGATAAGCTGTTGTGAATACTGTATTGTGATTTTCTGTAATAAGCTGTAATACTGTGGATGCTGTACCTTGATTTTCTGTGAATGTTTTGCTTTGATTTGTTATGGAATAAATAGAGTGCTCACTATACTGTGTAATCAGAACCTTAAAAGCTGTTCACAGTAGCATTCCTCTGGAAAGCTGCTCATGCATGGCATTATAGAACCTTACTCTTTCCAAAGATCAACTTAGTCAATTCCCATTCTAATCCATCCATGCTACTGTCTCTAAGCAATGTTCTTAATAATAGTGTCACTCCTCTACTCAAAATCTATAATCTCTCAGTGACTCCCCTAGGGAATAAAGTGAAAATGACTAACCTTGGCTTTCAAGGTCATTCACAATCTGACTCCAACCTACCTGTCCAACTTTATCTTATAATTTGACTGTTTACATAGTTATCATTCTATCCAAACTAGAACATACTCTACCTGTACCCTTCCTCCCTAATTTCCATCTTTCCTTCCTTTCCCAATGCCAGCCCTTAGAATAAGAGTCTCATTCCAACCCTTAGAATAAATTATACATGACTCATCTCTATCAAATAGAGATGAGTCTTTCCTTTAAGCCCTGAAAATCAAAATCAGGTGATACCTTTTCAGTGACTTTATGAAATGATGATGCATAGCAAGAAGGAGATCAAGGATGCCATTACTCCCCTACTCCTTAGTTAACCTAGACAGGTTTTTCAGTTGATTAACTGAGATTCATTTCCAAGTTCTGAGGAGAGAGATATTTGTAAAAGACCATTTAAAAGGCAACCTGTTAAAGACTTGAGTGAAATTCTCTTTAAAAAAATTTCAATTAGCTAATGCAAAGGATTGGGAGAAGTTGTTAGTGAGGAGAAAAAGAAAAAAAGAGAGAGGGAGAGGAGGAGAGACAGAGAGAGGAAGGAAAGAAGGCAGGAGGGCAGGAAGGCAGAAAGGCAGGAGGGAAGGAAGGAAGGAAGGAAGGAAGGAAGGAAGGAAGGAAGGAAGGAAGGAAGGAAGGAAGGAAGGAAGGAGGGAAGGAAGGAAGGAAAGAAGGAAGGAAGGAAGGAAGGAAGGAAGGAGGGAAGGAAGGAAGGAAAAAAGGAAGGAAGGAAGGAAAGAAGAAAGCAAGGGAGGAAATTAAGTGGTCTGCATTCTAGTCCTAGTCCTACATTTACCTTGCTGTGTGACTTTAAGACACTTTCTCAATGAGCTTCAGTTTCCTCCTTGGTTACATGAAGGGGGTACAGCCAAATGATTTGCAAGGTCCTTTTTGCTTCCTACATTTTAAGACTATAAATGGGGGTATTATTTTTAAAATTTTGGTTTTGTACCCTTAGGTCTGGTGCTTTAACTGACAATCTTGCTCTTAAAGTGTCTATAAAGCCACAGGGGTCTCTCAAGTTGTAGGTTTACATTTGAACAAGGACAGTGGTGTCCCAGAGTTATTGCTGTCTTCTCAAAGCCTTTTAATCTCCTGTGAAATGGGGTGTGAGAATCAGTCTACTGGCAGGAGAGTTCATAATCATGTTAAAAAAAAAATCAGCAACCAGCTGTGTGTGAGTCCTCTCACCAGAACAGCTGAAGAATATGAGAGAGTGAGTTTCTCTCTATAATCTTGAAGAGATTGTTACTGGGAAGGAATAAATTAGCTAGTTCTGGCACTTCCTGTGCTGGACTTGTGTTAAGGGGAAGTACAGATATTTAGACTGTGTACGTGATGCCAAAGCAACATTTGGAAAGGAAAACAATTCAGTCAACAAACCAGGTGTTTACAAGATACCAACCAGCCAGTTGGACTGATTTGTTTGCCCTGAACAAAATCAACCAAATTGAATGGTTGTTTTGGCATCTTATACCATGCTGCAGCAGGGATGGCAGCTGGGTAAGGCTGCCTAGGAGGGGCCAGAACCAAGAGCCCAATTAAGCAAGTAAAGACTGGCAGGAATCACAGGTCAAAAAGGCACTGGGTGAAGTACAGAGATGTATACAGGGCAAAGAGAATCAGGCAGGTATCCAAAGCTAAGCACACAATAATTCCAGGCCAGAGTGTTAAGCAAAGGTTGGAATGATCTCTCAGATGTGGGTAGGCAGGATTCAAGTGTTCCTGGAAACAGAGTGGCAGACACAGGAGTTCAAGTGAATGGGGACATGAAGGTGAATCCTTCCTCTGCCTCTTTTTTTTCTGTAAATTCCCCCCACTGTGGAGATAGGGTTTAGAATTATGTGCTTTGAGGCATGGGGGAATCAGAGCTTAAAGAGCTAAATCAAGCTTCTGATGATGGCTAGCACACGACTTCTTTAAAAAGTCTTATATTGTGTCGAACACAGCCTGAAAGAAGGCCACCCAGGCCTTAGTTCCATTGCTTTCCTAAGCTTGCCGTTCAAGTGCAAAGCAGACAAGGCCATATGTTTTGGGGAAAACGTGCAAGAAATTATAGCATTTTTTGGTAAAACTTGTAAAACCCAGTGCTCATGCTGACAACTGCTTGATTATATCCCACTTCCCTGGCTCCTAACACTGACTGTTTGGGGGAGATCTATCTCATTGCCCTGTGGAAAATTCAATTTAATTAACCTTTATTATGGACCAATTGTGCATCAGGCACTGAGGATACAAAATAAGCAATCATTCTTGCCCTCAAGGAGTCTTTGGTCGAACAGAGGCTGTGGCACATAGACAAAAAAATATGAAACAAGATAGGATGAGCTGAGGGCAAAGGAGAGACATCCAGACAAAGTGCTCTAGGAAAGAAATTCCTGATAAAAAGGATCCCATTTTTGAACCTTTCTAATCATTAGAAAGCCAAATCTGCTTCCCTTTAATTAATACCCAATGGTCCTGTGAAGCAACACAGAACAAATCTAATCCCTCTTACACATGACAGTCCTTTAGATGATTGATGATAGCTATCATGCCTCCACAACTATCCACTTCTTCAAGTTAATCATTCCAAGTTCCTTCCACTTTTCTCCTATGACACTGACATTCATCTGTGTGTCTTCACAGCACTGAGGTAGTACATACAGTTGATAGGCAGCTGATTGAAAGAAAAGAAGACAAGTTCAAATCTACCCACAGACACTTACAAGTGATGTGACTCTGGGTGAGTCACAATCTCTATGTGCCTCGATTTCCTTATCTGAAAATGGAGATAATAAGAGCACCTACACCATAGGGTTGTTGTGAAAACAAAATTAGCTAATATTTGTAAAAACATTTGGCAGATCTCAATACTACATTAATAGTCTCTGCCAAATAATTTTCTTCTCTCACAGTGATATTATTGTAACATCAATTCTAATGAAAATAGTAGCTGGTATTAATATAGTCCTTTAATATTTTCAAAATGGTTTAAACATACTATTTCACATGACTCTCAAAACAACCCTGTAAAGTAGGCGCTATTACAATACCCATTTTACAAATGAAGAAACTAGGATTGGGAGAGATTAAGTGACTTGCACAGGGTCATGCAGCTATTAAGTTTCTGATGAAGGATTTGAATCTACATCTATCATTCTGACTTTATGCAGCATTCTACTAAGAAAGGTGTGTCTAAACCTTTCCTAATGGTCAACTCTTCCCCAAACCTGGAAAGAGGATCTATTTAACATTTTCAGTCAACAAATAAGTGAACAGACATTAAGCATTTGCTATGCCCCAGGAACTGGGATACGGAGACAAAAAAGGCCAAAAATAATACCTGCTCTCAGAGAGCTCAGAATCTATTGGGAGGAGTGATTGGAGTGAGTTCTGAAGCAGAGATGATTTGAGAATTCATCTCAAAGGAAGAGATCTCAGATATGCCTCTTCTCTTTCTACGTAGAGTATCATCAGGACTCCATCAGCCCCTTCCTTGATTGTAAGGTAATAAAAGGCACTTAGCATCTTCCTTGAAACCACAAACATACCACTCCCCATCCTCATCTCTCGCCTTTAACACTCTACTTTTTTCTACCAAATTGATAATAAAATCAGCAAAATGTCTGTTCTTGAGAAGAAGTTGCAAGCTGCCTAGGGCAAAGCTCCCTTCCCTGACCAGCATTCCATTCCCGGCTCCCTCTTATCCACCCATGTCAGTACCATCCCTCCATTGTGCTGACCACATTTTTGTTAGTCTTTAACTATACCCTTCAGTATTTCTTTGTTTTCTTTTTCTTTTTCCTTTTTGTTAACTACCACCTATAGTGCACCTGTGCCCACTCCCAACAATTATGTATATCTGTGTGTTTGTGCTTGTGTGTGATTATGCTCTTATGTATAAAATTTCTTACATGAGGATACATTACTATCTTCCCCCTTCCCAATATAATGTAAGCTTCTTGAGAATAGGGACTTTCATTTTGCATTTGCATCTTAGTGCCTAGCACAGTCCCTAGTATATAGTAGGAGCTTAATAAATAATTGTTTAATGGAATCATATTGAAAACACAAAATGGCAGAAATTTTTACCTAAAATCTTTCAATTTTCAAGTTTTACAATTTTGAATACTTCCAACATACAAAATATTAAATAGGATTAAAAGAAGGGAGGATACTTAGCCATGTCTCACAGAGCTAAGAGGAACACACAGGATCCTTAATGTACAACCACTTAATCTGTCACACTCTCAGGTATATTTATGACAGAGATACTCAGATAAGAAATTATAGACAGGCAGAAACTTCACTACCTCATTTGTTTAACTATAATTGCTTATATAGTTACATAAAACAGGCTGACTGCCATTTTCAGGGCTTTTAATGTTTTTTTCCCTCCTCTACAATTATATTGTATAGTCACACCTACGCCTAAAGAAATAAAATTACATTTATTTAGGTATCACTTCAAGGGTTGCCTGTGTCATAGGACTTCCAAACAAAAGAAGACAATCTCGAAATTTATAATGCTTTTACTTGAGTCTTTCACTTTTTTATGCACTGATGAAATATGGTTACAGCATAAAATTAATAACAATTCACATTCACATGGCACTTTATGGCTTACAAAGTGATTTTCTTCAAAACAATCCTGTGAGGTAGTTAGCAAAAAATATCACTTGCTCCATTTTACAGATGTGTCTCAGAGATTTGATATAACTTCCCCATTGTGACACTGTGTAAGTGTCTCAGTCAGGCATCATCACAGGTTTCGTGACTCTAAAGCCGTATTCTTTACACTATATCAAATTCCCTTTCATGTCTGTCTTCTCTCACCTTCATGAGCAAAATACCCTTTAGAATTCCACTGGCAATTCTCTTCCCTACTCTCTCCTCTTTTGCTTATTAAATATGCCCTAATATCAATTCATATTGATTTGTTTGTGGTTATTATCTGGAGAATAAAAGAACACATATTTAATAATGAGTATACACCTTAAGATTTCTAAATTGTCAATATTTTAGGTAAATATATACCAAGATTAATTTTTTTTAACGTACAAAGAAAAGCTTCATAGTTTTAATTAAGCTCTTTTCCTTGCTACTTAAGAATATTTGCAATTAATTATTATTACATAAATAGCCTCTTAACTTAAGGTAATTCTACACCAAGTCCAGTGTTGCTAGTTCTCTTTAGTTTAAAACAAAACAAAGCAACAACAATCACAACAAAAACAGCCTGACACCTTCACTGACAAATTTTGCCACCACACCCTAAGATTCAGGAATCTACAAACAAAAAAAGGCAAAGAAATGTAGGCACATTTTTGAACTTGAGGAACTACCCCCTTTCAATGACTTCAACCTGATGAAAGTGACTCCAAATGAATTCAGCAACTAAGCAAGTGAAATTCTCATGGAGGCAAGATGGACTGCACAAAGATTCTAAAGTTAACTGTGGAAATTAAAAGCACAAATCTTCTTTAACCTCCAACTCCCTCTGGGCTGACAGTCTTCACAAACAGTTGAATTTGCCATTCAAACTTAATTCTTCTGACAGGGTGAAATTAGAGTCATAAAATCCTCATTCTTAACTATGGCCAATATCAGTTTTACTAGACACTTTCGAGCCCATTTCTTTTATCCCCCTATTTTTTAAGAAGAAATAAATCTAATGCATATTCCCTAATTTTTTTTTGTGAGTGCTCAGGAGGATATTTAAAATAAAACTTTATAGGGAAGTCTCAAGGATATAAAGAGAGCAGATTGTGTTGCTGAGCATATAACCTATGTTTAAAATGGATTTGCTAGTCTTTCTGCGGCTTATATTGCCAAAGATGATAAATGCTTCAAAGATAATGCAGTATATTTCCTTTCTGACTGAAAGATACCAGACTCCTGAAATGAAAATTTAGGTAGAATCCAGGAATCTTCCTAATATTGAATTGCAGAAAGAAAATGCAACCCAAGCAAGTTCCTTCTCCAGAGGTATTTCAAAAGCTACTACATACCCTTTGGTCAGGAGTGAACATACCTTCCCTGGCTCCCTGGGAATGAATTTAATGTGACCTCCAAGAACTTTGGAAATCTCAGCACTCCAAATGTTCTATGAATGATACTTTATTTCTCTCTCTGATTGAAGAAAAGCATGTTAGGGAGGTTTAAGAAGAAGCACATTAGTACAAGATACAGTAGGTCATGAATAAATATAGGTATTATGAAATCCAAACACTATTGGCTACCATCAAATATAATTAGAATTGAAGGCATTTATTTCTCTACTGGGGAAAAAATGTTTTCTGTGGTAATGTCTAGGACTTAGCAAATAGAAAAGTTAATATACAGATTAAACTCTGCCATGAGTGTTACATTAAAAGTAATGGAGTTGCATTGCAGTAATCCTTTTTGCATTTTGCTCCTACAAAAACCACATTATATAATAGGACAGAAACATTCAAAGATTACCATTAAATTATTTTGTATACAAACTGGAAAAAATGACTTATGCTAACATCGAACATTTATCTGGGGCATTAAACACTGTAACATAAACTGGGACATCATTTCATATCCTTAGCATGAGGTTTCTTAAATAAATCCTACATCTCTTAATTATGATATGTCTGCAAAAAACAAAACAAAACAAAAAATCAAATAAATAAATAAATACATTGCTCCACCCCCACCTCTACCACTAATCTCCCTCAATAGCTTTTCTGTTCATGGAAAAGATAAAACACAGTAAATAGTTTCAAGCCTCTAAATTCCAGATAACCATTCAGAGAAGCACAAGATTCACTGTTGTAAAGCCCTTTATGAGACTGTAGTAGTTGGGGATGAGATTGTAAATGGGGAAGCCTAGATTGCTTTGATTTAGAAAATTGTTGCTATTAAACGGTTTACAAAGAGCCTACTGTTTCTGCATCATTATCCCCAATGTGTCAAAGTCAGCATTTTCACAATATTTAAAGCACTCTCAACTTCCTCATAAATATTATTTATATTCCAGCATAGCTATTTGGCATATCAAAAATATCATTTATAGTCTTCAAAAGTTATATGGCGTGATCACCTAAGCCCAAAGTTTAGAGCTTAGAATAAGGATACAAGAGTTTATAAATCCCAATGTGCAGAGCCACACAGCACCATGTCATATGACAAACTAGGGTCCTGGAACATTCTGCTAGTATGCCTAGACAGTGACTGGGGTCAGCTGGGCATATCATATAAACAATTTTTTTTTCTGCCCTTGGAACTCATTTGTGGCTTTTTTTAAACTGGCCACTATATGGGTCTCTGATTTTCCTCTTTAGAAAAGAGGTTTTTTCTATTCTTTAGAAACAAATGAAGACAATGAATGAAGAAAAAAAAACAAACAAACCCTACACACATTGTTTGCCAGGTGCCAGTGACTAATTGTTATACATATGCACAGAAAGAACAGCATGCATTAAGCAAAGGGTGTCCTGGCTCCCAAATGTTTATTTTTCTCTACCTGCTTGTCAAGTTTCAACCTAAGGGGGCTTCTTCTCCAAACGACTTCAGCTTGCATTGATAACTGCTTTCTTTCTGGGAAAATGGGAAAAAATAGTTTGAATTTAGAGAAAAACCAAATAGTTTTTTTCTGAATAAGGGCCCCCAATAGAGGATCTAGGTTCAAATCCCTGTTTTGCTATTTATTATAAGCCTTTTGATCTTAGTCCAATCCCTTCCTCTCTAAAAGGCCAGTTTCTTCATCTATAAAATGAGGAATGAGGGGATTGAATAAAATCTTTAAAGTCTCATCCAGTGCTAAATATATGATCCTATACACCTCTATAGCAATGGTCTGTCTGTACTATCAATTTTGGTACTTCATTGCATTCTGGATCTTCCTGAAGTTCTTTGATTTATTGTTTTTATGACAGCTACTACCTAAATTCTGAATCCACAAATGTCACTGAAAAAAGAAATGTAATAAAAGTTCTTTCCGCTAAATTGTGATTTTGGCGAGCTATCATCAGTATCCTTAACCTTTTGGTCTCAAAGGCAAGTAAGGATCAGCAGAAGAATCTATCCAACTGGAAAAGGCTTTGAGTATGGAAATAATAAATACTATTAAAATGTAATTAGAGGGCTCAAGAAGAGCAGGACAGAGCATGGTATCTAACACCAGTTGCTGCTTAATGTTTGCTGTTGAAGTGAACCAAGAAGAACTAGAATGATTGTAATATGCATAGGGTATGAAATTATCCACACCACTGAAATCTAAGATCCTTGAAATCCTTGTATTTTCAAGTTTAGGAACCTATATCATTTGATTATAGACTATGTTTTTAAAAAAAAAACACAACACAATGTATTATTGCTTATTTGTATTTTAATATTATAATAATTTCTGTATATTATCACCACCCGTTTAGCCCCATATCCCTCCTCCAAAATCCCACAATGATTTCTACATTGGAAGAAGAACAATTAAGTGAAAATCATTCAACAAAGCTATAAAAGCCAATGGAGTATGCAGCTTCTGTACCCGTAGCCCCACACCACTCAACCCAGAGCAAGAAAACTACATTATCTATTTATATTTTAGATCCCTAAGACCAATGGAGAAAAATGCTTATTTGAGGTTGAGAGAGTAAGAGCCTATAGTTGGTAGAATTAAAATCCATAATGACCGTGAGGAGAAAATCCGATATTCATAGGCAAAAACAATGCAGGTTATTTCTAGCATGTCTACTATCCATGTCATTAGTGGTGAAATGAGAAATGTGTTTAAAACCAGCACATGGATATGAGATGTGGGAGGGAAAGTAATACAAATTTATTTAGTGCTTACCATATGCCAGACACTGTGGTGAGTGTTTTACAAACACTATTTCACTTGATAAAACAAGATGTATTTCTTATTCTCATTCTTAATCTCATTTTGTTTGATTTTATCTGAAGATACATTCCTGGAGGGTAATGTCCAACAGGGCGCTATATTCAACATAGACATTATGTTGAATGTCTATTCAACATAGAATTGACTATGTTGAATGTGGCTATTCCTATAGAGGCTGTACCATGTACTGCACACCTATCACCCTCATCCCACTTCAAATATATGACCATTTTGGATTGTTACTCATTTCTTTTCATGACACCTGGAAGAGAAAAAAGAATGCTAGATCTGAAATCAAGAGACACATGTTCTTCTAATCCTACCCCTGCCACTCCTTACCTACACGGCCATTGTAAATAACAACTTTCGGAAACACAATTTCTTCATCGTCAAAATGGCATGTGTTGTGCCTCTGAGAAAGTGCTTTGCAAACCTTCAACATTAAAGAAATGGAATTTATTTTACTTTATGAGGCAGGATGGTATAGCAGATAGTGCTTTATTTCCAGAATAAGGAGACTTATGTTTCAATCCTGGTTCAGACACTTCCTAATTTTCTGACTATAGGTAACATAACATGCTGACCCAGAATTTCCTTATCTGTAAAACGGGAAAAATGTTATCTGTAAGACCTAGCTCATGAGGCACCTGGGAGTGAATAGCAACAATTAGTTAACAAGTATTAATTACTAAGGCCTCAGGGTACGAAAAAAACACCTAAAATGAAGCAGACCCTGCCTCAAGGAGCTTGGATTCTATTGAGGAAGGACATGTACATAAATAAGCTATAAATAATGCATGCAAAAGCAAATTGATATATTTTGTAAAATGCTTTTAAAATCAAAAGTAGAAACTAAATGGCAACTCTGATCATCTCCTCTCCTTTTCTTTACACTTTTTTAATGGATTAGCCTCAGCTGGCAGTAAGAAACATCAAGGCAAGTCCAATACTCATCTTTCACCTGAGATATAAACTCTCAAGAATGGTGGCTGAAAGAAAAGTCTGATTACCGACACGAGAGGCAAACATGAACTACTTATGCCCTTCTAAGAAATTTTCCAGACCTGTAAGATAATCAAAATTCTAAACTGCTGGAAGATAGTGCCCATGTCTTATATTTCTTTTCTATTATCATATAATACCTAGTGCCATATCATACATATTAATGAGGATGAGGATGAGGATGAGGATGAGGATAAAATTTACATATCCCTTTAAGGTTTTCAGAATGTTTTAAAATTTTCTCATTTTTTCTATGCAACGAACTTGGAACACAGCAAATGTTTATTGCATAAATAAATGAGTGATTTATATATCTTATAAAAGCTACATAATTTTATATACATTACATATATTTTATATGCCATATAACTATGTCTTATATACCACATTATATCTCTTACATGCCATACACACACACACACACACCCCACACACACCCCTTATATACCTTCGTAGAGCACAAGTATTCAGAATGTCCTATCAGAATTAATTTAACTTATGGAATTACTGAAACAGAATGTGAAACATATTCTGCTAATTTTCAGTATGCAACTAGCCAAAATAAAGGGAAAATGCTCTGATAATTTATCCCAGGTTATAGTGAGCTTTCCCTTTTCCTGATTTATTGTTTATTTAATTTGCTTGCTTTGAGGGAAATAGAAATCGGTACAATTTAAATTACACATATAATAAAAGCCAAAGTACACAGGCCCTGTTTTCTCAAGTCTAAATATCTCCTCCCTATGGCAATATAAAGAACAAAAAGGCAAAATATGGGGAAGAAGAGGAGATTAAACCAAGAAGAAGAGAGTGAATAATGAAGGAACATCCTGAAATCCTTAACCAAAAGAACAATTTTCATCTGATCATATTCTGGCCCTAAACATTTCTAGGCTCCTAGCAGATGACAGTGTGATGGGAGCCAAAGTTCTGCTCCATCCAGAATAGGAGGCTTTCCAGATTTCACAGGTCTAACAAGGTATGTGCTTTTGTTACCTTCCCAATCCCTCTCATGCCCCATTCCTCCTGCCAGCTCACAATTCCAATACAATTCCCCAGGATCACTAGGCTGCTCCTGTTTTTGTTTACATAGATCATAGGAGATGATTTTGTAAAGTTTTTCTTTAAATCTGGAAGACAACTTAGCAAATAATTTCATAAATTCATGGCACGGCTTGTCAGTAGCAGATCAAGCCCTACCAAAATGATAAAGAACAAGCTTCAGTTGCAGAAAACATGAATTAATCTGTTCCTTGTTTGTCTAGGAGGCATAATCTGACCTGCCTTGAATTCTGAGGTTTGTCAGAAAGGTCACTCCATGTTGACCTGGCTCAACACAGCATTATATTATTTATAATATGTGTGCGCTCCCTTAGGCCTTAAAAATGCTATAAAAGGTTTTATATTGACAGCAAGTTAATGCCTTCGTTGGTAAGTTAAGTTCTTTGGCACATGTTGTAAGGATGATTGCAAAGAGACTTGAAAGGAAAAATACTATACCCCACACATACATATTGATATTTCAAAGCCCTGGCATTGGGGATTCTACAAAATAGGATTTAACACTGTGCCCTTCACCCCTCTCCCCAAATAAAAATAAATTGGGAAAATAAGTCATACATGTATCAACTGAATTGAGCAAAGATTTTCCTTCTGAGACTCGTCTTTTGACCTCAAGTCATTGAATTGGGTAAGTATGACTTAGGCTTTGCCTTTTGTATTCATCTGCCTGAGCTACTGCATCATTTCCCTAGCTGTACAAGCCATACTCCTTCCCATTTGTGTCTACAAGAGACAAGACCAATATTATATTTATTACATTTATCAGTTATTTCTCATGCTTTTATTCATACATAATTGACATATTTTAATTTGGAGGGCGGTAAGGTAGAGTAGTGGTAACAATTTCACTGCCTCAGGGTTGCAGAGGTATTTTTTTTTTCTTTTTCTTTTTTTGTAAGGGGGAAAACAATTACATTGGTGTAGGGAATTCTGGCTTGTTGTTGTTGTTTTTTTTCAAGTATTCAGATCAACAAATTGTCGATAACTATTTTCTTGGCTCCTTGGGACCCATGAAAATTCAAGTGAATAGTCCACACCCAAGGACACACATCTAAAGTGTAAGGTGGATTTTCTACCTATTATATCATATTATCTCTCACATTAATATTCAATTATTAAAAGATAAAGCCTCTAGTATATAGATGATCTATAAAATATAGGGAAGGACATGAACAAGGATCATATATTAGAAGGCATGAAAGGGTTCCAAAAAGTACCTGCACAATGATGGATCGATTCAAGTCTTAATATAGACCTCATGTTGGAGAGGCTTCTTCTCTCCTCTAATGGAATGTAAGTCTTTGAAGGTAGGGGCCAATTCATTTTTCCTCCACTCCCATATACACATGTACATGTACACGTATATGCAAATATACACACACACATTCTTGTATTCTCCACTTCCATCCTTCTATATACATAGAGAAATCCTATGAGGAAGGCATATGGTAAACTTGGAAGTTCAATAAATTAAAATAAATAATTACTATTATTATTAATATCATTATAACCTTTAATAAAAAAGGGAAAGTTTAATCATACTTACCAATTCAATGACCTGAGGTTAAAAGGTTAGTCTCAGAAATACAGAAGCTTTTTGCTCAATTTGGCAGACAATAACAGGTGATAATAATAATAATAATAAATTATATTATTAGTGCTGTTATTATTTACCCATCGGAACTAGAATCTTTACAATTCTGTGCTTCTTGTTGTATATGTGTTATGTGGAGTAGGGGGGATGAGAGGGAGGGCATAATTAGTACAATACTTAAAACTCCAGAATGGATCTATGACCATTATCTTGAAAGTGCGTATGCACCAATGTATATTATCTTGATAGTTTGTAGTGCCCAAGTAGATTAACGTTATGAGCCTTTCTTGGTGATTATCTCCTCACTTTGGTTGGTTCTTAAAAGAAAAGAAAAAAAAGACAATCTGCTGCTGCACCCATGCCACCTTCCTGGCGTGGGTGAATTTGCCAAAGCTCAAATTTCTATTGACTAAGCTTCTGAGAATCTATACCCTCTATAAGAAATCAAAGGATATCTTTGTTAGATGATCTCATCAATATGAGTACTCCCTCCAGTGGTATAGATTGCTACCCCTCCAAGCCTTCAAAAAATTACTTAACCTCAGAGGTGCAAGAGACCAGAGATGTATTCTAGTCCAACTCATGCCTCAACAAGAATCTCTATACTATAACCAACCATTGGTCACCCTATCTGCATTTGACCATCTCATTCTGTGTAATACTTGACCATATTCTCCCACAAATTTGGCCAATATAGGATCTACCTACTATGCTGAAGGCCATCCATGCTCCCCTTTAATATTCAGTGGGTGATTTGCTCATGAACTGTGGCTTTTGTCTTCACAACCAGCCCACTCTTTTTTGATTATATATTCCAGAATAATTTATTTTAACAAACCTTGAATGTGTTATACCTGAAAGTGTACTAAATCTAGCATATATTTCTCCACTACTTTTTAAAAATTCTTTGGATTATTCACTGGAATATCCAAATAATACCCAAAAAACTCAAGATTATTGAGTTCTATGATCTGTGGCCTGTAATGCCATGCACTAGCAGATTCCCAAAGGAATGCTACTGTGAACAGCTTTTAGAGTTCAGATTACAAAATATAGTGAACACTCTGTTTATTCCATTACAAATCAAGACAAACATTCAAAACATTATAATATTCAC
>CM053585.1:101496998-101509658 GCA_028646515.1 Pseudochirops corinnae | reverse complement strand
AACAAACAAAGTCTTATCCTAGTCATGCTTTTTCAGACAAGCCCTCTCAGCCTTCCAGGTGAGCCCTCTCGGCCTTCCAGGCGGGCCCTCTCAGCCTTCCAGGCGGCCCTCACCAGATTCTGGTCTCAGGAAAACTCCTTCTCAGTTCTCAGTCAGTTCTCAGCTTCCAGATGCTGGGAGAGAAACTCTTTCTCTCTTTCTGTACCTTCAGCAGGAGCAGCATTCAAATTCTGTCTCTCAGATGCTCTCTGCCTCAGCTGGCTTCAGTCTCCAGGATTCTTCCTTCAAGGGGAGCAAAATTCCAATTCTGTCTCTGTCTCTGGAATTCTTGCTTATATACACACCTCAACCAATCCCCTTCTTCCACATCAACAGGGGCTCAGCCAATCCCCTTCTTCCACATCAACAGGGGAGTTCATGCCTTCTCAACAGTGGGACAGAGTTTGCACCTTCCACACTTAGCACTAAGTGCTAAGTATCCTGCTAAACTAATTACTATTACATAGCCATATATTATTATCAGAATAATACTGGTTTTACATAGATGTGGGGTGTGTGTGCATGTGTGTGACAGACAGACCAACAGAGACACAGAGAGACAGAGAGATTTTGGGGATTTCAGTATATTTTTTCCCTTATGTTATCCTTTCACTATCTTTCTGCTTCCTCCTTTGATGACAGATTCGCCAGGGTTTGGATCTGAAAGTTGTCTTGCCTTCTCCTAGCCTGGGAAGTTCATGTTTTGCCAGGCTTATCTCTATCCCAAGTGAATTTGAGGGTTAGGAGAGAAAGAACCAATTCAGGCTAGGTTTTTGTCCCCTTTAATTCAGATCCATATATATTGCCATCCTGCCTCAATTCCTTCTTTTCCTCAGTTCTCTGCTAAGCATCATGGCAGCATACATGCTACCCTACTGCTATCCGTGGTTGTACAACATTCTGGTTTTTGTCTTTCAACTACACAGAAAGGAGAAGGTAGTATAAAAGGGAATTTTGTTGCAAGCCTCTTGGTTGATTTACACAATCCTACCCCAGTATGGTGACTGATTGGGGGCTGATTAAATGGATTATTAATTAACCTACTCATTAATTTATCATGTTGTTACCGCTTTAGAGTTCTTTGTGTCAGACCATGATGATAACTAAAATTGTTTTATCTCTTGAGCATAGTTATTATTTTGGAGAGGCTTGAGAAGTCAAAGATCAGAGAAACTGTCTAGTCCTCTATCTTGATGGTTGTGTGCCCCAGAATACTAACTAAAATTCTTAAAAACAGGAGCAAAATAAATGGCACAGAATCTTTTGGTCAATTGAGGATTGTGAAAATGTGGTCTCCTAGAGAAAGGCATTTGCGAATGCTTCTCATTCATTTTTTCAAATATTCATTTTCATCCATGATCCCACAGCTATGAATGCAGATTATTCTCATAACAATTGATAGTCATTTTATGATCAAAAATGAAGACTACAAATGACCAAGTAGTTCATGAGAAGACTTTTCATAGTATCATCAAATCATAGAATCAGAGGACCTCTTCATTTTATAGATGAAGAACTGACCCTAAGAGAAGAAAAATGACTTAACACATACACACACACACACACACACACACACACGTATGCACGCATGCACTACAAATATCTCCCCACTCCAAACCATCCTTTATTCAACTGTCAAAGTAATCTTCTTAAATCTCAGGTCTGACCATGTCACTGACTACTTCCCCACTCATTTAGCTCTGGTGGCTTCCTATCTATTCTATAATCAAATATAATAATATAAATTTGATGTATAAAATCCTTCACAACCTTTCCTCCAATACCTTTCCAGTCTCCTTACCTCTTGCACTCTGCCAGGCACTCTGTAATCCAGCATCACTGGCCTTGCCGTTCCTTGATCGTACCACTGTATCTCCTGACTGGGCATTTTCCTTACCTGTCTACTGTTCTTAGAATGGTCTCCTTTTTCATCTAGGCCTCCTAGTTTCTCTGACTACCTTCAAGATCTGACTAACATCTCACCTTCTACAGGAAACCACTCCCCTGGCCCTCTTCATTCTAATGTGTTCCCTCTGTTGATTATTTCCAATTTATTAGGTTATATGTATATAGCTTGTTCGAACATAGCTAATTATATTTTGTCTTCCTCAATAAATTATGAGCTCCTTGAGAGCAGGGATTGACTTTCACTTTTCTTTGTGTCTCTAGCACTTATCACAGTTCCTGGAACATAACAGGCTCTTAAGAAATGTTTATTTTTTGCAACTAGGTAGTGCAGTGAATAAAGTACCAGACCTGGAGACAGGAAGATCTGAGTTTGAATTCAGTCTCACATGCGTGACCCTGGGCAAGTCAGTTAAGCTCTATTTGCTTCAGGTTCCCCATCTATAAAGTAGGGATAGTAATAACACCTACCTACAGGGTTATTGTGAAGATAATACAAAGTAATATTTTTAAAGCATTTACCATAGTGCTGCCAAATAGAAGGCATATAGAAATGCTAATTATTGTTGTTGTTATTTTAGTATCATTATTGACTGACATATACTACACACACAGCTGTTTACCTGTGTATATGCTATAATACATATATACTATATATGTAATATATACCTATATGTTCAGATATGTTATATGTACACACACATAAGTACACATATATATATATATACACACACACATTTATATCTGCGTATACACACATACATATATGCCACCTACTAAGAACTGGAAATAATATTTCCATATTTAAATTATTGTAATCTATCCAAATCAAAATTTTTAAAGCTTTTCAAGAGAAGAGAGATAAAATTAAATTCAACATAGGAATGTTTTATTATATGTTCATGGGGAAAAATGAATGCTGAGTGAGTCTTGCCCATACTTTTCCACAAAAAGTATTAGAGCCTAAAATTCATTTAAGGAAAGCCCAGCTAAGTTTGCCAGAAAAAGGAAATGATGGGTTTATGAAGGAGACTCCTAGAGGGCTCAGTAGAATTCAGTGTTTGCCAAATGATGCCCCACAAGACTAGCAGAACCCATTGCTGATTATAAGGGCAGATTTACCCACAAATTGAGGGCAAATTCTTTTAACCTAATAGTGAAAAGGACAATTTCATGTAATCATTGAAATCTCATGTCAATATTGTTTCCGAATCCCAAAGGTTCTCTTAACTAATTAACTGAATAAATAACATTTCAAAGGTGGCCCCACAATTGTGCTATTGTTGTTTTCTCCTATTTTGGCATGAAAAATGAGCTTGTCTAACATTAATAATCAAGTGAGACTCTATCTAATGTGTTTTTCACTAAGAAAACATATGTGTATGTATTAATATATATATATATATATACATGCGGATATACATACACACATATGTATATGTATATAAATATATATTCACAAAAACATACATGTACATACATATACATATATATACACATAACTTGCTTGTTATTTAGGAGGTACCAGTAAAAATCTTGGTAAATCTCACCAAGAAATGATATCTCACACACCAGTGAATGACAGAGAAAAAGGTGTGTAGCATGATGAGAAGTGGGGTGAAGAATATAAATTTATCAAATAAACTGATGTGTCCTCAAGCACATATCTGAAAAGAAGCCCAAATTCATATCATTCAGGAGTTGAAGTCTGTGATGCATTAAAAGTCAAAATTTATAACCATCATGCTATCTCTAAGTCACTACACACATATGACGGGGTCAGCATTTTGAATGTTACTTGGAGAATAATAGATGTATATGTAAAAAAATACTAGAAAAAGAATGCAAATGCCATTCCGACAGAATCAAGCCTTTCATGGTATTGGACTTCACTCATTCATCGGCATCTGTTTAGGCAGCTGTTAGCTGGGCAGAAAGAAAGAGGGTATTAATTTATACCCCAGATTATAGTTAACTTCATATACTGCTGAGGAGAGGTGGGGAAGAAAACTCAAGTATTGTCAGAAGGAAGTGTACTATAAAGGGCCTGGTAACTGCAAGGAGTCTGTCTTTAGAAGGTACCATTTTACTGAGATAGTTATACTTTCTTTGACCACATTTTGCATGTATTTGAGGAGGCATATCCAAATGTTAACCCTAAAATGTAGGTAGAGAGGACAGTAATAAAATAGAAGATAGTAATGAAAATAGTAATAAAATTAACCAAATTTCTATATTTGTTTGTTTTCACCACTTACAAAGTGCTTTCCTCATAGCAACACTGGGAAGCACGTAGGGTAAGTATGAAGATCTCCATTTCACAGACGAAGAAAAAAGGCTGAGAGAGGTGAAATGATTTGTTCAGGGTTACATAGTGAATTAGTAGCACAGTCTGAACTCATCTCCAAGTCTTTTCATTCTTAGGCTTAATTTCTTTCCACTCCACCATCCTGAATTTTGAGACTCCAACTCAGCTCTAAGATTCCTCTGAGTAAAGAACTAAAGTGTGTCTCCCATAATACTCAGCAGAATCTGAGGGATCTGAAGGTGTTCCATGTTTTGACACACTAATTACATTCATAAAAATATCAATGATGCATTACATGTTTCATTTGGTAGTAATAAAGCTTTCAAAGGGGGTGATGTAGACTTTAGTTCAAATCCTTGATGGGTCTATGATCTCATTTATTTGGCATTTTCTTCTTTTGAGGCAAATCTCAACTCTTCCATGCCTGCCCATCCTATGATTTCCTTGTCTCTGCCTTTCCACAAGTTTTCTTCAGGGGCTCCCCCAAATATTTGGGGTGGGGACTTCTTATCTTTCTCCAGCACTGTTAAGTATACCTGCTCAAACTGAGTTGTCCACCTGTTAACCCCTCACTCTTATCACATGACTGACCTAGCTTCTTTGTAACTCTTTCAGTGGCTTTTGATCTCAGTCTCAATTTGTAAGTGAACTTTCTGATGATATATTTCCAAATCTTCTCCATTATCAGCTTTCTCTCTCTCTCTCTCTCTCTCTCTCTCTCTCTTTCTCTCTCACACACACTCACACACACACACATTATTATAATTATTTGTAACATGCAATAGTCTATATTTCCCCATTGGCTTTTTTATACTTTGGCGGTTATCTGATAAAGGGAAGGAAGGAAAATAAGCATTTATGTCACACCTACTGTGTGCCAGGCACTGAGCTGAGCACTGGTTTTACAAATATTATCTCATGTGATCCTCACAGATACCTAGGAGGTAGGTGCCATTATTATATCCATTTTCAAATTGAGGAACTTGAAGCAAACAGAGGTTAAGTGACTTTCTCATGATCATACAGCTAAGTATATGTCTGATGATGGATTTGAACTCAGATCTTCCTGACTTAATGTCCAGAGTGCTTTCCACTTCATCAATAGCTGCCTCTGATAGCATCCTTTAGCCCAGTGCTTTGAATTTCCTTGTTCCTTTTATGTTGTGGGTTTCTCATCAAAACAACAATTGGAGACTGTGAAAAACCGTGAAGGGTGGGGAGAGGGGCAGAGGACTGTGAATGTTTGGGAAGATGTGAAGGAATTCCAGCACTTTGTTAATTAGATGCACACTCATCATATTTTAATATATAGATATACGTTATTTGGAAAATGAAATCTATCATTTCCAGAATGTATATATGCCCTTTGGCTTACTTTCTACATTATCTAATTGCCTTGGTCTTAATTCATGTTACAAATAACCATGCCTCCTCAGTCCAATTTATTTCATTTATTTAACATCTTCAAAAAAGAGGTATTCTACATTATCTATTTTTTCCTCCAGATATCTCATTTTCCCAATGAAGTACTACCATAGTGGCTCCCGACTACATGTTGAATAAAATGAGAGCTGCTTCCTCTGGGGCCCTATGTAGTCTTGTAAAAAAAAAAATCTGCATTTCTAGAATTATTTGCAGTTTTTCCTTCCAAATATTCTAACTTTTCTAGGCTCATGCTACAATGCCCTATCTCTGTGCATACATAACCAGGCTCCCTATTTGGAAAGCACTTCTTTGTGCTTCAAGGCTCAGCCTCCTCTATGAAGTCTTGTCTGATACCTCCAGTTGAATCCATTGGTCCCTTATCAGATTTTCTTGGAGTATCTTGCCCAGATTTCTCTTTTGCTCTTATAATATTCTATTTCATATTATCTGAATGTTTGCATACATTCTTTGGTTTTCATCTTTATAGCAAGCACATTGCCTTGCACTCAATAGCCCATTAATAACTGTTTATTAGATTAATGTGAATTAACCCATTAAGCATGAACACTTTAATCTACTCATTTATAAAAAATGAAGTCTATTTATAACATGCACACACCTGCCTCAGGAAATAGAGTAAAATAAACACTGCTGCCACACGATCCATGTGAAATCAGGCAATATAGGATCCATATCTAAGAAAGCAAGAGTGGCTCAGACCTTTCCCATGGAGTAAATTACCAGAGAATTGTGACTCAGAAACTCTTCCTATGTGATATTTCAGGTTCCTTTCTGGGTCCAGAGCTTTTAGAAATAGTTAAAAGTGGCAGGCATCTAACAGATGTAAATTATTGATTAAAAGAAAATTTTACTTAACTTCTCATCTCCCTTTGAAAAATATAGTTTTTGTTCCATATAGTAAAATTTATAAGCTAAAATGTCACATTCATTCAGCTTTTTAAGTAACTTGTTAAGAAAATTCCTAGACTTTAATGTAACACATAGGTGAGAATGGAAACCCAAGTATCATCTCCATCCAAATAAAGTAGTTTAAGTGATTTTTATTTTCATTTTTGGGCCATACTCCATAATGGCTTCTATAAACTGAGTTGAATTGTCAAACTTTATTTTTTCTTTTTAAATCATAAATCTTTTAATTTTATACTGGAGATTTATCTTTGAAGACATTCAATTGAGAACTTTGTTACAAGACTGGTATAAAACCTAATTTTCTGCATCAAACAAGTTTAACTGAATTCTTTCTTTTTTTTCTCTTTCTCTTTCTTTCTTTTTCTTTCTTTTTTTCTTTCTTTCTTTCTTTCTTTCTTTCTTTCTTTCTTTCTTTCATTTATATACATTTATAATGTCAGTACCATGAATGCCTCAAAACATTATTTAGATTGAGGTGGTAACCAAAAACTAGACCACAGTAACCATTAATTGCCTTTATTTATTTATTTATTAATCTTTTTTACTTATCTGTTTATTTGCTTCCTTATTCACTTATTTAAAGCTCTGGTCACCATAGTCCGAGTTTCATATACAGGACACTTTTAACACATTCAGCTATGAACTAGAAAGACAGACTTCCCACCTCAGGGAAGATGGTCTTAAAAAATAAAACCTAGTTTTTTACAAGGAGCCTTCTCTGAGTTTAAGAAGCACAAACTTAAATCTTCATGGTGAGTCAAGGACAGAGTCCTCCTGCCCAAAATAAACATTTAAAATTCTGATTATTCCCAAGTTGATTTCATCATTTGTTCTTCAGACGAGAAATTGTTCACTCCTTATTGGAAAAATAAATCAAGGGATATTTAACTTTCTTTTTTCTTAAAATTCTATGTTACTTTTCCACATGGATATATAGAGAGGTGAACTGTTCCCTTCTCCCCTTATGTATGCCCCTTTATCTCCTTCCCTCTTCCTCTACCTCCTCCTTATCCTTTCCTTCTTTTTGTGAGCTCTCCACTTATGTCTCCTCTTTCTCTCTCTCTCTCCCTTGACATTTCTTGCACCTTTTCAAATCCCCACCCCATCCCCATCATACACAGCAATTTATTGGCTCTCCCCTGATAAAGTAGAAAGAACACTGGATTGAGTGAAGGCAGAGGGCCAGACTTCAAAGCTTAACACTGATGTTTACTAACTGTGATAATGGCAAACTGCTTTAACTTACTGGATCTCAATTCTCTTATCTGTAAAATGGGGAGAGAATGAGCTTTTACATGCCCTCCACTCCTAAATTAATGATCCCTCTTGTCTTCTTGCTTTCATAGATTCACTAAACCTGTCTTTAACACACACACACACACACACACACACACATATTTTTCTTTTGTCCTTTTGTCTGTCTCCATACTTGAGCTGTCTCCCTCTTCTTTATCCTCCCCCAAATACCTCAATACCTCATTTTCTTTTTATTCACTTCCCCTCCCGACCTTTCCTCCCCACTTTCCCTTTCCACAGTATCCCTTTGCATATTGGCCAGATAGTCTGGAGTGAAAGGTAGTTTATTTTAAGAGATGCACACACAAACACACCCAAAAACTTTCTTCCAATGCCATTCAAAAACCTTAGGCACTTTGAAGAAAGAAAATGAGGCTGTTACATTTTTTCTGGTCCCCCAGGGCAAAAGCTTTACAGAATGACAATGCACTTCACTTATACAATCATTTTAAAATTCACTTATCACTTTATCCACATTTGGAATAATACAGTGAAAGATTCCACTTGAAAGCTAGAGCATCAGCATGTTAAGGAGGCCTGTCGTGGTTCATATCAAGTTCAATTTTATAGGTTTTTATATTACAGCCCCCAGCTCCACCACTCTATGGTAATCAAAGTTTGAATGATATGAGCAAGCCTATGTATATTTCAGGTTTTCAAAGGGAGCATCAGAAGCCTATATGTATTTTGTTTTTCAAACACTCTGAAGAAATGATAGGGCTCTGGCAGAAACGTATCTAGATTGGATCTAAATGGAATGATGCCTAGCAGGAAGAGCTCCTAGAATTATGCAGTACTCTCTGCCCAGTCATTTTTGTACTCAAACTTATTCTGAGTCATTTTCCTAACCCCTGTCTCTGCTCTTAGCCTTCAAGTCCAGACTCTCTCCTTCTGTCCACTGCTTCATCTGAAATAACGTGTGTGGCACCTTTGAGCATGATTCTCTTTTCCTCCTCCACCTTGGACTCCTACCTACTCCATTATTTGGGGTGGAAGGAGGAAGGTGATATAAGTCTCTTCAACCTGTTTTCAGTTGTAACATGACCCAATCAAAAAGCAACATCTGAGGGTAAGGGAAATGTATCACTGTAGGTTGTAGTAGTAAAGGCTGTAAGAAGGGAGTCTGCAGGTGTGGCTTTGATTTCAAAACCTACTATTCATCAGCTGAGTTTCTTAGAACCTCAAAAGTGTAAGTCCCAATCCAGTTGCTAACTAGTTCAGTTTCCCAGAATCTCAGAGGTTCAAGGACCCTCTGCAGCAATCTTGCCCAGTCCAGAACTGACCATGAAATCACTCTGTAACTTTTTTCCAACAGTCATCAGGCTTCCCCGGGAGAGCTTTGGTAGGCAAGACTACCCAACTGATAGTTCTAAATATTAGGAAGTTTATTCTTTATATCAAGTCAAAATCTGCATCTCTGCAATATTTGGTCATTTCTCCAAATTTTCTAGGCTTATCTCTCTCTTACATGATATCCCTTCAAATACTTAAAAACAGAGATAGTGGTCATGTTAAATCTCCTTTACAAACAAAAGATGAATTGTTTCTTCAATGGACCTTCTTAGAGCATGATTTCTCATGCCTTTGCCATCTTGGTCATTTTTCATATTGTTAATGTCTTTCTTAAAATTGTCCATTAGTATTGAACACAATATTCCAGATACGATCATCTAAATGATGCAACATATAGAGTTCCAGACCTGAAGTGAGGAAGACTTGAGTTCAAATCTGGATTCAGACATTTACTAGCTGTGTGACCCTGAAGAAGTCATTTAACCTCTATTTACCTCCGTTTCTTCAAATATAAAATGGGGATAATAACAAGATATACATTCCAGGTTGTTACATGGATTAAATGAGACGATATTTGTAAAATGCTTATCCCAGTGACTGGTAGGCATTTCACCCATGTTAGCTATCTTTACCATCATATGATTGTGCGAAGGCAGAGAATAACTCAAAGCAAAAAACAAAGCAACAAGAAAAACTCTTTGGTAAATCACTTGACTTTTCTCAGTTAAGGTATGTGAAGGCTATAAAATTCTAGCATACAACAGGAAAAGGTACTGCACCTGCAATTTTATTGGCATCGAAAGCTCTCATAGAGAAACTTCTTTTTTTTTTTTTTTTAATCAGTACAGATCAGGACTTTCTCAGCAACTTAGTCTTAAGAGAAGTAATTGCCTACAGGTTCAGCAAGTTGCCTAAGGTCACAAAGGGTAGGGTTGGACCTCAAGTTGCCATCTCTTCTCTACTATATCATAGAGTCTCCCTATGCCAAACTAAAACATTATGTAATAAAAATGCCAACTTCTAGAATCTTTAAGGCTTAGAAAACATACTCTTTTTACTACCTACTAGATTTCAAATACCTCCAAGAAATAAGTGTGCTTTATCTTTTTTTGTATATTTTAGTTTATTCTTCTTGGAACACTTGATTAATTCAGGGGCAGGTAGGGGGTGGAATGGGCTGGGGGTCTTATGCATCAGAGGAGCTAATAAATACTTATTGGATTAATTAATTAAGGCTTGACCTTGAATACTGACATTCCCCTACACTTCCCTTTTATCAGAATGTTCAATCCCCTTGTGATGAGAATAGAATTTGGTCTTAAAGGGGAAAGCAAAATTTCAGAATATGTTTTGAAGGAATGAGAGAACAAGCATTTGTTTATTAGGTATTTAGTATATGCCAGACACTATGCTAAGTTCTGGGAATAAAAATACAAAATTTAGGCCATCTCCATTCTTTGCATGCTTATGTTCCAAAAGGAGGAAGCAACACAGAAAGAAAGCTTATATCCAGAGAAGAGTGTTTGGGTTTCATAAACCTCGGATATGATGAGTGGGTCAATGAGTAATTCAATTCACATGGCTTTTCTGGAAGCATTGGTTTTATTGATTTGATTATTGTATCCATTTCTGGTTGGGGGAGGTGGATGAGTTCTACACCCAAGGCAGAGCAGAAGGCAAAATGAATTAGGTGGAAAGGTTTCACTACTTAGGCAAAACACTAAGAAATTTCAATAGATTCAAAGAACTCTGCTTTTAAGATGTGTCAGGTAGTATACAGAATAATAAGAGACAGTCTGGCATAATGAGATAGGGAGCTGGTTTAAAATCTGGAAGACCTGGTTTAAATCCCATGCTCTGACATATACTGGCTATGTGATCCTAGGCAAGTCAATTAAATTTTCAATGCTCTAGGCAATTCTCTAAGACTGTAAATCACAAAGAAGATGCCAACCTGCTTTTATAGAGATTCCTCACCTGGGAGTTATCAATTCCAAAGAAACTATAGGATGAGTCTTTATTTTAATCTAATGTGGTAGCACAGAATTGATACCAGAGTAGAAACAAGTAGAACTGGGTTATAATCTCCCTTGTAAAACTTATTAGTCATGTAAACCTGGGCAAGTAGCTTAGTATCTTTGAGCCTCAGTGTTTTCATTTGAAATAAGGTGGTAAGACCAGATTTCCTCGAGGCTCCTGCCCAACCCATAAACATTTCATATTCATTTCTCAATTGACATACCTGAACAGGGTTTGAATTGGTTGAGGATCCCACTTGATAATATATGACAAGAAAAAGGTAAACCCCTGAATTGGGCTTTTACCATATAGTTCTCAGTGAATCATGGTCTAATTTCTTTAGCAATGTGTGGGATCTCTGAACTGCTTCTGAATTTTCTTCATCATAGGAAGATGTGTCCTCAATAGCCACAGGGGCAGCTTACGGAGCCTAACATAGAAGCTTGGTGAGTGAACCCAATTTTGCTTTCTTAGAAGCTACTTCAACAATCTTTATTAATGTTATAAATAAAAATCAGAGCAGAAGTCATCAATCTTATGAATAAGAATCACTGGACACAGAACTTCATTTATAGTATTTTATGTACACACAACCAGCCATCAGTAAGGAGAGATTTTATGGTGTGATTTTATATAAATCAAGTCATATATGGTTTCAATTCATAGTTAGCTGGTCCAAGAGTTTCTAGCTTGAGTAACAGAAGGGCAAAATGTACAACTTTACATTGCTCCTCGAATGTCATCTCCTTCCTTATGATCTCTGGGAAGAATTAGATAAACCAGAACTAACCTTCTTTCCTTAGTCCCCTTCTACATGTCTGGTGAAGTACAGGAAGTACTCTGTTTTGGGGGGGGGTGGAGGGACAAGGTATTTTTTTCTTTTTCTGTGAAGCAGTCTTCATTTGCCTCCCCATCCTCCTATTACCCTGTCTCTCTGTCTCTTCTCTGGAATTGCTCTCCCAACTCAGCATCTTGAATCTTCTTTGCCTGGACCAGGCAAGGTATCTAGTTTCTCAGCTAGCTGGCACCTTCTTGCCAGTGACATTAGATATAAGAAACCAATCATACACTCTCCTCCACAGTAAGATCCCATTCATCTGTCTCTACAAAATAACTGAAATGCCTTGATCCAGAGATATATGTGTAAAGATGAACCTAAATGTGTGAGTGTGTGTGTGTGTGTGTGTGAGAGAGAGAGACAGACAAACAGACAGAAACATGTGGAGAGAGAGGAGGAGAGAAACAGAGAGAGAGACAGAGACAGATATACAGACAGGCAGAGAGACAAAGAGACAGAGAGATTGAAAGAGGGAAGGAAAAAAGATAAGAGAAAGAAAGAGAGAAGAACAAGAGGAAGGAAGAAAAAGATTAGAGAGAAGAGAGGTTGAGAGAGAAAGAGGGAGAAAGGGAAAAAGAAACAGAGATAAACAACGGAACAGAGTCAG
>CM053585.1:101475123-101496898 GCA_028646515.1 Pseudochirops corinnae | reverse complement strand
GCAGTACTGCTGAGCAGTACCCTTGTGGCTTGAAATAGAAAATGCAGCTCTGGATGGAGACTGCCTCAGAAGAAAATTTACCCTTTGGGACAGACTGACCTTATTAAATTAAAATTTGAAATCTTAAGTCTTACATCAACATTTCATCTCAAAATCAGTTTATCTGCCTTGAAGACAAGCTATAGCTGAATCAAAGTCTAACTAAATAGTAAGGAAGAACATGGAACATAAGAATTAACTGTAGTACTTTTTTATACTGATATTGTGAAGCATAATTATCATAATTTAAATCACTTCTTCTGTCCTGTCCACAACATCTGTTAGCCTGGGGTCATTTGTGAAATTAAAGGTAAGCACTTTACTTAAAATCAATGAAGAGGCTTTATAACAGGAGAGTAAATAGAATCCCAAATGGTGAATTTGTTAACTGTCATTCCTAGGTGTGGACATGAGCACATTGATTATCTCCATCTTTCTTGCCACCTTTCTGTCTATACCTCTCAACATTATACACAGAGAATATATTTTGAGGGAAGTCTGTGTTGCAAAAGGATTTAAAAGAATCAAACATGATTCTCTCATTTACAACTAGTATAACATCAACTGAAAATAAATTGACCTTTTATTAGTGAAAGAGTTCAATAGCTCCCTTATTTCAGTGACTTTAAACATTTTTTTTTTAATATACACACATCAAATGAAGGTCACATCCCCAGGGTCAGGCAGGCAGAAAGAAGTTCTATTGTTATCCCACTAATAAAAAAAGAAAAAGACCATTCTGATATTTAAATAGCCTTAATATTTGTGAAGAATTGCCTTCACCCCCAAATCTACAATCTCCCTGGGGGGAAAAATATAGCCTTTAATCCATCAAAGATCCTCTTATCCTAATCTCCTGTGAATTATGTTTCCATGTGGTGTGTAGAAGAGCTGTCACCTCAAACAGCCAGTTCTCTCAGCTCACACTTCTGACAAATGATTATTGCAACAGTGTACTTGTGAAACCAGCTGACCAGCTGGGATCTCAGAACTTTCACTCATGCTGCCATCTTCCATCCATCACTGCAGAGCGGGGAAGGTTACAGTGCTACAACTGAAATCCAGGCTAATCTCTTCCAAGAGGAGTCTTGCTCAATGAAACAGTTTAAAGATCAATGTTCTAGCCTCCTCTACAACCTAACATAAAAATGCATCTTGTTCAAAATAGACATTTACACAGTAAAAAGTCAAAAGCTTAAAAAAAAACCAAACAAAAAAACACAAACACTTCCCTCAGCCAAAAAAACCATGCCAGGAAGTCAGTGTTTGCCATTGAAATGTGGTGAAGTGGAATGAGCTATGGCTTTGGAATCAAATGACCTGGCTCTGCTGAGTTTCTGTAGAATATTTGGCAAGGTTTTAATGATTGTGGGCCTCAGTTTCCTTTTCTGGATCAGGTAATTTCTTTTTCTTTCCTTTTCCACTTAATAGTATTTTATTTTTTCCAATTACATATAAATACAGTTTTCAACATTCACTTTTATAAGAGTGTGAGTTCCAATTTTTTTTTCTCCCTCTTTCCCCATTTCCAAGATAGCAAGTGATCTGATATAGGTTATACATGCACAATCATATTTAATACATTTCCACATTACTAATGTTTTAAAAGAAGAATCAGAACAAAAGGGAAAAATCACAAGAAAGAAAAAAAAAAAACAACAAAACAAAAAGAGAAAATGGTATGCTTCAATCTGCATCCAGAGACCATAGTTCTTTGTCTGGATGGGGACAGCATTTTCTATCATGAGTCTTTTGGAATTGTCTTATATTGGACCAGGTGATTTCTAAAATTCCTTTTAGTTATATATTCTCAGATAAATAGGTAAAGGAAAGCAATGGAAGTCTCCATGTCATAAACAATTTTTTTACATAAGGCAGGTAATTTTTTCATCAATTTTTAATGTGCATCACATGTATACAAGTGTCATTTCAGTGAGAGTATATAAACAAGTTAGAGACACATAAGAAATGTATTTATTCTCATGAGAAAAGGGAAGCCATAATCATTGAGAGACACGAGTTACCCAATTTAAAAACTAACTAATATGATTCACGGAGTTACCATAAATGAGCAATGCTACTTAGAGAGATTCTTTGGGACACAGAGTTTAGAAAATACCACCATGGTAGCATACTGCAGAACTCAGTGGACATGTAATTTTAACAGGAGATTTCTCTTGTTCATCTTTCTGCCAAAACACAGTGGTAGCACACCCTCTGTGATTTGCTACTAATAGAGATGTGTGTCTAACAAATTTCTATTTCATGTATTTTTTTCTAAAGTCAAACTATTTAAAGCCAATGATTATCACAAATTTATCACAGTCAAGAAAACTTAACAAATCCATCTAATAAAAATAATTTTGCCTTCTTCAAAGACCAAGGTATCACTATTAAAATCAATCCTTACCTTCCATCCATCACCTCTTTACGGCCTTGGGAAAGGCTCATTTCCAAGCAAGAAATATATAAGAAGGTTGCATCTGGCTAAAAACCTTGCTTTAGAATTAAATCTCATCCCTATCTTTGCCTGATCCTTTGGTTTATGTAACCCTCTTTGCTCCTGACTGTATAAACATTCAATGAGCCTGTGAATAATAATAAATAACAATAATAAAATAGCAATAAATAATAAAGTTGATATTATATTAATAATATTATATAATATACCATATAATATGTTAATTAATTATATGATAATATATCAATAATATAAAAGAAGAAGAAAAATTCTGTGAATTCTGAATCCTTTGAAGGAATGAATGAATGAAAGGAGAATTTATTAAACGCTCATTGCAAAACACTGAACTAAGGGCTAGAGATACAAAAAGAAAAGGAAGATAGTTCCCTGCTCTCAAGGATTTCATATTGAAGTGGAAGAAAAAAACATACATGGGATGTTTTAGCTTCAGATCAGATGGAAAGGCCCATGGTCCCCAGGGTAAGACAGAAACAGATGGTTATATCTCTTATTGAATGACATTTACACTGGTAAAAATCATTTTTATTTCTGATGTTAAACCATATCTAGGATTTTGGTGACAAGAGCTCTCTTTACTATCACCATAGATGACCACTTGAATGTTGAATGTGTGATTCCTTTTCTTGCTCTTGACCTACTTCTTACCTTATACTAGCTTACATTCTTTCTGACTTCTGTTTCCGTATGACCTTTGAGTTGTGTTGGTTCTTGGACTGCTGACTCATTGCTTGACTGCTGATGTCCCAACCAATCTTCACCATGGCCTTCAACAAATAAATTCCTGGCTTTCCTTATCCCCAATTTTTATCCTGCTCCTACTCTTTCAAACCACCACCCACTCTATCCTGGTGACAAGAGGTTAAAACCTTTGGAAGAAACTTTGCTAAAATCCACTATTTTCCCACTGACACAGCAAATGGGCAGTAACATGAAGGATTAACAAAAATTAATGAATTTAAAGAAATGATAAAATACTCTGGACTTGATAGTGCAAATACATAGCCATTCATTCCATTTTTTTCTTTCACTGTTTTGTTGGTTCATGTTTGCTTAACTCATCTTATGGAAAATCAATCTGAAAACCTTTAAGGTCAGAGGCTTATTTAGAGACAACTAGGTGGCTTAATGGATAGAATGTTAGATTTGGATTCAGGATGACCTGTGGTAAAATCTCACCTCAGAAACTGACTAGCTTTGAGAAGCTGAGCAAGTCAATTAATGTTTTTCAACCTCAGTTTCCTCACCTGAAAATGGGAATAATAATAGCATCTATTTCCTATGGTTGTTGTAAGGATCAAATGAGATAATATACTTCTGTAAATCTTAAAATGTTCGATAAATACTAACTATCACAACTAAACTAGGCATCACTACCAACAAATAGGCTATGGTAGTGATTTTTGGGGTAGTTGTTTATTTAGTTGGACTAGTCCTGATTTCATCTCTACTTGCCATTCTATTTTTTGTGTTTTAATAGTTCAGTTGGTTTCATGATTTGTTTTAACCAAAGTAGGCTTCCACTTTGAGAAACCTGAGCATCTCAGAAGTAATCATTCTTTTTTGTGATGATAGGGGGATGCAGGCAAATCAGCTTCTAAGAAGAACTAACCTATTCAAAAACACTACACAGGGGCAGGTGTAGGATGCTATCAGCCATTTCCAGAATTAATTAGTATTCATTTTAAGTAACAGGCAAGTGACTAATGTGATAAAAAAAAAAATCCAAGAAAATTTGCAACTTCCCTTCATCATACAATATTCATTTTCATTAAGCAAAACAGCCATATCATGTTGAATATTACTTTTGCATATTCAATTGAGTATGCATCTTTCTAGACAATAACCACAAGCCACTAACACCAAGTTTAATCATTAAGATGGAATGCAACTGAAATAAGAAAACAGATTCTTCTCCTACCTGGAGGTAGGGAAAAGAGGATGAAGGGATAGCCTAGATTTTCTTTGACTGGTGAGAGCCACAAACTCCTGCAAAAAGGAGGAGACGATTCTGGGAAGATGGCAGAGTAGGTCAGAAAATTCCAAGCTCTCAATATTTCCCCCACAAAAGAGAGAGAGTGGCACCTTAAGACGAACAAAGTGAGGGCAAAAATAAATAAGAATAGAGGTACAACACGGGTCTTCCTGCGACATTTTTGAGAAACTCAGAAGAAAAATCCCAGGAGAGGTTTGGTCTCTGTGAAGAGCAAACGCCTCCAGGATAGGTTCTGTTTTAACAAAAAGCCAACAAGTGACAAGTCCTGGGTTCATTTGAGAACCTGGTTCAGGCCCAGCCACAGGAACTTTTACCCCTGGATAGTGAGGGGAGTTGGGCATCTGGACCAGAGAAGATTGACAGAACTCCTATTGACAAGGAACACCAGAACCAATTGTGCTTCAAAGAGCAGCAGGAGAAAGAAGGAACCAGCACACAACTGGTGAGTGCAGAAGCAGTGGGGAAGAAAGCCCCTGGCTGCAGGCACTTATAGGATGTTCAATGTTTGACTTTGGTTCCAGGTTAGGGGGGAGAACTGAAGATCTGGGGCAAGAGGCACCATTGCCCGTACCCCAGGGTTAGAGGTGATTATAAAAATTAAGCTATTGCCACAGAAAAATTACAGGCACAGGAGAAAGAATCTACCCATACAAAGCTCTTACAAGAATACAGAAGACCAGGATTTATCTTGAGAGGAGGATATTGAAGTAAATAAAGCCCCCAAAAGTAATGTCAAATGGTCACCTGCCCAAAAAAGAATTCATAGAATATCTTTCAAAAGATTTTAAAAATCAAATGACAAAGATTGAGGAAAAAAAAAAAAGAATTATCCAAGGAAAACAAGAAGATTATGAAAAGAAAGTCATCCAATTAGCAAAGGAGATACAGAATCTTCAGGAAGAAAATGACATCTTGAAAATTCATATTGGGCAAGGTGAAGCCACTGAAATTATAGATCAAGAAATAATTAAACAAAATATGAATAATGAAAAAAATAGAAGAGAAAGGGAAATACCTTAAAAGAACAACAACAGGTTTGGAGAATAGATCCAGAAGAGAAAACATAAAAATATTGGACTGAGAGTTATAATAAAAAAAGAAAAGAATCTTGATACAATAATACAAGAAATAATTAAAGAGAATTATCCCGAAGCATTAGAACAAAGGGGGAAAGTAGATCCACTCATACCGAAGAGCAATTTTAACTATGCTTAAAGGGCTATAAAAATGTATATCATCCTTGACCCAGAAATACCACTTCTAGGGTTGTATCCTGAAGAGATCATAAACATGGAGAAAAGACCTACACGTACAAAAATATTTATAGCAACAGCTCTCTTTGTGGTAGCCAAGAGCTAGAAATTGAGGGGATGCCCACCAATTGAGGAATGGCTAAATAAGTAGTGAAATAAGAATGTAATGAAACACTATTTCACTATAAGAAATTATGAACAAGTGGACTTCAGAAAAATCTGGAAAGATTAATATGAACTAATGGTGAGTGAAGTGAGCAGAACCAGGAAAACATTGTACACAGCAGCAGCCACAGTCTGCAATGACTGTTTTTGATAGCCTTAGCCCTCTTTAGCAATGTAAGGGCCTAAAACATTTCCAAAGGACTCATGATGGAAAAATGCCATCCACATCCAGAGAAACAAATATGGCCTCTGAATGCAGAGCAAAGCAGATTCTTTTCTTTGTTCCTTTCATTTTGTTTTTTCTTTCTCATGGTTTCTCCCATTTGTTATAATTCTTCTATACAAAATGACTAATGTGAAAATATGTTTAATAGGAATGTATATGTAAAGCCCATATCAGATTTCAGACTGTCTTGGAGAGGGAGGTGGGGGGGGGGGGGAATTGAAAGGTCATGGAAGTAAATGTTGAAAACTAAAAGTAAATCAATTAAATTTAAAAAAAAAGAAAAAATACATTAATCACCTCTTTAAAATGATCCTATAAGGAAAACTCATGGGAATATCATAGTCAAATTTCAAAACCCCTAGCTCAAGGATAAAATGTTTAAAGCAACAAGAATAAAACAATTTAAATATGATACTGCTATAATTAGAATCACACAAGACCTAGTAGTAGAGACATTAAGGGACTGTAGGTCTTGGAACATTATATATTGAACAGCTAAAGAACTGGGAATCCATCTGAAAATATCATACCCAGCAAAGTTAAGCATAATCCTGAATGGACAAAAAAAAATGGAAATTCCATCAACTTTCAGACTTCCAAGAGTTTGTAAAAAAAAAAAAAAAAAAAAAACCAAGAACAACAACAACCCTGAACTTAATACAAAATTTGGCATACAAGAGTCAAGAGAAATATAAGGTACATATCAAAGACTGATTATAAGGGATTCAATGAGGACAGACAGTTTACATTTTATATACGTAAAATGTCAAACGTATGTATAAGATCTTATTAATAATTGGGTACCTCATAAGTATGATGTGAATTTAAAAAGTAAAGGCATTTAGGAACAACTAAAAAGAGTAATTATTTTATACAAATGAGGTGCAAGAGGAAGAATATAGAGGAATTATAGAGGATATAGAGGAATTAGATGGGAGAGTAGGGCTGGTAGTTCCAGTAACCTATTTTCATTGGGAATAAGTTTAAGAAGGAACAGTACATATATATTTAAAAGGGCATAAAAGTCTTCTAAATTCAGAAGAAATAAAATGGTAGCAGTATAGGGTGGGGGGAGAGGACAAGGAAGGGATCTTTAGAAGGGAAGATAAGGGAATAGGTAAAAGGGAGATATAGAAGGGTGTTTAGATTTATGGGAATGGGAGGATAGGGAAGGGATCCTATGAGGAAAGTACACAAGTTAGGAGGGGAAGATAGGCAGCAGAAGTAAAGTAGAGGAGGAAGGAGGGATAGGAAATAAGTGATATGCACAAACATAAAAACAAAGATCAGGTGTGGAATTTGTTTGGAAAAGTATATGTCTATATATGAATGTACATATCTCTACCTATAGAGAAACACATCCAAACTTAATTGTAGCCTTCTGGGGTGGGAGAAGTAGAGTGAAAAAAAAAAAGTAAAAAAAAGTAAAAAAGTACACGGCAGAGAACAAAAGAAAACTTACAAGGAAGCAAAGAAAAGATGGACAGTTCTCAATATGTGTATTATTTATCAAACAGGCTTTCTTGAAATGAAAATTTATTGTTACATATTTTGAATCTTATATTATAATATGTACATGATATGCTTTTTTTTCTTTCTTTGTATTTAAGCTCCAATATTTAAGTTTATGATATGTTTTTGTTTCTTTTCTCTATTCAGTATCTGTGTTCTGGTGTTTGAGTCTAAAATAAAATTTTAAAAATATATTTTTTAAAAAATGAGTGGGAGAGTGACCTGAGTAAAAAGTACCCAGGAAAGTGGGAAGCAGGAATGCTTCCTGCAGTAAAGTTAGAATTAATCGAAAAAGTGAAACATTTTGGGGGCAAAGAGCCCAGTAATATTTCATTTGCAACTGACCTGGGCAATACAAAACATCTTGATTAGAGAGCCAAGAAAGGAACAGATTAGGGACATCAAAAGATAAGCTATATGGAATCCAGGAAATACAAGCAGTTCAATGGGACCAGAATGGGACTACAAAGGATTCCCTGAAGCTTGATAATGATTTATTTGATCAACAGCACTTGGGAGTCATATTATCTGTCCTATCATGTCCATTAAGGGCTAATGTTGACAGAACAAGTTGCCTGCAAGACTGTGTAGATACTCTTCAACAAAAATGGCAGATCTATATGGAGAAAAAATAGTTTTGTGAGAGTATAAATTGTTAAAAAATGAGAAAAATAACAAAAATAATTTTTCATCATCATTACTTTCATACAATCAAATCAATGAGTCCAATTACACAGTTCATGATACAAGCAAGCAAATCAAAAACAATCCCTGTGCTACTGGTAATTACAATTAGTCTTATGTTCACCAAGAAAAAAGTATATACCATCATGGATGGAATTCTCCATAATCACTAAATAAATAAAAAGGGAGAATGGGAAGACAGGCAGATGTAAAACCTGCAAGGTATTAATGGTGGCACTGTATTTTTCAAGGTAAATAAAATGAGAGAAGTTCAGAGCTGGAAGGAACTTCAGAGTTTATATAGTCCAACTACTGCCATCAGTTAGAACTTCCTCTTTGATTTAATATCTTTGACAGGTATTTATAAAGCCTATCCATGAAGACTTTCAACGATGAAAAACTCACTACTTATCAGAACATTACAATTTGTTTTTGGACAACAAATTGAAAATAAAGTGAAATCAATTTTTTTTTAAACTGTGAAGAATAAAACAAAATATATTAGCAGAAATTGTGATATTATACAAATGAGGAGATGATAAAGGAGTATTTGGCTTCCCTCAATGACTTCAAGTCACTGAGCCAGATCAACTAAGCCTCAGATATGATTGCTAAATTGCTATCAATGATATTTGAAAAATCATGGCAAACCATAAAAATATAACATGCCTGGAGCCTATGTGGTAAAAAGATGCCTATTTTGATTTATTTTGGAACCTTTTAATGATGTCTCATTTTCTATACCATTGTCCTTTCACAATATATCCCTAAACCTATATAATCCTCTTACTTATAACAAAAACTATTGAACAAAAATGACTGGAATGAACAGAATTGATCACTTACATAATAACCGTTAGTCCCCTTACCTCTGAATTAAAAGGAGGTAAGGGTGTATTATCTTTCATGAGATGCCTAGGGCAAATCAAGAAAGCAGGGCAGTTGAACTTTGGGAGCAGGAAGGTATCGAATTTTTTTAATACCTCTAATCAGGTACCAAAGTTTCTTCTACTTGAAGTGTCCTTTATCTAGTCTAAAAAATTAGATAGCTTTGACCAAACTAGGTCTTTGGGATGGAGTTCCTGTGTGAGCCCTATATGAGTTTGCTAATAGGAAGAAGAAAAAAGGAAGGTCCTAAGACATCTTTGTGATAGAACAGTATAGCCTGAGGCAATCTGGGAATTTCTGTTGTTTTGACTAGGTATCTATATCGTATGTGTTTCCAGAGAAAGTTTTTGTTTACTGGACTGTGCTGTAATTTTCCTGAAGTCCTATTTATTGACTATACATATTGTCCAGGATGTGATAGTTCTGTCATGAGGTTAGTCAGAGACACAACCCTGAGAATTCCTTTTTAACCCTTACTATTCTATGCATGCATCTGTGTCAGAGATCACAGGACCTTGACAATCATAGGTCACTTTCAGTAATTAGAATTTACTTCTTTCGTTTAGTTCCCAAACTTGTCTCTAACTCTGGAGTACCTAGGGAAGTCCTCACCAAGTCACTAGTATTTATACCTGGTTGTTTTATAATCAAATAAGACAAAGATTAATTGGTTTGTCCTGAAATAAAGCATAGTATAATGGCCTAGAATAATGGATATTCCTAATCCTGCCAATCAAGCCTCTTCTGAGAGTTGTAAACTCATCAAAACATTATAGTGATTTAGAAAGACCATCTAAAAAATCATAGGGACTGATCCAAAACCTTGTGCCATGATTAGGAGAAATTAAAGGCATTAAGTTAACTATAAATAGGAAATCAACACATTAACCTTTACTTTATTTAAAGAGGCAGACACAACATGCATTGCAAATTAGGGATATAAACATCCACTTATTCCTCGTTCACATCATTATCAAGTGCTGAAATGAGAACACAGGGTCGAAGAAGGGATTAAAATATACTTTCAACCTTCCCTCCTCCCCCTTGTGGAATCCAAGAATCCATTAGGTGAAAGCAACAGATTGACACAGCAAGTATGAGATGTCAAAAATGCCTCCAATGGATAAAAATCTTCAGAAGCTGAAAAGGTAAGCATGTAAAACAAAGGCTTAACAAGCATTGCTTTTCATTCTAAGCAGCAAGTGCCATTACAGAAGTAATTTTGTGGAAACAAAGGCAAAATGCAAACCTTAGATATGGAAGGCACCTTAAGAACATCTAGTTGAACCACCACTACCACTACCACCTGCACTAGCACCAGCACCAGCACCAACAACCTTAGGCCCAATTTTGCAAGTGAGGAAACTAAAACTTAGGGAGGGAAAATTAGATGCCCAAGGTCACATGGATGGACAGTGGAAGAGCTATAAATTGAACTTAGGTCCACAGTTTCCAAATCTAATGCTTTTTTAATTGCAATATGGCTGTGTTTATATCATATCAGATAAAAGGGATTCTTGTACTAGGAGGCAACATGGACAAAATGATATGTAAAATTTCTTCTAACTCTGAGGTTCTATAATTCTTTGAGTAGAGAACTTTTAACCTATTATCCAAATGTTCCAAAATACCCAACTACTTTATAGAGAAGATCAACTAACAAAAGCTGATGGGGTTTGTTCAGTTTAATTCTATCTGAATCTAAGAAACTTGAATAAAGACAAATAGATATTTTATGACAAATGTAATTTCGAAATCTAAATCTCTTGCCTTTTAGTAACAATGGGTGCCACTTTTTCTTTGTTTTCATTGACTTACACAAGGGTTAAGAATTTTGTTCAGACCTCACACAAAGGGGAAGGCTATTTACTTTGATGGTATCAATGCTTCTTGTGCTTTGGGAAGGACACTGAGCCTTAGTGACTTTACTTTATAATAAGACAAAAATTCCATCTATTTATGCTAATGATACCTTAAATTTTATTAATCTATTCCAACATATATTATGTGGAGAATATTATTTCAACAAATAAAATGGCATTTTCAAATTAAATCAGATTAAATGAGATAATATCTTTAAATGACTTAGCAAACTACCTGGTATATAGGAGACTCAATAAATGCTTTTCCCTTCTTCAATGTCAAACAATACTCTCAGCACAGAACAAATAGCTTGTTTTGTCTCCCTCTGTACAATAATGTGATAATATGTGTGAATGAGTGATATTTAAGTAAAACCAGTATTTTAACATATATCTATTTTCAGCAATATTAACTAATTATACTGTTTTCCTCTACACAAACTATGTATTAGCCATACTGTTGTACTTGCTGCCACTCATATACAGCATCAAATCTCTTGTATTTTTGTGTTTGAACAGATTTTCTCTCATACCTGAGCTATTCTCAGCTCTACCTGTTGGTGTCTCAAGAAGGTCTAAATTTGCTTCATTCTAATCCAATATATTAAATACAATTTTACCCTCAAATTCATTTGTTTTGTGAAGTTTAGATTTAATCAAAGGGCTGCACTGGAGGACCTAGAGGGCCATAAGCAGCCTCCAGGCCACAGGTTCCCCACCTCTGTCCTAGGATAATCATGGGCAATATACTTTACAAATAATTTCTAAATATGCTTTATCCAATTAGTTCTGTATGTCCTAAATGGAAACTTTGGTAAAAGTTTTCAGTGAGAAAAAAATCTAACTTCTCCTCCCACATCTTAGCCATACTTTTTATCTTCTTTAGAATGAGTAGAAAAATGATTCAGGCTTTATAGGTATCAAGGGATAGGAGGACATTCAGCAGATCTGGATCATCCATGTACTGGATAATCAGTTCCTGAAAAACTGAGAGTTGATTAAACAGAGCAATATAATCTGAAAGCAAGCTGTGTGTAGTAGCTATCTAGTTCCTTCCCTTTATTGAATGAACAACCTTTGGAAGAAGGTGAATAACCCAGAGTTTCCCTAGATAATTCCTTGGAAAAACCTCTCTCAGGGCTCCATTCACAATGAGATCAATAAAGACTCTTGTTCCTCTCCTATCTTTAACTTAAGAGTGTCTTGTCTTAGCAGGATCTGGTCATTCTTTCAAGTATACAGTCATTTTCAATAGAAAAAGGCAGAAAATCCATTTGGACACAAGGGATAAAGGTCTTTATAATCTCAGAAATTCATATCCTAGGTAGAAGTGTACCATATTCCACATGGAATTATACATCCTTACTGAAGGAAGCAGGTTAATCCTCCCTTTATCCAAGTGAACATTATCTCAAGGATTCAGACAGTTTCACATTCAGCCATTCAGGATTCTTGGCTGAGACTCACACAACAACAAAAACAAAATGTGGTCTATTACTGATGAGCAGCAAAGCAAATTAAAAATACAGTTTGGAAACTGTAATGAGTCAACAATGTCAAGGCCAGAGAGGGGGAACAAATACATGCCCAGGTTTGCATAAATGAGACGTTAGAGTTGGCCTTGCAGGTAAATTACAATACTTAGTTATGTGACTGCAATTCTACTACAAGGAAAAATCTACACTTTATCATCCTAACTGGGCACCTTAGGAAACTGCAGCCTTTAACTTAAGCTTCTTCACACAGACAATACAGAAGTGCTAAAACAAGACCAAAGGATTTTACAATTACCAAATTTTTCTGGAGGCCAAAGGAAAGAGTAGATAGATATGCTTTGGTACACTCTTGGCCACAATATCCTTTTAGATAGAGGTTATGACCTAGTCTAATGCAAGGATTCCAATTATAAATTACTACATTGTATTGGACTTCAAAGGGTGAAAATATATATGTATATAAGTATATACACACATATATGTGACCTAAATGTATGTGTGTACATGTGTATACATACATATGTATACACATGCACACACACATATGAGTATATGCATTCTGACACAGACACACTAAGTGGCTGTATTGTACAGGGTGGGATACATTACAATCTATACAGACCAGTCAATAAACATTTATTGAATACCTACAATATGCCAAGCATTGTGCTAAGCTCTATATTGTATATTGAGTAAGCTAGGACAGAAATATGGGTCTGTAGTCAGTAAGACCTGAGTTCAAATCCAGTCTCAGAAACATACTAGCTATGTGACCCTAGAAAAAGTCACTTACCCTTTGCCTCAGTTTCCTCATCTGTAAAGTGGGGATAATCATAGTACCTACGTCCCACAGCTATTGTAAGGATCAAATGAGATAAGAGTAAAGTGCTTGGTACAATGGCACACAGTAAGTACTACATAAATGTGAGTTGTTTATTATTATTCGGAATTCTTCATATCCATATATTTTATGTTGTCTAATTCAAATGATGTTTATTGAATGTATAGTGTCAGATGGATCCTGGTCAAATTCAGAGAACCACTGCTGATGGTTCAAAGTCACTAAGCCAATTAGCAGAAACCCTTTCCCAAGTGGGAGCTTCTTTTCTCTGGCTTTGAAAGTCACCAAAATATAGTCCTCAAAGCTTTATAATGGATTCATTGCTTTGTTCCTTCTGTGAGTTATGTCAGAGGTGATTTGTCACTTGCATTACTAAAAGCCCTCTTTCAAAGTGTTTTGACACTTTAGTTAGGAATCTAAGCCCTTAACAATTTTTGACATCTAGGCAGAACTCATCTGGCCATTCACAGGGAGGCTTATTTATCTCTGAAAGGGTAAGTTCTCACAAATGGGCTTGGCAGCAGGGAGAATTATCTTATATAATACAGAATGATATATGCAGAATAGCCCTACACTTGAAAATTTGGAAGCAGCATAGTGTAATACAATGTTTCCAACCTGTCCAGATTGGACTCTGAGGTATACAAATCTATATATACACCAGCCATCTCATTAATGACTCAATGTGATGAATAAACAAGCCTACCATCTGTAGACTGAATAAATAATATGTCACACAATATGGGTACTACTATTTTTCACATGTATACAGGTACAGTTGTGATTAATAAATATGACAACAGACACTCAATAAATGTTTGTTGAATTTAATGTGCACATATATTTTTTTAAAAAGCAAAGATTTAAAATTATTCCTTAAACCAAAGGAGCATTTTATCATTATAATTTTCTCAATCAGTATCTATTAATAACCCAGCCCCTATCAGATAGGGATGCATGAAGCTCTTTTAAAAGGGATACTCATACTCAGTGATATCGAGTCACTGGTCTAAGTACAAAGAGTGGGACACTGAGGATCAGGAGACCTGAGAATGCCTCCTATGTCTACCTGCAATTATCTAGCTGGGGAACTTTGGAAAAGTCATTCCCCCGCTTGAGAACCACCTTATCTGTAAAACTAGGGATTTGGGCTAGTTGATAATAATTGTTCTAAAATCCCTTATAATAATGATAGTCTAAGAACAATATTCTAAAATTTTATGTTAAAGCCATAATTGGTCTTTCACAAGTAAGAATATTCATTTTGTGTTATGTGGGGCCATTTTCTTTGAAAACATTGGATCATGGATGATACCTTAAATCTCAGGGATTAAACAGTTGTTAACTGGATGCCCCAAATGCTACCAAGTCACCTGATAAAATATTATGTGAACATTATGGGAAATACTTGGAAATGGGATGGCAGTGGAGAGGAGAGAACAATAACAACAGTCCCTGTTGTATGTGACTTCCCTTATTGTCACAGCATATTGCAGACATAACAAAGGGTTATTCTCAAGAAATTATACATTAAATTAAATTGGATCATTTCTATTTAGATTCATGTAAACCATCCTATAAGTCAAACGCCCAAGAATCATTAAATCAAATAATATAGCAAAATATTTTCATTTTTTAAAGTTATTACAATTTATCTGATTTCTCCCAAGATATTGTGTAAGCAGTATACTGAAGATTAAAAGAGAAATGAAACAAAATAAACATTTCTATACATTTTGAGTTAGCTGAACAGGCCAGTACAAAAAAGTGTCTATTTTCACTGAATTTGCATAGAATATTTAACTACCATTTAGGTGTCCCTAACCATTACTAACTATACAAAGTAGGAGCTTAATAAATGTATAGTAAGTAGAAAGAATACTGACCTCTGGAGTTTGAGGACTTGGGTTCGAATATTGACAAGGCCATTTATTAATGAGTGAGTTTGGCTCTAGCTTAGACAAAACCCTTAAGCTCCCTAGTTCTCAATTTTTTGTGGTGGTGTCATTGTTGTTTCCTCCATAAAATGAAGGGATTGACTGGTATAGCTTCTGAGGTCCCTTGAAACCCTAGCTCTATGGTCCTGTGATGTTTGTTATGGTCCTATTTGATTGTCAATTAATGTCAAACATTGGATCATTTGACATCAAATGCCTTCATTCTTTCCCTTTATTTCCTTACCTCCTCTTTACTTCTTTTTATCATTCAGTTGCGGCTGACTTTTCATAACCCCATGAACATAGCACTCCAGGCCTTTCTGTTCTCCACTATATCTCAAAGTCTGTCCAATTTCATGTTTATTGTTTCCATGACACAAACATCTTATCTTCTGCCGTCCCCTTTTCCTTTTGCCTTCTATTTTTCCCAACATCAGTTTCTTTTCCAATGAACTGCATCTTCTACTTATGTGACCAAAAGTATTTAAGTTTCAGGTTCAGTATTTGACCTTCCAATGAATAGCCCAAATTAATTTCTCCAAGTACTAACTGATTTGACCTTCTTGCTGTTCAAGATACTCTCAAAAATCATCTCCAGTACCACAATTCAAAAGTATCAATTATGCAGTGCTCAGCTTTCCTTATGGTCCAAATCTCACAGTCATACATTGACACTGGAAAAAAACAAAACAAAACCCAAAGCTTTGACTATACAGACCTTTCTCTGCAAGGTGATGTCTCTGCTCTTTAGTATTCACTTCTCAGCTCCTATCAATCATGTTTCTAATTCCACAACTTAACTGAAACTATTCAAGTACAAGGTTGCCAGAAGTTTTCTAATTATGGGATCCAATGGTCGTTTCTCATTCTTCATCCTTATCTCTCTTGCCTCTATCTAGCTTTTGACATTATTGAGAATTCCCTCCTCTTGGACATTCACCGTCTAACCAAGGTTATCACGATATTGCTCTCTCTTAGATCCCTACTCCCTGTCTGAGTGATCCTTCTCAATCTCTTTTGTAAGATTTTCTTCAACATCCTAACCCTCTCTACAAGGGTAGGTACCAGGCCTGTGTCCCAGGCTCATTTCTTTGCTCTTTTCACTCTCTGTTAATCCACCAGGATCCATGTTTCAATTATGATCTTCATGCAGATGATTTATAAATCCACTATCAAACCCTCATCACTTTTTGAACTCTAGTACCTGATCAGCTTTCATCTGGATATATCCACTTGAATATTCCATAGATATCTCAAACTCATTATGTGCACAAAAGAACTCATCTTATCTCCTAAATTGATTCTTATTTCTTACTTCTCTTTATCTTTTGGATAAATATTTATCTTACTTCTCTATCTATTGGAGCTACCATGCTTCTTGGCATACAGGTTCTTCCTTCTTTACTCTATCTCACATATTCTCTACATCTCTTATAACACTCCCCATCTCTCTACTCACATGGTCAAAACACAGTCTTCCAAATCTTTTACCTGGGCAATGGAAATGGTTTCCTAATTATTTCTCTGCTTCTAGTCTTCCCCATTTCCACCCTACCCTTTATATATATTATATATATTATTATATATATATATATATATATATATATATATATATTACTAAAATAATATTCCTAAGGTATACTATAGGTCAGACCATTTCACTTTCCTGTTGAAGAAGCTTCAGTGTCTCCCTATTGTCCAAAGTATAAGTTATAAATTTCCCATTCTGGCATTGAAAGTTCATTTGATTGACTGATAGGTGTGATTTGTTTACTTTGTTCTGAGGCCCTGGGTACTTCCATGTTTTTTAATGTTGACCTACTCATCAACTACATTCATTATCCTTCCCAACTTTATATTATCCACAAATTTTATAAATATTCTATGTATTTATCCAAATCATAGGTAAAATTTTTGATGAGGAAAGATCCAAATACAAACTGTGTGGCCATTCTAATGTTAAGCTGTTATGAACACTATATTGTGATTTTCTGTGATAAGATGTAATGTTGTGAATATTGTACTGAACCTTGATTTGTTGTGAATATTATATTGTGATATATTGTGAATGTTTGCCTTGATTTGTAATGGAATAAACAGAGTGTTCACTATACTGTGTAATCTGAACCTTAAAAGCCGTTCACAGTAGCATTCTTTTGGGAACCTGATGGTGCATGGCGTTACAGGCCCTTGACCATTCTGGTGGCCATCCCTTAGACATTCTCTGACTTATCCATGTATCTCCTAAACTATAATGCCTGAAATGAATGAAATACTCAAATGTGTTCTAAAAAAGGCAGAATTCAATGAAACTATCATCACTTTGTTGCTAAATGATATATGTCTAAACACAGCCAGGATCTATTAGATTTACTTTGGAATGAGCATTTGGGGAATAAATGGTATCAAGCTCATCAGTCTACAGTTTTCAGAATCCATATCTTGAAAATACAGATATTTATACTCATGAGTCTTGTAGTACCTCTCCCATTTCCCATGATTTCTCAAAAATGATCAAAAGTAGTTTTCCAATGTATCTTGGAGAGGATACTGATAATTGGAATATATTTAAACAAGGCATGTTAGAGGACAGTATCTAAACCAAAGAAGACCTATATCTTTGTCTTCCTTGAACCATTCAGTTATTGTGCTCCAAGACAGAAAGCTTTAGTGCAAGCCCACTAAGGAGCAATGTCATTTGAACATCATCAGAATAATCTGGCTATCTCTGGCTTGAAAGGTTGTCTTTTCTTCTTCTTATGAGTAATCATGGCACTCCAATATGAATGGGATAATTATAGTAATTTTCCATCACATGGGACATAGTTCTCTTTCATTTCATGGAAGAAGAAGTTCTATGTGCAGTATACAATATGCTCGAATATTTTTTTTTGGGTACTGAAGTTCAGCAAAGACAAATGCAGAATAACAGGGAAAACGCATTGTGATATTTACAAGTATTATTATGCTTGATGACTTAGAAAAAATTTCCATGAACCATGTTCTTTTCTAAGTGATGACAGATGGATACACAATATTTGCTGGAATATTGCTTATATACAGGTTGACACTCTACTCCTTTTTGCACCTTGCATGAAGCATTTGATTTCCCAACTCTAAGCATTTTCCCTGACTGTCCCCTAAGCCTGGAATTCTCTCCCACCTCACCTCTGCCTCATGAAGTCCCTGACTTACTTCAAGACCTACTTTCTACACAAAGCCTTCCCAGATCTCCCTTAGGCTAGTCCCTTATTTCTGTTGATTATCTACACTTTATCCTGTGTATATCTTGTTTTTATCCAGTTATTTTTCATGTTGTAGCCTCCAGTAAATTATGAGATCCTTGACAATAGAGACTGAGTTTTTTTCTTTTGTTTTGTTTCTTTGTTTATTTTTTTGGCTTTCCTTTGTATCCCTAGAACTTAGCACCATACCTAGCACATAGAAGGCCCTTAATAAGTCCTTACTGCCTGATAGAGCTTGTGGGCCTATATTTTTGACATGCGGGGATTACCTGTAAAAAGCATATATTAAAAGTATTTCCATTATTGAAAACTTTCAGTTGCATTATAATTTATGCCAAATGGTAAGTTTAATTTCTTTTTTATTAATTTATTTAAGAGATTGAGACGAGTATGATAACAAGCTAAGGAACTTTAATCTAAACATAGTGATCAGTAAGGAAGTCATAATCTTGAGGTGATGGTTATCCATAATCTAAGCCCTTTTATCCTTCAAATATTAAGCTTCCTGAAGGTAGGGATTTTTTTTCACATATTCATAACACACAGCACAGTGACCTAAACATAACAGATACTTAATAAATGCTTGTTGAATAGTTAAATTGGTTAACTAGGTATTGGATCCAGCTGATTTGGCAATTCAGTCACAATAGTCAAGTAAGTCACATACAGGGAACCAGGTCTAGGCTCTTTTGGGGCAGTGAAATCTAAAGGAAACTATAAGGTGGTTAATCAGATAACCAAAGCAAAATGTGAAGAACTATTAGACATTGATTAAAGGCTAACAAAAGCTCCCAATAGCAGGGGTCTGCACAGCATCCAATCAGGAATCACAAAAGAAAGCAAAATAGAAGGAGAAAAGAAGGGAGAGTAAAATGGAAGGGAGAGGAAAGGCTTTCCTTTGTTTCTGGAGGACTTATTCTGTTGGTGGTGTCCTTTAGAAGTGAGCTTGTGTCTTGGTAGTTCACATGTATTCAGAGATGCTAATCAATTGTTCTGAAGGCTATTCTATCTGCAAAATTGCATTTTAAAATATTACCCATTGTGACAAGCCCTTTCCTTAGCCCCTTCAAAAGCTCTCTGTATCCAATTTCCACACCTAATGATTCTGAGTTCCGCAGACTGATCTGAAGTAAGCTACCTTCTTTCCAAACTTGAAATGAAGCATGAAGTGAAAGGAAGACATTTACTGATACACAGGGCATTAAACTTTAAAGTCACTGAGGAAAACTGATGCTTTTTGATCTCAGCAGAGACCACATTCTGGACAGATATTTAAACGTATGCCAAGCCTAGAGCAGTAATACCTGCCATTTTCAAACAGCAATGAATGATAGTGGCAGTAAAAGCACAATTACATATTTGACAATTATATCATCCTAGTTAAACATTTTGAATACTCCTGTAAGATGTGTAGGATTGTGCCGCAAGAGGGGTTTGCAGGAGGGCTGAGATGACAGCAAGTCATCACAGTGATTTATGGTGATTGTGACTGCATTCAATTAAATTGTTCTTAACTGATTTTAATTAATTGAAAAACAATGTTAGTTTGGGGAACATGACTTTACCTCTGAGGATGAAATGCTGATTGAACAGGGTATAGCACTTGCATAAATGCTCACTTTTTTTTTTTTTAAGGTGTTTCTTCTGTTGCTGTGGAAACACGACTGGAAGATATAGAAACTGTATGTATTCCAGCTGTGTTAATTCATGGATCACTGATGTGACATAGAAGCACAGATTTAGAGTTGGAAGGGATCTTAGAGGTCATCTATTTCAGTCTTTCAATTTTGCAATTATGGATATTAAAGCCCAGGGAGGATAAGTAATAATATAATAGCTAGTGTACAGTGATTACCACCTACCATGTTAACTCACAATACTGACACCAAAGAAGGTATTCAGTCTTTCTAAGCAAAAATTAGAACTGACCTATAGGATAGGTGAAGTTACCATAACTGCATATTAAAGCATGAACAACCTACCTGATTTATTTCTTAGGGAGCTTAGAGGGTTAATTGACCCCAATCCAGCTCCAGCAACTTAGGGGTTTCTTTAAGCTATCTAGCCAATTTGTTATCTAGCTAACAAATTTTAGCCCCTGGAAAAAATCAGACAATGCTCAGAATTCCTATCTAATCTACAGCATTCTATGAGAAATACAAGACTTATTTCAACACCACTACTCCCTTTGACTCCTCCCAACTCCTTAGTGGATCTATCCATATTTCAGGCTCCATTAACCCCATGTTCTCCCATTGACAAAGCATGTCCAGATGCTCTATCATCTACTGCTAATGGGTTCCATCACCAATTAGATATCAGAGAAAACTGCCTCTTACAATTCTTATCCAATCTATCTCCTGCCAGTTATCCCAATTTTGTTTCCTTATCATGTTCTATTCTCCCGATAAGTCACCAGATTCCACTACCCTCCCCCAAATCCAAAAAGCACTCCTTATGACTAGTGCCTCCTTTGCAATACTTTGTCAAGAGTATTTTCCAGCCGTGAACTCATAAGAGACTGACATGTGCACATGTATAGATAATAGCATAGGAGGCCTATTCTAAAATGGGATAGTTCAAGTATCTGTATATCAAAAGTTTCACACCTTTATGTGAATCTCTTAGGATAACCAAATCATTTTCAAGCTTCCCCCAGTTTCTGGAATACATTTCTTATTCAGCTCTTGTTTTTACAAATTCTTTCTTTCTCCAAGGAAGGAACTCAGGAACCCCTAGTAGTTAGCAGTCTCCTGCCTACCTTGTATTTGCTTATCTGTGACTGTGTCATTAACCTCCAAGGACCACCACCACCACCCATCTCAACAGATTATAAATTCCCTGAGGGTAAGAATTAAAAAAAAAAAAAAAAGACCTGTCCTCCACATGTAACACAAAAGTAGGTAGTTACTAGGATTAACTAAGTGGTACACTGGATAGTGTGCTGTCCAGAAGACTCATCTTCCTAACTTCAAATCTAGCCTCAGATACTTATTAGATGTATAGCCTTGGGCAAGTCACTTACTCCTGTTTGTCTAAGTTTACTCCTATGTGAAATGAGCTGGAGAACGAAATGATGAACCTATTTAGTATCCTTGCCAAGAAAACCCCAAAGGGATTAACAAAAAGTCAGATACAACTGAACAGCAACA